>OX393576.1:65487727-66687727 GCA_947652605.1 Elmis aenea | reverse complement strand
AAGTGCAAAGACTATAGCCTTTGTACTTTTTCCATTTTTCACGAAAAATAAAAGTCATTTTTTATGTCTAATAATCCTTAATTTGGCCATAAATAACGTGTATAAGAACTCTTAAGCCATTTGCTTTAGTTTAAAGAAAATCAATTTTTTTGACGAAAAAAGTGCAAAGACTATAGCCTTTGTACTTTTTCCATTTTTCACGAAAAATAAAAGTCATTTTTTATGTCTAATAATCCTTAATTTGGCCATAAATAACGTGTATAAGAACTCTTAAGCCATTTGCTTTAGTTTAAAGAAAATCGATTTTTTTGACGAAAAAAGTGCAAAGTGTATAGCCTTTGTACTTTTTCAATTTTTCACGAAAAATAAAAGTCATTTTTTATGTCTAATAATCCTTAATTTGGCCATAAATAACGTGTATAAGAACTCCTAAGCCATTTGCTTTAGTTTAAAGAAAATCGATTTTTTTGACGAAAAAAGTGCAAAGACTATAGCCTTTGTACTTTTTCCATTTTTCACGAAAAATAAAAGTCATTTTTTATGTCTAATAATCCTTAATTTGGCCATAAATAACGTGTATAAGAACTCTTAAGCCATTTGCTTTAGTTTAAAGAAAATCAATTTTTTTGTCGAAACAATTGCAAAAGCCTTTGCACTTTTACGAACAAAGGCAATTGCTTTAGTAGAAAATAGCGCAGAATATGTTTTGGAAAAAAAAGTGCTAGTTGAATTTGCATCAATATTCATAAAATGTATTATAGCTAATCTAAGTTTATTTGTTTAAGTTGCAGGGTTTTGGTTTTGCAACTTATGAGAGAAAAGGCAGATTTAACTTACTGCATCTTACCACAGCTTATTCATGCCCAAGGAGTTGTTCACCAAATGCTACTTACCATGTACCAAGAAAACAAATCAAACCTTTGATTGACTCTGGTTGTGCTCTTAAAAAAGTAAGTTTCCCATTTCTATTAATAAATGTTGTGTAAAATTCGTAGTTTTGTATTTTTTATTTGTGCTTTTTTGTTTCTATATTAATATTAATTTTAATTCCAGATTAAAGACTTACTAAAACTGCAAAATCATGGAGTGGACTTATGGTATGAAACCTAGCCCAAATCTGCACCCTTCCTAAAGATAAGAAAAGGAATAGAGGAGGAAGTAAGCATCTGAATAGAAGAAACCACTCAAAGAAAAGAAGGGCATTTTTTATGTCTAATAATCCTTAATTTGGCCATAAATAACGTGTATAAGAACTCTTAAGCCATTTGCTTTAGTTTAAAGAAAATCGATTTTTTTGACGAAAAAAGTGCAAAGACTATAGCCTTTGTACTTTTTCCATTTTTCACGAAAACTAAAAGTCATTTTTTATGTCTAATAATCCTTAATTTGGCCATAAATAACGTGTATAAGAACTCTTAAGCCATTTGCTTTAGTTTAAAGAAAATCGATTTTTTTGACGAAAAAAGTGCAAAGACTATAGCCTTTGTACTTTTTCCATTTTTCACGAAAAATAAAAGTCATTTTTTATGTCTAATAATCCTTAATTTGGCCATAAATAACGTGTATAAGAACTCTTAAGCCATTTGCTTTAGTTTAAAGAAAATCGATTTTTTTGACGAAAAAAGTGCAAAGACTATAGCCTTTGTACTTTTTCCATTTTTCACGAAAAATAAAAGTCATTTTTTATGTCTAATAATCCTTAATTTGGCCATAAATAACGTGTATAAGAACTCTTAAGCCATTTGCTTTAGTTTAAAGAAAATCGATTTTTTTGACGAAAAAAGTGCAAAGACTATAGCCTTTGTACTTTTTCCATTTTTCACGAAAAATAAAAGTCATTATTTATGTCTAATAATCCTTAATTTGGCCATAAATAACGTGTATAAGAACTGTTAAGCCATTTGCTTTAGTTTAAAGAAAATCGAGTTTTTTGACGAAAAAAGTGCAAAGACTATAGCCTTTGTACTTTTTCCATTTTTCACGAAAAATAAAAGTCATTATTTATGTCTAATAATCCTTAATTTGGCCATAAATAACGTGTATAAGAACTCTTAAGCCATTTGCTTTAGTTTAAAGAAAATCGATTTTTTTGACGAAAAAAGTGCAAAGACTATAGCCTTTGTACTTTTTCCATTTTTCACGAAAAATAAAAGTCATTTTTTATGTCTAATAATCCTTAATTTGGCCATAAATAACGTGTATAAGAACTCTTAAGCCATTTGCTTTAGTTTAAAGATAATCAATTTTTTTGACGAAAAAAGTGCAAAGACTATAGCCTTTGTACTTTTTCAATTTTTCACGAAAAATAAAAGTCATTTTTTATGTCTAATAATCCTTAATTTGGCCATAAATAACGTGTATAAGAACTCTTAAGCCATTTGCTTTAGTTTAAAGAAAATCGATTTTTTTGTCGAAACAGTTGCAAAAGCCTTTGCACTTTAACGAACAAAGGCAATTGCTTTAGTAGAAAATAGCGCAGAATATATTTTGGGAAAAAAGTGCTAATTGAATTTGCATCAATATTCATAAAATGTATTATAGCTAATCTAAGTTTATTTGTTTATGTTGCAGGTTTTTGGTTTTGCAACTTATGAGAGAAAAGGCAGATTTAACTTACTGCATCTTACCACAGCTTATTCATGCCCAAGGAGTTGTTCACCAAATGCTACTTACCATGTACCAAGAAAACAAATCAAACCTTTGATTGACTCTGGTTGTGCTCTTAAAAAAGTAAGTTTCCCATTTCTATTAATAAATGTTGTGTAAAATTCGTAGTTTTGTATTTTTTATTTGTGCTTTTTTGTTTCTATATTAATATTAATTTTAATTCCAGATAAAAGACTTACTAAAACTGCAAAATCATGGAGTGGACTTATGGTATGAAACCTAGCCCAAATCTGCACCCTTCCTAAAGATAAGAAAAGGAATAGAGGAGGAAGTAAGCATCTGAATAGAAGAAACCACTCAAAGAAAAGAAGGGCATTTTTTATGTCTAATAATCCTTAATTTGGCCATAAATAACGTGTATAAGAACTCTTAAGCCATTTGCTTTAGTTTAAAGAAAATCGATTTTTTTGACGAAAAAAGTGCAAAGACTATAGCCTTTGTACTTTTTCCATTTTTCACGAAAAATAAAAGTCATTTTTTATGTCTAATAATCCTTAATTTGGCCATAAATAACGTGTATAAGAACTCTTAAGCCATTTGCTTTAGTTTAAAGATAATCAATTTTTTTGACGAAAAAAGTGCAAAGTGTATAAGCCTTTGTACTTTTTCAATTTTTCACGAAAAATAAAAGTCATTTTTTATGTCTAATAATCCTTAATTTGGCCATAAATAACGTGTATAAGAACTCTTAAGCCATTTGCTTTAGTTTAAAGAAAATCGATTTTTTTGTCGAAACAGTTGCAAAAGCCTTTGCACTTTAACGAACAAAGGCAATTGCTTTAGTAGAAAATAGCGCAGAATATATTTTGGGAAAAAAGTGCTAATTGAATTTGCATCAATATTCATAAAATGTATTATAGCTAATCTAAGTTTATTTGTTTATGTTGCAGGTTTTTGGTTTTGCAACTTATGAGAGAAAAGGCAGATTTAACTTACTGCATCTTACCACAGCTTATTCATGCCCAAGGAGTTGTTCACCAAATGCTACTTACCATGTACCAAGAAAACAAATCAAACCTTTGATTGACTCTGGTTGTGCTCTTAAAAAAGTAAGTTTCCCATTTCTATTAATAAATGTTGTGTAAAATTCGTAGTTTTGTATTTTTTATTTGTGCTTTTTTGTTTCTATATTAATATTAATTTTAATTCCAGATTAAAGACTTACTAAAACTGCAAAATCATGGAGTGGACTTATGGTATGAAACCTAGCCCAAATCTGCACCCTTCCTAAAGATAAGAAAAGGAATAGAGGAGGAAGTAAGCATCTGAATAGAAGAAACCACTCAAAGAAAAGAAGGGCATTTTTTATGTCTAATAATCCTTAATTTGGCCATAAATAACGTGTATAAGAACTCTTAAGCCATTTGCTTTAGTTTAAAGAAAATCGATTTTTTTGACGAAAAAAGTGCAAAGACTATAGCCTTTGTACTTTTTCCATTTTTCACGAAAAATAAAAGTCATTTTTTATGTCTAATAATCCTTAATTTGGCCATAAATAACGTGTATAAGAACTCTTAAGCCATTTGCTTTAGTTTAAAGAAAATCGAGTTTTTTGACGAAAAAAGTGCAAAGACTATAGCCTTTGTACTTTTTCCATTTTTCACGAAAAATAAAAGTCATTTTTTATGTCTAATAATCCTTAATTTGGCCATAAATAACGTGTATAAGAACTCTTAAGCCATTTGCTTTAGTTTAAAGAAAATCGATTTTTTTGACGAAAAAAGTGCAAAGACTATAGCCTTTGTACTTTTTCCATTTTTCACGAAAAATAAAAGTCATTATTTATGTCTAATAATCCTTAATTTGGCCATAAATAACGTGTATAAGAACTCTTAAGCCATTTGCTTTAGTTTAAAGAAAATCGATTTTTTTGACGAAAAAAGTGCAAAGACTATAGCCTTTGTACTTTTTCCATTTTTCACGAAAAATAAAAGTCATTTTTTATGTCTAATAATCCTTAATTTGGCCATAAATAACGTGTATAAGAACTCTTAAGCCATTTGCTTTAGTTTAAAGATAATCAATTTTTTTGACGAAAAAAGTGCAAAGACTATAGCCTTTGTACTTTTTCAATTTTTCACGAAAAATAAAAGTCATTTTTTATGTCTAATAATCCTTAATTTGGCCATAAATAACGTGTATAAGAACTCTTAAGCCATTTGCTTTAGTTTAAAGAAAATCGATTTTTTTGTCGAAACAGTTGCAAAAGCCTTTGCACTTTAACGAACAAAGGCAATTGCTTTAGTAGAAAATAGCGCAGAATATATTTTGGGAAAAAAGTGCTAATTGAATTTGCATCAATATTCATAAAATGTATTATAGCTAATCTAAGTTTATTTGTTTATGTTGCAGGTTTTTGGTTTTGCAACTTATGAGAGAAAAGGCAGATTTAACTTACTGCATCTTACCACAGCTTATTCATGCCCAAGGAGTTGTTCACCAAATGCTACTTACCATGTACCAAGAAAACAAATCAAACCTTTGATTGACTCTGGTTGTGCTCTTAAAAAAGTAAGTTTCCCATTTCTATTAATAAATGTTGTGTAAAATTCGTAGTTTTGTATTTTTTATTTGTGCTTTTTTGTTTCTATATTAATATTAATTTTAATTCCAGATAAAAGACTTACTAAAACTGCAAAATCATGGAGTGGACTTATGGTATGAAACCTAGCCCAAATCTGCACCCTTCCTAAAGATAAGAAAAGGAATAGAGGAGGAAGTAAGCATCTGAATAGAAGAAACCACTCAAAGAAAAGAAGGGCATTTTTTATGTCTAATAATCCTTAATTTGGCCATAAATAACGTGTATAAGAACTCTTAAGCCATTTGCTTTAGTTTAAAGAAAATCGATTTTTTTGACGAAAAAAGTGCAAAGACTATATAGCCTTTGTACTTTTTCCATTTTTCACGAAAAATTAAAAGTCATTATTTATGTCTAATAATCCTTAATTTGGCCATAAATAACGTGTATAAGAACTCTTAAGCCATTTGCTTTAGTTTAAAGAAAATCGATTTTTTTGACGAAAAAAGTGCAAAGACTATAGCCTTTGTACTTTTTCCATTTTTCACGAAAAATAAAAGTCATTTTTTATGTCTAATAATCCTTAATTTGGCCATAAATAACGTGTATAAGAACTCTTAAGCCATTTGCTTTAGTTTAAAGAAAATCAATTTTTTTGACGAAAAAAGTGCAAAGACTATAGCCTTTGTACTTTTTCCATTTTTCACGAAAAATTAAAAGTCATTATTTATGTCTAATAATCTTTAATTTGGCCATAAATAACGTGTATAAGAACTCTTAAGCCATTTGCTTTAGTTTAAAGAAAATCGATTTTTTTGACGAAAAAAGTGCAAAGACTATATCCTTTGTACTTTTTCCATTTTTCACGAAAAATAAAAGTCATTTTTTATGTCTAATAATCCTTAATTTGGCCATAAATAACGTGTATAAGAACTCTTAAGCCATTTGCTTTAGTTTAAAGAAAATCAATTTTTTTGTCGAAACAATTGCAAAAGCCTTTGCACTTTTACGAACAAAGGCAATTGCTTTAGTAGAAAATAGCGCAGAATATGTTTAGGAAAAAAAAGTGCTAGTTGAATTTGCATCAATATTCATAAAATGTATTATAGCTAATCTAAGTTTATTTGTTTAAGTTACAGGTTTTTGGTTTTGCAACTTATGAGAGAAAAGGCAGATTTAACTTACTGCATCTTACCACAGCTTATTCATGCCCAAGGAGTTGTTCACCAAATGCTACTTACCATGTACCAAGAAAACAAATCAAACCTTTGATTGACTCTGGTTGTGCTCTTAAAAAAGTAAGTTTCCCATTTCTATTAATAAATGTTGTGTAAAATTCGTAGTTTTGTATTTTTTATTTGTGCTTTTTTGTTTCTATATTAATATTAATTTTAATTCCAGATTAAAGACTTACTAAAACTGCAAAATCATGGAGTGAAACCTAGCCCAAATCTGCACCCTTCCTAAAGATAAGAAAAGGAAGAGAGGAGGAAGTAAGCATCTGAATACAAGAAACAACTCAAAGAAAAGAAGGGCAGAAACATAAATTTAATAAAAGAGTTACCCATGATGAGTTAAATTTTAAGGATCAATTTCAAATTAATGAGATGAAAGTTACTTGTTTTTAAGAGCAATTTACCTTTGTTTTGTTTTTATAGTTTGGTGCTTTATAAAACTAGAAATACCTATCCAATATTTTTAGTTGCAAATATGTTAATGAGTGTAGCATATACAGTAGCAAAAATATTAAACACCAAAGGTAAATTACATTGAAAAAGATTTGTATATCACAGTGTAATAAAAATTATTTCTTTCTATTTTGTAATTATTTTATTCAAAATAGAACATTTATACTTGCTTTAAGTGTTAACAATTTAAAAACACATTCACAGTGTTTTGGCTTTTGTAAAAATGATAATGTTTGTGTTTAAAATATTGTTTATCAGTATTTTGCACAAATCAGTGTAAACTTGAATATAACAAAAGGTGCAATTTTGTTGTAAATAATAAATATTTTCACTTATTAATGAAATAATTCTCTAGTCAATAGTTGGACCTTTTTTCGAATATAGCGAATTGTAATAATATACTCGTATGCATATAGCATCACTACTGTTCTTAATTATTACTTTAAAAATTAAGAATTGACATTTTTAATTAAATATACACTGTAAGATAATTGTTAAGTGTTGTTTCATATTTAAACACTTAAACAGCATAATAAAAATTGTAATAATTGTGTTTTAAATATTATTTATTAGTGTATTATCCAAGTCTGTGTAAATTTTGAAGTACAAATATTTGTAATTTTGTTGTGAATAATAAGTGTTTCCAATTAGTTATGTAATTGTTTGCTAGGCTACATTAAGACCTATTGTCGAATTTGGAAAATTGTAATAATCAACCTAAGGTGTATCTAATTACTGTTATTGTGTTTGAATCATTCTTACAAGTAATAAATGTTATCCCTGACCAGTGTGAAAGGTCTCCAGACAATATTTTAATTAATGGAAATATTAAAGTGATTACTAAAACAGTCAGAAATAAAGTTTGAGTGTAATATTTAATTGTATCATAGTTATAAGCAAGTTTTCATATGTAGTGTCGCTCAAAAGTTGTAATTTAATTACGTGTATAATAACATTTATTGAGATATTAAAAACATTGCCAAATAATGTGTTTTTATTTTAACGTACACAAACACCTAAAGAAATAGGCAACCCTCAATTCATAAATGCTATGCACATCTGCGTCCAAAATATAACCAAATTACAGGAAACTGCATTACCATTATAGATTTGTATTAGGCTGTAACCTCCTTCAATTTCTGTGATCCTGATACTCCTGATACAAAAATCGCGTTCGAAAACTATCAAATAAATTCAAAATCGGACTTAAGGATAGCATTATTTAAATTATCTACTGTAGCGTATTATTTAAATAATACTGCAGTACATTATTTGAATAACCTACTTAAATAATACACTACAATAGATTATTTATATAATACTGCATTAGATTATTTAAATAATGCACTATAGTAGATTATTTAAATAACCTACAGCAGTATTATTTAAATAATCCACTATAGTGTTTTATATAAATAATCTACTATGGTGTATTATTTAAATAGTCTACTATAGTGTATTATTTAAATAATTTACTATAGTGTATTATTTAAATAATCTACTATAGTGTATTATTTAAATAACCTACTGCAGTATTATTTAAATAATCTATTACATTGTATTATTTAAATAACCCACAGCAGTATTATTTAAATAATCTACTATAGTGTATTATTTAAATAGTCTACTATAGAGTATTATTTAAATAGTGTACTATAGTGTTTTATATAAATAATCTACTATAGTGTATTATTTAAATAGTCTACTATAGTGTATTATTTAAATAATCTACTATAGTGTATTATTTAAATAACCTACTGCAGTATTATTTAAATAATCTACTATAGTGTATTATATAAATAATCTACTACAGTGTATTATTTAAATAATCTACTATAGTATATTATTTAAATAACCTACTGCAGTATTATTTATTTATTGAAATAAAGCCATTGCTGGGGCTATAAATAATAAAGATTTTGTAGACATTAGTGACGTCACATCAATTTATGCGATTCTAGTCCTTAAGTCCGATTACCTTGTGCCTCCTTTAACTTCTGTGATCCTGATACTCTAAATTCAAATTTATTGAAATGAAACCGTTGCTGGGGCTATATAAAATAAAGATTTTGTAAACACTAGTGACGTCACATCAATTTATGCGATTCTGGTCCTTAAGTCTGATTAGCTTGCACCTCCTTTAACTTCTGTGATCCTGATACTCCAAATTCAAATTTATTGACACGAAACCATTGCTGGGGCTATAATAAAATTTTTGTAAACACTAGTGACGTCACCATTTATGCGATTCTGGTCCTTAAGTTTGATTTTGAATCATTTGTTAAGTTTTCGATGGCGATTTTGTATCAGGAGTATCAGGATCACAGAAATTGAAGGAGGTTACAGCGTTACAGCCTGTTACAGTTCGTATGGTGGTAATGCAGTTTCCTGTAATTTTTGCTAGTTTCCTTTATTTTGATAAATTTTGGATACGAAATTTTACTTTACTTTCGTGAATTGAGGGTTGCTGTTTTCACAGAAAACGCTGTTTCTTTGGTTGATGGGTGTATTAAACTAAGAGCACATCATTTTGCAATGTTTTTATTATTTCAATACATGTTAACATGCACGTAATTAAAGTACAATTTTTGAGCGATATTACATATGGAAAACTTGCTTATAATTATGATACAATTAAATATAACACTCAAACTTTATAACTGACTGTTTAAGTAATTACAACTTTGTAACAGTTAATTTTTTTAAAAGTTAATTTATTACAATTAAAATTTTGTCTAGAGACCTTTCACATCGGTCAGGGGTAACATTTATTACTTACACGAATGTTTTAAACACAAATTATCATTTTTAACAACCTCAAAGCACTGTTGGAGTTTTTAAAAGTTGTCAATACTCATAACTAGCCATTCAATGCAAATTTAATCATAAACATGAATATTCCATTTTTAATACAACAATTACATTATAATATTAACAAGCGTTAACATAGGTAATGAAATAACAATTTTTAAGCAACATTACAACTGAAAACTCATTCATAATTATGACACGATTAAATATTATACACAACATTCATTATTAACTGTTTTAATAATTAACACTTTACCAGCACTTCCAGTTTGATAAAAACTTTTTACAATTACATTTATAACATTGTCTGAAGAACTTTTACATTGATCAGTGATAACATTTAAAACACAAAATTATTAATGCTCTTAAATACAAGTTTACACTGATTCATATAAAACAATAACAGCAATATTTAAATAGTAATGTTATCATTTTTAATACATCTCTAACCACTGTTGGAAGTGTTAAACATTATTAATACCTAATACCTAGACATTCAGTATAAATTTATACAAAAGCATACATAAATTTCCTACTTTTAAAATAATAGTCGTATAGACAATAGTGGGATGCAGCTAGTACCCATTGGTTACCAAAAACTTTGAAATTATGAAATCAAAGAACAACTAGAAAATATAATAATTAATTGTAATTTGTAAGTACATTAAAGCGTATGTTTAATTTCTAATTTTGCCTGGGAAGGGACAAGTGTAAACCGATTGTTAATTGTTTTGAATTCCACTACTGCTTATAAAGATGAAAATTATTATTTTCATTACATAAAAACGAAAGGTTGCTTAAAATTTACATCAGTAATATCAAACTGATGACAAGTTTAGATTTGCTGTTGAATTTGTTACTGTCCAAGTTTTATAACTCATCTGTGTTAAAAATACACCCTGAATAAATAGCCTTTAAACTTTGGAGCCTGTTATTGTATCTCTAATAACTCATGCCCGGTTTACAATGTTTAATTTAAGTAAAATGTACAAAAATCTAAAATTTCTGAAGGACAACAAATTCTTACATACAACAGCTACAATTTACAATCGAGTTAATAAGTCTATTAATTTCTAACTGTAATGTAACTTTTGCAAGACTAGTATTGTATTTCATCTAATCTAAGCAACCTTCAATTTTAAATTCAAATCATGAAAAGTGAAAATCAAGTGTATCTTGCAATCGATAGAATACAATCCAAATTGTAACTAAATATTAAATAGGAGAATGAGGGAAGTTTTGTACTTAATACGACATAATTTATAACAAACCCTGCCTTAAAAGAATTGACTACAAACAAGAAAATGGATCGTCTATGTTGTGGGCTTCTATGGCCCAGGTCCTGTGGACTGACTTGATTTCCAGGTTGAAACGGTGTCGAAGATTCCTTAGCAGACACTTTGTTTTCATTTCTGATGTCTTCAATGTTGGTTCTCTTAAGGAAACTGGAGATCGTAATCTGGAACTGAAAAAAAAATCAAACTAAAACACTCAGCATAAAATAATGTTAACAACTAAAAGCAAACCTCGTAAGCAGTCTTAAGTTCGTTGTACAAGCACAAAAAATTTTAAACAGACTATTTAAAATCAAATTTTGTAATATATATAACACATGGCATATTAAATACTCCTACTTAATAAGAAAATATTATTTTACAAACAAATGCTTTCAAATTATTGGTTTTATTTGTCGAATAACTATTTTAAGAGAAAAAGCTTATTTCATTCTGCATAAAGCAAAATTCTGGCCAATGACTGCGATATTCGTTAAAATGTTATACTTCATAATTACCTTCATGATGCGAGAATCATCTTCCATTTCTGCAACCATATTCAGCAGCGGATTAAGTATTTGGACGACCCTAGGCGCAGTTCGATTTTGATCTGACGTCCTAGAAGTACACTTCTGCGGTAATCCAACACTGACACAATACATTCTATAAAGATTTCTGATCAGATGGTTGAAGAAAGATCATCAAAGAAACAAACACAACTACATCTGAAAAAAAGGATAATACCGCTATAATTAATTTTCACTTCAAGTTTAAAACAATACGCTTTTTCTTGGACCAGATGACACATGTAATTAACACTAATTCTGTGGTTAATAACATTATTGTGAGTTTAAAGCTAATGGTGTAACTTGTTACATAAATAACAATTTTTAGTTACAACTAACTAAACAACTGATAACTTACTTTTAATTATAATGCAATTAGATATCATGCTCAAAATGCATTATTTAGAGTTTTAGTAATAACTTCATTGACAGCATTAGTAATTTTGTAAAGATTTTAATTACTACAATCAAAATATTGTCATGAGGATTTTTATGTAAATCACAAAAAGATTAAAAGTGTTTTTATACCTTATTTAGCACCGAATTATGTAAAGCATAAATTGTGGTAGAAAAATTTTGGCTAAGGTTGTAAGAATTCCTCCTTTTACTTTATGCTTCAAAATTTTGGTGCTCCAAACAAAAGAAACTAAAAAGGAATAAATTATTAACTAATGGAAACAAATTGAACTGCAAATTCTGAAAAATTAAAGCAAAACAACAAGGCATGTTTGTTCCATAGAGAGTTTCATACATATACTTACAAATTTTGGCTAATAATATGTGGATTCCTCCCTTTTTCTCTTTAAACTTCATACTTCAAAGTTTTAATGCTACAAAGTTTGCGGTGCTCCAAACAGAAGAAACTGAAAGGAAAACAATATTAAATAATGGAAACAAATTAAACTGCAAATTCTGGAAAAGAAAAACAGAACTTTCTATTTACAATGCATATATGTTCTATAGGAAGTTTCATAAATACACTCACAAATTTTGGCCAATGTGTGGATTTTTCCTTTCTTTTACTATATGCTTCACAGTTTTGGTGCTCCAAACTTTGTGGTTCTTCAAACAAAAGAAACTAAAAAGAAAACACATTTAAATTACAAACAGAATTTTTGTATTTACAATAGTTGCGTCTTTAGAAAAATTCAAAAATATACTTACAAATTTTGAGAGACCACTTTTGGCTAATATTGTGTGGATTCAAAGTCCTGTTTTCAGTTGACGGCTGATATTCATTATTTGGGACCTAAATCTTAGGCCACAAATATCGTATTTGTGAAGTTTTAAGCCACTTGCTTCGGTTTCGAAAATTCGCGATTTTTCTTGAAAATAGTACAAAGCGTATAGCCTTTCACACTTTTACCATCTTTCGTGAACATTTTAAAATTGCAATTAGATTATTTTGAGGGCTAATAATCATTATTTAGGTCGAAAATAATGCGTGTGTGAAATTATACGCCATTTGCAATTAAATACAATCAGCTGAGTTGTTTACATCCTAATTTAACTAAAGAATCGAAGCGACGAACCTCTTCTCATTTATGTGCTCCTAATACCAAAATTCGAAATCCCATAAGCAAAGCATTAGCAATATCTCGCAATCAGCTGAGAATTGTTTACATGCTAATTTAACTAGAAAAGCGAAGCGATGAACCTCTTCTCATTTATGTGATCCTAATACCAAAATCCCATAAGCAACAAAGCATTGACATATCTCGGAATCAGCTGAGAGTTGTTTACATGCTAATTTAACTAGACAATCGAGGCGATGAACCTTTTCTCATTTATGTGCTCCTAATACCAAAATTCAAAATCCCATAAGCAAAGCATTAGCAATATCTCGGAATCAGCTGAGAATTGTTTACATTTTGGATACGAAATGTTACTTTACTTTCGTGAATTGAGTGAGGGTTGCTGTTTTCACAGAACACGCTGTTTTCTTTGGTTGATGGTGTATTAAACTAAAAGCAAATTATTTTGCAATGTTTTTATTACTTCAATACATGTTAACATGCACGTAATTAAGTTACAATTTTTGAACGATATTTACATCTGAAAACTTGCTTATAATTATTATACAATTAAATATAACACTCAAACTTTATAACTGACTGTTTAAGTAATTACAACTTTGTAACGGTAAAATTTTTTTTTTAAATTCATTTATTACAATTAAAATTTTGTCTAGAGACCTTTCACATCGGTCAGGGGTAACATTTATTACTTACACGAATGTTTTAAACGCAAATTATCATTTTTAACATACCTACCTCAAAGCATTGTCAACACTCTGTTTCGTATTTTTTTATTTGTGTTTTTTTGTGTCAATATTAATATTAATTTTAATTCCAAATTACAGAGTTACTAAAACTGCAAAATCATAAGATGGACAGCGTATGAAACTTCGCCCTAATCTGCTCCTTGAAATACTTTTCAAAACTTCGAAGGACTGTAAAAAGTTGTTTTAGGCCGTTTTAAAACAAATCAAACCTGGAAATGCATTGCTTAGAGTGTCTTTAACATTTCTAGAAAATAGAAACACGATTGCAAAAATTTCGAATTTTTGCCGACAAAAAATGCAAGGCTATTCTGCCGCCCTAAGAAAGAACGCCGTATGTACAAAAAACTCGGATTTTGAGTTATTGATATTAATGGGTTTATAACATTATAAATTGAATATTTACCAAGTGAAAAAGCCGTATTTTGAAGGCTAGTATATAAAAATTAACTTTTTTTATGCCGTATCTGTAAGAATATTTACATTTGCTAACTTAAAATGCCGTATATACGCTCTACTATTATAAGAACGCCGTAAGTACATCTGAGTAAGGTGTAGATACGGCGTTTCTACTAAGCACACTGCACATGCCGCGCTTTTAACAAGTAAAATGCAAGTTACAGGGCGCGTAAATAATATGTCGTATTAGACTAAAAATTACGCTGTGTTGAAAGTGTTCTCAAAAATTGTTGTTAACATTATGTTTTGTTATATTATTTTCTTTTAAAAATTGTGATTATTGTGTTAATATTGTAAGTAAGTACTTTGTTGTATTTTAATAGAATAAAGAGTAGGTACAAGAAACATGACAACTTTAAAAAAGATAATTTCTGTATGTAAAGATAATTGTTAATTGTTGCAGGAAAATGAGTGAAAAACAACAGTACAACAGTAGGGGAAAGCAAATGGTGGATTTGGTAAACAAACAGTTTTATCATGAGAATAATCAGCATGATGGTTCCAACACTTTTAGAAAAAGTTTTACGCAAGATGACTTTTTATTTGCACATTCTGTTTCTACCGATAACAATTTAGAAAATTGTTTGGTAGAGGAACCTATTACTTTAACAACTTTGTCACCAATGATACCTGTGACAGAAATCTCTACCATTCGTTGCAACCAATTCATTCCTTTAAAATCATCATGTACAATTATTGAAAATGACTTTGTTATAAATTGGGACACTATCACTCAAGACATAATCAATAAAGACACTGTCAATAACATGGAAATTGGAGAACTGGTCGAAACAAATGTGAATGAAGTTTATGTAGAGAGTAGCGATGCGATTGATTGTAATCGAGAAGAAAATTTTGAGCTAGAAGAGAAAAATGAAGAACAGCAAAGCATGCATGAAGAAAATGGAGAGATGCGAGAAAACATAGGTTACACAAAAAATGGCAATCTCAGAAAAAGAAAAGTGCCAAGAACAGCCGAACAAAGAGTCGAGGAGCAAGTAGCAAATCAGAAACGTTTAATTGAAAACCATAAAGTTTTGCCCGGTTGCCCCGCAGATCACTGCATAAGAAAGTGTGCATTGTCTATTAGTGAAAATCAACGTAGTAACATAAATTGTAACTTTTGGAAATTGACTAATCAAGAAAGAAAATCATTTATCTTAAGTGTATGTACACAGTCAATAGTAAAACGCCGTACTACTGAAAGTGAGAGAAAGCAGAACACCTTTAAGTACCGGTTGAAAAATGAGAAGGGAGAGCTGGTAAACGTATGTAAAACATTTTTCCTGACTACTTTGGGATTTAAAAAAACCAACGACACAATTCTGCATGATACTCTCTCAAAAACTCCAAAAGGCCAATTTCATCCTCATCCAAGTATGCGTGGAAAAAGTAGGAATAAACACAAGATTGATGATACGTTGATAAATGAACATATTGAATCCTACCATCCTACGATTTCCCATTACAGACGTGAACATGCTCCATTAAGAAGGTATCTTCCCAGCGATATCTCAATCAGCAGTATGTATGAAGACTTTAAATTAAAATACCCCAACTTAAAACTATCATATGAAGTATATCGACTAAAAGTAAAAGCAAAAAATATATCATTTGCAAGACTTGGAATGGAAGAATGCGAAATATGCGAGGAATTTAAATTGCACGGACATGCTGGAGATAATTTGCAAGCAGGATGCGACCTATGTCTAAAATGGCAAAAGCACATTGATCATGCTAACTATTCAAGACAACTTTATCAGGAACAAGCCCAAACCAATTTTGAAATGGATACCATCTGCGTTTCCGTAGATCTACAAAAAATTATTATGCTCCCAAGAATAGACACATTCAAAAAAGTAATTTTTGTCAAACGGTTAATCGCCTACAATGAAAGCTTCGTACCTTTGGGCAAAAAATCCAAGTTGCGCGCATTTGCTGTTGTTTGGAATGAATCCGTATCCCGACGTAACAAGGAAGACATAATTAGTACATATTACTCATTCTTACTATGGCAAAGAGATGCAACACGTATCATATTTTGGCTAGACAATTGTTCTAGTCAAAATAAAAATTGGTGTTTTCTAACATTTATCGTTAGAATGATTAATTCAAATGAAATTGCAGCTAAAGAGATCATTATAAACTATTTTGAACCAGGACATTCGTTTATGTCTGCTGACAGCTTTCACCACCAAGTTGAACTGTCTCTCAAAAGAAAAGGAAAAATATACGATTTCAACGATTTTGTTGAAGCTGTGCAAAGTGCTAAAAAGGGCAAAGTTGAAGTGAAAGTAATGGAACACAATGACTTCTATGAATGGAAAGATCAAAAGTCCCAACAAAAAATTAACCAAGATCCCAGCCGCCCATATTTGTCTGACATCGTACAAATAGAAGCTACCCGCGGAAATTATACGCTGAAGTACAGGACTTCACTAAAAAACGACGAAGCAGAACTTAAAAACTTGGATTTTCTTTGCAAGAAAGCGATGAAAAAAAATGGCCCCTTGTTAATGCCTGGTAATTCGCTTATTAAACCTTATGGATTTCCTAAAGAAAAAAAAGATGCACTATTAAAAGCAATAAGCGGTATAATTCCGGAAAATCGAAAACTATTTTGGAATAATCTCCCAGAGCGTGAAGGCGAAGAATAAAAATCTGTTTGTTTTTTTTAACTAAAACTATTGGTTGTTTCACTAAAATGCCAATTCTTTAATAAGCTTTAAAATGTATAAAATTGTTCAATAAACAATTTTTTTTACTAAATAAATGAATTTTGTTGTACCTTCAGCACCCTAAAGATATAGAGCTACTTCCTATACTTAGGTATCAGTACTAAAACCTAAAAAGAAAGCGTTAACTGCAGGTTATTGTAGATACGGCATCCTTCTTTAGTAAAAGTACCGATCGTGCTGTAGAATAATGCCGTATGTTATTTTTTCATTGAAATTTTTCAAAAATCGATGAAATAAAGTGGTGAAATAGATTTCTGATGTCAAGTTTAATGATAATGCACATTTAAAATGTTAAGTAGTTTTTAAACAGCCAAGGGCTAGAAGAAAAACTTTAAACATATTTTTCTCATTTTGTTGCCTCTTGAAGATACGGCGTTCATCTTTAGAACGGCAGTATACCCTCGAAATATTTTTCAAAACTTCGAAGGGCTGTAAAAAATTGTTTTAGGCCTTTGCACTTTTTCCGTTTTTCAAGAAAAATTCAAAAACTTGTTTTAGGGCTAATAATCCTCAAATTGGCCATAAATAACGTGTATAAGAAGTTTAAAGCCATTTGCTTTAGTTTGAAAGAAAATCGATTTTTTGTCGAAAAAAGTGCAAAGACTAGCCTTTGTACTTTTTCCATTTTTCACGAAAAATAAGTCATTTTTTATGTCTAATAATCCTTAATTTGGCCATAAATAACGTGTATAAGAAGTCTTAAGCCATTTGCTTTAGTTTAAAGAAAATCGATTTTTTTGACGAAAAAAGTGCAAAGACTATAAACCTTTGTACTTTTCGATTTTTCTCGAAAAATTCAAAAAGTTAATTAAGGGCCAATCATCCTTCATTTGGCTATGAATAACGTGTATAAGTAGTTTCAAACCATTTGCTTTAGTTTTAAGAAAATCGATTTTTAGGTCGAGAAAAGCGCAGACTGTACTTTTTCCATTTTTTATTTTAAGTCTAGCCAGACGCAACGGTAACTGTCAATAAAAAAAAATCTCAGGGCAATAGTAGAATTTGGGAAACAAGATATTAAATTAAAATTTGCAATTTTTACACACTATTATAGTTTTTCAAATTGAGATTTAGTTTATTAATTTTTGTGAAACATTAAGATTAAAATGTTTTTTTTATTAAAAAACCTCGGAGAAACGTGAATAATACGCGTTTTTTCACAACACATCTGGCTTTATTTTACTCTGAATGTTTTATTTTTGGTTTTCTAGAAACAGAAAAATAAGTTTTTCATGTTGTACGAGAAAACTAAAAGTTTGATTTTAAATTTTTAATTGTTATCCTACATGCGACTATTGGGTACTATACGTGACAAGAACATTACTCAAGTGGGCATATATATTCTAAAGAGGATTATCGCTAAAGTTAATTTGTTACTTACGAGCTGCTACCTGTTTCTCCATGGGTGGTGAAAGCTTCTGTGCAATCGTTTATTTAATATTTAAGTGGGAGGGATAAAATGTAGGAAAATAATTGGCATTTGACTTCTTGACTTCTTACCTGTAAATACACCTAATGGTACGATGGAAAAGTTTGGTTTTTGTTTAGTGTTAACAATGTGCGTAGTGCAAATCATGTGTGCGTCGTTTAAACGAACGGATAAAAATACAGTGTGTTCAGAAATTCCGCCAGTGGTTCTTACGGACATCTTAGGCTCTGCTTTCAACGCCCGATACATGAGCATTACACCACCACTAGAAGACAAGCATGGAACGGATGATACTTACAAAAGAACAGCAGTTATTACTCCATCGTTTTACGTTGACGAAGACTTCGAACAACCGCTCAGCAACGAGCCTGCCTGGAATGTGAATCATGCAATAATCGATTTGTTTGATTTAAAAAGTGAAAGAAAAAAACGATCCGTTAAGCCAATGCGGCAATGGGAATGTGAATCCAAAATTCATTGGGTGGATTTGGGCCCTGATTATTTTCCACGGTATTTGCGATCGTTGGAATGTGTTTCCAAAACTTGCTGGTTTGGTCATTATAAGTGTAAACCACGATCTTTTACGATGAAGATACTCAGAAGAAGAAAGAATCGCTGTGTACAGGCTAGTCCTGGAACTAGGGTCGGCCTAGAAGGTTTACCTCAGGATTTAAGAGAATTATGGGTCTGGGAAGAAAGAGCTGTAAACTTCTGCTGTGACTGTTCGTTATGAAAACAAACTGATAAGTGAAGATGTTAATAATTATTATAAATCCGTACGATATAAGAGATAGGCTTTTGCTTATTTCTGACCGTTAATGCCCGGTTTATTTAAATTGCATATAAACATTACTAAATAAAAATTGTTATTTGAAATATTACGTAGCAGTACATTTAAAAAAAAAGACTTCAGCAAGCAAAAATTCTTAATTAATTCTGTCCTATTAAATTGGAATTGTATTACTAAACGCGTATGATTATTCTTATTAAATAGTATATTTAGCTAACCAGGGAAGGTCACGATATGTTGTTGCTAGAATCTGATTAGGGCTGTGTTTATTCCATCAAGAACTTCAAAACTAAACGTTTTGCAGAGTTAAACGTGCCACTGGTCATTTCCGTCGGAAAAATAGGGGATTAACCGAAGAGTTGAATAATAAAGGTAATTTTTGCGATCGCGTTGGCCATGAAACCGTCAGAGATAAAATCGAAATTTTTGTACTATCAATTCGCGCATCCTTTGCAAGTAAAATGGTGCAAAGTTTTTGAAAAAACCTTTAAAGGTTCCGGGGAAAAAACGTCAGAAACGAAACCCTGCAAAAGCGCTATAATTTGAGAAGGTATATCTGTTATAAAGGGTAGTTCACACGGTGATGTCGCGACATCAAATTCACCGTGTAAACTACCCATAATTAAATCTATACGACTTGCATAGGCGTTTAAGAAAGGGGAAACCGTTTTTACAAGGGCCCCGTTTTTCGGTTTTTTCTCCGGAACCGTATAAGATTTTTTCAAAAACTTTGCACCATTTTACTTGCAAAGGATGCGCGCATTGGTAAATAGAAGAATTTCGATTTTATTTCCGACGGTTTCATGGCCAACGCGTTCGCAAAAATTACCTTCATTATTAAACTTTTCAGTTTTTCCCCTATTTTTTCGAAGAAAATGGCCAGTGGCACGTATAACTCTGCAAAACATGTAGTTTTGATGTACTTGATGCAATACAGCCTTGATCAGATTCTAGCGACAACATATCATGACCCTCCCTTGAAAGAACTTAAATTTTGCCCTATTTTGTCAAATCTGAGTATTGATTTGTGGACAATACTCTTATTTATGTTTACTTTTACAGAAAACCAATTTTTTAAGATACATGATTGTGTCAGGGTTATTTTTACTATCAGTATTTATTTTACCACTTTAAGAAGCACCTTTGTATTATAAATGATAGTTTACATTATTGAACTTCCGTTTTTGGCTTTTCGTTATTAGTAACGAAAATAAATTATTAAACTTCATTATATTTGATTGTTAGTCATTCTTTAATGTACAAAGCTGGAATAGTGTTTTTAACATTGATTGTTAACGTAACCATTTAAATTTACTGTTAGTCACAAGAACATGTTTTCAATCTTCAGAACACCATAATAAAGGTACAGTTACACGCACATTATTATTAAATGAACTTTTAAATAACAAAATATGAGATGTATTTTGGTCAAGACTGTCATAATTTGTTAGCAAGCCTTGTTAGTTATTGCAGAGGTTTAGTAACCAAAGTTTTGTTTGGGTAAAATTTGCTGTGATATTTCTAAAAACGGTTGTATAGTAATGGAGGTTTTTTCTTTTGTTAATTGAATGACCGAAAACCTCTGTAATGCATATGTAAATTTAAAAAATGTAGCCTAATATTTAAATAATTTAGTTTTAGTACATAAACTTAATCAGTTTTAATAGCTTTGACTTTTAAACTCTAAATATATTTTGAACTGAGGATTTAGTGCAAGGTATAAGCAAAAGGGTATTTTTTAAATTATTTATAGACCAATGTAGTGCAGTCACTGTAATTAAGAAAACAATTATTGACAAACAACAAAATAATTAACATTCCACTGGATATGCGTTTGTTTAAAGAGGTTTAAAGGTCAAAGAATCATTTTAAAAAAACACACATTTTAATGAAATACTTTTGTAAAATGTATAACGTATACAGGGTGTCCCAATTATCGTGAACAGCATAAAGATCTCGTAAACAGTAAGAGGTACAAAGATGGTTAATTTAGTCAAAATGATCCAAGATTTAAGAGCAACTATTCAGTGGAAAAAAAATCTTCAAAAAAAGTTGACAGATTTTGCGCTATTAATAAAAAACAAAAAAATGACGTTTTCGATTTTTACTTATAACTTGCTCATTTGAAATCATACTCTTAATTATTTTTCAAACATTATTAGGACACTTTTTGAGTAGATTTAAAATTTGTTAATAAATTTTACGTATCTTCATTTGTTTTTATTATTTTAACATCAACTTTGTTATTTTAAATACGGGCTGTAGTTGGCTGTGACATCATTAAAGACATATTTTTTCCATTTCATTGATGTATAGTTGGGTTTATCTTTAAAAAAAAATTGAGTTTAATTAAGTACAGTTAGTTTATTTATGTAACGTTTTGTTTTTCAATGCCCCCTTTGATTAAACTTAATAAATACAATAAAATTGTTATAACTTAGTTTGTTTTAAACATAAACCTAACAAACTATACATCAATGAAACGAGAAAAAATATATCTTTTTAATGGTGTCACAGCTAACTACAACCGTATTTAAAATAAGAAAGTTAATGTTAAAATAACAAAAACAAATGAAGATGCGTAAAATTTATAATCAAATTTTAAATCTACTCAAAAAAATATCCTGATAATGTTAAAAAATATTTTGAGTATGATTTCAAATAAGCAAGTTATAAGCAAAAATCGAAAACGTCATTTTTTTTGTTTTTTATGAATAGCGCAAAACCTATAAACTTTTTCAAGATTTTTTTCATAGAATAGTTGCTCTTAAATCATAAATCATTTTGACTCATTTAACCAACTCTGTATCTCTTACCGTTTACGAGGTCCCCACGCTGTTCGCGATAACTAGGACACCCTGTATAATGTAAAAATACTTTTGACTTTTTCTTCTGAAAAGAAATAATTCAGTGTAAATTAAAATAGCTGGTTTATATTACACAACTTAACCTGTTACATGGTTTAACCTTACATAAGAAACTAATTACATAACAATAAAATAATTAACTATTGTACACTACACATAAATATGAACTGTTTGTAAATATGTAAATAAAACTAATTTTCACATATTTTTATGCTATAATACTTGAAGTTTTATTATTATCATCCTTATTGTTTACTTATTTAGTAAATAAAAGTTTGGATATATAGTACTCAGATAATTACCTATATATATATTATACTTAACTGAACACATTAATTGCTTCGCAGTGTTAACAAATGCATTATAAAATCACGTTTAAAGCGAGTCAAATTTGTATAAAAAAAAGGAGAATATTTATGGCAGTGGAAATGCATTCTATCAATGTTTAAAACCATTAATGCAAAAATTGCTTTTAACAGTGGGGGAATGAACACAAAAGCTAGTCTCTCTTCCTGTATTTTTTTTTAAAATAAAAGATATTTTGTTTTTGTTGGATCATGAGGTGCGAATATTCGACATGGAAAATTTGTATATGGTAAATCTTTTGTCAGAATTTATTTTTAATGGACTCTACTTAATTTTCCTAGCAAAATAAGAGAATCTCATGATTCAACAGTAACACTATATCTTTACAGGCTTTTTATTACAATAAATCCAAAAATAAGCCAACATTGATTCTTGACTTGTTTTGGATCCACCATTATCAGCACGATTTTGCACTTTTAATTTAAAATCAAAATTGCAGCTACAGTGTTATTCTATTCTAAAATATTAAAAAATTTTTGGTCTATAATATTTACCGTCAGTAGCTTTGAACACAGCAGAAAAAAAAAATTAATCTTAAGATACTAGTTTTGAACACATAAGTAATATTTAAGGCACAAATTGTTACATCAAAATTAATAAAAATTGCCTATAAAGCATTATAGTTTTCAAGCTAAAACCTATTTCAATTACTCAGAAACAATTAATCGCAATCTTAAAACGAGGGGCTTTTCATAAATTGCATTTTCATAAACTTTTTCGTCTACTTTACTTGATTTGCCATGAATTACTAAGTCGAAAGTGCCAGGCTGTTTTAGTCTTCTTTTAAAATGCAATGCCCAAACTCCATGTTTTTTAATTAATTGAAACTTTTTACGTTCATTTCCTCTTGCTATAGTATATTCCATTTCTCGCTGTAAAAGCATTTATAACTGTACTTTGGATTATCAAATCGTACTGGGTCAAAGCAAAATTAAGAATTTAAAACTTCCTCTAAATTTTGTAATGAAATCCAAGAATTATCAATAGTATAAAAATATATTTTATACAACTGTATATTTTAAAATCTACAGTTGGATTGTAACTTTATTTAATTAAAATCTGTTTCATTTTGTCCCTAAAATAAATTTAATAAGGACAAAAGAATCTTGTAAAGGAAGACCAAGGAATTTCGTAAATGAAGTGAAAGAAGCTGCCACAAACGGAGGGATCAAGTGGAGTAAGGTTAAAGCAGTGGTTCTCAAAGTGTGGTCTGCAAACTTCTGGGGCCCAGGGGTCCCGGAATCCTTCTGGGGGGTCCCCAGAGCCTTTATAATGTTCAAAAATTGTCATAATAAATTTGCCACGCTAAATTGAAAACAAAAATTTGTCTACAAAACAGTTGATTAGGGTCCTCTGTAAGCTTTTGTTTTTGGAAGGGGTCCTAAGAGTAAAGTTTGAAAAACACTGGGTTAGAGAACTAAAAAGAGATAGAAAATGATGAAGGGGGAAACATACAGAAAGAGGTCACATCCATAAAAAAAAACAAAAGCCCCACACCTAATGGCAGAGAGGCCTAAGAATAATAAGAGGTATTGCAAATTATTGAATCAGTTAAAGAAATATTTACTTCACCAAAAAAAAAAACGAAAACATTTTGCCTTTAAACCCAGTAGTTTACTTAGTTTCATTACCTTTACTGAAGGTTGGAGTTTGATTAGTCTCATTCTGTGTTTTGTTTGCTGTAAACTGATTTTCAAAAGCAATTCTTGACCGTGATGGTGCCTTCGAGCTCTTACACGTCTTGCCTGAGATTGTTTGTATTTTTTACGGAAAATTTCAGGAACATTTGAATTCATAGTGAAGTTAGCTCCGTGACGCCTAGAATCACGTCTATGTCTACCATTAACCTACATTTAAAAAAAGTTTAAGTATTCGGTTATACACTTTTAACCGATGTCTTACTTTACACGAGAAACATCCTTCAGTTGTTATAAGCTTATCGTTTGAAGTTTTATAAGAACCGTCGATGGGATACGTGGGGATGTTTCCTATATCGGGTGCATAGCCTGTACCGGCGGGTGATATTGTGGAAAGACAATGGTCACGTCCAATTTGTTGATAGCCTTGTGGACATCCACAACTGTATCCTGCACCTCCAACACTAGTGCAACCAAATGCACATGGGGCACCCATACATCCAGAGCTTACCTGATACATGAATATAAATGTATAGAAAATTTATATTTTAAGCGATTGTTCAGTATATAACTCTTTGGCTGGCCTTTACCCATTGGTATTTTTTGTACTGACCCTAGACAACCGTTTTTTAAATAAACAATTTACGATACTTATAGTTTGATTCAGCATTTGCAAATACAATAACTTTTAACTTAGTCTCTGGAGGCCCTACTTCTAGCAGAGGCTTCTGTGTTGTAGTCAGTGGCAAGAGTCGGACCTGACAACCGGCCCCTTCGAGCTCGGGGAAAAAACTAATCATTACAAAAAGAAAATAAGCTTACACTTCAGCACTTTAGCTGATTATAATAAATTCGCTTGCATAAATGCTAATATTCAGGGCCGGTGAGAGGGGGCGGGGCCCGGAAGTAATTTAAGGGTCCAGGAATCCACATACTTTTTAAATTATGGTAGTTTTTTTAAAATAATTTAGTTACTTAGGGTTAGGGCCCATGTAAATTTTCCCTCCTCTGCAAATATTTTTCGCACAATGACTGTTGGGGTAAGGGAAAAAAAGTAGAGAATATTATATTATATTGTAAAGATTTGAACATAAGAATCAGCTATTATGTAGTATAATGTTTATTTTATGTTCAAATATTAACAATGTTTATCTCAACAACAAATTCAAAAACCTTCGTAACTTATACCACGTGAGTTTTAAAAGGTTTTACACCTTCTTTTGTTTTTTTTTCACAGCCTACTGTTTTTCTATAAAAACAAAACTAAAAAACCTTCGTAACTTGCGTATTATTGAACATAACTACATCAACCCTTATACAGTTGGAATGAGAAAAAAATAGGGAATTCAAATAGGTCATAGCCAACCATAGCTTCCATTAAAAAAAAATTAAGTGTGTCATAACTTATCAACGCCGAGCGTAATTTTTTTTTAGTATCATTGAATTTTACATAAAAATATCCAAAACCAATCTCCATACATTTTTTCGATATTCACGACAATAACGGAGATTTGGCAGATTATAAAAATGATGAAAAAAACAGTGTTTTAAAATATTTTTGAAACCGGTTCTGAGTTTGTCTCAAAAAACTGCACATTTTTGGTAATTTAACCGTTTCTCTATCTTGAATATTAAGCGAGATACCCATGTAATCCCATCGAATTTGGACCACCCAGTGGTTTCCAACCTGTGGGACGCGCTACTATTGCAAGGGGGCGTGCAGCTAAAATATCATTTTTGAATGCAAACAAAAATAACTTTATTTGTACAGAATATGGTATATTGTTTTGTAGTCAATTAAATAATTTTTATATCAGGACAGTATTTTTGAAATTAGATTGTTACGTAAAATTATGGGGGCGCAATTTTTTTTTTTTATGAAAAAGGGAGACGGAGGTACAAAAAGTTGGAAACCACTGCTGTACGGTTTCAGTAACCGATTACAAAGTGAAACTTTTTTGTTTCTCTATTTTTCTGAAAAATAATTTCAAAAATTTTATTTTGATGTAAAGTATACAATAAAGTTATAGATGAAAACAAAAATGTTATAAAACACACAAAGCGATTTTGTTTTTTAGAGGTCCCGTAAATTTCACCTCCAGGGGCCCCCCAAGTGGGTTAATATGCCCTTGACTGTAACCCTTAAAGCCTATGCCTTAATCCGGCCTTGCATTGGGATCATGAATGATACTATACCTGAATACAAATGTGTAACTTGTTGTCAAATTGATAACCATCAGGGCAACCACATCGATAACTTCCTGGTGTATTAAAACAGTTTCCGGAATCACCGCAAGGGTTATTCGCACATTCATTATCATCAACACATTGGTTATAATAATAGTGCAAAGCATATCCGTCGGGACAGCCACAACGGTAGCCACCGATTAAATTCTGACAACCTAAACATTTAAATAGTTACCACAAACAAGTCAACTTTAAATTACTAATAATTTACCTTCAGCACATTTTGAGTCGTCTATGCATTCATCTGCATCGATACAATACGTCCCACTAGCATCCAGCTTGAAACCTCTTGGACAAATACACTTAAAACTACCAAGAGTGTTTACACATCTTCCAGGTTTTGAACATACATTAAGTTCATCACATTCATTAACGTCTAAAATAATCACTCTCGTTACAACAATATGGTGAATGTTGCATTTGTTTCACAATACCTTGACAATCATCACCAATTTGATTATATCCTTTGGGACACGAGCAGGTATAACTTCCCTGAGTATTGATACATATATGTTGGCAGACATGCTGACCAGTTGCACATTCATCTAAATCTCTACAAGATAATCCGTCTGGATTGAGTATGAAACCTGGAGGACATGAGCATATGAAACTTCCCTCGGTATTTTGACAATTATAGTTGCAAGGTGATGGGGATTGTTCACACTCATTGATATCTATAAACGACTGTAATGTAACAGTGTTATTTTTTTTTAAACAGACTTATACTACCTAAACAATATAGACCACTGTTGTCAACTTTAAATCCCTTATCACATATGCAGCGATATGATCCCAAGGTATTAATACATTTACCATGACGGCACAAATCAGGAATTGTAGAACATTCATCAACATCTGCAAAAGTACTCATTAAGATTATCTATCCTACTACAGCAAACATTCGAACACATGAACCATAAATAATCATGATCATATGAATAAAACAACATGAAAATATTTTATTGTAAATTTTACATAGTTTTTTATTTTGAAAAATTTAATTTTTGCAGTTTTGTTGCATACAGAAATTGAAAAAAATTAAAGTGAGTGTATTAACACCTTCGCGGACAGCGGCTGCATATGCAGTCATTTTAGAATAATGAACCGGGATACGTCTGCATATGCAGTCAGAGTAAATCAGTCCAGGAGAAGCATGACTGCGTTTGCAGTCATGTTTTGTGTTTAAATATATGTAGACATACATTGACTGTCCCTGAATATTCCATGTAAATATGGGGCACTGTCCATATAAGTTTTTTAACAGCATTAGTAAACAACCCCTACTTTCGAAATAAAAACTCTACTCATAGTGCCACGACTGCGTTTGCAGTCACGTCTCAGTGTGTTTATACACGGCGAAGTAAAAGGTGCACTTATTGGCATCTTGTGTAGGTATAGTTCACTTTATTAATTTTATACATATTTAAATATATAATATGTATTTATTTAGGCATATGAGTCCAAAAGAAGAAGCATCTTTATTGCAAATATATGAAGATGTTGATATATTTTTTGTTTATTATAGAAAATAGTTTTTTTTGCATAAAATTCTTGTTTAAGTAGGTAGGTTTCACGCATTTTTATTATTATTATGAATTAATCATTTTCTTAAAAAAATTGAATGGTATGGGACATGACTGCATATGCAGCCAAATTGATGTACTGAGACATGGCTGCATAGACAGGGTGATTCAAATTCGAGGACGACCATGGGGAGCATATTACTGAAGATAGAGGGTAGGTTTAAATTTGGCAAAGTTGCTAAATTTTATGCTCATCAATAATATCAAAACAGATTTGAAATATCTTCAACTGTTTTTGAAAAAACTGAAAAAAACTGAAAAAATTACCTTTTATTTTTTTGCTATAACTGTTTTATTTATATATTTTTTTATATTTGTAAAAGCTTTTACATGGCCACTTTAAATTTTACTTTTATTGGTGCCATCCATTTTTTGCTGTGCCGATTCAGTTTTGTTTTATAGCTACTAACTTTTAATTTCTAATGGGCGACAAACTTGATTTTCATCTAGTTAGCTAGAACTCTTTTTTCTGATTTTAAAAATGTATTACATGATTATGTTATTTACATAAACAACGTTTTTGTTTGAAAAAAAAGTTTTCATTTATCCAACATCTAATAAGTAGATAAAAATCAAGTTTGTCGCCAATAAGAAATTAAAAAGTTAGTACCTATAAAACAAACAGAATCTGCAAAGCAAAAAATTGATGCACCATTAAAAGTTAAATAAAAAGTGATCACGTAAAAGGTTTCACAGCTTTTAAAATAATTATAAATACAAAAGTTATAGCAAAAAAACGAAAAGTAATTTTTTCAGTTTTTTTCAATTTTTTTAAAAACAGTTGAAGATATTTCAAATCTGTTTTGATATTATTGATGAGCATAAAATTTAGCAACTTTGCCAAATTTAAACCTACCCTCTATCTTCAGTAATATGCTCCCCATGGTCGTCCTCGAATTTGAATCACCCTGTACAGCGATAATTTTTCACCGAAAAATGCGATGATATTCATTTTTACACAGTGCACATGTATTTTGAGTATGAAATGAGTAAAATGACCTAAAAAAACAAAGTGCATTTTTTGGAAGTCAGAGTAAAATCGCACTGTCCTCGAAGGTGTTAAAAAAGTTTTTTTGTGGGTGTTTTTAAGCAATTATTATTGTTGTTTTTAAATGTTCCATTAACTGCATTAGAACTGGTCCAACAACTAAAGAAATGCGTAATCTTACCTTGTCCATCAACCGTGAAGCCAGTTTCTAAGCATAACTCTTGATATTGCGGAGAGTATTTGGGAGGGCACAATTCACATCTTGGGCCCCATGCTTCTCCCATTGAACAACAGCAATCAGCTTTGGTGACTCGTTTCATATCTTTATTATTTGTGGTGCACCGGCCATTTACAATTTGTCTAAAGCAGAAGCCCTCTCTTCTGTCTAAACGGTCATTATTGCCATTAAAAAAAACTTTTTTGTTTTGTTGGATAACTTACCGATACAATGTTTGCGATCTGCACTCGGTTCAAAGCCTTCAAAACAATCACATCTGTAAGAGCCCTGGAGGTTGATACATTGTCCATTATGACATAGACTAGGAGTCACTGCACATTCATTCACATCTCGACAGTCGTCAGTCATTCCTACTTGAGAATATCCTTCAGGACAAATACACATAAACGAACCTATGAGATTTTTACACTGGAACTTGCAGTTGTTTGCTGGTGTCACACATTCATCAACATCTAAATGTAATGAAAGTATTACATAATAATACTGACTTCTGTAGTGAACATTTTACCTTGGCAGTGTCTACCATCAGGAGCTAAAGCATAGCCATAAGGACAAATGCATCGAAATGAGCCAGGTACATTGTGACATCGGAAAGCGCATTGATTTCCCATCTCGAGGCACTCATTTATATCTTCACAAACCTAATCACATCATTTTGTAAAATTGTGCATATAACAGATATCAAAAAAAAGATGGAGAAGAATCAATTAAGATGGCTTGGACATCTACTTCGCATGCCAGAAAGAAGATAGGCGAAAATAGGATGGAAAATGAAGATGGAGGGAAAAAGGAATAGAGGAAGACCAAGAATAAAATGGGAAAAAGAAGTGAGGCAGAGACTAGAGGAAAAAGGAGTCAGCTGAAGAAATGTGCCACAATTAGCTATAGGCAGGAGTGGAGAAACAATACAGAAATAAAAAAGCATACCTCAACACCGAAAGGTACAACAGGAACCGATTAAGAAGAAGAGGAAGAGGAAGAGGAAGATAAAGAAGATACATAAACTTACATGAATACCAAAATGGTACATATTTAGATTATTTTAATTTTATTATATTTAATTCCATGAAATATTTTGATTAAAATAATTGCCAATAATCAAGCGATATTTGAATGACTATACCTGCATAGGTCCAGGAGCAAATCCATCATTGCAGGAACACTCAAAACCGCCAATTATATTAGCACATGTGCCATTTCCACATATATTATAGTTCGTGAGGCACTCGTTATCATCTATACATTTTTTACCAGATGACTCTAAAACATATCCTGCAGGACATTCACATCTAAAAGATCCATCGGTATTGATGCAGTCTCCTCCATCACAAATATTTGCCATTAATTCACATTCATTTAAGTCATTTCCTGAATCCATTCTTCCTGGACCTTCTGGGCAAAGTTTTGAAAATTCCACTAAAAGTTAAATTGTTTTTATACACATTGCAGTAGAAAATAAGAGAAATTTATTCTGGCCTCGAAGACATTAATTTAGAACAAATTTCCTTTGTAGTTAATATTTAAATTTCAAAAAACTAATTTAATAGTCAAAGATGATAGTGTTTCTGTTTAGTGTTGTATAATAAAAGTAGTTTTATACGTATATCAAATTATTTTAGTTACTTACAAGATCCCTCATGAGGGCACTCATCACAGTATTTTCCCCAAGCAGCTCCTCTAGAGCAGCAACATTCCTTCATTGTTATCTGCATTCCTCTGGGAGCTGAACACTGTCTTCGGAAAAACTGATCATAGCACTGTTCTTGCCTTACATCTATACATTTCATTAGTTTATGATCTAAGATGTATCCATCAGGGCAGGTACAAAGAGCACCACCATTTGTATTTCTACATATACCATTTTCACATATACCAACAATTTCAACGCACTCATCTATATCTTCACACATATTTGTAATACTGCTTAAAGCATATCCATCGGGACAGCTACATACAAATGAACCCATTACGTTTTGACATTTACCTGGTGGTGGACAAGTACCAGGAATCTGGAATAATTTACACAGTGAGTACATGCACAAAATAATTATTTTGGATCTTGAAAAGAGAAGTTGGAAGAAACATTTAGGAAAAGCAGGAAAATAAGCAGAACACCTCAAAAGAATAAGCAAGAAGAAGATAAGATGGAAACACAGAAATGGCGAAAGAATTAATGAAAGATACTAAAGAGATCAAACAAGATCAAACGAAAAGTAAAAAAGATACGGATACCAAAAACTCACAATTGATGGGATAGACTGGAAATGGGACAGAGAACAGGAAAAATTAAAGGAAAATAAAACATATGGAACTGAGCATCATACAAAAAACTGATAAAGAAAAGATAACAAACGGATATTGGAAGTGACACAAGCAATGAAAAAGGACATGAGAAAGAAAATAAAACGAAAAGAGGAAAACACAAAAAGACACATGCAAAAGTATGGACAACACAAGGTTAACAAGAAAAGTGTTTGAAGTGAAGTACCAAAAAAAAAAAAAAGAGAGGCAGGAAGGAGCAAAACAAGCACTGGACAGAAGAGGAATAAAGTGGGAGGATGTAGAGAATAAGATTTAAAACAGAAGAGAATGTAGGAAGATATGGAAGACTCCAACAAATGAAAAATGAAAACTCAACTCCACCCAATGCCTAACACCCTTGAGGGTAGATAAGCCATGGATTAAGTAAGAAAATTTTAAAAGTTAGAAAGTCGGTTAAATGGGTAGAATTTTAAATTAATTCTACATGTGATTTTTACTGTTAATATTACAAGATACAGATGGCATACTTACTTCATGACATTCATCCACATCTCGGCAATTGTGACCGTCTGCAGATAATGTGTACCCTGATGCACATTCGCAAGCAAAAGAACCTAAATTGTTACGACATCGTCCATTACGACATAAAAAGGGCATCATATGACACTCATCGACATCAACACAATCGTTGTTGTGACTCAATTTAAAACCTGGATTACAATGGCATTTGTATGTACCGACTAGATTAATGCAGCTACCGTTGTTACAAATGTTTGGATGTCTCACACATTCGTCTATATCGATGCAGTTATCCCTGGATGGTGTCAGTAAGTAACCAGTGTGACAAATGCATTGAAAACTGCCCTGCAAATTTTTACAAAGCCCGTTGGTGCAAATATTTGGCCGTTCAGTACACTCATCGATATCCACGCAGTCCATAAAACTAGAACCATGTTTGTACCCTTCAGGACATTTGCACTGGAAACTTCCGGGGAGATTTATGCATTGAGCATTCCCTTCGCATGGTGTGGGAACTCGCAGACATTCATTTTCATCTATACACTGATGAGAACTGATATCATAAATGTAGCCACGATTGCACTGACATTCGAAACTTCCTGGTGTATTCATACACACGCCATGAGTACACATTGTTGGCATTAACAGACACTCGTCTATTTCTTCCGTTTGATTTGTCATCGGATCTATTATTTGACCAGGTCGTACACCACATAAAGCAATATATTCACCTGTTAATTTGAAAATGACATTAATTTTTCGCACTCATCTTTACAATATTACTAAAAGACAAAAGGTGCAAAAGTACATTTTGTTTTTAGGTGTATGTTTTACAGATGACTATTATTAAAACCAGGGACCCGAACAGAACCGAACCGGAACAAAAACCAGAATGAACCGGTGCTTTTTTCATGAACCGTGAACCAGAACAAACCAGTTCTTTTTTTCGAGAACCGTAAACCGGAACTGAACCTTTCATTTCAAACATCACAAAACTGCAAAATCGAACCGAACCGACTGGTGTGACCGGTTCAAACCGCTTTAACCGGTTCACACAATGGTTCAGTCATTTTTTTTAAACCAAAATGCAAATTTTTTACTTTTCAATTTTGATTAAATTTTACCAAAAATGGAAACCTTTCAGACAGTTCAATTTTTAAATACATATTGTTATCATATTTTGCATTGAACCGGAACTGAACCGTTGCCGCCGAACCGGTTACTGAATCATTATAAAATAAAAACCTGGTGTTTTGGAACCTAAAGCGAAAAGTTAAAATGTATTAAACCAGTAACCGGAATTGAACTGTTATTCTTCACGGTTCGGGTTCCTGATTAAAACTCAAAATGTATCCAGGGTAATGATAATTAATGCATGCCAATTAATAAAATTCAATAAGTGTTAACCGAGAATCCAGTTAATTTATCAAAATACTATAATTATTGTTGAATCAAATCAGTAAAACACGACATATGCTTGTTTGGTTCAATTATTTTGTATACAAATCTTGTAACATACTGCATTTCATGATCCCAAGTTTTATTATACGGTTATTTAATATGTCTTTTGAAGTTTAAAAATCAGTTATGTAATTTCCAAAATTTTTAATTATCATCACCATAAAGTTTCAAATACATTGTTTATACCTACTGGTGCGAGGAATAGGACATGGTTCACAAGGCTGACCCCATGCTTGACCCATAGAGCAGCAACAAACTTTTTTAGTTTGATTTTGCGTCATGGGAGTAGAACACTGCCACCTATTGTAATTCAAAAAGCACAGATCTTTCCTCATATCCACACATTCCCCTATAAATTCAAACAATATATTAATTAACATAGGACATCTGACTGCACTAAAATAAGTATTTGTCTTTTATTGCAACAGCATCATATAATTATTAAACGATATATTTTTATTTTTATGTTGCAGCAATTTTGTATACAGGGTGTCCCAGTTATCGTGAACAGCATGGGGATCTCGTAAACGGTAAGAGATACAGAGTTGGTTAAATGTGTCAAAATGATCTACAAGCAACTATTCTATGAAAACAAATCTTCAAAAAAATTGATGGTTTTTCCACTATTGATAAAAAACAAAACACATCAGGTTTTTAATTTTTGCTTATAACTTGCTTATTTGAAATCATACTCAAAATATTTTTCGACATTATTAAGACAGTTTTTTGTGTAGATATGAAATTTGTTAATACATTTTATCTATCCTCATTTGTTTTTGTTATTTTAACATTCACTTTATTTATGTGATGTTTTTTTTTTTGTTTTTCAATAGCCACTTTCATTAAATTAAACTCAATAAATACAATAATATTGTTTAACTTATTTATTTTTAAAGATAAACCTAACAATCCATACATCAATGAAACGAGAAAAAAATTATCTGTTCAATGGTGTCACAACTTCGACCTGTATTTAAAATAATAAAGTTGATATTAAAATAACTAAAACAAATGAAGATAGATAAAATTTATTCACTAATTTCAAATCTACATAAAAAAAAGTGCTTATAATGTCAAAAAATATTTTAAGTATGATTTCAAATAAGTAAGTTAAAAGCAAAAATCGAAAACGTCATTTTTTTGTTTTTTATCAATAGCTGAAAAACCCTTAATTTTTTGAAAGATTTTTCTTCATAAAATAGTTGCTCGTAAATCAAAGATCATTTTGACCCATTTAACCAACTCTGTATCTCTTACCGTATACAAGATCCCCATGCTGTTCGCGTTAACTGGGACACCCCGTATAGTTAAATAGGTACCTACATTGGGATAATTTTTGATATACAAAATAAAAAAGATACTTGGTTGCATGGTTTTGCTTGTACAATCTCTCAGCAACCAAAACTTTTAATATACCTACATAAGATTCTTATAAAACAAATGCAAAAGTTGAATAATATGTTAATGCAATATGCAATGGTTCTCAACCTGTGGGGTGAGAAAAAATGAAAGTCACAAGTGTGACAGATTTAAAAACAATTGGAGGATTTTTTCTTTAGTTACCAATGTGAAACAGGAGACGCGTTGAAAACAAATCAAGAACTTTGGTTTTTAGTTGCCACTGTATAAAAGGATTAAAGGGGAGGGCACAATTAAAACTGATGTGGAATAGGGGGCCGCAAGCTTAAAAGAGTTGAGAAACATTGTTAATATACAGCTCAACAGAAAGTCAATGAAATATAAAATATCACTTACTGCCACCAGGTAACGGCATGTACCCATCTGGACACTGACAGTAATATTTCCCTTGCTCATTAATACACTGACCAATATTGCATATGTGTGGGTTCTCCAAACATTCATTTATATCAACGCAAACTACTCCTGTGCTGTCTAATCTAAAACCTTCATTACAAGAGCACATAAAACTACCAAATGTATTAGTGCAGTGTCCATTTTTGCATATATTTTCATGTTCTTCACATTCATTTATGTCCTCCAGTACGACCTTAAATACAATAAAATATGCTTTTTCGTGCTTTGTGTCCAGAATATACAGGGTGTTTCTAAAATATTGCGAAAAACTTCGGGAGGTCATTCCTTATCGAAAATTAAGGGGGGGCTTTTATATATTTTTTTTTTCTTAGAAGTCTCCTTTCGGGGTTACACCCCCCTAAAGAGGAGCGGTAAAATTAGGTTTTTATTTTATTTCTCAAATTTGGAGATTTGTAGGGGAATGATATTTGGTAGATGTTTTATACTTATTAAAAGGTTTACCATAGTGATATTTTTAATTATTTCCCACCTTTACAAGGGGCTGAAAGGTGCGACCCCTGTTGTTTTTTTTTGTCAGAACGTTTTGGAAGTTTTTCACAATATTTAAGAAACACCCTGTATATTATAAGTATAAATTTTAAAATTTGCTGAATAAATACTTACAGTAATTGCGTTTGGCTTATATCCCTTACCACCAGGACATAAAACTTCAAATTCTTGGGAGCCCGGTAATGGGCATCGTTCACACTGAGGGCCCCAAGCTTTGCCAACAGAACAGCAACAGGAAGCTCTTGTTACATAATCCGCGGTAGGTGCTTGGCATCTGTTTTGATTATCAACATGTAAGAAGCACCTTGAAGTACGACGATCTGAACAAAAACATGAATACATATTAGAATTATTTAGGTTATTTATTTTAAATATAATAACATTGGGTGTACCAGAGATCAATAACACCTCGAATATCTCATTAGTACTTGGAAATAATTAAAAAAAATATATGTTCAAATGCATAAAACTACCTAAAAATTATGTTTTGGGAATTAAACTATAAAAAAAAAAATCTCTAACATTATTTGCAACCAAACACATCTACAAACATTTAAGGTTGATAAATTACACTTTTTCTACGAGCACTGTACATTCCAAAGATGAAAATAATAAAATGGTTAAATTTACTCAATAATTTTATGAGTGTATTAGTTATAAAATGATAAAACAATCATATTTACTTCATTTCAAATACATATTAAGACACTGCATTGTCATTTAGCTGATAAAAACATATTTATCAGATATATGCTCAGGGTAAATCGGGAGAAGCCCTCGGAAACACCTAAATTGATGATTTCATACTTATTAGATAGGTTTATTCATTTATTTTGATTGTTATACACAAAAATTGACGTCTTTAATTATTTTCATACCATAAATTAGCAAAAAGTTTGTTAATTATCGTGCTATACTCAAAAAACAAGAATTTTATTCGACGTAACCAGTTTGACCTAGTCAATTTTCTCAGCATATACCACAAAATATTAATAAAGATGACGCAATTGCACCAATACAAGTTCATTGGGGATGAATTTAATAATTTGGAGCATATGTTTTGTCCTTCAAACGATTTTAAGATGGATGAGACATCCTCTACGCATACCAAAAGGTACGCAAAAATGGGATGGAAAAGTTTGAGGGAAGAAGAAGTACAGGAAGACCAAGAACACAATGGAAAAATTAAGTTTGAGGGAAAAAGAAGTACAGGACGACCAACAACACTATGGAAAAACAAATTTTAAGGGAAAAAGAAGTACAGGAAGTCCAAGAAGGCTATGGGAAAACGGTTTGAGGTAAAAAGAAGTACAGGGAGTCCAAGAAGGCTATGGGAAAACGGTTTGAGGGAAAAAGAAGTACAGGAAGTCCAAGAAGGCTATGGGAAAACGGTTTGAGGGAAAAAGAAGTACAGGAAGTCCAAGAAGGCTATGGAAAAACGAAGTTTGAGGGAAAAAGAAGTACATGAAGACCAAGAAGGCTATGGGAAAACGAAGTTTGAGGGAAAAATAAGTACAGGAAGTCCAAGAACAAAATGGGAAAACTATGTATGGTCTTCTTAGTTCAGAGGGAAATAATTTTGTGACACACTTAATGTGTTTATCTTAAATTTATCATCAAGCAATTAATTAATTATTTACTTACCAATACAAGCATTTCCTTCAGCAACAAGTTCATAATTTGGAGGACAGTTGCACTTGTAACTTCCTTCGAGGTTTAGACATTTTCCGTACAAACAAGACTGTGGACTGTCACATTCATCGACGTCTGTACAATTACCACCAGAGCCGTCCAATTTATACCCATCATTGCATTCACAACGGAACATACCAAAAACATTTTCACATCTACCGAATACGCAGAGGTTGTTAAACATCTGGCACTCGTTTATATCTGAAATAACGACGCAAAGTCATGACGTTAAGATTCTCACACCAGAAATTCTTACCAACGCACGACTGATCACTGTGTTCACCAGGATGCATAAAGCCCATCTCGCACTCACACCTAAACGATCCAGGATAATTGAGGCACTGTCCATTTTCACACAGGGCAGGGTCATTTGAACACTCATCTATGTCGACACAGGAGTAGCCATCACCTCGAAACCCAGTATCGCAAACGCACTTAAACGATCCATCATTGTTAATGCACTGCGCGTTTTGATCACAACCTCCATTATTTGTAAGACATTCATTGATATCACGACAACTGATTCCGTTGCCTGTAAAACCATCTTGACACCTACATTGGTATGATCCCTAAAGCAATAAATATTAAAGATACAATATTCTAACTCACAAATTATGTTGGAAATATATTGGGTCAGTGTTTCTCACAGTAAAAATGAAAAAATACTTACCAACAAAAGAAAGAAAGGACTATGAAAAATACAAAGAGTTGAGAGCAAAATTAAAGAGAATAATCAAGAAGGAAAAAGAAAAAAGTTAAAAATTTGGATATAAGATGAAAACATCTTACAATAAGAACCAGAAACTGGAGTCTTAGGTAATATGAGAAAAAATAAAACAGAAACTATAAAAAATATCAAAGATGCAGAAGAAAAATTAAAAACAGAAGAAGGAAAGATGGTGACAATGCTTTAAAGATTGCTTAGAAGGAAAAGATGCAGAAAGCAATGTGGAAATACCAGAATACAACATACAGGAAGAAGAAGAAATAGAAGAAGTAATAAGGATAGAAGAAATAAAAGAAGCACTAAATAAAATGAAAACGAAAAAGCACCAGGGCATGATCAAATAACAGGGGAGATGATAAAGGCTCAATAAGAGTTAGTTTTGCTGGAACTCTAAAACCTATTCAATAAAGTATACAAAGAAGAAAAGACGCCAGAGGATTGGGATAATAACACCCTTATATCAAAATGGGGACAGTAAAGATTGCAAAAACTATAGAGGTATCACGCTAACTAATACAGTAGCAAAATTATATGCAAGAGTACTGGAGAACAGACTAAGAAAACAAATAGAAATTACACTAGAAGGGTTAAGAAAAGTGTTTGAAGTGAGAAGTACCAAAAAGAAAACGAGAGGCAGGCCAAGGAAAAGGTGGCAGGAAGGAGTAAAACAAGCACTGGACAGAAGAGGAATAAAGTGGGAGGATGTAGTAAATAAGATTCAAAATAGAAGACAATGGAGGAAGATATGAAAGGCTCCAACAAATGAAAAATGAAAACTCAACTCCACCCAAAGTAGATAGGCGACATAGATTTAGTAAGTAAGTTTCCCAAAGTGTGGTCCGCGAACCTATTGGGGTCCCTGAACCCTTCTGAAGGGGCCCCCGAGCCTTTTTATAATGTTCAAATATCATTAAAATTTATTTGCCAGGCCAGAAGGAAAAAAAACATTGTCTACAAAATTATTCATTGGCATGTAAGCACTTAATTTTGAAAGGAGAACTCAAAGTAAAAAGTTTGAGAAACACTGTATGGGGTATTACATCAAGGTACTTACTGGATTGTTGATGCAGTCAGCATTTGCATGGCAATTATAAGACCCAAGGTAACATTCATCATCATCTGAACATGCTGGACCTTCTCCCGGTTTCACGGAATATCCTTCTTCACATCTGCATTGGAAAGATCCTAGTGTATTGATACACTCCCCATTTCCACAGATATTTGGATTCTGTTTACACTCATCAACATCTAGAAATAATAAAACAAAACATATTTTTTTAAGAAATCAACGAAAAAGTGAATTGGAGCTGAACATAAAACAGCTAATGAAATTCCTCATAACTTTTTAGAACAAGTTCTTGCTGATTATATTTAAATAGAATTAATTCAACCTACATAAGTGTAAAGCAATTTACCCAGCATACACTGTAAAAGTTTAAATAATTCTATGTAAATAAACAATTACTTTTATTCTTAGATTCTTTTTTTATGGTAATGAGCTGGATCTTTAAATAATGGACTGAAAAAATTAATAAAGATGCAAATAAGTTATAGCAAAAGCTCATCAATAAATTTGGCATCAACTCTAAATTTGTCTTACTATTAGTGCCGGATTAGGGTTGTCGTGGGGCCTAGGCCGAAAGGTAGAATGGGCCCCTGGTGCAAGGTGGTGAGCAAAAAAAAACGTTACCTAAAAACTGGTGAGCTAAAAAAAAGCCCTCATATCTAGATAATGTCGAGTAATATCAAGAATATCGATATATCAGGGCCTTATGGGGTCCCCTAGGCCCGGGCCTACTCAGCCTATACAGAAATCCGGCACTGCTTACTATAGTCCAAGTTTTCCATGTGCTAAAATAGTTTGAACGAACATACCTATGCAGGAAGTACCCCCAGGACCAGGAATAAGACCGCCGGTACAGTGACAACTGTAACCCCCCAGAGTGTTGGTACATTTTCCTCCATTACAAATCCTAGGATTTTCTTTACACTCATCAATATCTGTGCAAGTTTTACCATCCAACATTAAAGAGTATCCTGCACTATAAAGAAAGGGTCGATAAATTTTATTTGCAGAATTTTTCGTAACTTACCCACAGGAACACGAATAACTTCCCGGTGTATTTATACAAACATCGTCGCAAGGTTCATCATCACATTCGTCAATGTCTGAAATTTATTGTTAACCTGTTTAAAAGTTTTTTGTAATGGACATGGGCGTCCGCAGAAAATTATCCAGGGGGAGGCAAATCTTGCAAAGGACTGCATTAAAATATTAACGAACTTTTAACTTGACCCTCTTTCATTTGGTCATTAATGGAGTACTCGATTCCAGGGAAGGGCAAGTGCCCCGTTTGCCCTCCCCTGTGGACGCCCATGGTTGTTGATGTTAATTACCTTCACAGTGCGATTTCAAGCCGGTTTGTTGGTAACCATCGTCACATATGCACTGATAAGTTCCCATCATGTTCTCACAAACACCGTTGGAGCAAATTCCACTGGTCCTCGAGCACTCATCTATATCCTTACATGACTTCTGATCAGGGGCCAGTTCGTGACCTGGTGGACAGTCGCACCTGTAAGAACCTTCTGTGTTAATACATTTTCCTCCTCGACAGAGTCCTTGAACTTCTTCACATTCATTTATGTCTGAAACAAAAAAATTATTGGAACAGCTATTTCATTCAAATTTAGTTAGAAAAATGTACGTACCCATGCAGATTTGCATCGGTGCCATGGTACGAAAACCTTCATTACAATCACAAACAAAATCACCTGGTGTATTTCGACAGACTCCATTTCCGCACACATTACTAGTGGTAATAATGCATTCATTGATGTCTAAAATTTAAAAACGACTATAAATCAAATAAAACAAGCTAATCTGGATCATTGCTCCTACCAACACACTGAATTTTAGTTTCATCAAAATCGTATCCTTTGTTGCATCTACAGCTGTAACCACCAATAGTATTTTTACATCTACCATTCAAGCACATTCCTGGAAATTCTGTGCATTCGTTAATATCTTTTTTGTCCAAGAAACCTGGACCTTTAGGACATAACTCTGAGAACGCTGCTGTTCCTGGCTTCGGACAGGATTCACATTTGTCTCCCCATGCTCTTGCAATCGAAGAGCAGCAACAGAGGTTTTTATGGAACAGTCCATCGATTGGGTGGGTACACTTTCCGTGTTTGTAACGAGTGAAACATTGTTCTTGTCTCACATCCAAACATTGAGTTCCTAAGAATGATTTAAAAATTAATCAGTTTCGTGTGTATTAAACGTGCATCATTCTCACGAGTTTCGTCGAGCGTCAGCCCTGGAGGACACGAACATGTGAAGCTACCATCGGTGTTAACACACGTTCCACCACCTCTGCATATATCAGGATTCAGCTCACACTCGTTGATGTCTGCGCAAGCTTTTCCATCGACCTTGGCATAGCCTTTCGGGCAGTCACATTCGTTTTTATTGCAACGTTCACAGGGGGAGCCCCAAGCTACTCCTATCGAACAACAACATTCTGATCGACGGCTCAACTGAGGAACGTTATTTTCACAGCGACCATTAATTAGTCGAGTCCAACACGAACCCTTTCTATTATCTGTTAACAGAAACAACTATTTATTATTTCTCTAACAAAATATTTATTTCCTTAAATATACGTGCAGCAAAAGTATAGCAAAATAAATGTATTAAGAATCAAATCACATACGAGGTGTGGACAAAAAGTTAGTACACTAATTTTTTTCTGGCGATGTGGCAACACTGTAGGCTTCTATAGTGGTTTGGCGTCTAAACTCTAGAGCAGCGGTATTCAAACTGTGTTCCACGGAACCCTGGGATTCCACGCAACCTTCCCAAGGGTTCCACGAATTGTTGTTTATATTTCTTTGAATTAATGTCATTTGTCTCACCAGATTATTGCTGAATACATTGAAAAAAATGTTTTTAAAACAAATTATTCAAATAAATTTTCAACTGAAACAGCCCCGCCGCCATCTAGCGGGGAACGTTAGAACTAAAACTTATTTACAATAATTAATTGTTGAATTTGATTTGTAATTGTTTATACAGTGTGTCCAAAAGGTATAGAATATGCTATATATCTCAGTAAATATCGACTTAAGGGAAAAATGTTTTGAATAAAAGTTGTTTGGTTCTTAGTTTTCCACCATAAGACATTTTTTTTTTGCGAATAACAAAAGCACAATGAAAAACAATTTAATTTTTTTAAATGACAAGATACCCCTATATTATACTCATTTGATAGAGAATTCTTTTCTCTTTTCAATGATGCAAAACTTTAGTACCCTTACTTTTAAGCAACTTTTTCATAAAAACGCAAAAATACTCTCAAATTATATTAATTGTTTAGTATTTATTTCTAACAAAAACATCATAAGAACTAAAAATTTTTAACACTCATAAAGGTTCCATAAACCAAAAAAGTTTAAAGACCACTGCTCTAGAGGGAAGCCTTAAGAGTCATGAGTGCAGATTAGGCCACTATATATAATATTATTATTCTGTGCCAATATTTGTAAACACAGTTTGTTTCCGCAGTCAAAATGGAACAAGATGATTTAATAGAGCCAAATGGTAAGCTCAGTGCTCGAACTTTTTGTCCACACCTCGTAATTCAACAATGTAATTGTTAAATCTAACATTTTATTAGCATATTCAATTAAACGTGTGCACCAAATTTTACTTCTGCTATTTAATAGATTTGATTACGTATGAAATCAGTGATTATTTTGGGATTTTATTTAATTCTCTTTAGATATGTTTGTACAAATAATTTTCTTTCATTATGATTAATAATTTAGATTTAAACATATCTAATATTAAATTTTTAGATGATAAATAACACTTACCTATACAGATTCGTCCGGTATTATCAAGCACTGATCCGGGGTCGCATTCACATTTGTAAGAACCAAATGTATTCTCACATTCTCCATTGAAGCAGGCTTCTGGTCCTAATTCTCGACACTCGTCGACATCTTCACAAACGTATGTTGTCGGATTAAGCTGTGTTCCTGTTGGACATATGCACTGGAAACTGCCAGGTGTGTTGCGGCACTGTCCACCACTGCATACCTGTTTAAACAACCTAATAATTCATATGGGCAATGTAACAATAACAGCATTAAAAACTGTTCAGAAGTTATTCAGTAAATGAAGAAAATTGATTTTCGTTTATTTTTAGAGATATTAAAAAGTAAAAATACTTTTATTTACCAACTTATAATTATTCTCTATGTGATGATAGATTTAGATATTCTGTTAGAAGTTTGGTCTATTTTGGACCATCAGCAATTTTGTTATTTCATGCAAGCTATATCAGATTTTTACAGCATTTTGAATACAATGATATATGAAACTATTGATGCAATTATCAAAATAACCACAAAAAGTCCAAAAGTAGAGCTTTTTAAATTTTTTGCTTATATTTTTCAATCATTTTATACGGATAACATTTCCAGCATGGGGATCTCGCTTATTATAAGAGATACAGGTTTGTTTAAATTAGATGAATTATTCTTAAGTAATGAAGGAGCTACAATTAATTTTTAAAAGTACAAAATTCCTTGTACTCCTCTCATACTTGGAATAATTCATCTAATTTGAGCAAACCTGTATCTCTTATAATAAGCGAGATCCCCATGCTGGTAATGTTATCTGGGACACCCTGTATATATAGGTTGTTAATTTTGTACTCACCAATTGTTCTATTTCGCACTCATTGATGTCGGTGCACAATTTACCAGTTTCATCAACTTCAAACCCTGGGTTACATATGCACCTGTATGTACTGATCATATTTTCACATGCACCATTTTGACAAATATTGGGATTAAGAGCACACTCATTTATATCATTTCCATCAAATGTCGATCCAGAGCCAAATGGGCAAAGTGCATCAAAGTCCGTAGTACCAGGCATGGGACAAGGCTGGCAAGTGGTACCCCAACCCATGGGTTGTCCAGTAACAACGGTACAGCAACAACAAGTAGATTTTGGGACAGCAGCTGTTGAAGGATTAAAGCATTGACCGTCACGGTACTGTTGATAACATAAATCTCGGCGAGTATCTAAACAAGAACGACCTTCTGGTCCTAATGTAAACCCAGAATGACATTCGCATCGAAAACTTCCAGGTACATTGTAGCAGGTACCATGTTGACATGGATTATGTATACATTCATCAATATCGACACAGTGATGACCATCAGAGCCTAACCGGTAACCAGAATCACAGACACAGCGGAAGGAACCTTCCATGTTAACACATTTTCCATGACTGCACATTCCTAAAATGGCAAAATTGTAATGAAGATTGATAATTTTGCTAAAGTATGGATTATAATGTTTTATTTTTTTGGTAATATTTTGCAACATTTATTTTTATAACATTTAATTTATATAAAGGGTGTCTCAGTTATAGTGAACAACATGGGGATCTTGTAAACGGTAAGAGATACAGAGATGGTTAAATGATCTATAATTGAAGAGCAACTATTCTATGAAAAAAAATTACAAAAAAGTTGACAGTTTTTGCCCTATTCATTAAAAAAAAAAATATTACGTTTTCGACTTTTTTGTAATTTTTTTTCATAGAATAGTTGCTCTTCAATTATAGATCATTTTGTCCCATTTAACCATCTCTGTATCTTTTACCGTTTACAAGATCTCCATGCTGTTCACTATAACTGAGACACCCTGTATAAATATTTTTTGAATATGCTTATTTAAATTGTTACAAAAATAAGTAAATTCAATAAACATCAAATATAAAAAAGTAATAAAAAAATATGTAAATGACGTGAAAAAAACTTATATTTCCAGTCACAATAAACCTGCGTTCCGCTAACACAGTTTGAGAGATTTATGATTGATAAATTTTCGTACTTTTAAAATTACTTACCGGTATTTGCACATTCATCGAGATCAATACAAAATGTTCTGTCGTTAGACTCTACAAAGCCTGGCAAACAATCACAAGTATATGAACCTGGTACATTATTACATCGTCCATTTAAACAAATCCTTGGATTTTCATAGCATTCATCAATATCTATTGCAAATAAAAGAAAAAATTAATACATACATAATCAAGTTATCCATTGGCATAAAATGTACCACAGTAAATTTCTTACCTTTTTTCTAAATTCTGTGTTAAAAATTGTGAATACAATTTTGTAACAAATAAAATTTGTAAACTATTTATCTTACAATTATAAAATAATAATTTAAATCATCACCTATGCAAGCGTATCCAGATGGGGATAATTTAAATCCAGGTTTGCACTGACACTTAAAGCTGCCATTCATATTAATACATATGCCATTTGTACACATTCCAATTTCACTACACTCGTCGTGGTCAGTACACATGGTTTCATCTGGAGATACATCAAAACCGGGAGGACATAAGCAAGTAAAACTGCCTGGAGTATTTGTACATTGTCCATTTCGACATTTACCTTCACTGCATTCATCAATATCTATAAATGACCAAAAATCAAATTCGATACAAAATCACTTCACTTATTTTAGCCATAGATGTAATAAGACAGGTTAATTAAGAAAGAAGAGAGATCCAGGACTAAGTGGATGGAGATCTGGAAAGACTGGGAAGTAGAGATGGAAGTGATAAAGAGACATGGAAGAGAATTTGTGGAGAAGCTATGGGCCAACTACGCCTGGAGAGCAAATTTTATTATTATACAGGGTGTTTCTTAAATATTACGAAAAAATTCAGCAGCTAATTCCTTTTCGAAAATTAAGGGGAGCTTTTACATAATTTTTTTCCCTTAGACGTCTCCTTTTATTTTTCAAATTTGGATACATGTAGGAGAATGATATTTGGTATATATTTGTACTTGTATTAAAAGGTTTCTTGTAGTTATGTTTTTAATCATCTCCCACCTTCACAAGGGGCTGAAAAGTGCGACCCCTGTTGGTTTTTTCATAAGAACTTTTTGAAAAGTGCGACCCCTGTTGGTTTTTTTATAAGAACTTTTTGAAGAGTTGAAATTTTGCAATTTAAATTTTTTTTATTTGAAAGCTCGATTTATTTAGAATTTTTTTTTTATTGTTTAACTTTTCCTGCAAAACCTATAGTTTTTGAGTAAAAAATAAAGTTAATGAACATTAACCATTAAATATACTAAACTAAAACGATTCATTTTGGGAAATCTATAGGAAAAATTATATAAAATGTCCCCTTTATTTTCGATAAGGAATTACCTCCTGAATTTTTTCGCAATATTTAAAAACACCCTGTATATTATTTACAAATAAAAAAATTCTTAGTACATTTTTAGATTTTACAAAGAATTTCTGCATATTTTTTATTTAGATATACGGTTGCCCTTTTTCATTGATTTTTGGGACCCCAAAAAGTTAATAAAATTTAAAACTTTTTATGAAAAAGAAGGTTTTAGTCAAAATAAAATAATACACAAACAAATTGTTCTTGAAGAAATTTTATTTCTGTTCGACTACTAACCTACACATTTATCTGATGGACCTTTTCGATAACCAGGTTTGCAGCGACATTCGTACCCTTCAGCTGTGTCAATACACTGTCCTTCACCACAGATGTCCGGCCTTAATATACATTCGTTGATCCTAACAATATCTTCTAGAGTTTGAGATCCACCACCTGGTCTACTACCATCAGGTGGTATTTTTCCACCAGCACAGAGCACTCGATGTTCATCTATGAATACATTAAAATTGTATGATTACTACAAAAAATTTCAAATAAGAGTAATTAACCTTCTCCATGGATAGGGCACCTAGAACAGTCATCTCCCCATCCTTGTCCCATGTTGACACCACAGCAACAATCTTTTTTCGAAAGCCTCATTGGCAGACGACCTCGACAATATCCACCAGGACCTCGCGTGGTGTAACAGTTACCCTGTCTACCATCTGTAAACATAACATAACATACCTATTTATGCATAAAAAAAATATTTTTTACAATTGTAAAATATGTGCCAAAAAGGAATGTCTTGAAAGAAAGTTTAAGTAATCAGTAATGTCGGGATTTCATAAAGTATGGTATGTCTATAAGGGTCTACTAGAGGGGGGGTCTTGAGGGGCTGCATCCCCGGGCCCCCAGTCTGAGGGGCCCCCAAATTTTTTTGTTTTTTGTTTTGTTTAATATGCAAACAGCAAAATATGTTTTTTAACATCAAAAACTACAAATAAACAGCAAAAAAAGTGGTCAAGTTTTTTTTGCTCTCATAAAAAACAGATTTTTTCATTCACAAGGACCCCCAAATTTTAACTCCCCCGGGGCCCCCTCTTACCCTGTGTCTATAATTGTCTTTAACTTACCTATACAAAACTGTTTATCCTGACTCTGGATAAATCCCGGATTACATAAACAATAATATCCACCGACAGTATTAACACAGCGACCATCAGCACAAATTCCTTCTTCTTCTTGACATTCATCTCGATCATCACATTTATTAGTTGCCGGATTTCTTGCTTGACCATACGGACACTCACAAGTAAATGAACCAACAGTATTCACACATTGACCCCCAGAACATAAATGAGGTATCGCTTCACATTCATTAATATCTTTAAAAAAAATTAAGTTTTAATATGCAACATTATCAACCAACAATTAAATCATTAATTGAGCAATAAAATTTCGAGCAATAATTAACCAAAATGCCTAAATTGAAAACAATATTACTTTTTAATTAAACAAATATTCTGACATACAAATATAAGATTCTCATGTAAAAAATACCGTAGCTATTTCAAATAATACTTACCAACACATTCACCACTTTTTTGATTTTTAAGAAATCCTGTTTCACACTCCATCCTCAAGGGGCAGTGTTCGCAAGGATGCCCCCAAGCTTTACCAACACTGGCACAACATAACATCTTCGTACAAACCACGCCATCAAGTTGATTTACACACAACGTTCCCTTTACACCAGTATAGCAGGGGCCAGTTCTGTAATCTAATACAAAATCATTTCAAACATTTAAAATCTATGAGAAATTTCAGTGAGTTTTGTTTGATAAATTTCACTTTTAGCTAAATAACAATTTTAATATTTTTTAAGACTACCTCAATATTTTTCAAAATTTACTTCCAAATAATATTTGTGTAGGTTAAAAAAATTTTGACCAGTGAAGGTCACGATATGTTGTCGCTAGAATCTGATCAAGGCTGTGTTTATTGCATCAAGGACATCAAAACTAAATGTTTTCCAGAGTTATACGTGCCACTGGCCAATTCCTTCGGAAAAATAGGGGAAGAACTGAAAAATTGAATAAAAGAAGGTAATTTTTGCGATTGCGTTGGCCATGAAACCGTCAGAGATACAATCGAAACTCTTATTTTCCAATTCGCGCATCCTTTGCAAGTAAAATGGTTCAAAGTTTTTGAAAAAATCTTTAACGGTTCCGGAGAAAAACGTCAAAAACGAAACCGCGGAAAAGCGCTATGATTTGAGAAGTTGTATCATATAACTAAATCTATGCGACTTGCATAGGAGTTAAACATAGGGCAAACCGTTTTTACAAGGGCCTCGTCTTTCGCGTTTATCTCTGGAACCGTTTAAGATTTTTTCTTTGCACCATTTTACTTGCAAAGTATGGGCGCATTGGTAAATAGAAGAATTTCGATTTTATCTCCGACGGTTTCATGACCAACGCGGTCGCAAAAATTACTTTTATTATTTAACTTTTCAGTTTTTCTCCTATTTTTACGAAGTAAATGGCCAGTGAGACGCATAACTCTGCAAAACATTTAGTTTTGAAGTTCTTGATGCAATAAACACAGCTTTGGTCAGATTCTGGCGACAACATATCGTGACCCTCCCCTGTAAGCTGTTTTTTTTCCACCAGAAATTTGTTTCTACTCTTGAAACCATATCATAATTTCTGATTCTGATGTTATTTTCATATCTTTTTGTTTGAAATGGTAAAAACAATTAATATTGTGCTTATCATCACAGTTAAATGTGTAAGTTATGATAGAAACAGGGGTTTAAAATCATTTCATTATTTACACCCACCTGTTTCACAATGATTACCAGTAAATCCATAAACACACGCACACCGGTCTGGCCCTATACATCTTCCATGATTTTTACATGGTTCAAGACAAATTGCTGTAAACAAAGTAAATACAATAAATTTATTAGCAATGGTATTATGCTTACTAACGTTCTGTACAAAATTCTCCTGTATAACCTGGTGCGCACACACATTTGCCTTCAACACATGTTCCTCCATTGATACACATTGCTCGACATGAGGAACCATCCTCTGCAAAAATTAAATCACTTACTTATGTATAATAACTTTTGCCATATTGTAAATAGGTCATTGGAAGAATGGTCCAAAAAATGTAAACTTACAGGAAATGAAAGTATTAGTTTCAATTGTAAAGTAATCAAATAAATAATAAAAAAGTGGATGTTGTGTTTCCAAGAACCAAGAAGTAATACAGTGGTAATAAATAAAACTAGAGGTCTTTCAGGATAAACTGAACTGTGACGCAGAAGCCAAAACTCGTCTTAGGCGTTAATTACTGCGCCACCTAAAACATAGTTTATTTCAACAACGAAGTTATAACCTATAATGATACAATGTTTTTAGAAATGTCGACATTTCGACCATCATTCCCTTTGCGCATTTCGCGGTTCAGTTTATCTTAAAAGACCTCTAATCAAAATTTACAGGAACATTTTGATTTGCACTTCAAACACTTTTTTCACACAGATTTTTTTAAATTGATTATTATTATTTGACCTAATAAAGGTAGATTATTAATAATTGTTTAGTACTTATTCAAATTGAACCTACCAGCTCTTGATCTTTGTTGACCACATGATGGAGATCGCGTACCTCCTTCGCATAAACATAAATTTGGTTGTATACATCTACCACTAGGTCCACACGATCGAACGCATACAGCTAAAATTTAATTTTTATGTTATAAGTGAGCCACATTTAAGTTTGAATTATTTAAAATATCGAATTGAATTGTAAACCTTATTGCAAAATAATGTATGCAGTAAATAAAATAATCGTAATATTTCTAATTTTAACAAAAGAAAAGAAAACTTTTGGGCTGAAACACTTTACAAAGTTACTTTAAGTTCTGCTAAATTTAAATCTAAAAAAAAATTGCTATGGCGCCATTAGTTCAGAAGTTATTTAGGAAAAACGAAATCAAAATATATTTGTTTTTTTCACGTATTTTGTTTTTATTTTGAGAGGCATCAAAAAACTAAACGTACTTTCTCAACTTTTTATTCTTTATATTCTGCTCATAACATTTTCTATCAGACGTTTCGTCCAGTTTAAACCATTATCAACTTTGTTTTTTGATATATAATCGACAGATACGAAATTGCTTGTAGAATTTCGATATTATTAAGGATAAAACTCATTACGGAAATGTTATTTCGACATTTAAATTTTATGTGAAATAAACTTGGATATATCAAGCTGTGATTTAATTATTAACAGTTTTACAATTATGTACAAAAAACGACCATGCACAATTTTAGAAATTTCTTACGCATAACACATTGTCCTGAATTGGGATGTCTCGACCATCCTGAACAGCAATAAGATCTATATTTTGATCGACATACGTTTGGCCTGCAAAAAATATCATAATTAGTACTCCAGCAAAACTATTTTCTAATAATAGTATAATTATACTACAAAATTAATTTTTCAATCATGATTAATTTTATCATAAAAAACTGCACTTGCAATTTAGCCAAATGAACAAGTTAAAGCTAATCATGTTTTAAAACCCTTAATTTAAACTAAATTACATTTTTCATTACTTATTCTATGTTTGTCATTCTTTATTCAATTATAATTTGGTATTCGATCGTATTAGGTTACGAATTATTTTACTACAAAAGAAAGTAAATTTTGTCACTAAGTAATGTCAGTTAGTTGAAAAAGGGATTTCATCACTGGAATTCTTCCCTTCATGTTCTTATCAAACACATAAAGTACTTATTGTCCTTAGAGAAAAGCTTTTCTGGCAGAAAGGGGTAAAAAAAACAGAACGTAATGGGAACTACATCAGATAAAACATTTCTAAAATTATTTTTCACATTTAACTTAGTTTTTGCGCATCTAAGGTTTCTTTTGCACAATAAAATATGTAATCTTTATAATAATACAACAAACTGTACTATGAAGATCTGAAGGTGGAGGGAAATAAGCTTCGAAACTGGTTTATTGCAAATTGCAATACTAGAACACTAACTAGGAGTATACAAAACTTCTATTTCTTTTCATGTTACTTTACTGGTTTTTCATAAATAAAACTCTTTAATTGTATATTTCATTGATCAGGATGTAATTTTAGCAAATATTGACGATTTTTAGTTTTTTTTTTATATCTAGCGTTGTATAAACTGTGATTTTTGAAAACGTAATAATAGGTGCTATCTGATCCTTTATTTAACTGTCTGAATTGCACAAAATCTTCAGTGTTTGAATTGTATATATTTTGATGTGAACCAAGAATATTAAAAATAAAAACCATTAATGGTAGTACAGTTAACGCATATGCTGTCGCACAGTAGGTTCTAATCAGACTTGTTAGGGCAGTCTTCATGTTTGGACCCCTAACAAGATCAGTCGTTCATCCGAGTTACAATATTCTGATTACCCAGTCGAATCCCGCAGAGTTATTTACGTGGAAATATGAGAACTATTCACGCGACCCTTTCAATGTGTTTTTAATGTAGTAATGTAGGTACATTGAGCATTAAATTTCGCCCGTTTGGAAGCAAATGTTAGATGCACTATCTACGATAAAGCCAACAAGCATGGAAAATAAGTGTTATTTTTTTCGCTAGCTAATAAATTCATTACGAAAAACGTATATAGCTCGAACAATAGACAAGGCTTTGTTTCTGTTTTTGATGTCCCGAAGCATTATTTTTTCCATCTGCCATACTTTTAAGACCCGCACTTCTGTATTTAGGTTTAAAACTGTGTTAGAGATATAACGGATCTAAAGAAAACCAATTATAAATTTTGTCGTAATAGTTGGATCGCAATTACAAGCTACAATTGTTCCAATCGTGTTTTTTTCTCATTTTTATTACACTCGCAATCAGGTTGTTGGTGTGAATCATGGTACTGAAATGTCCGTTCATATAAACCCGCTGACCATTGTTGATCAGTAACAATATCGATGGTTATACTACAGATAATGGGACCACTGATAACTTAGCGGGGTTGCTTGTTAGAAGTAATTCAATTGGAAGAACGGTTGAAAGCACAGCTTTCTTGTTCATTAAAATGTAGACTTTTAATAAAGAGACTGTTAACGGTTCGCTTGATAAATTGTAGGGATTATTTAGTAATAAACTATTTCGATGCTTCAGCTAGCCAAACTAACTGTAACAGTCATATCAATATGAACTTATTTGGTTTTTTATTTTTACTTAAAAAATACAGGGTGTCCAAGATAAGAATGCCCAGCATGGGGATCTCGCTTATTATAAGAGATACAGGTTTTTTTTAACTTAGATGAATTATTCCTTAGTATGACAGGAGCCACAATTTATTTTTGAAAGTACGAAATTCCTCGTAGGTACTTCAGATGTTATAGCAAAAAATATGAAAATGTTGATTATTTTTCTCTCATAACTTTTTCGTCTTAATCATTAGATCAATTTTATCAGTACTCCCTAAAGGTTGTTTTTTAATGGAGAATGTAACTAATTTTAGATTTTTTAAAATCACTTTTCTTTTTTGAGATTTCCATATTTTTTCTAAAACATCTGAAGCACGAGGAATTTTGTACATACTTTTAAAAATTGATTGTGGCTCCTCTCATACTAAGGAATAATTCATCTAATTTTAGCACACCTTTATCTCTTATAATAAGCGAGATACCCATACTGTGCATTCTTATCTTGGACACCCTGTATATCAAAAGAATTACAGCAAAGTTCAAGAATTGAAAATAAATATGTACCAGAATCCGTAAAATATTACGTAGTACTCCTTACAGCTATGCTATATTCATATAGATCAACACTGAACTCAATTTATATCTAAATTAAAAATCACATACATTTACTTAATTATTAAGGACTTTCTTACAACAAAGTTCTTTGTAAGTTGCAATATGATGCACTAGGGCTACATTACCAATTTTTACATTTAGTAACTCATAGAGCTCTATTATGCATGCAATCAGATTCACTTGTGTGGTCATTTCATGCACTTTAATCAAACGATCCTTATGCAATGATGATTTTACATTCCTGTATAAATGGGTCTTCCAAGTTGTAAAGATACATACTTAATAGACAAGGAAGGAGGAATTCCGTTTAAATAAACGTACGAAGTAAAGTTTTAGTTTACATTATAAAGGTTGATTGTGTTACACCAGTTTTATGTAAATTTGCCAAGATTCATTCATCTTAATAAAAATAACACAAGTTAATTACGAATATACAGTGTCTGTGAAATCCAAGAGCCAATGTGACCGGTGACCTTTACAGAAAGAAATTGTAGAAAAACTAAAATCTATCAACATTTCAAATTTTAATATACCCTTGCAGTTATTGGTAATGAAACCCAGCGTTTCTCAACTTCTTTACCCTGCGAGACCCTGGAAATAATATGCATGGCTCACATAATCCTATACAAAAATTATTATACATAATCATTAATATATTTTCTTTTATAAACTTTAAGTTCATAAGGAAAATATGTTTTTTTCTGTTAGCCGGTTTAAGCAAAAAATAAATAACGTTTTTCTTAAGTTTATAGACCATAATAAAAAACTGAAAACTGTAGGAATAACCTAATTGCTGTCCTATGAATATCAGATTTTTTTGCCCAAAAAAATCCAGAACTTGTCCAGGGATAGGTCAGTAAATCTCATCTTGAGTAAACGATCAGATTGCAACCCAAAAAGTTCTTTCGCTTCTCTTAGTTAAGTTCTCAGAACGAGCAGAAGATTCAGAGTATGAATCCCTCATGCAATCATGCACTTGTGTTTGGTGTTGAAAGAAAAGTAAAATAATGTTCGACTCTGATTAACAGTTCTTTAAGGTGGGTTTTAATAAGACTTGAAATTTGCTGATATCCATCTTTACTTTTAACTTTTTAAGCTCCATCAGTAGTTGAAGCGTTTGAAGATTCCGTTTTGTAACACGATTTAGATTTTTTTTTTAAATCTAATAATTATTATAACCCCTGCTTATTGGCTATATTTGCCGAAGATCTGTGGCACAAAATTAAGCATAGGTACATCTTTATTTTAAAAGTAAAACAATTTATTCTCTTATTTTATTTAACTACCTCGACATCGAAAGGTACAAGAGGAACCGATTAAGAAGAAGATTTTATTCAATTAATTTCGTTTAAAAGACTTTATAATATTATCGACCATTACATACATAATTTTCAAATAATAACCATGGCTATGTGATTTATTCAATCTAAATAATTGTTATGTTCTATGAAGTATATAATCAATAGGTTCATGGTGGCCTGTACAACATGACTATAGAAATAATGTAATTATTACAATATTTAATGCGTTAAAACAGCGCCGGATTCAAGATGAGTGCACTTTATTGACGAAAATTATAAAATTGCAATTTAAATAATTTTCAATACTTTAGCTATAAATAGCTAAATACGTGTGTATGAAGGTTTAATCCAGTTGTTTTAGTTCAATTATTTTTTTTTTTAATACAGGGTTTCTCAGATTACATTTTCAGCATTGGGATCTCGCTTATTATGAGAGATACAGGTTTGTTTAAATTAGATGAATTATTCCTTAGTATGAGAGGAGCCACAATCAATTTTTAAAAGTAGGTACAAAATCCCTCGTGCTTCAGATGTTATAGCAAAAAATATGAAAATGTTAAATTTCTTTTTTCCCTCAAAACTTTTTTATTTTATTCATTAGATCAATTTTATTAGTAGATACCTCTATGTAACTGTAATTTTAGATTTTTTTATCACTTACCATTTTTGAGTTATCACCCCTAATTACGAGAAATTTTGTGTACCTGCACGAAATTTGGATTTATCAAAATGGATCTCAAATTCGTTTGTTAAAAATTGATTGTAGCTCCTCTCACACTTGGGAATAATTCAACTAAATTAAACAAACCTGTATTTCTTATAAGCGAGATCCCCATGCTGGAAATGTAATCTGGGACACTCTGTATAGTAAAAGATAAACTGTCATTTTATGTCAATATTTGTCAAACTGACGTCAGGGCTCAATTCATTTACAAGTAGTATTTGATGACCTTTATTGAGCATTCTCTATTTATACAATTAGAAGTGACTGAAGCCGATGAAGTGAAAAGAAAATAGATTTATCTCTTTTTAATGTGTATTTTAGACAGTTTGCAGCAAACATAGACAGCTAATGAATATACATAGGATTGAACAACGTGAAAAGCGCGTGGTCGCGTCATTTTGACAGTTTAAAAATATCCTAGATGACGTTGATGATCTACGATAAACTACAATAAATATGTGAAATTATGTTTTAAAGATTTGTAGTGTATTGCCTTGGATTGTTAAACACTGTTGTCTGCACGCGTAATTTGCAAAAATTACGTTTTGTAACACATCGACAATTTTCATGTAAGTTTTATCAATAATATTAGTTTATTTGGTTTTTATGATTGCTGCCAACTGTCTCAGTACACCTTAAAAAGAGAGAAATAAATTGTTGTCTCACTCCGCCCTCTTCAGCCACCACTCATTGAGTAGATAGGGAATGCGCAATTTAGCTATTTATACATACGTGGATCAGACCAACTCTTTTTGGATTTTTGATTTTTACTGACGACTTTTTGGTTGCTTATTGTTATTGACAAACTTCAAAATTTTATAAATTTATCCGCATATAAAATATAATGTACTGCCAGTTATATCCTAGTAGGTAAAACCGTAAACAATTTCTTAGTAACGTCAGTATCAATCAAAATTGACGAATAGATTGACAAGTTAGGTAAAGCCTCGAAGATAGTTCGACTTGCGGTTTTCTTTAATTCAGAAAATGCGTAAAAAATTAACAAGATTATCGACCAAAATTAACCAGAAAAATGTCAATCCAATGCGTTCAATATCTACACAAACTGGATTTGAAGATCCAATACTAAAAGTAATTGTAGAGAAACTAAATTTACCGGAAAAAACTAATAGCGGTGTATCACCAGTTCACACAAGCGAAATTGATAAAACTGGACGTTTGAATACCGGATTGCATGAATTAAATTCAATTGTAGGACCACTCAAAGAAGGACCTAAGGTCCTTTCCAACTTACCATTAAATTATAGAAACTTTATCAAACCTATTGCAAATAACGAAAAGGCTAATTCGACATTGCACGATAACACGAATTCGGATGATCTTAATCAAACAGAACTAATGAAAAAGCAAAAGGATTGTTTGAGTAATAATTCGCGGAATTGTGAAAGAGTGAAAAGGGTGACACAAAATCAAAACAAAGACAAGTTGATTTATAGACCTGGACCTAAATGTTCGAAGCTAAAATCCTTAACAAACTGCGATTTGAGAATTCCCCTAATGTTAAATAATAGAAATGACGATATTAATAAATCGTTTGGTAGTCCTTTAGGTTTTGAAACCCAACATCCTTTGCAAGAACTACTAACGCAACCGCCTAAACCCTTGTCAATTCCAGAAGTATTATCTGAATGTTTACTAGAGGAGTTTAATTCTAATGATATGTGCACACAAACCGACGATTCATTTAATGTTGAACAAGATTTAATTAACTTAGTCGAAAACAACAACGCCTCTGGAAATATCAACGACAACAATTTTCTTCAGGATGAACAAATGCCAACTTATATTGTTAATGAAAACAATGATGAAAATAATCAAATAAACGAAGCCATTATACAAGATCAGATACAACGTAATTTAAATGAGGACGCCAATGTGAATGCTGGAAATGTAAGTGCTAACAACGCGAAAAAGCAAAGAAAAATTAATTTTAATTTTAAAACATTTACAACAACAATTAGCACAGGGTCTAAAGAGAACGATTCTAGTGCCTCATCGTCTAGCGAAAGCGAAACGGAATCTTTCAACGATAATCCTAAGTATAAGAAAAAAAAGTTTATAAAAATCGTAGCTAAAACCGTCCATATTCATAATCACTTTTATAACAAGTAAATAACAAAGATGCTTTTGAGAACATTTTAAATATTAAGTTGGTATTTATAAAGAGATATTCAAAATTTTTGCTATTTTTTGACTTCATCTCTCTATTTATGGACGTACAATCGACCACTTAGCACGATGCCTTTATAAAGTTACAAAAAAATAATGGTCGTGTTGTGTTGTTTCTATTGTATAAACTATGTTATGTTTTGTAATAGTATAAATTAGGATTAAGTTTATTTTAAAACAGGCCAAAAATTTAAATAAATTATTAAACTTAGGTAATCTTATTATATTATGCTAATTAACATTGTGTTTAAAAAAAAAAATATATATAAAAAGCGCTCCATTGAAAAGCAATTTCTTTAATTATTACCTATTCGCTAAAATAGTATCAAGAAACTTTTTATAATTTTTACTCCCAAGTTTTTTGAATCTAAAAATAAAATGTCTATGTCTGAAAAACTCTCGGCAATTTATGTTTTGAGAGCAGCTTCAACTTTGTTGTCTTTCTGGTTTCAGGTTTTTTACTAATTGGTTAAAAAGGCCCAAACAGAATGCGAGTTTCGGGTTTTGAGTTTTGGGTTTTGAGTTTCGGGTTTCAAAGTCAAACACACTGATTCATATGAAACCGAACAGAATAAGGTCTTTGAGTTTCAACGTGAAGACGGTATTTGCTCAATTCGGGTTTGCGTTTCAAACATGCTCAACTTTAGAGACCGAAACTCACTCACACAAATACATTTTCTCTTACACCAATAAATTTCGTAGTTCATAATTATTGATTAATATATAGTGGAGTTAAAAGAAACGGAATTTGCTAAAGCTAGGGTAGCCTGCGTAGTCAGAAAACAATGGAATAACAAAATAAAAAGATGGAAAGGTATATCAGAAAGAGTAACGATGGTAGAAATACAAACTACAAAGAAAGAATTGATAGGGATGGTAGTGGCATATGGCCTGAAATGGCAGAAAAAGTGAAGGATATATTTTATAAACAACTAGGTACATATATCAAAAGAAACGAAGAGTTTTCAATGTAACTCAAAAACAAAAACAAAGAATACAGGTACAGGAAATGGGATTTCTGAGAAGAATAGAGGGATGTAGACTGATCGATAAAATCAGTAACGAAAAGCTTCGAAATAGCCTAGGAGTCAGATATTAAGAAAAAGATGGAGACGAATCAATTAAGATGGCTTGGACATCTACAACGCATGCCAGAAAGTAGATACGCAAAAATAGGATAAAAAATGCAGATGGAGGGAAAAAGAAATAAAGAAAATAAAATGGGAAAAAAGTGAGGCAGAGACTAGAAGAAAAAGGAGTCAGCTGGAGAGATGTGCCACAATTAGCTACCGATAGGCAGGAGTAGAGAAACATAACAGAAATAGAATAGCATACCTCGACACCGAAAAGTACAAGAGGAACCGATTAAGAAGATAATTATTGATCTGAGGGCAGCACTTGTATAACTCCGGTTGGCATTCGGCATCGAATTTTGTGTTTTGATTTAATGGAAGATTTCGAAGAAAGATTGATCGAGGCTGTGGCTGGTCAAAGGGCTATTTACTGCCTTGAAGCTGAGGAACACTGCAAAAAAGACAAACGAGCACATTCGTAGAAAGACGTTGCAGCGGTTTATCGGGGTCCGTATCGAATTCTTTTCCAGTTTATGATTTATCTGCCGTAATATACTATCAAAGTTGTTTGGTGTCATTCGACACATTATGAAGAACTCGTCATGGTCGCTTTCCTTGCAGACTTTGAATATTTTTTCTGAATAATCCATACAGTTCTCTCGTTCTGTATATTTCTCTCAACCACCATCTACTATTCACACTTCCTAGTTTTGTCATCAAATCGAAATATGACAAAAACGCTAAATAAACTAGCAACAGCATCGACTCGATCTCCATTTTAGTGTCAAATGTCAAGACGAGTTTTAAGTTTTGTAAAACTCGCATTGTGTTTGCAACGAGTTTCAAAGACCATTTTCAGTCTTCAACCCAAAACTCAAAACTCAGAGCCCAAAACTCAAAACCCAGAACTCAAAACCCAAAACTCAAAACCCAAAACTCAAAACCCAAAACTCGCATTCTGTTTGGGCCTTTATACTCAGGTGGCCTGCTTAAACTTTGGAGGAAAAAAAAATTGCCCGCACTCATACAGAAGTTGGCCCTAAGTTCACTTATAAATATCAATTCAATAAAAACTATAGTACTAAATCCATTTTTATTACTATATTCTTTCTCCAACTAGGTCAAATATTTTAAGTCGTTCTCCCTTAAAGAAACTTCTAGACCAGTCACTGGTTTGAGGATGTTAATTTCGTAGCCACACTTTGTTTCAATATCCTAAAATTCGTATGAAATCACCACTTAATCGTCTTGACGATCAATGGTGCTCGACTCATGTTAAGATGTAGCTGCAGTGTTATGTAACGAAATGCAGCACTGTAGAATTTAAATGAACAAACCTTGAATTGCGTTTAATATCCTGTTTCGGAGCCTTTTATTATTTGATTAAGCGGAAAAGTGCAAACTGCAAACTAATTAGGGATTATTTATCTTTGTATGGGTGTAATCGTCCTACGGAACGCACTTATGTAATTTAGTACAGACTTGTTAGAAGAAAGGTCACATGCCCATTTGCTCGTAATTGTTAGAAGGTATCTGAATTGTATACACACACATATATATTTATTAGATAATTATTACATATAAACCACGTGGGCTTCACTGATTGCAGCGATTATGTTTTAAAACGAGCATGTAACCATTTTGCAGTACTCTCTACACAGTGTTTACATGCTTTAAGAATGACATCACTGCCAGTTAAAAAAGATTTTTATCACGTTTTGAATGGGAAACGTTTTAATGACGGTTCACATTTTTTAATATCGAAGCTGCTGTTTTAATCGAATCGTTTTCGTACTTGCACTGCTCGGTTGTATACAGACCAAACTTAGTACGATAAGTTACCTGAATCTCTATCTCTTACTTTTATTCAGTGGTTTCAAACTCAAATATGAACATGGGCCGCCAAATTCAGTTCAAAAAAGGTTCTGTTTGTGTGCAAATAAGGTCTTTTGTGTATGAACATTCAAAATTAAATCGTTTACATTTATTTTTTCGTTAATAAATTTACAAAAATAAAAATACATTAAAAAAAAGTTTAGTTGTGGATATTAATAATCAAAGGCCGACATTTCAGAACTTTGTGAACGTTGTTTTGATTTTGAACTGTTCTTATATAAATTACAGCAGTTTTTTGCTATTACATCAAGTTTTTCAGCAAAATGGAAAAACAGATTATTGAGTTTTTAAAGAAAAACAACACATAATTGAATTTAAAGAGTATCTTAACAAAAAACTGTTTGGATAATTTGTACAAGAATAGCTGTTCTTACATAAATCACATACTCTGAATTTAATGGCCCACAAAGATTTTCGCTATCACATCAAGTTTTTCAACGAAATGGAAAAATATATATATATATATATTAAAGGGTGTTTCACTTTTCCATGGGACACTATTGCTATCTCCGTAAATAATAAAAATACAATTAGATTTAATGTTTGTGGAAATTATAAACAATATACAAGGTGTCCACCTAGGCGTATTTTTTTCATAGCTGCTCTATTATCAAAATAGATAAAGAGTTTTAGGACACAATTTGTTGGAGATCATAGGATTTAGGATACACAATCTAAAATTATTATTAGCTATACAGAGTGTTTGGTTTCTGCGCACCGATGTGTAGATTTTTTACTTTAAATACAACACTGAATATTTTTTATTTTTTAGATTCCAAATTGAATTCTCGTTAAAAAATGTAAAAGGTTTTATGCAAAGAAAATCAATAGTTTTCGAATTATTTACGTTTTTTTTTGAAAATATTGAAATATATATGAAATATTTTACATTTTTGTGTAGATAATTTGATTGTCTTAAAAAAATAATGAAGGTGTATTACGTCTAAAACTAATATTTCTTCAGTTATTGCTGTTTTAATGATAAATTATGGCTAATTCAAAAACTGATAAAAAATATCTTTAAAAGTTCTTTAAAGTTTTCAAAAATTTGTCGTCTTTGCAATTTTTCCAAATTCTTGCAAATTTTAAAATAGTAATTACCTAGTTGATTTGAGTAGTAATAATTATCAAGGCTGTAAATACTATCAGTATGAAGTTTTAAGCCATTAGCTTAAGTTTAAAAATGTTTTGATTTTTCCTTGAAAATATGTCGTAAAATGTCTCCAGGTTCTAAGCAATAAGCACACTCAGTGAGGACTTTATGCACGCATTTAGCTATTTATATTTATTACCAACTAAAAAGCGATAGATTATATAATCAAGTGGAAAGAAATTTATGTGAGAGTTTAAATGGATAAAACTATTAGTATATCGGTCAAAGCTATAAAAATGTTTGTTGAATTTGTCATTCGGTTTGGACAAATGTATACTGGTGTCTCAGTCATTAGCCGTACTAATGAATCTCGATATCACCAAAAATGATTATTTTCCTAGTTTGATAATGTTTAACATTCGTTATTTTGTAAGCTGTGTGACGACAAGTATACATTAGTAGAAATACATGTTTACTGCTACTTCAACGAACAACAAAAAGAAGTCCAAACTTAATTATTTAATAAAGTTTGCATATTGATTGTTAATACATCATTGTATACAGGTATTTTATACTATATGGAACACAATAATAAAACTTGTGCTATATGTTATGAACAAATCATTTTAGATTTTGATGTTTGAAGAGCGTACTCATCCCCTTTTGGAAATCTTAAGCAATTATGTGTTACTTTGCAATTAGATCGAATATTTTATTTATAACGTAGGTAGTACTAGAATAGAGTCATGGTAATGGTAAATAGTTCTGTGTAACTGGGTTGCATTTATTAAGACATAAAACGCATCTAATAAACTAAATACATTTGCAAATTGTGGCTTAAAGAGGCCGACACTATCCGCCGCTATCACAAATTCTAATCAGGCAAATGCAATTATCTAATGTGACAATTAGCAAATGGTTAATGTATTTGACCTAATAACAATAGAGCTTCCATTTCGCAATTTAACTTTTATTTTTGAAAATTTCGAGTACAAATTATTAAAAAGGTTATGTGATAAACAAAAAAATATACAGGGCTAGTCAAAACGTTTGTAACAGATGACAAATTTTTATTAGAAATTGTTCAGGAAATTCTACTCCTAATAAAAGTTTGTGGGTGGCCTAAAACTAATTTAAAAATGTATAAAATTTAATAAAAATTAATTTGGCACTGGATTTTATACGACCCGTCATAACATATGCTATGGAAACAATAACAACAAATAAGAAAGAAGAGGACGACTTAAAATAGTGTAGAGAAAAGTAATGAGAGCAATACTAGGACCTAACGTAACAAGAGATGGAGAAGTAAAAATGAGAAGGAACAAAGAAATAGAGGAGGAACTGGGAGGAGAAATATCGTTCGACACATTAAAGCATAACGATTACGATGGGCAGGACATCATGAGAGGGAAACCAACCGAAATGATTAGGAGATTAACACAATGGATCCCTATTTGGCCCAGGAACAAGAAAATACAAAGGAAAAGATGGAGAGAGTCCTGATGGAAGATACAAAGGCATTGAGAATAAATGACTGGGAATCAAAATGCAAAGATAGGAAAGAATGGAAGAAAATAACGGAGGCAGCCAGGGCCAACAAAACAAGCTTTGAAAAATCAGAGAAAGAGAGGACCTATCCACCTCAATAAATGTATAAAAAAAACGCCTCGGCGTTAGCCTTAATCCTAAAGATTATACGGCTCAATGAATGAATGATAAAACTTTTATATATGTACTTTTTTCTTCGTGATTCTTAAAATAAGGGCACTTTACACTTGCGAATATTTCTAAAATCGCTAAAATCTAGTGTCATACGAATTTTAATTGAACTTTTTTCAGCTTTAAATTAGTTTCAGGTCATTTTATCAAATTAAAGTTTTTCCAGAAATCGATATTAAAAAACTTTTCTATTTGCTGCAGGCATTTTAAATGTCAAGATTACTACAAAACTGGAAACTGAAAAATGAATGTCAAATTTCGCATATTGAATTCTAAGCAAGTTCTTCCTATAATTTATTTTTGTACCTTTTAAAATAAGGACACTTCACTCTTGCGAATATTTCTAAAATCGCTAAAATCTAGTGTCATATGATTTTTTATTGCACTTTTTTCATTTAAAAATTAGTTTTAGACCATGCACCAACTTTAATCGGGAATAATATTTTCTGAGAAATCGATTATAACATTTTTGTGCCTTTGTTGCAGACTTTTTAAATTATCCTATGTACTTAAAAAGATCTCTTTATGAAAAACACTACTTTTTGTGATTTATTTGTAGCAATAAAACACTTAAATTTTTGTTACAAAATATGAGGTTTGTTATCTAAAAGTCACATAATACGCTGCAACTTGAAATATGTAAATACTTCACTTTTTAAGGAGTATTTGAAAAACAAACATTACACTGTTTAAAAGGTTTTTATGTTAAAACATTAGCTTCATAGTAAAAATATAATTATTACAACACCTAATTAAGTAAACTCATGTGATTCACTTAAAAAACAAAAAGTTAGCACAAGAAGTACGCTCAAGAGTTTAAACTTTTATATGCTGATTAATATCTTATCGATTTATTACGTTACCTGCAAGTCCCTGCATTGCAATCGTTTTCAATCTTTATGACTTAAACCGTTTGCAAGCAAACAATTCCATCACCTGTAATCAAACTGCGATAAGAAGTCACTGACCTTAATAACGTTTTACACCCGTTTGAAATGAGTGATAATAATTGTTGATGTTGTAAATATTATTTAACTTATCAGATAAAGCAACCGGCAAATTACTTTTTTTTTTAAATAAAACCTAAAAGTTTTCGGTGATATGTTGGCAAAATAACAAATATTGATTATTCTTTATACGAACTTTATAATTAAGGATATTTTTAAACGTATCTTGTGTTGATCTGCAGTAACGACCTTATACAGGCTGACGATAATCTACATGTGTTGAAACAAAAATACAAGAAAGACATCTGGGATGATTGGGTCACATTTATAGGATGAAAAAAAAAATGTTAATGTTAACCAGAAAAGCCTATGAAGCAATATCACAGGGGGGAAACAAAAGAGGTAGACCGAGAAACACCTGGAAAGACGAAGTTAAAAAAGCAGCAGCGGATAGAAACATCAAATGGAAAGACAAAAAATCTAGCACAAGACAGAAAAACATGGAAAAAAGTCAGCACAACACAACTCAACAGTCCTACACCTAACAGTAGAAGGACTCATGACTAAATAAATAATAAGAGTGCCTTGGAATTGGAGGACAACAGATCTAATGTCATTTATAGTTGAATTAGAAGAAATGTTGGATGATTTTCCGTTGATCTTGATACAAAATTGGAATGACTTGATGGAGCACCCGTTCACTTTGCACAAATTGTATCAAACTATTTATTAGAAATATTTCCCATCTGGATGGGTAACAGAGGTCCCATTGCAAGGCTTCCAAGTCGCCGAACCTTATCCCTATTTTTTTAAATGGGAAACCAATAAAGATAAAGTTTACAAAAAAAATACACATAGTATTGATGATCTGAAAACCAAAAAGAAAATGGTGGCCACTTTAAAGCATGATTAAATTCATTAAATTAATTTATAGTCATATTCATTATTATCTAAGTAGGTTATTAATAATAGCCACAAAGTATTTAGCTTGTCATTGTTCATTTAAATTATTTTTGACAATGAGATATAAAGCAAGAAAAAGTAACATTCTTGTCCAAATTTAAGGCACCCTTATCCTACTACTATTATTCTGAAAAAGTAATATAAATAGATATACTAAAAATAAGCTTTTTAATAAACCCATAGCCAACTATAATTAATTGCCATTAACAAAAAAAATCAAGTTTGGTTTTTATCTCAAAAATCGAGTGTGCAATGGCTTTTTAGTTATATTTGTCTATTTCTACGTACAAATATCTTCAGGAATCATTTCACGTTTTGGTTTTAATATAGGTGGCTATGATATTATTTACCATAGAAAAAATCGTATTTTTAGTATTTTTTTAAAAAATTTAAAAAATTAAAGGTGCAGGTCAAATGTCAAAATGGCATTAAATCGTCTGGAATTCTGCCCAACTTTGCTAATTTAACCGACTATGTAACTCTTACAATAACAAAGTTACCTTTATAATACATGTATAACAATTGTTTTTAATTATCTAGAAAACTATAATTTTAAATATCTTAAATTTTATTTGAAAATGTTAGCTATAAGCATTGAAAGATGTGTTGCTTGCAATCTATTGTTATTAAAAAAAAAAACGAAATTGGTCAAAGCAAGTTTTCACCCATTAAAAAAGTAATAAACCCTTTGTAACCCAGTTTATGGTTTTTTTTACTGCATAAGTTAGTAAGACATATGTATTTGATTGTTTTAATATTGAAGTGTTGTTTTTAACATGCCATACAACATAAATCAAATAATTAATACCTGTTCAATATCCCGAACGTTTTATAGTTAATTTTCGTGGTGGTGGTCTGAAGTTCCTGTTGGGTAACATCACATTAATTGGTACGTTAAGCTGAACGGTTCAAATGAATTGTATCTGATGTCATTATACAGGAATTTATTTATTATTTCACATTAAGCTGCGTTTAAACTAACCTGATTATCTGGAGGTAAGAAATGGTCCCGCTGGTTGACAATAATGGGGTCGTATTACAAAAGCATTTATCCCGTCCAGTAAACGTGAAATTATGTGTGAAACAATGCAATGAACATTGCTCGCTTAAGTTTGGCGCATTCTTTTTTCAAAAATAACACTAGATCATCACAGTGAGCAATGTTGCTTAATCCAAAAAAGCGTTAAGAAAACTGGAGAATAGACTAAAAGAATTTAGTCCTAAAATAAATTAAGATAAAATACATGAAGACGAGAAGCAACAAAGTTTATATTGAGTATTGTTAACAATAAGATCCAGGAGAAGAAGGTATTGTAATTTTTAAAATAGTTGTTTTAAATACCTAGGAAAGTTGTTGGCAAATAAAAATGAGGAAAAATAATAAATTAATAGGCGACTAGCAAAAGGAAGTAAAACTGCTAGAGCTCTACAATGATGCTCAAGTTATAGAGAATGTCTAGGGAAGCAAATTTAAATATTTATCATACAGTTCTCTGTGCAAAACTTGGATTCCCAATAACCTATGGGAAATTATGATTTTTAGAAGAATATATGAAGGGATAAAAGGACACTGGTGGGAAAGAAGAACAATCAGGAAGTCACGAAAATGTATGGCCAACAAAAATAACAACCGTTGCAAGAAAGCAAAGATTTCGATGGTTAGGGTATATCAACAGATTACAAGGTGAAAAAATAACAATTATATAAGTAGAATATGGAATAGGCATGACGGAAAAAAGATTGACTACGAAGGAGATGGATGGGGTCAGTACCAGAAGATCATATGCAACTCCAGGTTCGAGAATGGAAAAAACTTTTAAAAGACGGAAGGGAGTGAAAAAAAAACTATTTAAGAAAATCGAAGGCAGTGGACCATATCATAATACGAATTTCAATAAGTAGCAATATACAGGGTGTATCTTAAATATTGCGCAAAAATTCGGGAGGTGATTTCTTGTCAAAAATTAAGGGGGCCTTTCATACAAAATTTTTTCTTAGACGTCTCCTTTGGAGTTACACCCCCCTAAAGGGGAGCGGTAAAATTAGGTTTTTATTTTATTTCTCAAATTTGGATAAATGTAGGAGAATGATTTTTGGTATTTGTTTTGTGCCTATTAAAAGGTTTCTCACAGTAATAATTTCAATCATTTCCCACTTTCACAGGGGGCTGTAAAGTGCGACCCCTGTTGGTTTTTTCATCAGAACTTTTTGGTGGGTTAAAATTTTGCGACCTCCCTAAATTTTTGATAAGGATCACCTCCAGAATTTTTTCGCAATATTTAAGAAACACCCTGTATATTGAAGTTTATAACTTTTTCTGCGTCCGTCCAGAAAATCAGTCGTTTGCGATCAATTTTTAGGTTGGAAAATACATCTTTACTGGCCTAGGCCAGAAAGTAAGGTGATGAGTTGTTTTGTTGATCTGCGCTGTCAAACCGGTAGTTGTTAAGTTATTGTTTAATTATGGGTGGTGATGAGAGTGTCTTCGGTGTCAGTGGCGGACGCAGAAAAAAATATTGTACGTAACACACCCGGAAAGTGTCTTTACTGGACTCGTATGCTTTCAGGACTCGCCTAGGACTCGTCCAAAAACTGTCTACTCGTCCAGTAAAGCACCATTTTGCGGTCTTGTTACGTAAATAACTATTATTATTCTCATTTTAATAGGACTTCAATATTATAACAATCAAATAACAGTAACGGTAAACAAATTTATTACAATATGTCAAAAGTTTGAAGCCCGTAATACAACCTATGTGTATTGTTATTACAGCATAAAATAAATATTTAAAAGAATTATGTAATATAACATTGCAAACACTTTAAAGATTATCTGTATTTTTATTATACTATTAAAAACATATAATAGTAGGTATCTGTTTTTATTACGATTAGTCGTCTACACAATAATTTGTATCGTGATAAACGATACGTGATAAACTTCATATTTTATATCATTGGAACACACATTAAGTTTCATGCATTTTTTAAAAGTTGCATAAAAATATAACATTATTAAAAAATAATCATTAATAGTCAAACCAATGACATGCCAGTTACATAGGTAAGTTGCGTTTATGTAAATATTGTTTTTATTTATCTCCTTACAGATTTTTATATAAATTTACTTTTATATCATTCAAGGGAGTTCCCTCCAATTAATTAAATTATCAGGGCAAAATAATATCAATAATAAATTACTACCTGGACACTGAAAGGTACAAGAGGAATCGATTAAGAAGAAGACTATAAATTACTATTATGACAAAAGTAAAACAATCATAACATGGTAAATTTGATACTACTATCAGATAATTTTTTGCAAACCAGAAGTTTTCAAGTCAAGTTGTGGACAAACGGGCCTGTTTTTTGAATTTTTTTTGAACGCTTATTGTGGTGTGGAAATTATAAAAAGGGACTGGTTATTATCACTGACAATTTAGCTCGAATTTATGGATTTACTTAAATTTTAAGAGATATCCATAAACATTAACATGAAATAGTGAAGATCGTGAAATCACCAACATAAAATGCTTTTAAGGTTATCTCAGATAAAGTATATGGTGAAAGAGACACCTTTAATAACGTACTTACAAAAATTAAATCTAAAGGCCATTTCACTCTATAGAGAAGACTACGTCGACAAAATGTGCACTTGAACTTAAAAAAATAATATTGGCAAACATTTTTACAGGTTTAGTTATATACTAAAGTAATTACTAAAACATTAATATATCAAGATAACAAATTATTAGCCCCTAGTTTAACTGTATAAGTGTAATAAAGTTATTTAGTAAATAACGTTACTAACTTCATAAAACCACGTTGACATAATTCTCTTTTATTATGTGGCTCAATGTCGTTTTATGCATTTTTACGATTCGATTCTTCAAACAATTGCTAAAAACTCGTAAAAAACATTTAGACTTTTGAAATTGTAAAGAACCCTTGAGATTTATAGGCAGCCGTGATATTTATCTGATGACATAAATGTTATTTTAACATACAGTGAACAGATCAATGGTACCGACTCTAACGTCATCTGATCTTGTGTTAATACAAGATCAGATACTAGAAAATGATATTCGAGACTGACAGAATAAGACGGTGGTTTATAAATTGAATTTAAAAATAAATGTATCGAAGGTGGGTTTATTTTATAACATTTATTTAACAATGTATAGATTATGGAAAGTAAAACATAAAGTATAAAGGTAATTTAATTTTTACGGATTGATATGTAAAAATATTAATGTATAAATCTTAAACTCTACATTCGCGTTTAACGCAGTGTACGTACCAATGGGCGTTTACACTAATTTTTAATTTCTTCAGAATTTGATAGATTTGGTGTTCAGAATATCGTATGTGAAGTTAAAATTGTTTAAATCAACTTCGTTTATTTATTATTAACGATTAAAGTTTTCCCGCGGCAAGTTGCGCCGTAAACGGCTTGGACGATGCGCACGAGAAATGACGTCACACTCCGTACGTACTCGGTGAGGCAAATCACGCGTGTGCTTGTGTAAATATAACGCAACCATGTCGTTGTACAGAAAGTGGTGTTTTGTGCCTGAATGTAAGACCACTTCTACAAAAAAAACAGAAAAATTGTTTTTTACTGTTCCGGAAAATTCCACCAAAAGAAAAAAATGGTTTGATGCAGCAAGACGTTGTATTTCCGACGTAAGCGAAAAAACTAAATTATATTGTTGCGAAGACCATTTAAAATTTGAATACACTAAAAAATATATTAAACAGTATTTATGCAAAAAAAAAACACTAAAGTGAAAAACATTATCATTAAGCATTATCATTAGCATTAAGCATTAATCATATGGCAATAATATGTAATATGAAGCAGCCTATTACTTTCCAACAAAAAAATCTGCAGTTTTAAACAATACTTATTTGTAGTATGCTATTTGGTGCATGTTTATATGTTTGATTAAAAATGCTGATTAGTGTTAAAGCACTGTTGCTTCGTTTATGAAATTTGTATTATATTTATACTGAACTAACAGTGCTTGTTTTACAAAAAGCCATATACCTTCTTTTATCTGATTTAAGCATAAAACTGATAACATTCAAAACTTATAAGTGTAAATTAATATAGTAGAATCATTGAATTGAACATTATCTACTATTAAATAAACGAAAAGTTATAAGTTATAAGTTATAATAAGTTATAAGTATATATAACATAATTTTTAGCCCTGAGGATGACGGTAAAATAACATTGGCGAAACATGTCGGATCTTTTTTAAAAAAAGAATTTGCAACGAATAAACCTGTTTGAGAACCAGCAACTTTTCGTTTATTTAACCTATAATCAAACAACAGGAGAAACCAACTTTATCAATTATCTACTATTATATATAGGCCATATTTTATTTATCTCGAATTTAAGATTAATTTTGTAAGTTTTTTAGATAAAGCTATGACTAAAAGAGTAGTAGGTACATTTTTTTAATGTTTACAACCACCTATCATTAAACAATAAACTGAAACATACTTTTTGTTCATATTTTCACCTGTTAAATGACCTTAGTAGGTATAATATCGAATTATTTCTACAAAATAATTAATTTACTTACACATTTGCTTTGTTTTATAATGAAATATACACTAAACTAACAACTAGTTAAAACCTCTCGCAATACTGTATACGTAAAGAATATTTGAACACAAATATGCCTGGTCCAGGAATGTCATATTTGTTTATGTTAAAAACACTTAAGATATGTTGTGAAGCCACCCTGAGGGGTCTCGGGGTTGGCTTGAGATCATTCTTTTGCTAATACTGTTAAAAGGCAGTACTGTTTGTATTTTATTCATTATAATAAAATGTAATTGTTGTTCGATTACGTTTATTATTTACAATCGACGGCCAAAGTACGCCCCTGCGGCGTCTTCGTTGCGCGCTTCGCGCCTAACATAATAATAATAATAATAATCTTTATTTGTTCTGAATATCCCAAAAAAAAAGGTGTAGAACTTGTCACAATAATAATTTACGTACATTGCAATAATATACATAGTTAATAAAAGAAAAAACATATTATATTAAAATATTATAACAACTTGTCATTATGCGATGCATAGGAACTAGTCCGCTGCACATGGACTGTGCGGAAAGTGACGTCACGGCCAATCACAGCGCGTTTCAGAATTTGAAATATAAAGGGCATTTTAAAAATTTATTTCTCGGAACTGGATGATTTTTTTTAAATTTTTGGTGGTTGAGAATAAACTTTATAGCTCAGATTATCATTTAAAAAATATTTTATCAAGTTTTATTTTTTTGTGTAAACGCCCATTCTCACGTACAGTTCAGAAACTTGGACACTAACACAAAAACAAAAACAAAGAACAAGAAATGAGATTTCTGAGAAGAATAGAGGGATGTAGAAATAACCTAGGAGTAACAGATATTAAGAAAAAGATGGAGACGAATCAATTAAGATGGCTTGGACATCTACTACGCATGCCAGAAAGTAGATACGCGAAAATAGGATGGAAAATGAAGATGGAGGGAAAAATAAATAGAGGAAATCAAGAATAAAATGCGAAAAAGAAGTGAGGCAGAGACTAGAAGAAAAAGAAGTGAGCTGGAGAGCCACAATTAGCTAACGATAGGCAGGAGTAGAGAAAAACATAACACAGAAATAGAAAAGCATACCTCGACACCGGAAGATACCAGAGGAACCGATTAAGAAGAACTTAAAAATCACTTTTTATGAATGATCTCTTGTAAAAATGCAATACCACTTTTAAGACTTTTGTCTCTTCATTAGTTAAAATAAATAAGACTGCAACTGATGTTAGGACGAGTTTTAAAATGGTATTTCAACAAGAGATCCATCGGAATAAAAGATAAGCGATTTTGTTTGATTTATAGATTTACCGAAAATCATATTTCTCAAACATAATAATGCACAAATATTGGTGGAATTACATAAACTAAAACAGTTATTGGATTACTTATAAAACAAATGTTACTTTCAGTAATCGTTTTTTACGAAATTGTTCAGATAGTATCATATTAAGATGCTGCATTTGAAATTGCAAATAAAATATCACTAAAAGATGTTTCGATTTAACTTTAAGAAGCATGTGTAAACGATACGATGATAAAACTTTGCCACCCATAAAAAAACGCAAGATTTGTTTAAACATGATAAACCTGAAATAGTTCTGTAAATATTATCATATTTTTATCTATTCTTTGTTCTATTCTTATACATGTGTCCTAGTAAACTATTATCAACAACGGTAATAAAAAGAGTAAATGTACTTTTCATTGCATTAAATTTTGAAGAAAGTTTAAGGTAACTTCTTAATCTATTTATGTTTATCTTTCCACAGGTAACTGGCATTAATTAATTAATTAATATAGTCATGAGTCCTTTTATTGTTAGGTGTAGGACTGTTGAGTTGTGTTGTGCTGACTTTTTTCATGTTTTTTTGTTATTTGCTAGCCTTTTTATGTCTTTCCATTTGATGTTTCTGTCCGTTGCTGCTTTTTTAACTTCGTCTTGCCAAGGTTTTCTCGGTCCACCTCTTTTATTTTTTCCCTGTGATCTTGCTTCATAGGCTTTTCTGGTTAACCTTTCTTCTTTCATTCTATAAACGTGACCCAACCATCCCAGCTGCCTTTCTTGTATTTTTGTTTCAACGGATTTATCTTTAATTGTTCTCGGTATGTTTCATTTTTGATTCTCTTATTTTGTTTTTCCTTAGATTTTTCTTAGAAATCTCATTTCTGTTGCATTCACTTGACTACTATTTTTATTTGTAAGTGTTCACGTTTCACTTTCGTATAAAAGTACCGAAGTTACTACTTCCACTTTTGTTCGTTAAATATTCTTCCCACATTTCCTGTACTTTCGCTTATTTCCTTGTCCATTCCTCCATTTTTCTTTATGATCACTCCTAAATATTTAAAGCTTTCTACCTGTTCAAACCTAAGCCCATTTAAAGTGATGTTATGCTTTTTGTTCTCTGTTGTGATGATCATAGTGTTAGTTTTTTCGGTATTTATTTTCATCTTAATTTTTTCCAATACCAGCTTTAAAGTTTCTAGATTATGTTGCAGATTCTTTTTTGTTTCCGCGTCTAAGACCATGTCGTCTGCGAACATTAGCTCAGTTATATTTATTTTTTCCTGTTTCCAATTGCCTAGGTGAAACGGTCTCATTTTTTGTTTTACTACTTTAATTACTTTATCTATCTAAGTACTGAGAATGCTTAAAGGATGTTTTTGCATAAACTAAACGTTAAGAATCATAAAAAACCACGAAAGACTAAAATTGAGTTTAAATACCTGATATCTTTTTGATATAATCTAATTTTCCAACTGTCTGGACCATTAACATATGGCAATGACCAAGCAGTCAAACGTTTAATATGTAAACGCACGCATTGTTAACAGAACTCAACAATAGTTCTTTAATGTCAACACAAATTAAAAGCTAATAATGTTGTATGAAAACGTACAGGTTAGTCTTCATCACTAAATCCCTTTCTTATAGGGGCCCATTATCCAACAAACATGAATAATATACATCGTGTAGTGTGAAGATAAACATTTAAATTCATGTTATAAGCGTATGATTATTTCGTAATTGTATCCTAATCTCTGTCGAGTGTTAACAAATTTTTAATAATTTAATTTAATCAAATAAGCAGGCTTAAGTAATTCATGGTGCGTGCTGAAATCAAGTTTAAAATCAACGTAGCGTTTAATGTGCACTTATTGTATGGATATGTAGGTACAAGTACACAAATATTGTAATTGACATATGACTACACGTGTGCGTTTAAAACGTAAATCGTTTTATTCGAACCAACTATTCTTATAGAACAACTTTTGATTTATGTAAAACGAATTTTATAAAGTGATAAACATCCGGTGGAATAATTAATTGACCATCAGAATAATGTACCTATCGATTTTCAAACTTTGTTGAAATAGAATCTGATGCTCTCTCTAGACCAGCGTTTTTGAACTGGGGTGCAAAGGAACTCTGGGGTGCCGCGAAAAGGCGCTAGGGGTGCTGCGAGAAATACTGATGAATAAGCTGTATTTTTGTTTTGTCTTTTGTCTTTTTTCTTTGTTTTACATTTGCAATTTTACTGTATAATAACGACATATTCAGAAAATTGCAAGTTACAGAGTAAATGCTCAAAATGTGAAAACTTCTTCTCTAATTATTAGCATGTTCTGTTACTAAATACTGCAAAAATCGGTAATTACTTCTTTATTTCGAACATTACGATGGAAAACGAAATTAAATGTCAAATAAATAATACGCTAAATAGTAGTGGTGCTTTGGTGCATATATCTGTTGTTTCTTTTTTAATAACAATTAAAATGCCAGGTCGTTTAACAAATCTAGAACAAGCCGATATCCATTTCTTTTAGAATTTGCAAATGGGAACTCCGCAGAAGCAGCTTGGGAATACAGGCTAATGTTTCGCGAAAACTGCGGCAAATACGAATAGAAGTCAAGAGACACTTTTTGTTTAGAATAAAACGCTTTACCAAAAAACATGTTTTAGTTTGATTTTGAACAGGGTCGTACTAGTTTTTGTTATAAAATTCATTGAATGTGAACCCCCACAACTCCGCCACTGGTTGCTTGTGGGGCTTGTACAAAACTAGGGTCTACAAAACATTAAAAAAATTACTAATGTTTTTATCAAATTCACATTAGAAAGTTTAGTTTGTTATCCATCTTACAAGTTATTAAGGTATTTAACCGCGAGGGCGGATTACGAAGTGTTATTACTGTGTCTAATTGGCTTACAGATCTGCTATGTCACCCATCGTTATATTACGACTCGTTATTTTTTATTATTAGAAGCATCAACGTTAAATCAATTTGTCACTCATCATAGAATTTTTTCATTGTATAAAATACCGCGTGCATTTATTTCATGATGAAATCATATCTTTACCAAAAATCCTGTCATTTAAGTATTTACTTTTAATTTGATGTATTAACACTTATTTCGTTGTATTATTTGAGTGTTTAGGTTACAATGCATTTAATTCTTTCAAGATTCTTCACTTGCATTTTCAATTTGGTTAGTATTTCTGCTAGTCTGGTTTCCTATAGTTCTTCTATTTCTTCTTAATCGGTTTCTCTTGTCTAAAGCCACATTGCGCCTCTCCCAAATTTCTTTAAAAATGCCTCCTTAATCTCTGCTCTAAAATTCTTCTCTGCAAAACATTTAGTTTTGATGTTCTTGATGCAATAAACACAGCCTTTATCAGATTCTACCGACAACATATCGTGACCTTCCCTGGTTAGTACACAAATTTAGTTCCCCAAGCACAATTACCTAGTGTTAGATGACAGTATTGAAATTTGTGATAACTTTCTCGAGAATGAACAGCAAGGAAACTTATTGTTACAGGGTACATGAATATCAGTTATTGTTGTTAAATTTTTCAAGGTCCTCCTGTGATTTATCTCCAATACCTACACAAATTATTATCATGTTATTTTTACCCAAGTAATAATACAACACCATTCTTTGTACGATTTGGAGGCAATAGTATCGAACGAATATGAAATTTGAGTGAAAGTATACGTTGCATATTCTTTTTGTACAACTACATTAAACAAAAATTTCTTGTACTGAACAGAATCCTTGGACAATTACGTTCAGAACATTCATTAAAAGTGTCAGTTACTGTTAATCTTTGCCGTTTCAAAATCAAAATATAAAATTCGTTACACATTTTATTAAAATCACAATTTTTCTAGCCAAATGATTAATAATAAATTGTTTAACAATTGTGAGCATGCAAAATGGTAAACGTATAAAGTTAAAACTCGGCCTAAGGCTTTCAATAATTTTGCACAAAGAAATTATTTTGTGCTGAAATTATATGTAATTATTCTAGAAAATAAAAAATCTGTTTACGTTCATGTATTTTCAAAGTACCGTTTCGAATTTCTGGCGAAAAATGATATCAGCAGCATTAGACCTTTTAGATGTATATCATATTACGATATTACACAATTCAAGTTATTAAATTCTTGTTTATTTCTTGGAAAATAGCGATTAAGTGCCGAATATAAATTTTATTTACAACTTTTCCGTTTAAATAACGTTTCTGTTAGCAGAACAATAAAATAAATGGTCGTTGCTAGGCGTCAATCATCGAACAACATTTCAAACCATAAATTTTAAGATTCCAAACTTTTGAACAACGAAATGACACCTTATTCAATATTTGTTTACAATTATGTGCTATACATTTAAATTGTCATTGTGTTACTTGGACCAATAAACTTTTAACATGTTTCGCAGCATAATACGGCTTGAAGTAATTGATACTGAGTTCTATTAATTTTTTAAATTTTAATGAACCCGTATCATTCACACCTATTAAAGTACTAAGGAACAATGGCAGTTTTTACTTTACTGCACACAATGATTGTAATAAAATACGATATTCTCTACATTCTTGTTTATCAACCTATAAATTTCATTTACTCGAAAGCCTTAACTTGGCAGCATTTTAAAAATGCGACCAGTAACTAGAGATTTATTTGAGATAAGCGTGCTTTTGTGAAAATGTTATGGATGTTACTGCAATCTTAAATTACGAAAGAAAATGTAGACAGTAAAAAGTTAACTGGGGAACTTATAGGTATTATAAATATACGTACTTCCGTGTATACAGGGTGTCCCAGATTACATTTCCAGCATGGGGATCTCGCATATTATAAGAGATACAGGTTTGTTTAAATTGGATAAATTATTTCCAAGTGTGAGAAGAGCTACAATCAATTTTTAAAGTTCAAAATTCCTCGTGCTTTAGATGTTTTAGCAAAACGAGAAATTTTGTACTTTTAAAAATTGATTGTAGCTCCTCTCATACTTGGGAATAATTCATCTAACTTAAACAAACCTGTATCTCTTATAATATGCGAGATCCCCATGCTGGAAATGTTATCTGGGACACCCTGTATATGATTAAATTTGCTGAATACATTTTGCATAATGAAAATTCAATAAAAAATAACATTTTGCTTAGATAGGAGAACACACGACTACCTCTTTAAGCTTTTACAATTAAAAAAAGGTTTTAATGTCTGTTAATGCTCATTTGATTCAAGAGTAAATATTTTAATATGTAAATTTTATTTTCTAGATTTGCAACAACCGGAATGGCCGCATATCTAGATTTGCTTAACGCAAAGTTGGCCTGGCATATGCACGAACGACAGGTTATCATTAGTAATTTATCGCATGAATTAACTAGTTGTACTATTGTCGTCTAAATCGATAACCGATATTGCTTTTTAATCAATTCCAGGGTAAGAACAATATATAGTATTGTGCACAGAGCGATATTTACCAGGTGTTTGGAGCAGTCCAATTTTTTAATTGCTCCGCTCCGGTATCAATGCCTGTTCCAGCTCCGCTCCATGCTCCAAATATTGTTAATATTTTTTAAACAAGATTTTTAATTTAAAAATTTGTTTTTAAAAACAAAGTTTTGATTTTATCGGTTATGTGGAAATTGGTCAAAAATTACAATATTTTACCCTAACAAACAAGTGAAGATAAATAAATGTTTGAAAAAACAAACTATTGATCTTCAGTTCTTTAAAGGTTAATAAAAGGAAAAAACAGTCGTTTTTTTTTGAATTGTACATAATAAACTGTAACAGTGGAGCAATTAAAATTCTTTGCTCCACTGCTCCGTGCTCCAGCTCCGCGCTTCGATCCAAACCCCTGATATTTACAACATCTTTGAAAATACTTTGGCAAAAATACATACGTATATCTACTGAACACAGTACCTATATGAAAGCAATTACCTATATACATTTTTTAGCTTAAAATCCAAATTTTATCTTAATATAATGCATTTAAAAAAATCACCGCACATCTAAATTAACAAAACCGAGAGAAGCTGCATGGAACGCCGTATTGTGTGTTGAATCAATTCCATGAACGAAGCAGTCTTTTACAACAATTATTTTGCATCACAAAGGACCACGCCGCACATAATTATAGACTTGCTGATCCCAAATAATGTGTTCATGGGGACAAATATTGAAAGTTACGATCAATAGTAAATAATTTTTATTTGCAGGTATCTCTAAGTGCCAGGGATGTATCTAGTGATGTACTACTTAATGGAAATTGTTTTTTAAATAAGGAATTTCATAATATAGTACAGTGTGTCCAAATAGTATGGAATATGCTACATATCTCAGTAAATATCCACTTTAGAGAAAAATGTTTTGGATAAAAGTGGTTTGGTACTTAGTTTTCCACCATAAGACAAAATTGAAATTTGATTTTTTCGAATAACAAAAGCTGAATTTAAAAAAATTCAATTGTTTTTCATACCGCTTTTGTTATTCGAAAAAATAGAATTGAAATTTTGTTTTATGGTGGAAAACTAGGTACCAAACAACTTTAATTAAAAACTTTTCCCTAATGTCGGTATTTACTGAGATATATAGCATATTCCATACCTTTTGGACAGACGAATATGTACCTATAACTAAGAATGTCTTAAAAAAAAATATATACATTTTGAAATAAAATAGAAACAGTGTTCTACAGCGTCATTCAAAAAGTCTGCAACAAATGTAAAAGTTTTTTATTATCAATTTTTCACAAATTCTATTTTAGATTAAAAGCTGGTGCATGGTCTAAAACTAATTTAAAGTTTTAAGTTAAGAAAAGTTCGTTAAAAATTCATATGACACTAGATATAAAAAAGATTTGCAAAAGTAAAGTGCCCTTATTTTAAGAGTCAAAGAAAAAGTTTAAAGAAAAACAGTATTTTATATTAAGTATTATTTTTGAATTCAAAACTAATTTCTGTCACCCCTACTTTATAAGTTACAACAAATTTCTTAATCTTTGTAGGCCACGTACACACTTTTAGATATTTAAGCATTTATCTATCTTTAATAATACTATAAACCCATTGAATTTGTACCTCAATGAACACACTTTGTCAAGTATCCTTTGTTTCTCAACCTCTCCACGCGTTGACATTATTGAATTACACAACCTTGCAAACACAACTACACTACGATGGATGGAAAATAATTTTCAGGCTAAAAAAAATAAACCCTCTTCCATGTAATTAAAAGCTTGATTTAATTATGCGCCGTTTGATACACTTCAAGTATTTACTCGTGGGGTAATCTACTAACTCATGCAAAATGATTTCCCTAGCAATTAAACGCTCATTTGCAACTAGCTTAATGTTTACACAAAAGCTTTTAAACAAACCGAAAGAATTTAAAATATATTGCTATACTTATCTCCCAGAATCAACAAAAAGCGTTACTTGCATATCACTTTTAACATAGTAATTATAAGCTGTATTAACTGTTCCTATATTTGTTTAAACTGTGATACCCAAGTTTACGTTAATCTATTTAAATAAAATGTTTCAATTTAAATTCGAGTTATCTTTAGCTTCTTGTGTGTGTCCTACTTTAAATTTATTTATGTTATACTAATTTTAATTACAATTACGGCTAAAAATGTTTTCTAGGTTTAAATAAATAGGTTTTTTCTACGACCACTAATGTAAATTACTCTTACCGTACAGCCTGCATGCATAGTAAGTGGGTCCTTACGTACGGTAAGCAAAAAGCACGGTTTTTTAAAGACATGATCAAAGTAGACTCATGTCAACCACTTCCTGCATGCATAGTAAGTGAGTTATAACCACGTTCTATAACGCACGGTAAGCAAAACGCACACTTGTCTAGAAATATCAACGTAGGCTTACTTCAAAATTGACAAGACAACGTAATTACATGTGTATATTAACCAAAAAGCCGTTAACGTCGTAGGTATTATGTGATCGTAGAAAAAGTAAGCTACATAACACGAATTGTAAAGCAATTACGCACTCGCCGCTACGCGGCTCCGTGCGCAACTTTTCTCACTCGTGCGTAATATGATTCTTACAACTTTTGTTGTGTAATATACTAATATATTATCTTAACTATTCAGGCTTTTTCATTAAATGCAATACTTAAATGACAGAACTGCCATTGATTATAAAATATTTAAATTACTGAACTAGTTTGATTATACTCTAACGAATATCAGATGGTACAATAGCCCAACCAAAAGCTGTAATCAGTGTGTTAAACAACAATCAGATACTGTGTGATATACTTGAATTTTAAAAGAACTAACTGCACAAGACATTATTTGCGTTCGTGGGGATATTAAATATGATGTGTGTGAAATCGCGATATGGACTTCATGAATATTTTAGATAACTAGAGATATTTTATACATCACAAGTTAAGTAATTAGTATGGCACTGTTAAGTAAGACGTTTGACCCAACACAAAGTTCAAAGTCACATATGGGCTAAGTTATCATAGGCATTCTGCAATATGCGAATGAAGGAGCAAAATAATTATCTAATGACATTTTAAGTAATCTTTATAGGAAATAAACGAGCTGCATTTTTTTGGTATATATTTTTATACCATTTGGTTCCGTATTTTTGTAAGTTTGCGGGCATATGAACGAGATTAAATATGGTTCAGTTACTTTTTTGTAACCTATACAAAATAGGCAAGAACAATCATGAAATTTGGAAGTAAACAAGTAATAGGAAGAGCCAAAATCGGAAATCTAGAATTCGAAGAAATGGAAACATTTCAATATTTGGGAGTTATGATATCCAGAATGTGAGAAAGAAAATATGAAACCCAAGGGACCGATCTCACATTTTAAGGACTATTATGGTAACCGAGATACCCCGTAAAACATTCGATTTGGTCCACCCTTTATAAAAATAACCTACAAAATGAAAGATAACACTATAAAAGATGTAAAACAGTAGTAACATTTCCAATAGTTTAATTCAGCAGGTAAATGATCATTGGAAATGTTCTTTTTCGCATTAATAATGTAGCTTTTACCCTACAAAAATCAGCTCTATTCGACTTTGAATGAAATATTACTGTACATCAAGTAGCAACAGTCGTTAATGTTCAACATTAACAAACGACGCTGAAAAATGATTAACACAGTACAGATGAATTTTACCATTCACCAGAATGGCAAGCTAATTGCAATTACACCGCAGTGCGATTCAAAATTACCCAGATCTGCAATTACATGTTGATAAAAGGAACAAGGAATTGAAGCGGAAGCGATAAAGTAACATCCAGAAGTTGCGGCAGCGAGCAATCATACAAACACAGCAGTGTGACAAGAAGTTGAGAACTAATTGATGTTGAGAGCTAATTAAGTTTACAAGTGGTGCGCTAAGTGCTAGATGGGAAAGTCAACGATCGGATCAGCACCACAATTGGACGAAGAAGTATCGAATAAACTTTACATAAGACTGCAACTTCTGAAGAGACGAGAGTCTTAACACCAGTATTGCAGTGTTTTAACAACGTTAAAATTTCGCGGCACCCATATACAGGGTGTTTGAAATTCGAGTTTAAGCATGGGAATCTCGCTCATTGTAATAGCTAGAGCAGGGGTTCTCAACCTTTTGAATTGCTGTACCACTTAAATAAACTGCTAAAAATTCATGTACCACCATGTGCATACTTCACAATTCGAATTTTGTACATGAGTATGAATGCAAGGTCAAATGACAAACCTAATAAAAACAATCTTGTCAAAAAAAATTTTTAGTAGTTCAGGAGTTTAAAAATATCAGCCAAATATACTAATCGTCCTAACCAGAGCTCATTAGTAAAACAATGAGACAGTTCAACTTGGTATTGTGTAAGAAAGATCTGTACCTCTGAACGTAGCTCAAAGAGACGAGTTAAAACGTTTTCTCTATTACTCTATTACTTCAGTATGTAGAAGGTTATTGTATTCGCTACCCATTTCATAACATAAAATTGTAAATTAAGAGCTCTGGATTTAACCTTTTCGGTGCGCAATGCTTTTAATTTTTCTGTGCCTGCAGTGCGCCTAATTTTCAAATGCGGTAACGTTCGGGCGAGTTAACTCCTCAAGCACCTTGGACCGCGTAAAAATTTGGCGAGTATACTCGTCCAGAGCACCGAAAAGGTTAATAAAGCTTACTATCTTTACTAATTGGTTGATCTAACACAGTCTTTAGTTCTGGGGGCATTGATTTTGTTGCCAGTGCTTCACGATGTACGCTGCAATGAGGTAAGTTTGCATTTGGAGCAACTTCTTTAATTTTAGCATAAATACCACCATGTCTACCAGTCATTGCACGTGCACCATCATACGCCTACGCAGCTTTTCCAATTAATATCATAACCGGTGACAAATTCATCGATTTTCTAAAAAATTACATTTGCTGTGGTATTATTTGGAAGCGTTTCGAAGAATAAAAATTCTTCGTCTTTCTAATCGTATATAACCCATTAACTGCGCTAAATTTGCTAACTCAGTAGTACTTTCATCTATCTGAATTTTAAAAATCTGCTGTGTTTTATATTCTGAGCTAGTGTTTCTTTTACTTGAGCTGCCATTTAATATTTTTTTCCGAGAAACAGTCTCGTTTGATAGAGAAAAAACATTTAATTTTATTGCTGCTGCTGGGTCATGAATTTATGTTACAGGTAGGTTTAAAGTTTCCCCAATAGTGTGAGGTTGCCTAGTTTGAAAGAATCTCACTAACTAAATATGATGCTTCCAACGGCTTGTGTGTTAGTTGCAGTAAACAAATTAACTGATTTTTTTATATTTTTCAGTTCAATTCAAACAAATTGAGAGTATAACAGGTACCCGCAGGTGCTCGCAAGCGTGAGCATTAGGCCAAAACTAAAACAACTAAAAACTTAAGTTGATATTTGTAACTAATTTCGTCCAATTACAACCTTAGTTCATATAAAAATTTTAAATTGAATATTATCAAATGTATTACGTACTAAGTCTCTGTGTACCAAACTTAATGTACCACAGGTTGAGAACCCCTGAGCTAGAGTATAGATTTAAACTTGGCAAAGTTGAAAAATGTGGTGCTCGTTAATAATCCGAAGAGAAATTGAAAATATATTAAACGGTAATAAAAAAAACCTCAAAATACCATTTTTGAAAATCGTCTATAACTCTTTTGGAATATAAAATATTTCCAATGTGTAAAAACATTGCCTAAGACATTTTTTAAGTCGAATCGAATGTCATCACATATTTTTTTTTAGGTCGATTCGTTTCTGTTTCATGACAACCAACTTTAATTTTTCTAACGGGTAACATAAACGAATCGACTTGGAAAAAATTAGTGATCACCACGAGATTCGGCTTAAAACGTTGCTTAGACAATGTTTTTCACATATTGACAATAGATCATTTAACACTTTGCACTACCTACATTTTTAAAATATTATACAGGGCGTTTTTTACGCTTGGTCAAACTTGTAAAACTTTAAACATCGATAACTATTTTTTTTTAAATACAACACCCTTTATTTTTTTACACAGTATTATGTTTGTTACAGGTTTCAGAATTTGAAATTTAAAACTGAATGATTTGACCAACTTGTCATTCTGTTTACAAAAATATACAAAACTTAGAGCATAAGTTTATTTTAAAAAATCTGTAGGTGGGTACCCTGCCATTGAACAAAGTTGTGAATTTCGGTTATTGACATAAGGGTTAACCAAATAATTAGTGTGTGTGACTTGTTTGCACAAAAGTTTTACAAAATCAATAAAAATATTCAATTATCCAGCACCAACAAACAAATTTTCATTTACAAAAGTGTTATCTGAATGCAGCATAATTTTGTGAATCATTTTTGGAGCATTACGATGATAGTAAAACGTTCGTAACTTGACCAAAGTAACAGAGAGATCCTTGACGCACGCTTCTTATCACATCCCGAAAAAAACAAAAAAATTAGCCTTGACTAGAGGCGCCTACACTTACGCTTTTCTTTTCATGTCGAACTGCGCATATTTCTATGCAGATGGATCAAGTATGCTAATTTAATTAGAGTTAAGAATTTGATTATACTTAAGCATTACATTACACACGCAACAACGTTGCAGCAATAAAACGTGAGTTTCAGTTACATTTACAACACAATTAATATGTTTACAAATGTAAAAAGACAGACAGAAGTGGTTTATTTCAAAAAGAGCGAAAATATCTGTAATAAGTTCATTTTTATAACATTTTAAAAGTTCGATACATTAGCATCTATTTGATTTTAAATTACATGATATGTCAAGTCGATTGTATTCTATAATAGTGTATTGTATAATAATACTAACGTTAAAGAAGTATCAGAAATAAGGGCACCAACCAATATTATATCCAAATTTTTTAAAAGTTTATTTCTAGAAACCTGTAACGTAATTCGTAGAAGTTTCATTGTTTACTTGAAGTATGAGTGGCGACCCCCTGAGGGATCACGTAAAAATTATTCGGCGTCGCGAAAGACTATATGTTTTAGTTATAATACATTTTACTTACCCCCCAGGAAGTACTGGACCTATGGCGTTATCATCTCCATTTAGATGATGTCTCGTTTGTGAAACTGGTTCAGATCCAATAAGGGTTAAAAGGCTTAACGTGGTAACGCAGCCCGTTATGAAACTTCGACGCCAACTTTGGACGCAAGGCGTCATACCTGGCGATGCCGTCCTGCAAAAACAGAAATGCCGCGTATTAGTTTCTTTCATTTATATATTCGACCAGTTTTATGATTGTCTAATATTTCTACCAGTCACAGAATTTTTGACGGAACTTTCTCGAATCTACTCTTTTTAATACATACATAAAAAAAATAGTGCAAGGAGGGGAATTAAACATAATTGAAAAGATACAAGCAAGCACGAATTGCTTCAATTTTTACAAACTTTAAAGTAATTACAAACACACACACAAATTTTTGGATTATTTAAGTTATTTATTTAATTATTAATGTAAATAAGTTTAATTAAAAACAATTTTTTTTTCGAAATACAATAACAGTTTAAGACTTCATTTGTTGCAATATTATTTATTATATAAGACTGCAACTGAGTCTCGAAAGTGCTGTTGGATTTGGAGATTCTTCGAAATGTACTTTTTAATAAGGCTTCTTCTGTACAGGGTGGTCTATTTTCAGTGCCTATACAGGGTATCTCGGTTATTATCAGAGATAGAAAAAAGCTAAGTACGTAGTATCGACTTCTTTTTTCGAGAGGAATTCATTGCCGGAAACAGATATTTGATATCTTTTTTAATAGTCGGCATATAGCCAAAAACCGATTTTTGGCAATTTTCAAAAATCGTAAATATCTCGCTTAAACGAAAAGATAGAGAAAAACTTCAAAGACATTTTTTGCATGGTTTTTTGTTCTTAATAAGGTAGCGATATTAAATTTTTTTAACGCATATAAATATTTATGTATTACACCTAATTTTCTATTTTAAATGGCAACCATAGTTGTTGGCTTTGGCATAAATCGAAAGCTTACTTTTTGCGCTTTTTAAAAATATATAATTTGCTTATGGTTGCTATTTAAAATAAGAAAGTTAGGTGTAATATATCGATATTTGTATGAGTAAAAAAAAATTGAATATTGCTATCTTATTACGGACAAAAAACGATACAGAAAATGTCTTTAAAATTTTTCTGTATCTTTTCGTTTAAACGAGATATTTAACATTTTTGAAAATTGCCAAAAATCGGTTTTTGGCTATGTTTCGAAAATTAAAAAAGATATCAAAAATCTGTTTACGGCAATGAATTCCTCTCGAAAAAAGAAATCGAGACTACGTACTTGGTTTTTTTCTATCTCTGATAATAACCGAGTACCCTCCTTGTATGGGCATCGAAAATAGACCACCCTGTACATAAGACCAAAAAAAGGTGCGAATTAATTTTTTAAAGTATAGTAAAGTATGAAATATTATATGCAGATGATAAAAACAAAAAGATTATATTTAATATGGACAATGAATTATACATTAAAAATGTTATAAAATACAATAAAAAATTCCAGAAACTTCAATTTTTGTCAAAGTTACATCCAGTATTAGTAATGTAAAAGTTTAAAAATCAGTTTAATTGTTACATCAAAAATCACTGTAAGACAAAAAAAACTTTATGCAAAATTATAATTAATTATGTATCAGGCTCTATATTAAATTAAACCTACATTCAAAAAAATTTTTGTTTTGTTTTGTTTTACATCATCGAGACTTTTACTAAGCATAAAAACACACGATTACAAGGGGGTACAATTTTTTTTATTACAAAATTATCTGCACTGGAACTTAAAATTAGTAAGACTAAAAAAACTGCAGACAATATTTGTAAATTTTATTTCGAATCATGTCGACCAAAATGCGACGATGTTCCAAGAATCGGACCAAAAATTATTTAAAATCAAAATTACTTGCGTTTTAGAATCATTAGGATACATTTATACAAACTGATTACCAAAAATATCTATCATGGGAGATTTTTATATTAATCAGCACTAAAATATGTTGCAACAAATCTTATGTACTTTTGATTTTTAAAAACGTTATACTTTTCAATTAAATGTAATAGTTATTTATGTACCAAGGCAGGAAAGTTCGACTTTTTATCACGAGTGTGGATATTATTTGCCGAGACGAAGTCGAGGCATTTAACCACGCGAGTGATAAAAAGGAACTTTACTGCTGAGGTGCATATTACATTTTTTCTGCAATCGTCAAAGAAATAGCGAAAAATCAAGCAAGTACATAAAGTTTTACTTCATCTGTCAGATTCTCATTCTCCTGTCAAATATGTATCTTTGAACAAAAGCACGCTCAATTTTTTCAAATTTAACCAATGAGCGTAGCCATTTTACATTTTTACTGCCTAGGCAGTAAAAATGATTATTACAGCAGCTTTTGCGTACTTATTGAGCTAGTTTAGTGACGATTACAGAAAAAACTGTAAACCCTAATTATTAGGGTTTACAGTTGTTACCTTACAAATTCATTCTTACATGAAACATATCATTTGATAATATCACAAACAACATTTTGATGCAGTTCTTTTCACATGCATAAGATAAACATAGCCCAGCTTAACCGGTACGATCTATTTTCTAATTACAAAAAGATTATCACAATTAATAGTGGTAGAACTTCATGTTACTGAAGATGTTACGCACTTTAAGCAATATACGTGATAAATGTTCTAATTGAGTGGATATTGAGGTTAACTTGATGCAGTCAAACAATCCCATTACTATGGGTCAATTCTTCATAATTGATCAGTGTAAACTTAATACTAGTTGCTATCAATAATACTTCTGTTGTAGTAATTGACAAATTTATTACACGTTTGTCATAAGACTATTATGATTTTGCTGGAAATTATTAATTTTTTGCTCGATGCACGATTTTAAACTCACAAATAATTTAATTAACAGACCTTAGATTAAGGCTGCTTATTAAAAATTCTCATTTAATTTTGATAGCGACAAGACGAAAAATAATATTTTCATTATTTGATCATTGTTGGATTATTCCAGAGATTTATTTTATAATATTAGATATTTATTTAGTCATGAGTCCTACTGTTAGGTGTAGGACTTTTATTTTATAATATAAGAAAGCTTAACTAAAAATTATTTATCTGTATTTCGAAGAATTTCTTGTCGAAATGCAACTGATGGCTAGGCGAGTCTTATTAACTGGTATTGCATTTGGACAAGAGATCTTTCGATAACAATATTAGTGATTTTTAATTATCTAATATTTTCAATTAAGCATAAACAATATTTTTATTACTAATAACAACTATATTCAAAACGTGTGCAGTGAATTCTCGAATTCGGTACGGTTTGATGCTCAAACACTTAAAACTCGAACAAAAACTCGAAAGTCGAACAAAAATTTTAAAACAATAGATAATGGTAATGGACTACAACTTCAACTAGTGAATTCCAGATGAAAGAAAAAGACGAATTTCACCTTCCAGTTAACAGTAATATCCTTCATACTATTATTATTGATTGATTATTGTAGAATTTAAAAAAAAAATGTATTTACTGTTGTAAATAAAACATTCAATAATTGAAACGGATTATTCTTGTTTTATAATTATTTACTTATATGATCTTTTAAAACAGGGACTTAAAAATTTTACATGGGGTAAATTTTGGGGATATAAAGAGATTAATTTAATTTACAATATTTGTTATGGGAAAAAAACGCGAAAACGTCTCCTGGAACGAGTTGTGTTCGAATTTCGAGGTTTCATTGTATATTATTTATTTATTCTATTTAATAATTCCACTTTGCGTAGAAATATTTTAGAGTTTAATCATAAATAATTACGTCCGTGTATAATGGTTCGATATGAATATAAAAAAATCTGTATTTACAGGACGTGTTTATTGTTTCTGTCTTTCCTATGTTTCGTTTATTGTTTTATAAACTTCCTCAGGGCTGCAATTTTACATATTATTAACAATGATAATTTTTTTAATTTTTTTTTACAAATATAATAATTTAGAATTAATTATACAGGGTGGTTCACATAGACGGGCCACTATTGGCATCTCGTTAACGGTAAGAGCTACAAAGAAGTTTAAACTAGACAAAATGATCCCCTTTATTGATACACTTAAATAATCCAACCAATTATTAAATAATGTTAAAATTTTATTTAGCTAATTCAAAATTGTGTTGAATTTTGGGTTATTTAATTATAAAATATTAAAAAATTTTATCACATTTATTAACAACTTGAATATTGTCCACATATTACAATATTGTACGACGCTAAAGGGAAGTGAATAAAAGATAATCTGAAATGCAAAATTTCCGGAAGCTGATATGTCACGATCTCCCACATTTTTTTGCTCTAAGCAACATGATTGTGAAATTTGATAACGTCTTTAAGCAACTAGAAATTAATTGTGATAATTGGGTGACGAGAAAACGGAAAAATCGAACAATTTTCGTAACTTACGATTCTATTAAACTAATCCTTTTGATATCTTGAATTCAGAAGTGAACACATCACGTAATGATTTTAATGAAAAATGACAATTTCATGCCTGCACAAGATTATAGCGTGGGTGGAACGTGTAGGCTACGCACTGACCGTCGATGTTCACTGAAAGAGCGCCGAGATGCGACTGTGGTACAGCTGCTGGAAGCTGTCGTCTCTAGGTATTGCACTTGATATGTATTAAAACACTAAAAGTATAGTCCAGCCCTGTTTATTTATTACACTAGTGCACTCACAAAGCCATAAGAACCGAATTGATATGTTAAAGAGACACTTATTAAGGATTAAAACAGTCAGTAACTAAAGTTAAAAAAGTTGCGCCTTGCGGAGTTGTTTTCATAAAAAGTAAACAAGCGCCTCTCGAATTCTGCAATATCTCGTAAAGGCAAATCTAGTTGTGTGTATCTACATATGCCATATAATCTTTCTTTTATGTACTTTTTGTGTTCAGCAAAAAACGGAAATTCCTCGATTACTTTTTTACATGCCTATAGGTCACGTTAAATGTTAAAGAATTATTTATAAAAAAAAACAGTCACTAATTTTCCCTTTCATTTCCATTGAGCATTGAAATAATTATGGGGTTCCTATAGAAGAGATACTAGATACGATACACATAAATACATTGAAATTAAGATATGTAATGGTGTAAAAACTGACTAAGAATTTCATTATTTTAGCGCTGCTGTAATCTGTAATGAATATTTTGGTACGGCATTTATTTGTCCAAACTGGCATTTAGTTAAATATTGGAAAAGAAAGGGTCCAAATAAAACTCAAACCATTTCCTTCGCATAAGCAAACCAGTTTTGAAAAATCACCTCTATACAAGGTGTTTCATAAATATTGCGAAAAAATTCAGGTGGTGATTCCTTATCGAAAATTAAGGGGTGTCTTTCATATATTTTTTTCCCCTTAGACGTCTCCTTTCAGAGTTACACCCCCCTAAAGGGGAGTGTAAAATTAGGTTTTTATTTTATTTCTCAAATTTGGATAAATGTAGAATGATATTTGGTAGTTGTTTTGTACTTATTAAAAGGTTTCCCATAGTAATATTTTCAATCATAAGCCACCTTCACAGGGGGCTGAAAAGTGCGACCCCTGTTGTTTTTTTTTATCAGAACTTTTTGGTGGGTTAAAATTTTGCATTTGCTTGAACGAAGCGTTTTCAGTTTTTTGATATCTCTAAAAATAAAGAAAACAATTTTTGGTTTATCCTGAATATTTTTTGAACTATGAGGCCTCTGTCAATTTTCATTTCCGATTTAAATCCAACACTATGTACCCATCTTTGCCCCAGTGTAAGTGATTTCGTAGCTCTTAAAATGAACGACTCGTTGAGCTTCGAATGTGGGACGCCCTGTAAAGTAGGGGTAGATTTTATGTTAATAATTGCTTTGAATTAAAAAAACAAAGCTAAAAATACACACAGTACTCTATAAAACGCACTGCATTCAGCAATTTTTCTAATAAATAATTACAGCATTAGGGTGTATATTTTTAGTTACATATTAACTAACTTAAAGTAAAAAATATGTCGTAAGCATATTTAGTTGCTAAGATAATAATGTATTATGTACATATTCTTTACTTAATAAAATCTTACTTTATGATTAAAACGTTCTCACACGCGGAATGTTTGTTAAATATAAAATAACCGGAAACAGTGAACTTTAAGGTAATTTATTGGATTATAATATAGCGAGGTTAATATAAAATTCAGATAACAGCAGAGTTTACCTTTATGGAACTTGATTTCCGTTAATTTGTGATATATACATAACTCCCTCCCGGTGTTTGCAGTAACAAGAGCAAAACATAAAAGAAAGAATATGTACTAGATTCAAATCAAAACGATATTAATAGAAATTATGGGTCTACTAAAATTAAAATATATTTTCTACCTAAAACTTTGTTTAATTTGATAGTTTGTTGGATTATGTGATTCATTTATGAATGAAAATTCATAATTAGGCCTGCAAATAATGAGGAGGTAATACATTTTGACAAGAGATCCTTCAAAATATAAAATAAGTGAGGGCACGTGATATGTGTCATGTACTCAGTTTTGCCAAATCCTACAGGTATACATTAATGCAAATAAAGCTTCAAAAAAATTGCTCATTTGTGCTATACCTTTGGTCAAACATGCCAAAGTTTATTGTTTAATTAAAAATAAATTTTGACAGTTAAAATTATGAGTTCGGCCAGAACTTGCCGTTTTTAACACACATGCTAGATATTTATTTTATATTGGGCTGATTAAATGGCACCCAATATTATTGCCACTATAAACATGCATTTAAAAAAAGCTATCACAGGACCTTAAATTTTTAATAGAAAATTTAATGTATTGTGCGAAACGAAAAGTTTTATTAACTGTACAAATATGTATAATATCCATCTATGTTTTTTACGTTATTTCGGTACAATTCAGTATACCGGGTGTCCCAGATTACATTTCCAGCATGGAGATCTCGCTTATAATAAGAGATACAGGTTTGTTTAAATTAGATGAATTATTCCCAAGTGTGAGAGGAGCTACAATCAATTTTTAAAAGTACAAAATTTCTCGTACTTCAGATGTTATAGCAAAAAATATGAAAATGTTGAATTTCGTTTTTCTCTCATAACTTTTTTATTTTATTCATTAGATTAATTTTATTAGTACTTTCTAAAGGTACTTTTTAATGGAGAATGTAACTGTTATTTTGATTTTTTTTAAATATAATGATTAAGACAAAAAAAAGTTATGAGAGAAAAAAGTAATTCGACATTTTCATATTTGTGGCTGTAACATCTGAAGTACGAGGAATTTTGTACTTTTAAAAATTGATTGTAGCTGTTCTCATACTAAGGAATAATTCATCCAATTTAAGCAAACCTGTATCTCTTATAATAAGCGAGATCCCCATGCTGGAAATGTAATCTGGGACACCCTGTATACTACAAGCTACAAGTAACATTTCACAATTTATCGATAAAATAGAATGGGTGCATCTTTGGCTACTAAATACTATACTAAGTTAATCGCTACAGGAGAAAGTGCCCAATACGCCGTCAAAGAGTTTAATCATCAAGAAACACCAGCAATGGCGACAAGATAATGTATACTAGCAACGAAATTGGGCTATAAAAAACTAAAGCAAACCAACGCAAATAATACAATTATAAATTATAACTATTTGCTTACCATCCAGTTAACTGCCATACAAGCCATGTTGAAAGCGTTGTCTCGGTTTTCGAAACTCATTTCGAAATTAACATAACATTCCGTTGATAATGATTGGGTTTCTTTCAACAACGTTCGCAGTGTATTTAAATTAAGACATTGTAAACAGGACCTTTCAAATAACATCCAATTATAGTTGTTTAGAATGTATAATTTTATTTATAAATGTGGTACACACAAAGTTTATAAACCGATAATAACTGTTTTTGATAAAGATGTGGACATCATGTAGAATATTTCAAGATCAGCAGCGATTTTAAAGCATTTTATTGGTATTTGATAAAACATTTAAAAATCTGCAGAATTTATAATGTGTTTAAGGTATATAAATATAAAAGTATACAGGGTATTTACTTCTTCAAAGATTTTGTTGCCTATTTGCATCCAAAATATTGTACACTGTGGTAAATTCTTCAGATTTAAAATAGTGTAATAAATTTTTAATATAAATAAATAGCTTGCATTACATTTTACGTAGCCAGTGTGGAAACGAATATAAAACACGATGAAATAGACCAGTGCCGGATTTAAAACGGGTCAGGCCCACAAAGTTACACTTTCTTTGGGGTCTTTGTTGGAATAAAAAAAGGTCCTACGCTATCCGTCCCTGGAATAGACGTACCTATGGACGACCTATTTCGATACTTAATTTTTTAAGATAATATTGCAACTGATGAAGAGTATTGAAACTTGAAAGAGTATTTCAATAAGATATCATTTGAAAAAGAGAAGTGATTTTAATTTAAGCTTATTTATAGTAATAAACGAATCAATTCAATAAATCAACCATTTACTAAGACTTTATTAAGTGAGAATTATTTATGTAATTGAGACATACGAGGTAAGCGCCAAAATTTCCCGACCTAACATAGATGTAGGTATCGCAGGCGGGACAATTTTTTTTAATACATTAATTCAAGTCATATTAAGCCTTGGGTTAAACAAAAATGGATTTTATGTCAATTAATTTTCTTATAACTGTCACTCGTTCATCACGATTATGTTCTGTGATCACGATGTCAGAAGTCACGAAAATTGAGTATCGCGCTGTTATAAATTTTTTTACTCGCGAAGGTATTTCTCCTCAAAGCATCAAAGTTCGACTGAGTGGGGTGTACGGGGACAATTCCCCGTCTTATTATGTGGTAAAAGATTGGTCAAAACGGTTTCGAATGGGGCAAGAATCCTAGGAAGATGATACAAGAACAGGAAGGACTGTGGAAGTGCTGACGGACTACAAGATTGCCCTTGTTGAGGAACTCGTATTAGGCGATCGACGCTTGAAGGTAAAAGAACTATCAAAAATGTCGCGGTTTTCAGATACAAGCGTTCGCCGAATCCTCCACGATCGGTTAGGCTTAAATAAAATTATTGCAAGGTGGGTCCCCAAACATCTCTCAGCAGTTCAGAGCCAGCGTCGTATTGAATGTGTTCGATCATTTTTGGAGCTCTGTGGAGAAAATCCTGAGGACGCGTTGAAAACAATTGTTACAGGGGATGAAACCATGGTTCTCTACTATGATCCTTTGTCCGAAAGAGAATCGATGGAATGAAGGCGAAAAGGAGAAGCACCGCCAAGAAAGTTTAGGGTCTGTCAGTCGACAAAAAAGGTGATGGCTACGATCTTTTGGGATTGTGAGAGCATTCTTCTCATCGATTTTAAAGAACGCAACACAGTCAACGGGAAATATTATGCAGCACTCCTGCACAAATTACTACAAAATATTCTGGAAAAGACCTGGAAAACTGACCAGAGGCGTGCGTTTACTGCATGACAATGCCCCCGTGGTCCGTGCACTGCTGGAATTGCTCAAGCCGCAATTGAAGACCTTGGTGCAAGAAAGGGATATGTGCAAAAAAGTAAAAAAATAAGACTTGTACAGAAATGGATTTTAAAATTTGCGCTTTTCATATGGTGCAAATGTGGGATAAGTAGGGTTTAGAAAAATAATTTCTATAAGCCCTACTTATCCCACATTTGCACCATATGAAAAGCGCTTATTTTAAAACCCATTTCTGTACAAGTTTTTTTTTTTTTACATTTTTGCACATATCCCCTTCTTGCGCCAAGGTCTTCAATTCGTGACTGCGGTTTTGAAAAAATCGATCACCCTCCGTATAGTCCAAATATGGCCCTCAGTGACTATTACCTGTTTGAAAATGTGAAAAATGACCTTCGCGGGATCCATTTCAGTGAGGACCAAGAGGTGAAGGCTGCAGTTTGGGCACATTTTGCAGACAAACTGAAGGCATATTTTTGTATGGGTATCGAATTGTTGTTAGAACGATGTAATAAGTGCATTGATGATGAAACATATCGTCAAAATACGTGATTGGTACGTAATAGTGACTGTATCTTTAGCAAAAAACATTTAAAATTGCGAAACAACAAAATTAGCCATGGGTTTGGAAACTGTACACCCAAAGCCACTAATACTTTTTTAACAACATTTATAATACGATTGAAAAGTTTAAAGTTGTTAATAAGGATGTTTTAATTAGTAAAAAAGCGAATAACATTTTAATTCATAAACACTTCTACAAGAAGTCTACACCAATGTTAGAATAATACGTACAAAATAAACAAAGAATATTTTAAAAATATAAAAAGCTCCTAATTGATTTTTAAATAAAAATAATTTGTGATCCCCCCAGGGGTACACGTACCTCCGGTTGAGAACCAATGCAATAGAAAGATAAACTTATTGTGCATCTAATAATACTAGTAATAAGAATAAAGGTACTACTTTTAATTTAGAATATTAATCTAAAACTTGATTTTTAAATTTTCAAGTTGAATAGCAAACAAATCTCTCTCCCTCTGCAAACTATGGCCACTGTAGAGAGCTTTTAACATGAAAACTCCTTACTCATTGGCATAATTATTCATTTAAATAAATTAAAAAAGTATATTCACTTAATGTGACAATAAGAAATAGGAGTAATTAAATTGATGGACAAATTCTGTTAAAACTGAAGTTTAATGAAAATCATGGCCATCTAAATTTAAAAATCATAAAATTTAAGATCAATATCTTGAATTAAAAATTGTACCATTAGATGTGCAATAACTTTATCTTTCTACTGGTAGTGGTAACTTATTACCTTTCCTGTAAGTTAAATTGGGGAGAAGGAATCTATGAAAATAATATTAAATTTTTATGTTCGAGTTTGCAAGAGGACACCCTGTATATCAGTGGCGTAGGTAGGGAAGGGTCATGGGGGGTCAGAACCCCCCATAGGTTCGCAATAAGTCGTTATAGAGCCGGAGAACTGTAAATTTTGTGCTAAAAAAAGGTCTTCGCCTGTTTTTACCGTTTATTAACTCCCCCCCCATAATAAAATCATCAAAAAGGGAGTGGTGCTCTCAACTCTTGTTGCGTTTATAAACCCCCCCATGGAAGCATCCTGCCTACGCCACTGCTGATTATTATAATTGTGTCTAATATTTAATTGTGTATTATAGTGCAATAAACAATTATCTTCATTTTTGTAGGTATAACATCAAAATGACAACTTTTTTAAAGGGTTCTGAATAAATGATCTTTTTAAATATTTAAATAATATAAGTTAGTCCTGATTCTTGACAATATTAAACTGGCAAGTCTTGATATCATTTCATTAAAAAAAATAATAAGCAAACTAATCATTAATGAATACGTTAATTTTTTATAGTTTCTGTGGCAAAGAATCGTCTCCACATGTAAAATTTTTCATTAGTTGTAAATGTACCCATATTTATATAACAAATTTGCAACAAAGGCTTTGGAATAACACAAACATATCATTAAATTCTAATAAATGTTAACTGTCATTTGACATTTAATTAGTTGTTTTTTGTTTTTATTTTTATATCTTGAGAAGTGATTGATAAAATACCATTTTTCTTGATTTTTTGTTATTCATAAAAATAAATATGGCAAGTAATATCTCATTAGAAAGAGAAAAAAAAGCACATCACACTATCTCAAAGCCAACTTGACGGCCTATAAGAAAAACTGAAATTGGGGGTAATATCTCGATAATTTAAACAAACCTGTATCTCTTATAATACGCGAGTCCCCATGCTGGAAATGTTATCTGGGACAACCTGTATATATCAGTTTACCCAACCAAATTATGGCACATATATGTATTTAATAAAAGACCAGATACTTTTTGAGTTATCTATTTTTTACAGCTTACATTACAGAAGACTTGTCAAAATACGGATAAGCTTTAAAATTACCTATTTTTTCCTTATTTAAATAGTTATAAGATAAAAAACATTCATTGCAGAGGAACGTACGATCATAAGGCAATCGATTGGAATTTTCGCATATCCAACGAGAAACTGTTGCACCACAAATATAACAAAGTTTGCTTGAATGTCGTTTTAGGTAACGATAATATGGATAATCTAATGAAGATAGTGAATCCGATGCCGAAAGCAACTGGCAATCACAAAATACTAAAATATGTTCACAATCGCCTTGGTGTTGATAAACGTAAGGATATCCAAACCTTGGACTCAGTGACTCTATACGTGTCTGTAAATAAAAGTAACTCGCATTTTAAGTTATTTTAATGTTAAAGAAAGGCCAAAGAAGTGAAATATATTAATTATTTTATTACATTACTTTGCAAACAAATTTAGCAATCATTTTTCAAATATTTTCAGTACAATGTAGCCTGGATTGTATTAAATCAATGTAATTTTATACAAATAATTTAAAGAAGAATGTAAACAATTACTATAGTGTATTATATTACACTATCATCAATAACATAATTAATTGTAATATTAAATTAAAAACTAAAAACCTCCAAAATGTAAAAACTGTGGAATTATAAAAATCAAATTTTAAATATTGCGAAAATTTTCGGGAGGTAATTCCTTATTGAAAATTAAGGGAGGGCTTTTATATACATTTTTTTCTTAAATGTCTCCTTTAGGAGTTACACCCCTATAAAGGGGAACAATAAAATTAGTTATTTTATTTCTCAAATTTGGATAAATGTAGGAGAATGATATTTGGTAGATGTTTTATGCTTATTGAAAGGTTTAATATAATAATATTTTCAATCATCTCCCACATTCACAGGGGGCTGAAAAGTGCGGCCCCTGTTGGTTTTTCTATAAGAACTTTTTGGAGGGTTGAAATTTTGCAGTTTAAAAAATGTTCTGTGAAAGCTGATTAACTTAGAATTTTTTTCCTGCAAAATTGTTTTATTTTAGAATATTTAATGGTTCATGGTCACTCATTTTATTTTTTACTCAAAAACTGTGGGTTTTACAGGAAAATTTAAGTAAAAAGATTTCTAAATAAATCAAGCTTTCAAATTTTTTTTTAAATTTTTTAATTTTGATCCTCCAAGAAGTTCTGATAAAAAAACCAATGGGGATCGCACTTTCAGCCCCTTGTGAAGGTGGGAGATATTTAAAAAAATAATTACCGTAGGAAACCTTTTAATAAATATAAAACATCTACCAAATGTCATCTCCAAAATTGAGAAATAAAATAAAAACCCAATTTTATTGCTGGGGTTTAACTCCGAAAGGAGACATCTAAGAAGAAAAAATTATATAAAAGCCCCCCTCCCTATTTTCGATAAAGAATTACCACCCGAAGTTTTTCGCAATATTTAAGGAACACATGTATTTTGAAAAGTTTATTAGTCTACACCTGAAAACAAATGCAAGAAAACACTTACGTTTTCCATATCGGCTGTTTTAAGGTCTGTCATTGATTTTTCTTTTGCCCATTTCAAAATGACTTCAGAATAATCAATTGAATTTTGCGAATGATTATCGTTGTAAAAGGTATTATCTATAAAAATAAATCCAGAAGGATATTTAACCTGCAAAAAAATACATGCATGTTTTATATTAATTTCATTTAATTTAAAATTTGCTGTTTATTAGTTTGACAAAAAAGTGAACTAGCGACAAAAATAACCCTACAAAGTAGTGTATGGCTTGTGTGGCCATAATGAACATATACAGGGGGATTAATTAAGACTGTGCATTAGAAATATATGAAGAACAAAAAAGGGTAATGATCTGAAATTTCGGTTTAGACTATAATGGCTTCTGATCTGTTTAATGAAAATATTTTCAAGATGGCGACACATCGGAACTGAGGGAAGTTGACATCTACTTTCTTATTTCAAATACAATGATCTATTTTTTATTGCATTTTTGGATTAAACACGTTTTTTTAGAGGAACTTTTGATAGCATTCCCTATGCCTAAGTGAAGTCTTTTTTTAGATTTTTGGTTTTTTATGAGTTTTTCTTTTGATTTTTATCGTGATGCTTAATATTATCAACCGGCGCCATTTTTGAAGAAAAAGCGCTTAAATTTAGACTATGTCTAGAAGAAACCTTGGAGTACATACTGGAAATTTTGCAATCGATGCATTACTTACAGGGTGTCCAAAATTTTTAAATAGTAAGCCTTGGAAATGACAACAAATGCCAATGTTAATAACTGTCTACCACTTTTGTTTGTCTGAAGTATTCATGAAAATGGAAAATCAAGAGTATTCAAACACAGATATTTTGAACTTATTTTATATTCATGGAGAATGTCACAAGATTATTAAAAGAACTTGCTGTATGTTCAGTAAGAGGTATCCTCATTTGACTGTAATGACCAAACAGAAGTTTCAATGAATAGAATCAAATTTTTTGCATTTTGAAAGAGTGAAATCTGCTAGTATTCGACCTAAGCATGTGACAAATTATGAAACTAATGAAGTTAACATCCTGGGATATTTTACTGCTCATTTTCGTCGGTCAATTCGATGGGCAGCACAAGACATAATTTTTTTTGTAAAATCAAACTTTCATAAAAATTTTTACTTCAAAGTCAAAAATCTACAGCTGTTTGCTGTATTTAAGGATTCTCACCTTGGCTTCTCCAAATAAAATATCCTTATCGGGCGTCTCTGCTTCGGCACATAAACCTACATCATTAGAACAGAGTATTTTGTCTCTTAAAAAAGCCAGTGTATTGGATCCTAGGGCCACAATCTCATGGCTAAATTTCAATTTCCTATTTGAATTTTTGCTTTGGTAATTAAACGGTAACGGATGATATACTCGAACTGACACCAGTATATTCGATCCAGGTTCTAAATCTTTATCACTGTTATTGTGCTCAGGAGCCTAAAATAATTTTAGTGTCACATTCCATACTTTTATAGCCAATTTGGGTCCTTAAATGTGTTTATATAAAATTGCAATAAAGCATAAATTAGTTAAAAGTACTATTTTTTATTCGATCTCAGGGGAGGGGGCAAGTGCCCCATTTGCCCCCCCCTGCGGATGCCCCTGCCATAACGTACCAATTGTTCAATACGAGTACAAAAATTTAATTTTTAGTCATAAAGGTTGAGTTAATAACAACTTATTAATTGATGAAAAAAGTTGTTTATACATATTTCTTACAAAATATTTTTTCCAAAATGTATTTAACTGAATTGTTTTAAACACATAAATTTGGCTTTTGGTAATATTCTTTTTAAGCTTACCACGTAATAACTATCCATTTCTCTTCTTCTTTCTTGAGCTTGGATTAAAAAATCTTTATTTGATTCAAAACGGCCTCTTGTTTCGATAGTTTCAAGTAATCTAGCATTCTCTGTCAACTGATATGGTTCTTCTAATTTTACGGATAATATCTTAGCTGTTGCAGGAAGATCAACTGGCGCTTTTTCTCCATCAACGTCTAATAACTCAATACTATAACAAAAAACAATGCATGATATAAGATCATTATAACTTTTAAGTTTATAATGATATGGAGAAAAGTAAAGAGCACATTTTTATAATTCTAGTAAATTCAATTCATATAATATTTTATTAATTAAATCTTAAACTCTCGACACCGAAAGTTACAAAAGGAATCGATTAAGAAGAACAAATTCATTTAAATATTATTACCTGCACGTGTTTAGAAATATGTTCCTTTCTTTTTTAGCCATTTTGGTTTCCATAACATTTAATACTGTATTGTTTTTTTCGCGTTCATTCATGTCGGAAATGTCTGGATCGTATTTAAGTTTACAATCTGAACTGTACTGTTCAAAATATTTGTGCAATTGAATATTTTCGGTGCAAGGAAATTGGCAAGCTTTGTATATTTTATCCATTTCTTATTAACTGCTAAATTGCTACAAACAAATAAATAAATGAGGTTATGTGTTGTTATTGTATATTTTATTGATACGCACCTTGATTTGTCTTGTCTCATTTATAAACTTTTCGACCCGAAAATTAATTACCTAGTTTAAATTGTGTAATATCAAACGAAAGGCAATAATTAGCAAATAACTGACATTTTCAATTACGTCAAAACCACTGACAGTCGAAACAGAATTGGCGCCTGCGCAATAGTTTCCTGTAGTGTTCTGTATTCCAGAACACATTTAGAAAACTTTTAGAATGAACAATAAAGCCATGTTTTCTACAGTATTTTTGTTAACAATATTCATTGAATAACGTTTATTTTTAAACGTGATTTTTTTTATCATTCAGTAATCTGTTTTAAATGCTACATAAGTGATTAAAGACATGAATATTTAGTAAAAAATATCTTAGATTATTTAAGTTAATTTTTTATGTTTAATTGACTACATCTAGCTTAATTATGTGATATTTTCGTTTTGTTTTTTCAATGACCACCTAGATTAAACTTAATAAATACAACATTATTGCTAAAACTTGCTTATTTTTAAAGATAAACCCATACATCAATGAAACGATAAAAAAATCTCTTTTTAATGAACCAATAGCCAACTATGGCTGCCATTTCAAAAAAGTCTCTCAATGTTGGCTTATATCTCAAAAATCAAGTGTGCAATGACTTTTTAGATACTTTTTTCTTATTCTAGGTAAAAATATCTACAGGAATCATTTCACATTTTGATTTTAACGTAGGTGACTACGAAATTATTTACCATTGAAAAAATCGTCAGTTTTTAGTTTTTTCAAAATATTTAAAAAAGTTGAAGTTGTAGGTTAAATTACAAAATGGTGTTAAATTTGTCTTGAAATTCTGCCCAACTTTACTGATTTAACCGACGATGTAACTCTTATAATAACAAAGTTACCCATGCAACACAAATGTAGATTATTGTCATTCTGTATGTTAGTTTTTTAGGTAAACTCAGGTGACTTTTTGTAAATTTAAACAGTGCAATATAATATTTGTTTGTCTCTATGAAGTATAGAAGATTTTTGCCAAAAACAGTAATGTTTAATTTACCATTAATTTAAATTTTTTTAAATATAATGTATGAAGACGCCAAACAACTAAAACAATGTTCTCTAATGTAGTTTACAAATTTCTCCATTTTGATAAAAACTAGATATCTAGTTTTTCACGGAGTAAAATTCACTAGTTACCCGTCTCAAGTAGGAATAGTATTCTCTCAAAGGAATGGGAAAAGTAGTAAATGTTTTTTTTTGTTTTTGAAATTCGAATATTTTTCTTCAATTATTTTATTTTATTGCAATTATTAAACGCGTGTATAAAAACCTACCTTCTTATTTTCATAAAGTCCTGATAACAATATAAAAATAAAAAATGTAGGTAGGTACTCACTAGATGTCGTACAGTAAATTGTTTTGAAAATTAAAAAGTAAAGCATTTATGATTTGTTTTTGTATGGAAGGCAAAAGTATTTTAAATTAAATTAAAATTAATATTGATAACGCGATAAATAAGCAATTGTTACAAAAAAAAAGGAAAATGTGATGGTACGAAATTAAATGGGTAGCCAATTTTCACTTACACCATATCGAAACATAAAAAAAATGATACCGAAAAAAAGTGAAACAATTGTCCATTTGTAAATATCGTTTTATTTCGTCATTTTGCATTTTTTTCACATCCTTCACAAAAAGGTACAAAATAATTATCATAGACAACAATTTTTTTACTTGAAAATGAGACTATTTTTAAAATTCGGCTAGTTTAATAGAACTAATGCCTTATATACTCTTCATACATCCCTGAATCCACGTTTGTTTAGTAAAAATCCGAGAACCAACATAAAATATTCATGATAATTTGTAAGAGTTCTAATTTTGGGTATTATTTTGACAAAGTTTTAGGTTGCCTTTATTATTTTCAGAAAATATAAAGACCATGCAACCCTTGGAATAGTTATTAAAATCGTAAAAAATTGTTTTAGGCCGACTTTAATTGAACTAAACATAACAATGCATTCATTGCTTTGTTGGACGATATGTATTATAATCAGATTTACAATTACTTATTGTGTAAAGCACGCGTTGTTGCAGGAACTGAGATTTTCTTTTTGGACTGGAAATGATGAGGAATGGTACTCTGGGGATGAATTACACACGGAAGCGTGTGTGGTGCTTCATCTTATCCAGCGACTGTCATGGCGATACTTTCAAGTACAAAACTGTACTGTTGTAAAGCCTTTTAATTGTATTTATTTATTTTATAATTGTAAGTCGTTCATTAGGTATACATATTGTTATATAATATAGGTGTAATAATTATAAGACAGAAATTAAATTTAATAATTATGAACGTCAGAGATGTACAATGTAAAAATATACTGACCCATAAAGATAACTTAAATTTTATTAATGATTTGATAGGTATTATGTGATCGTAGAAAAGGTAAGCTACATAACACGAGTGGTAAAGTAATTAAGCACTCTTGGAAATACGCACTCGCCGCTACGCGGCTCCGTGCGCAACTTTTCCACTCGTGCGTAATATGCTTCTTATAACTTTTTTCATGTAATATACTACATATTTCGTACCTGATAAAATGAAACTGTAAAAAAACATTAATTTGAACCTAATAAATGTTCAAAATCTACATTTTTGATTCTTGATACGTATGATACGTATAAATATACAAAATGATTTAAAAACAATGATTGCGATTGGAACAGAGAAATTGGAGTGTTATCATATTGTTGATAAATTTCATCCAATTATGGATTATATTCGATGATACATTCCGTTGTGAAATTGCTACGTCGCTACGTGTTTAGAATGCCAATTCTATAAAGGCGTTGATTCTATAACAATACCCTGATTAATGGCAATAGAAGCTGCTGTTTTCTTAGTTATCTATCTTAGCGTCATTGAGAAATATCGTGAGTGCAGATAATAAATTTATTATTCAAAAGTTGAGGTGCAAAACTAGTTCTAATTAAAATTCACCATTAATCGATTCTTGAATTGTTGGTATATTTTTGCGGAACAATTTTTATTACAGAAAAAAATCAATTAATGCAACAAACTTCAATATGTTTTTCAGAGAAGTTGCTTATAACGAAATAGTTTTTCAAGTAAAATTTTAACGAAATAACATACAGGGTGATAGGTGATTGATTGAGACCGATACTTAAAAATACATGAAGAATGAAAAAGGGCATGGATCAGAAATTTTGGTTATGACCATAATGGCATCTGATCTGTTTATTGAAAATATTTTCAATAGGGCGACACTTCCGGAAATACCGGAAGTTGACGTCTACTTTCTTATTTCAAATACAATAGTATATTTTTTATTGCGTATTTGGATTTAAAACGTTATTTTAGAGGGACTTTTATCAGCATTCCCTATACCTAAGTGCAGTCATTTTTTAGATTTTTGGACTTTTTTGAAAATTTTTGATTTTCATTGTGATGCTTAATATTATCTAACGCCGCCATTTTTGAAGAACAACGCTTAAATTTAGACCATGCCTAAAAGAAACCTTGGAGTACATCCTGGAATTTTTGCAATTGATGCATTACTTACAGGGTGTCCAAAATTTAATTTTCTTTTAATACAATTTCAGACCACTAAAACTCGTTTTTTTCAAATACAATGCCCAAACGTTTTTTTTTCCATTTTCTAATGCAAAATTACATTATGCATCAATCTGTATTAGCGTTTGCTATACCTATCTGCAACAATTTTCGAGTTATTAAGAATTTTTGATAAAGTTAAGAGAAATTGCAACATTTTTAAATAGTAAGCCTGGGAAATGACAGCAAATGCCAATATTAATAACTGTAAACCACTTTTATTGCGTTTGTCTGAAGTATTTATTGAAATGGATTATTAAGAGTATTGCAATATAACAAAAGTGAAAAATCCCTTTTACAATAGAGTTTAAAACTGCACGGAATTTAATGCCTAAAATAAATGAAATGTTTCATAATTTTATTGAATGGTTGGTACCCTGTCATAAATTTTATGACTTGGAATTTCTGTCGTTACAAGGGGGCGGGGTTTCAGTGTAGCCAGGTCGACTAGCCCGTTTTACCCTCTAACTTCGATAAGAATTCTTTGTGAATTTTTCATTGGGACTAGCACTGATTATTATTTCAACTGTTCCCTCATTACCTCGAGATTTTAATTTTTACCCCATTTGGGTAGACTAAAAGTACTACTCCAAAAAAAGTGCCGCCCGGGGCGCATCCGCCCCGCTTCCCCCTAGCTACGCCACTGATTGGTATAGGTACATTTTTTCTTTAAAAATTTGGACACAGGTTAGGATAAACAAATGATTAATGTGCAAAATCCATTAAAGTTTAACTAATGAGCTTCCAGACGTGAATATTTTTCGCTGTATAAATTTTTCATATATTTTCAAGGTGATCATCAATTATAAGGTAAACATTGCTGACCCTCGCGTTGGTCGTTTGTGGATCAAGTCTAGGCCTACCACGATTTATGATGGAGGTAGCGCAAAAGCAAGATTTATGTGGGATTTCTCCGAGGTTTTTAGTTATCCCGTCATACGATGCGCGTTTTATATTAAACAAAATATTACGTGGCATTTACTAAATTTTGCTTTCCTTCAAAACTAGCCGAAGTATTTTGTTGTTATACCTCTAAAAATAATACTTTGCTTTGTTATTCTAGTTGTAATACATGTCTGCCGTGAGGTGTTTCTATTTACATTTCAGATTTCAAAGGAATTGTTTTGTTTTCGTAATGTTATGTTTCTGGGTTTTATGTGAAATAGTTTTTTTGGTGACGCTGTTTATTCTTTTTTTCAGGAACGTCTCTATTATCAATTTATTTAACTATAAGGATAAAGAAAGTTAGCGCCGGTTCTGGCCTGTTCGTAGTCTGCGTGCGAGTACAATTTTTACACTCACAGTTCCTATTATTAATTATGTAAAAAATGGCCCAACAAAAAATTTCATTTTTATATTTATGGTTGATGAAATTTATTATACAAATCCACAAAATACAAAATTTTACCAACAAGGAAGGGTCACGATATGTTGTCGCTAGAATCTGATCAAGGCTATGTTTATTGCATCAAGAACATCAAAAATAAATGCTTTGCAGAGTTATACGTGCCACTGACCATTTCCTTCGGAAAACTAGGGGAAACACTGAAAAGCTGAATAATAAAGGTAATTTTTGTGAACTCGTTGGCTATAAAACCGTCAGAGATAAAATCATAATTCTTCTATTTACCAATATGCGCATCCTTTAAAAGTAAAATGGTGCAAAGTTTTTGAAAAAATCTTAAACGGTTCTGGAGAAAAACGTCAAAAACGAAACTCCTGCAATAGCGCTATGATTTGAGAAGTTGTATAACCAAATCTATGTGACTTGCATAGGCGTTTAACATAGGAAAAACAGTTTTTACAAAGGTCTCGTTTTTCGCGTTTTTCTCCGGAACCGTTTAGGATTTTTTCAAAAACTTTGCACCATTTTACTTGCAAAGGATGCGCGCATTGGCAAATAGAAGAATTTCGATTTTATCTCTGACGGTTTCGTAGCCAACGCGATCGCAAAAATTACCTTTATCATCCAACATTTCAGTTTTTCCCCTATTTTTCCGAACGAAATGGCCAGTGGCACGTATAACTCTGCAAAATATTTAGTTTTGATGTTTTTGATGCAGTAAACACAGCCTTGATCAGATTCAAGCGACAAGATATTGTGACCCTCCCTTGTAAGGATCATGAAAGTTGAAATTCGGAATGTAAAGCTAGGGATATAAGAAAAAGTTTTTTAATAGTACATTAATTTGTATAAAAATATCATAATAAGTGACATATGAGACAATTCAATGTTTTGTTTCCTGCTTCCAGGTACGAAAAAATTGAATTTTAACATCATTTTATCGGGAATGGGTGATAAATATAATATTTGTTTTTTTTTTGTACTGTGCTGATGTGATGGCGTCTCTTATCCGGGGATTTGTACAAAGAAGTAGCACAAGGCGTTAGAAATGTCAGATTAAACATTTAATACTCGGAGGCCTACTATTCACCCAGTTTTCTGTTATTTGAAACAACGAAAGCCTATAGATGCGGGAATAAGTTCGCAGATTATACAAAAATGTCTATTTTAGAAATAAGATTATCGTAACAAGCATTAATTGTGGGTCATTTGAAACAAAATGGTACTTAGTCTGGGGTAATAAAGATTGCCTTTTTATTTTCAGTAGGTACTAATATAACAAGTACATTGAAAATTATCGATAATTTTTGGTATATGTGCCCGAATGCAAGTTGAGCAGTTCTGATTCAACTTGCTTGAGTGAAGATTTGTCAAAAATTGTAGATTATTTGCAATGCACGAGTTACATTTTGTCAGAAAATTTCCTTCACCTAACCTACCTCTCAATTATGTATGTCATGTCAAATTTTACAAGTACTGTCAGAGTAGTGCGTCAGTGATGTGGTTTAATCTATATTAAAGTAACGCTACTGGTCGCCGAAATTCGGCAAGAAATATCAAGACTAAAATATTTAATTCCCACTCCAAATTTATATTTTCGACCAATCGCAAACTCAGATTTCTTAGAATCGACCAATAAACACATGAAAATTTGTGGCCTAATTAATGATAATTAGCAAATAAATCAAATCATAATTTTAATATGTTTTTGAATGGAAAAAGTGCAGCGACAATAGTCTTTTCATTTGTTTTGAATAATGTCTAAACATCAACTTGTTTTTCTGGAAGCTTAGCCACAATCGCCTGTTACTATTGTTTTACTTATGTAAATGTAAAAATACTCTTTTGTTTTGTTATAACTTACTTTCTGTAAATCCACTGCTGGCTTTAAGGTATTTTTGTTTAGAATTAAGGATTATACCGGATAAAGTACGCTCTGCTGAATTTCTCTTCAGTAAGTAAAGCAGATGTTACGACGCTTACAAATCGCTTTAAGTTTATCTCTTACACATGTGTTGCTGCTCCCTTGCTATTGAATTATCGAAACTTTATAATGTGATGTGCTAAATTAGTTTTGTTGGAACAATGTTACTACACCTATAGAGACTGTGGTTGGGAGGAAGTAAGTTATAATTACTTTTATGTAATAAATAAACTTTACTGTAATGAATCTAGGTATTTATCACAACAGGTACACCAAAGTTGATAAACTAAGGGTTAAGAATTTTGGAAAGTTTAATACAAAAAGTGCCTGCCACACTAAATAATCCTGTTACCATACAATGTAATTAACAAATTAGTTCTTATTCCATAGCAAGGAAAGCTTAGATTACTAATTTAAAAAAATTAAATACTGTGCATTTTTAATTTAAAAAGACACAAAATACAATTTAAATTATGAAATACTAATTGAACACGGAATTAAATTAAAATACAATAAAGTGTGACAACGAAAAAATGTAAAATTTTTAATAATTTAAAATGAAGAATGTAGACAATAACAGGATATGGCAATAATTGAGTTGAGAATGTTGATACGTACATAATAAATATATTTCTGTGCAGCAATCCTTTCAGATTTTGCTTATTGTAACAGAAATGGAAACCCCTACCATTTTGCGACATTCGCTTGTGACAACACTTGACCTAAGGATATTAGTTTTCTCTTTGTACTGCTGCTTTGAAAACATTTCGTTTTATTTTTCTTTAGAGAATTACATTCAAGGTTTGTTTTGGACATAAAGTACTTGCCGGTTTTATTACTTGGAGGTAAATATAAATATTACAACCCATGTTATAACTAACACACGATACTTCATTTAAAACTTCAGCGTTACATTTTACAATTTTGACTGAAAAGTTAATTAAAAAACATGTAAAATAATGGAAATTTGTACAGTAGTTTGCGAATTAATGTGAACACGTAATAATTTCAAAATAATAATTTATTCTTTATTTACTTTTTTGTGCAGTTCACTTTGCGAAGTCTAGCTTTTACAATGGCTCAAAAATTTTCAATTGAATTAATTCAATTAAAAATTTTTGACCTTAAGGTCCGGCGAATTCCCTGGCCACTCAAGGTACGAGATATTCTTATCCTTGATATACAATATTTCATCATGATCTTTGACACATGGCATGGTGCCGAACCTTGTTGGAAGACAGCTTCACCTATGCTATCATCTTTACTCAGTTCTGCTTCTAGTCTTCGTTCTAATAAGTCTTTGTATTTTTGGCTATTCAAGTATTCATCATCCCTTCGATTGGTACAAGAGCTCCAGTTCCTACATAAAAGAAACAGCCCCAAAACATCGTTTTCTGGGATTTTTTTAACAGTTTGATCGATATGGGCAGTTGTAAGTTTCTCATTATTACCTTTCCTCACATAGCGAGATCGTCGTCCCTGAACCAGAAAGTGTGTTTCGTCCGAGAACAACACTTTTCTCCAATCCTCAACAGTCCAGCTCGCATACTTTTTGGCCCAAAGATATCTTTTTTCATCATTGTAGGAGTTAATAGTTGTTTTCTCTGGGGTCTTGTGGTTTCTCTCCCACCTTCAATAAGCCTTTTTCTTACAGTGGAGTCGTTAATTATAACTCCAGCGTGTGCTAAATCTTGCTGAAGATCAAAGCTAGTTTTTCTAGGATATAATTTACTTTTCCGGATGAGAAAGGCTACATAATCATAAAGAACGTAGATGCTAAACTTAAATTAAAGATGTTAATTAAATATTAACTTTGGAGTGTTGATAATTTAATTAAATTAAGTTTAATATAAAAGAACATTTGTGAAACACAAAACTTTAGATTTTGCTAGAAACGATGCTGCTGTGTAGCGACGCTTACCTGCCGACACTTTCAAATGCAATTTTAATTTCTTAAGAATCTTGAGCTGTTTTTATACAAACATTTTTATTTTAGATTCTCATTTCTTTGGCCTCTGTAATGTATTTTAATTATCTGTAACCATTTTGAGTAGAACAATATAATTGTCTAAGATTTTAGGTAGATCATCATCTAAGTGATTGCATCGCAATTGTGAATCTTGAAACCCTTTTCAAGTATATTTTAGTTTAGGCCACCGAGTTGGGAAAACTAAATAGAAATAAAATAATGTTGATGCGCACATGTGCAATAAAAACACAAATAAAATGGGCAGACTTATGGAGTAATAGAATAAAAATGCAATTTAGAGCACTTCGTTCTTACTGTGAGTGAATAAATGCATTATGCATGAAGATACACATTATCTTTCTTAAAAGTTTCAAGTTCTACAACGACACCAAAAACTAAGTAAATTTTAAAGTTTACTGGGAAACGGAAATGTGTGGCTGATTTATATTCACGCAAGTTCCGTGTGAATGCAGAGACACATGCAATTGTAAATTTCGTACTTAATAATCACGTAAAGTTTCTGCTAAAGTGCAACAATAACAAAAATGTCGTTGGTATTATTGTAGTTGACTTTACTGCATAACTTTGGATTAATTGTTCCATATAATGCATTTGTTAATGAAGTACTTTTACTAAACATACAGTGTGGCAATTAAGAAGTAAAAAACTTTATATTTAATTAACATTTGCAAAAAATTATGTGAATTATAGATCCATTCAGTATTAACATTAACAGAACATGGAACAATAGTATGCCATGGTTTCATATGTGAACAAGGTAAGTTAAATTCAACAAATGCATTTATTCTTGCCCAGAGCTGGGCAAGTACTGGCCAAAAAGTACTTAAGTCTTAAGTCTTAAGTATTTATGAGAAGTACTTGGATTTTAAGTACCAGTACCGCTATTTTTAAAAGTACTGATTCTTAAGTACAAGTACTTGCAAAAAGTACTTAAGTATTTCTCAAGTACTTTTCAAGTACTTTTTGCAGATATTATTTATTAAATTATTATATAACTATTTCTAGCGATTGTGTCCAAGAAAATATTTAAAACAAAATGTAATAACGCATATGTAGGTACACAAAATGTTCTTATACAATTTGCTTTGTAACTACAGTCTTTAGATGTACCCACTTGTATTTAAAGTTTTATGAATTAAGTGCTATCTTTTAACAAAAGTTGAAATATACATATCTATTTATTAATAACAACAACAATAACAAATATTGCTGTCTATGGTAAAGAATATATAAGAAATTGTTATTTGATAAGAATTTTATACTGTATTGTGGGTTTTGAATAAAATTTCGAATTGTTTTCTATCATTTGTAAAATTTCGATTGAAGTTAAAATTTTTGTTTAGTTTATTATTTTAACCGTGGTCGCATTCAATTACAAAGTGAATGAATTGCTATAGTACTTACATATAAAACAAACAAAAATAATATGTCGAAATATAAATTTTATTTTTATATAAACAAATAAAAATTGGAAGGTACATAATAAAAAATATATAATTTTAATTTTTAAATGAAAGTGCTAAGTACTTGCGAAAAAACAAATGTTATATAATATTCACATCTCACACAAAATACAACATATTTTTGAAACATAAACAAAATAAAATGTTATGTAGGTACCTAGATATTTATTATTATCGTTTGAATATATTTTCTAGTTAGGTTTTAACATTGTCTTCTATTGCACTAAACCATCTTAACTTAAACTTTGGTAATGTCACTGTAGCAACAATTGCGTCGTTTATTTCTGGATTTAAATTATAAAAAAATTGCGTAAACTGTTGATTATACAAGCATTTAAAATTATTGTTGTATGTTTTAAATTTGACTTTTTCAAATCTGACTTTAAGTTATACTAAATTTCATAATATATACCGAATACACCCATAGTATGTTGACTATTTTCCCTTCAATAGATCAATTGTTGCTGCAAGAGGTTCCATGATTAAGCAGTATTCTTCTAAGTATTCGGTATTAATATCTTTAATAGCATTTTTAATTTCTAATTTCCCAAACAACATTTTTAGCATATTTTTGGGTGAGTTCAATAAAATATTTAATAAAACTGTTGTCCGTATTACTACACACACACTACCTTTTTAACTATAGCAATTCTATGCACTCCAATGCGGGTTGTCTTTAAAACTTTAGACAAGTTTTAACACGTTGAAAACCACAGTTCCTATCTTATAAAACCTAATATCTTAAAAAGTACTTGTGTCTACTAAAAGTACTTAAGTACTTTGCACTGTACTGCAGTATTTTACAAAGTACTTAAGTAATTTTTGTGGTACTGAAGTACTAATACAAGTACTAAGTACCAGTATTTCACCGAAGTACTTGAGATTCAAGTCTTAAGTACCTAATTTTAAAATGTACTGCAGTACCAGTCTTAAGTACCGGAAAAGTACTTGAAAAAGTACTGAAGTACAAAAATACTTAAGTAATGCCCAGCTCTGTTCTTGCCTTATAGTTGCAGACAACCATACTAAATAAGCAATGTAGAGTAGCTATAAAATATACAGGATGTCCCAATGAGAGCTGTTCATCCTTGCAACTTTTTTTAGTTAAAAAGCTGGAGCTTTCTATTTTGTTACAAAATACTTAGAGATGTTCGATTTTAATTTTTTTTTAAAAACGTCAACCAAAAACTTTTAAAATTCCCCGTCATATATTTTCTATCACTATTACACATCCCTCATTTAAGCAATCTAATTAAAATAGTTTGTTTAAGCAAACGACGTGTCGAAGTTGGACAAACTAATTTAGGTCTAGGACTGTTGAGTTGTGTTGTGCTGACATTTTTCCATGTTTTTTCTGTCTTGTGCTAGCTTTTTTATGTCTTCACATTTGATGTTTCTATCAGTTGCTGCTTTTTTATCTTCGTCTTGCCAGGGTTTTCTCGTTCTACCTCTTTTGTTTTTTCCCTGTGATCTTGCCTCATGGGCTTTTCTGCTTAACCTCTCTTCTTTCATCCTATAAATATGACCCAACCATCCCAGCTGTCTTTCTTGTATTTTTGTTTCGACTGATTTTATCTTTATTTGTTCTCTAGATGTTTAATTTTTTGGGTTTTCCTTGGATTTTTCTTAGAAACCTCATTTCAGCTGCATTCACTCGGCTACTCCTTTTATTTGCGAGTGTCCACGTTTCACTTCCGTATAAAAGTGCCGAAGTTACTACCTTTTTGACCACTTCCACTTTTGTTCGTTTTGGGACTTCTTTATTTCCAAAAAATGTTGTTCTTAAACTGTTTAATATTCTTCCCACGTTTCCCGTCCTCTCGCTTATTTCCTTGACCATTTCTTCATTTTTCTCTATGATCACTCCTAAAGCTTTTTACCTGTTCCAACCTAAGCCCATTTAAAGTGATTTTATGCCCTTTGTTCTCTGTGGTAACAATCATAGTTTTAGTTTTTCGGTATTTATTTTCATAATAATTTTTTCCAATTCTTGCTTTAGAGTTTTAGATAATGTTTTTATTTATTTATAAAATATTTTTAAGATATTAGGTATATAGACGACAATTTTTGGTACCCCTTAAGCACGGAGCCCTACGCGAGGAAATTGGTAGAATGTGCTAAAGGCCGGCCCTGATCGTAAACATGCTAGTGGCATAAAAAATTAATACTTTATAGTTTTAGAAACTTCGAAGAATCATGCAATATCTAAACTATATTCGACAAAAACTAAGTTTTTACAAATTTAAACTTGAGTAGAAATTGAAACAAAACCAAAGATATACACCTCTAAGAATTTAGGTTACTATATTGGTTCTATTATATTAAATTTACAATTTACAAATTAACTATCCATGATAAAGTTGTGTTTAGATTACCAAATTATCAATTCAAGTAACAGTCGAATCAACCCAATTGCACGCTGTTCTAAACGCAATTTTGTGAATTTAGATACAATATTTTATTTTTTCCTTAGACGTAGGTACTAAATTATTTTTGGAGTTTAAATAAACTCTGTTCGATGATTTATAAACTAACAGAGAGTAACGTAAAATATATTTTTACATGTATTTGCACGGGATATGAAAAAGTTTTTTTTTTGTTTTCGCCAAAGTCGAGATAGGTTGACTGTTGGGTACGTTAAAAAACATTCATTAATCTTTCTATGTCTGATTGTATCCCGAAAGTAACCTACCATAAATATTCTGTGGTTACGTACGAGAGATCTCTCTTGAAGTAGGTTAGTCATTTATTTACTACTACTGCTGTGTCAGAAAATGATATTTAGTTCATTATTTTGTTAATATTTAATATTTATTGAAATTATTACGTTGGTATTTCAAACTAACCCTGATTTTAATAAAAATAATAAAAGAGAACACAATAATAATTAAGTAATCAATAATGTATTTATATGGAAATTGCGCGTAAAAATACATCTAAAAAGTCAATATTTTATATATTAAAATCTTTGTTATTCTTTTATCTTGTAATTTGTTAATAAGCCCTAGCCATCGGTATCTTTTTATTCTTGCGATGGTTGTTTTTTGTAGACCATACACTTCCATGATTTTCTGATTTGTTCTTCTTCTCCAACAGCCTCCTTCTCTGATGGCTTGATATGTTTCCTGGTTATCCTCCTTTGCGAAACTTACCATTAAGTCTGTAAGTCTTTATTGATACTCCAAGTCTCACATGTAAAAAGAACTGTTGGACGAATGATTGTATAAAAAATTTAGCAATCCTAGACCTCTTTTATTTCCAGACCGGATTCTTTGAAATAATTCTTCTCTTCTTGTTCTATCGCTTTTTGCCTTACGCGTCGGCTTTTGAGCGTTCTCCACCCATTCCTTTCTGACTGCCGTCATCGTCATCTCTCTAACTGTTCTCCCTCGTTCGCGGGCTAGTTGTTCAGTTGTTTTTTCCATACTGGTTGTAGGTCTTCCTGTCCGCCTCTTCCCATACCTCCTTGATTCCGTTACTCTTTTTGTCAATGCTTCCGGCAGCATCCTCTGTACGTGTACTTTGGATTACTGGTTTTTGCTTTAGGCTTTTCTGTATATCTTTATTTTTACACTTGTCTCTTTAAGATTTTCCTGCTGTTTTTCTTAAACATTTCATTTCAGCTGCCGTAAGTCTCTTCTCGTGTTTAGTTGTTAGGGGCCATGTCTCGCTACCATACAGAAATAATTCTGTTTTTTTTTTTAATAACCAAGTTCTCATTTATAGCGATTTTTCTTTAATGTTTATTACAAAATTAAGAAGTAGCAATGCGATGTATTGAATTCTGACGCAATAATTTTGTATACCGTCTATGAATTATTGATGTCACACATGCTCGAAGATTATCTGCAAAAGGCTTCGAATTTGCACGTGAATTGGAGAATATAACACGTACGTCATATAAATGCGACGTATAAGAGTTGAACTGACTGTGAAAAAGGTATGCAATAATACATGAGGTTTTCTCAGAATTTTGTAAAAAGACGCGGTAAACATTCCGATTATAGTTTTCTTGCTAAAATTGGTAATTCAGAAGTTTATTCTCTTTATTGTTTAAATTATCTTCTAATTAACACTACCGAATTAACAATGTTTTTATATTGAAGTTACTTATTAAAATATACCTAAAGTTAAATTATTATTACTTATTTTTTATATCTACTCGTCTCTTATTAACAGAGCATGCCAAGATTATTTTAGTGTATATTTTCATGCCACTTGCTAAGGAGGTCAATTCTAATAAGTAAATAATTTTACGTTGACAATATTAATAATTTATAAAATTACTAACGCACTGAAAAGTCATAACTATATATTTTTTTACTGTTAAGGTCAACTGAAACTGTAATAAAGGCGATCAATTTAGATGTAGCTCTGAAATCTTTAAAACGTAAATTTGCATTCCGGTAATTAAATTCTATTCTGTTTCCCTTTAAGGAATTTTAATTAGAATTTAAATTATAAAACTGTAACAATTCCAAAAGAAAGTGTGACGCTGAAATGAAGAAAAAAGGTGGTGTTTTAAGATTACACGATTTGAACTACATTTTGAAAAAACGATTGCTAAATATACGCAGTCTAGAAAATCAAAAACTTATTTAAATGGCTTCAGAGCTACTAACCATTATTAATGCTATAATTAATAGATAGAGAAAGTTTTAGATCATGGGTTTTAGTTGAAAACTTGTTCGATTATTTCTTGAAAAATGTTTAATTGTAAATTATTTTTATCGTTTAAGGACGTAGGAGTATACAGGGTGTTTAAAATTTGAGTTTAAACTTGGGGATCTCGCTTATTATTAACAGCTAGAGTATAGGTTTAAATTTGGCAAAGATCTAAATTTGGTGCTCATTCATAATCCGAAGAGAAATCGGAAATATCTCCAAATTCAAATCGAAAAATACGATTTTTGAAAATCGTCTATAACCTCTTTGGGGTGTAAAATATTTCAGATGTGTAAAAACATTGCCCAAGCAACTTCTTTTAAGTCGAATCGGGTGGTAATCATTATTTTTTCCTAGGTCGATTCGTTTTTGTTTTATGACAAACAACTTAATTTTTTCTTATAGGTATAGTAAATTTAAACCTATACTCTGGCTATTATAAAAAGCGAGATTCCCATATTTAAACTCAAATTTTAAACACCCTGTATATTGTTTTTATTCTTCAATAGTTCCTATAAGATATTGTTAGTGTGCTTTTGATTACATTTATACATTTTACGTGTACGTATGAATGTTCCGGCGTATTTTAGACAATAATTACCACACTGATTTGTGCGGTTATATTTATCTTCAAAACATATTTGTTTACTGTAGTGTCCTTAAAGTTGTGCTATAATTTCTATAATCTCTTATTTTTAAATCCAAGTCAGGTTGCGGTATGTTAGAGACATTAATGGTGGCATTAGAGCTATATTCAAGATAAATTGCACTTACATTACAAGATTTTATGTTCTAATGTGATATACGATTGCAACTTATAAATTGTTAGGCAATATTTATTGTAAAAACCAGTTAAGGCAGCGCTTTTGCCATTTTATATTTTGTTTTATTTAGCGTTTCAGCCCTGTTTTAAACACCGTGGCCTTATTTTTCATACGCCTCTTTACGGCTTAGCTTTGCGTTTTAAAGAGTTAAGTTAACGAAATTGGTACAATTTGCTGAAAGTTGCCAGCGGTATTTTTTTTTTGCAATTTAAAAATTTGTTTTTAAATTGCGAAATTTTACCCATCAAAAAGTTCTGATAAAAAAAAAAACGGGTCACACTTTTCAGCCCCCTGTGAAGGTGGGAGATGATTGAAAATATTACTATGGGAAACCTTTCAATAAGTACGAAACATCTACCAAATATCATTCTCCTACATTTATACAAATTTGAGAAATAAAATAAAAAACTAATTTTACCGTTCCCCTTTAGGGGGGTGTAACTCCGAAAGGAGACGTCTAAGGGGAAAAATGTTACATAAGAGATCCTCCTTGATTTTCTACCACCCGAATTTTTTCGCATTTCTAACGAAACACCCTGTATAATTCTGATAGTAATATAAAATTCACCAAACGAAAGTTATAATGACTGGTATAAAAATTATAAAAGTTTTTAATGAGCTGTATTAATCACTTTAAAAAATGGTGTGGAAGTGTGTTCTTTAACAAATATTTTGATATTCTTAGCCAACATTCAGTAATACTTATATTACTTCTAGTCAAATTAAATAGTACTAGTAAAAATATTTTTCCTACTATATTCACTGTACTGCCAAGAAAATTAATCTGTTCTAGATTTATACAGGTGTAAACCAATCAACATTGCGAAGTATTTTCTTGCAATTAAATTAAATGCGAATGACATTTTTCGGAAATAACATTGAAACACTGGCAAAGCAGTTCCCAAGAAGCAGTTCATAAATTTAGCTGTTTGTTCCACAGAGAACTTGCGTAGATACTATAAAACTAACTTGGAGTACTCAAGTTCGTGGTAAAATTTAATTTGTAACATTAAAGGGGATTTTGAGATTATACTTTACCCCACTCAATTGTATTTGGCTTGTGAATGGCGAATTCTTGTCATTATCGGAATTTTGCGGGACTGGTATCATTAACTAACTAAGTTCTTGTTGTTTTGTAGTGTTTCTATCGACATTCGCTAAGGTTAGAAAGATCAAAGTCGTAAGATTTTAAATAATTTTTTGTTTGCAAGAGTAGGTCTAAAAAAGTTTATTAAATTAAACTATCTTTTGTCGATTACAGTTTCGTTTTTTTTTTTTTAAATTAGTTTAAAGTTATAATTAATATAAATCGGGTGATAAATTATGAGAGACTTAGTACACTATCACCAGAACCAGTTTGATCAGATATTATTTGTTAATTTTATCGGAAATATTTGAACTCTTAACGAAAAAGTAGTAAATGTATAAGAGATTTCCTGAGCTCGAATAAAACGTATGTAGATACGACAGTGGCATGGAAAACAATAGAGTTGAGAGTAAAAAGGAGAGTTTAGGTAATTTACATAAATATATAATATCTGGTGCAATATCTAAGCAAATCTGCACAGCCAATTGGTATTTCCGTTTTTGTTTACCAAGAATGAAGCAATTTTAGGTACCACAGCTGCAGAATATTTCCCTAGTATTATTGATAAACACATTCGCGTTAGCCCATATCGACAACGCCTATGTCATACAGGAACAATTGGTTCTATAAATTTTATTCTTGAGGCTTTCGCGGCCGTTATCCATAATACAATCTTGGTTTCCGGGTTTGGAACCGCGTCTTCTATATTTAGAAGTAGTTGACGTTTCGACCATTGTGTCTTGGTCTTTTTCAAAATGACTTTTGAAAAAGACCAAGACACAATGGTCGAAACGTCAACTACTTCTAAATATAGAAGACGCGGTTCCAAACCCGGAAACCAAGATTGTATTATGGTTCTATAAAACTGTTAAAAATAAAAGAATAGTTACATTAGTAAATTAGTGTGTTTTTACCTCGGTTTTTACGTGCCAAAAAGGAATATTAACGAATAATAATAACTGATCTCTAGCACTTGAAATCCTGAAAATGGTACTGCATTTTGAAATGACATCCTTCAAGAAAAGGATAAGAGAGTTTTAAATTATCTTATAAAGCTAATATATAAATCTTTTTATTAAAAAAAGTACCATTACTAGATAAAAAAATGAATTATGAAGTTACTTTAAGTGATGAGACAGTGGCTTCTTATAAAAAAATGCGATAAATGTTCAGTATTTTTATATCTAATTGTCGAAGTTAACTTTACATATTTTTATTTCAGTGTCATTTTATACATAGGTATGTAATAAATATTTTAACTGGATTGGTATGGTTTATCTTAAGCGCTCATTACACTTAATTGTAATACGCAATTTATAATACATAAAAATAGCTTGTATAAAGTTCTCTCATTTTCGAATAGAAATTTTAATGAGACTGTTATTCTAGCCATATCAGGTGACTATTCAAATAATTAAATTAAAAAGCTCGTTAGCTTATCTACTTATCTATACAGAAACATAAGATAATGATTAAATAGATTCTTGAAAAATCACGTAAACCATAAAACCCACGCACATTGTTTTGCTTGCATACAAAGAACAGCATTCTTAAATATGCCTTGTACAAAGACCAGGGAAAGGAATTCCTTCCGGGCTTTTTCTGTTCGGCTCTTGAACAAAGCGAATTTGGGGTTGAAGAGAAAATTAAAAGTTTTAGATCTAGCACACGTTACCCATATTAAGCTGGCCACTCCAAAAGCTGTACGGTTAATCATATCAAAAAAAAAGATTTAAGAAATAATAGAACTGCCAGAATTACACAGCCTATTATTTTTTATTCAAAAAGTTTTAACTTTGCATATCACAATAGATACGAGGCAATTCAATGGTAAAAAATTGGTTGTACTTATACCTACAAGGGGGCACGATGTAAAATAAGACTTCAAAGAGAGCCACGAACAAAGGTTGAGAAATATTGATTTAGGTAAAGATTTTTAAGATCTTGATAAAAAAGTTTACTTAATGTTATCATAAACTTTCTTTCTGCTCCCACTGACATGTACTATATTTTCATTTGTAAGCATAGGGTGGCCCATCAGACACGCCGGATTTAATTTTTAAATGAAACACAGCAAATTATCATTTAATTCAAATTTTTTATTGATTTATAAAGTAGACATGTTGAAATTAATTAGGGGATACGATGTCGGCCAAATGGCCGCCGCGGCTGTGTTGGCATACCCTGAGCCTTTTGATAAAATGTTCGAAGACTTTTTGCATGGCAAAATGTCAAACATTGTGGTTGTCAAATTAAATACAAAAAAATGAAGGGAAATTTAAATCCGGCGTATCTACCCGGTGGACCACCCTTTATACAGGGTGGTCCACTTTTTAGTAGCAGGACTAACAGTCGATAGAAAAACTTATTTTAAATCGAATATTCCATATCAACATGGGTCCAAAAACGCTCCATTTTAAAGATACAGAGTGTTGAGATTTTCGAAAAAATAACGATAATGTTTAACCGTTTCTCAACCAGTAGATATATTTAAACCAAATTTAGTATACAGCACCACCTTACAGGTTACCACATTCGGTGAGAATGCCAAGCCCCACAAGCAACCAGTGGCGGAGTTGTGGGGATTCAGTTTCAATATACTTTATAAAAAACTAGTACGGACCTGTTTAAAATCACACTCGAACTTGTTTTTGGGTAGAAAATTTTATTCCAAACAAAAAGTGTCTCTTGACTTTTCTTCGTATCTGCCACTGTTTGGCGCGGACTTTGATTTATTTTACTATTTTTGCGAAAAATTTGCCTTTAAGTTCGATTTAAAAATATCGCGAAAAGCAGAAAATTGCAATTTGCTTCTCATTCATTGTTAATTTAGCAGAACTTTTTCCCTCATTATTAGTATGTTCTGTTATTCAAAACTGCGAAAGATCGATAATTACTTCATTATTACGAATATTAGCTATATTTTTAGATCGAACTTAAGAGCAAATTTTTCGCGAAAATGGTAAAATAAATTAAATTTTGCGCCAAACGGTCCTGATACCAAGAAAAGTCAAGAGACACGTTTTGTTTAGAATAAAATGCTCTACTCAAAAACTAGTTCAAATTTGATTTTGAACAGGGCTGTACTATTTTTTTATAAAATGTATTGAAACTGAACCCCCACAACTCCGCCACTGGTTGCTTGTGGGACTTGAAATTTTCACCGAATGTGGTAACCTGTAAGGTGGTGCTGTATACTAAATTTGGTTTAAATATATATACTGGTTGAGAAACGGTTAAACATTATCGTTATTTTTTCGAAAATCTCAACACCGTGTTTCTTTAAAATGAAGCGTTTTGGACCGATATTGATATGGAATATTCGCTTTAGTTTGTACGTTTTCTGGTTGTTGCCTTATGTTGTAAAAACGATCCACTTTTTGGTCGTACAAAATTCTACAATAAATTTCTAACGAAACAGATACTTGTAAGGCAATTTAAAAATGTCTTTGAAAAATATTGGAATGTGTTTTATATTCCGAAGTTAAAGGTAAATACGACGAATAAAAAGATTAAAGAAGCCTCAAAATGGTTTCTTTCATGTTTATTTAGCAACTAATTAATTAAAAGTAAGGTATTCAGTTTAATGAAAGGCAACAGGTATGTTTTTACATTTTTACATATAAAAAGTGGACGGTAAATTCGTTATTAGACTGAAAACTTTACTTTTACTAAATTATGTCGTCATTTGAAAGAGCTGTTCGTTAATATGAAGTAATATTATGATCGTTGTCTTGAAAATTGAGTTAAACTACTAAAGTAGCATGTGAAACAAGTTTATTTTGTAAAGTAAAGGATGCCATACGTTTTTGCTTGCAAGAATCAGATCATAAAAAGAATATCTTTTCATGGTATTTACTTTCATATTTGAATCGCAAAGTTTAAATAAAATCACGGTAAATAAATCTTTAGGAGTCACATGACTTAATTATTGCTTAGTTTATTGACTCTAGTCTAGGTGAATGTTATTTATATTGGATTCATGATTTTCTCTAAAAGCATATCAGTTGAAACAGTACGCGTTTACCACTGCACAAAACACAGTGGCACATCGAAATGCAACAATCTGTCATACAGGTTTGGATATGTATGTGTGTGTTTGAACTATCGAACATGAACACAAATGAAATCGTTAACAGCCGAATTAACACTAAAGCAGCTTCTCGATAAAACAAACATTGTGGTTTATATATGTTTTCTGGGCAAACAAGCTTTGATCACATATATTGACCGGTAAAGGTAATTCACTGTTAGTCAATTTAACAATATTATTGTTTTTTCACAATATAAAATTTAATTCTGTACAGGGTGGACCAAATTCGAATGTTTTACGGGGTATCTCGGTTACCATAATAGATAGCGAAAATCTGATTTCGGTCTCTTGGGCTATTTTTTTGAGAAAATAACGCCTGTGCAATCAGATTTTTTCTATCGGATTCCATTTTTGCACTACAGATGAAAAATGAAATTTCATCATTTTTGAAAATTTGCTGTAACTTCTTTATTTATTAAATTAGAACAAAATGTTATAAAAGTTTTTTATACAGATTTTTATGCTCAATTTAAAAACAAAAGTAAATTTTTCATAGTCTTCTTGACTTTCGAGATATAGAGTAAACTTACATTTTTTTAAAGGGAAACCCTAGTTGGCCATGACTTTATGTGAAAGAGTATTTTTTTAGCTTTTCAAAAATATATAGTTTTATATATTTGTTGCAAAAAATAACCGAGATATGGCCAATTTTGTAAAAATTCGATCATCAAAGTTGGCCATGATTTCGTAAACAAATGATGTTTGCAATTATTAAACCACTAAACAACATTTCGAAGTACATTTTTTTAACTTTTAAGCAAATCCGTGTATTATTTTGTATTTTATAACTGTTTATTATGGTATTGTGAACATAGCTAAATTTGAACTTTTTGAAAAGTTTAATATGTTAGAATATTACTTTGTAAGTGATAAAAACGTAGCGGTTGCTGCAGAATTTATTTGGCAATGACGTTTAGCTGTTTAATATTTGCCAACATCACTTGTTTACGAAATCATGGCTAACTTTGATGATCGAATTTTTACAAAATTGGCCATATTTTGTTTTTTTTTTGCAACAAATATATAAAATTATATATTTTTGGAAAGCTAAAAAAATACTCTTTCACATAAAGTCATGGCCAACTAGGCTTTCCCTTAAAAAAAATGTAAGTTTACTCCATATCTTAAAAGTCAAGAAGGCTATGAAAAAATTAATTTTGTTTTTAAATTGAGCATAAAAATCTGTATAAAAAACCTTTGTAACATTTTGTTCTAATTTAATAAATAAAGAAGTTACAGCAAATTTTCAAAAATTATGAAATTTCATTTTTCGTCTGTAGTGCCAAAATGGAATCCGATAGAAAAAATCTGATTGCACAGACGTTATTTTCTCAAAAAAATAGCCCAAGAGACCGAAATCAGATTTTCGCTATCTGTTACGGTAACTGAGATATCCCGTAAAACATTCGAATTTGGTCCACCCTGTACAGCTATGAATTGGCATTACGCTTAAATCAAAACAAAAAATATATTTACAAAATTATCACCTACTACTTGTTGGAAAAAGGTGTAAGTGCCGTATCGTAGAAACAAAAATGTGATAGCATTTTACGTAATATTTTCGAAATTGAAAAACTTCCGACTTGGTTAATAAGGAGAAAGCTTGGGATAAATGTTTCAAAGTTATAAACAACAGCGTTGGGAAATAATTCTCAGCAAACTTTAAACACAAAAACTGGAGTGGTAAATGATGTTCAATTTAAAACTTTTAAAGCAAGGCCCTTGTTTAAAATTATGACTTTTGTAATAATATATGTTTTCGCAGATATTTCTTAAGAATTTCAGCCATAAAGATTAAGCAACACCATAATTTAGTTATATTAAATAGCAATCTTCTTTGAAAGAGTTAAGGATACGCTTTTTTTAAACACTTTTTATTGAGTTATTGAATATATGCTTTACTTGAGCACATTAAATGTACTCTTCAAAGTAAACAGATTGAAAGGAGACAGATAGAGTGCCAAGGGAAAACATCTGGAAGATATTGAAACAAAGTACAGTGGGAGAAGGATTACTAAACGCCATCAAGAGTTAATACAAGAGTAGTAGAAATTATGTGCGAACCCAAAACAGCAGTTCCCAGGAATTTATAACAACAGTGGGAGTAAGACAAGGAGGCACATTAAATCCACTGCTCTTTATAATTCTTATGGATAAAATAATTAAAGAATGTAAGCAAAACACAAAGAAAGACTACTGGGGTTGGAATAAACTAAAACCAATATCCTTAACAGAACTAGCCTTTGCAGATGATGTGGTGCTATTAGCTAAAAGCGAAAAGGACTTGCAATTCAATCTAGACGTATGGGCAGATACGTCAGGTAGGTATAATATGAATATGAACATAACAAAGACAAGGGCTGTGGTTATAGCGAAAAATCATGAACCAGTTACAATTATGCTAGACCAAAAAAATATAGAGCAGGTAACGAATTTTAAATATTTAGGAACAATAATTCCTGAGAATGGTAAATTGGAGGAAGATCTGAATAACAGAATAGCGGCAGCGACGAAATTTTACTACGCCAGGAATTTTTATATATTAGAATATGACCAGTATTTTTACCAATCAAAGTGCATTTGCTATTTGCAGTGAATAGTTGATATTATATGTGCATTTTTGATATAGTTTTTTATATTAATGTACATGTTTTTGAGAAAAAAAGAGAACAAGCATCACTGAAGTTTAACTTCGTCATCATTATTTTCGCATTTAAAAGACACTTCATTTTGATGAACGAAATATAGCGAGCATTCCTTTGTTTAGCGATTTTAAGAGGGTTTTGTTGGATCATGAACATAAAATGGTACGGAGTTTGCCAAGATCTTATATTTACTCAAAATTTTCAAGCAAATATACAACTTTTTTTCCAGTCAACAGCACTGAATTATAAGCAAGTTTTGGTTATCTCGTGTAAGGGTCACATCGAACGTTTTTTAATTTGTGAACGTTTTTGCAACAAGTAACCTAAAAATGCTATTAAAGACGCAATTCTAAGTAGATATTTGCAATTTTGTTATAGAACTCTTCTCCTTTTTGTGACCGTTCCATTTCAATGCCCTGTGAGATTTGCCTGGGGTTAGATAGGTGACAACAGTTGGGATTCAATCTATATTCATATTTCCTTCTCAACTTCAATCCAAAATTCATTTTGAGGTCGAAAGCTCCACAGTTGCCAAGATATATGATTTCTAAAAAGTTAAGTGAGGGTTTTGTTGAATAAAAAAATATTTACACATTTTCTTGCCAACAAATAATCCAATATGTGTTAGGGCAGACGCATTGAAGTTATTTTTAAAGAAAAATAGATTTTTTTTTAACCAAAAGTAATGGCTTAAGACTTAATACATACGTTATTTATAGCATGAATATAATATTATTAGCACACGTATTATCTGACAGACGTTTAAAAGACAAATAATAAATTTTTAAAATATTTACAACTGGATTAGGTAACTACGGTGAAGTATACAGCTTTGGCTTTCACACCAATATTTAAATTTTAATAGCTTATTTGGATGAAATATGTATTAAAGGTGTTACACATTTTTCGCAAGGAATTACCTCCATTAACATTAATGTGCCCACCAGGGACGTTCTGATTTTAAACACGGCTCAGTTCGTTGTTAAATAAGGTCGCTTTAGAACGGAATTCTCTCCCTCAGCCACTTATTATCGCTATATCTTTCAATTTACTATTAAAATAAAGAATTCTTTGGCAGTATAAAACACCTTAAAACGCGGAACTAAAGACATTTTGAAGTTGTCTTGTTCCTTCCTCTAGGTGATAAAATACCAGCGTGTTTAAATTTATAACTTTCATACATCACCAGCAAGAAAAAGCTAATATCTACTGGAAGTTCGGGCGATGAAGCGACAGAATTCGTGAACTGAATATTTATTCCTGAACATCTTATTCAAACATGATGTTTATTTACCTAGCCATTCGTATATATCCCGCAAATGTATTTTCAAGATTACATCGAAACTGTGTTGACAGATACTTGCAGCTTAACTCGTTGCTTCGTAAACTTTTCATATATTGTCGTTTTGATTGATCATCTTTATGAAATTGTGAAATATTTATCGCAGGAAGTGAGAGTTATAAGTATTCAGCTACGACACCCAAGTTCCCAATTATATACTGGGTGTGCGTTTCAACACGATGAACATGGGGTCTTGAAAAAAATAGATAATCTGGAAAATTGAAGGAAATTTCCAGCCTAAAGTTAGTTTCGCTATGAAATACGAGGCAAGCGCCAAAATTTTCCGGCCTGACATAGATCTAGATATCGCAGGAGGGTCAAATTTTTTTAACACATTGGTTCAAGTCATATTAGCTTTGGAAAAAACAAAAATGGATTTTATGTCAATTAGTTTTCTTATAACTATCATTCGTTCATCACGATGTCAGAAGTCACGAAAATTGAGTATCGCGCTGTTATAAAATTTCTTACTCGCGAATGTCTTTCTCCTCAAAGCATCAACGTTCGACTGAATGGGGTGTACGAGGACAATTACCATTTTTTTTTCTGTGGTAAAAGATTGGTTAAAACTGTTTAGAATGGGGCAAGAATCCTAGGAACATGATGCAAGAACAGGAAGGACTGTGGAAGTGGTGACGGACGACAAGATTGCCCTTGTTGAGGAACTCGTATTAGGCGATCGACGCTTGAGGGGAAAGAACTATCAAATATGTCAGGGCTTTCAGGTACAAGCATTCGCCGAATCCTCCACGATCGGTTAGGCATGAATAAAGTTGGTGCTAGGTGGGTCCCCAAACATCTCTCAGCAGTTCAGCGCCAGCGTCGTGTTAAATGTGCTCGATCATTTTTGGAGTTCTGTGGAGAAAATCCTGGTGACGCGTTGAAGATAATTGTTACAGGTTACCATGGTTTTTTACTATGATCCTCTGTCCAAGAGAGAATCGATGGAATGGAGGTGAAAAGGAGAAGCACCGCCAAGAAAGTTCAGGGTCTGTCAGTCGACAAAAAGGGTGATGGCTACGATCTTTGGGGATTGTGACGGCATTCTTCTCATAGATTTTAAAGAACGCAACACCACAGTCAACGGGGAATATTATGCAGCACTCCTGCACAAATTACGACAAAATATTCGGGAGAAAAGACGTGAAAAACTGACCAGGGGCGTGCGTTTACTGCACGACAATGTTCCCGTGCACACTGCTGGAATTGCTCAAGCCGCAATTCGTGACTGCGGTTTTGAACAAATCGATCACCCTCCGTATAGTCCAGATATGTCCCCAGTGACTATTACCTGTTTGGAAATTTAAAAAAAGACCTTCGCGGGCGCCATTTCAGTAACGACCAAGAGGTGAAAGCTGCAGTTTGGGCACATTTTGCAGACAAACCGAAGGCATATTTTTTTGGGGTATCTAATTGTTGCTTAAACGATGTAATAAGTGCATTGATGTCAAGGGGGATTATATTGAAAAATAAAATTTAATTTTGAGCCTACGCAGTTTCTTTCATAGTCAGGCCGGGAAATTTTGGCGCTCACCTCGTATTTATGACTATTTTGCGGGAATCTTAAAAAAGTATTAGGTTATTTGTTTTTTGGATTTAACTGAATGTTCAACTACAGTGGGTGGTAGCCTCGTTTAAAAACAAACTAAAATAAAGCTCATGTAAAATGAGAAATAGTTAACATTAAAATAATACAGACACTTAAACTCACATATTTAATTGAGTTAACTAAAAATATTTCCATTTTAAGTTTTTATAATAATTTACATAAAATTTTGTAGCGTGAAAGAGATTGTTTAGACCGGTCATTTTTTCTGGTTAACAATACATTCACCACCGTTGCTGAATCTTTCAAGAAAGAAGAAAAATGTGTGTAAATGTCACCACAACGTGTAAGGGCAAAGAATCTACTTCGGGGCATAAATCTGCCGAAAAGCATAATATACGGCAGTTTATGTTGAACGAAGACATTATAGTTATTTATTAAAACATATTTTAAACGGTTAAATCATGCTCCTTTCATATACTTCTTGTTTATAAATATAATAATTACATTAACCATGATATAGTATAAAGCAAATTATTGGTTCAAATTGTAAGTATACAAGTTTCGTATGCGGTAGATATTAACTAGTCACATATTTTGTCTAAGCTGAAAATCACACCAGTTAAAGAACAACTAAAGCAAACACAAATATAGGGAGTCTACACCAGGGCTCCATGAACCCGCAAGGGGTACATCAAACTTCTACAGGGATACGTGTCAAATGCAATGACCGGAAAATTTTATTAGTAAAAAGCAAGAATTAATAATTTTCGCACTAAATATTTGTACATTGAGTGTTTTATGCATAAATAAACATTGATGGAAACTGATTCAAAACCACTCCGTAAAACAACACCCCCGTATAAGATACAATAACTAGAAAACTATTAAGCTGGATCCACATCAATAAAAATTTATGTTGTATTTTGTATTTCAAATTCAACACAAACATTTGCGGCGCAAATTTAAATCTGGTTAAGTATTTTACCACGTAAATAGTTATCTTGTGCGCTGAACGGCCGAATCCACTTGTGCACGTTTGTTTATGCAGAACAATGCACTCAAAATCAAGTCCACATTAACAAGACTGTGCGGCGCAAATCTCTTTGAAGTTGGCTAAAAACCGACAGCACGATGGATAGCGTGCGTTGTTCGTCACGAAATTATTTGCGTGCATTTCTATGCGGCGCACAGTCCACACCAACAAAAATTTCGACGCACACGAGCAAATTTGTGTCAAATACAACGCACAACGCAAATTTTTATTGGTGTGGACCCAGCTTTAAAGTCGGGGTTCTAACATTACCTGGGCATGTTAAGCTAACATAGTCGAAGCAGTTTTTGTCAATTTTAGCAAAAGACGCCCAAGCGTCGGTACCTCTTTTGCAATATATAACGCATATATGGATGATAACATTAATACCGTAAGGCAGGTGTTCTATTCCAGGGGCCCATGAACCCCCAAGGGGGACGTAAAGTTTCTACAGGGGGTATGTGCCAAAGACAATGCCCGGAAGAATTTATTGGTGGAAAGCATGAATAAACAATTTTTACACTGTATGTTCTATGCATAAATAAAGTTCTTTTGAAAAGAACTAACTGACAAGGGGTACATAACGCTTCACAGTGAGGCCAAGGGGAAACTGGTTCAGAATCGCTGGCGTAGGTTCTTCTATTTAAATCAACAAAACATGAAATAATACATAATGTCTACATAGTGTACTTATTTTAAATTGTTGTTGTTATTCAAAATTAAATAAAGGAAAGAAAATTACACTACATTATTTTTATTATACGTCACAAAAGGTGGCTTATTTGATTGCAAAAAAAACCTAATTTTTATTTAGAAAACAATTCGTACATACTTTAGCTACAGATTCTCGTTAACTGTGCCTTTAAAATGTCTAAATCTGTGTCGAATATAAGCCATTGTCAAGTTTTATAACAATTTGGCATCAATAGTTTTTGCTTCAAAGATTTTTTACTAGTATTCAGTATCTAATGCCATGATAAACAAAAAGTGTGCAAATTTGAGTAGTTGTGTAATATTCGTTCCTAATTTTTCGTTTTATTAACGTTATATTTTACCGTTCGTAGTTTCATTTAATAGATTTTTAAGTATGTGAACCTACATATGACTTTTAACAGAAAGAAAGTATATTTTTGCTATAGATAATCAATCTTAGGTAATGTTTCCCGACAGGTTATGGTCTTAACATTAAATATTTATGCTAAGTCTTCAGAATAAAATAATGAATCGACACAAACCAACTTAAAATATTTTTCAGGAGATATTTTTTACTTTTTAAAGCGATTTAGCATTTCGCTATTGAACATTTCAAACCACATCGATGTAACACCATTTAAATTCAGAACGGAATCTCATTTGAATTTTTCTCAAACAATGGGGGAAAGCATAAAAACAAAGTTCTATTTGATTGTTGGGCTTAAGTTATGACCTTTATTATTGATTACGTGGGCCAGAAATTAAAATGTTAAAAGACACTGTGATAAATGTTTATCAAAGTAATATCAAAATGTAATCGATGCAAAATACTATTCAGCTAATGTAAAAATAAAATCATAACTTCAGTTTTTTCATTGTATAAACTGTAAATTTAGAAAAATTGTCAGTATTTTAGTTTTCTGAGACGTAACAAATTTTTTGTCAGTGAATTAAGGTTGAATCTTATATGAATTACATAAATAATCTTATAAATTATAGGATTATTGCTTGAGGAATCAATTAATTATTATGACTAGTTTTCACATGCACTAGTTTATAAACGAAATTAAATAATTTCCTCGACAAAAGTTGTTATGTAAATAAATTAAATTTTATCTTACTAACGGAACTGCAAGTGCGCATTCCGGATGGGCTAATGAAATATTTCACAAACCCGTTACTTCTTAGTTGTTAGATAGAAACTTTTAGGTTTATTAACTTTGCAATTTCGCAAATTGCATGCCAACATGTTTTCGAAGATGCTTGCATTTCAACAAAATTATAGAAAACGTCGGGAATACAGCGGGTTTAGTGTTATATTCATATTTGTGCTTTTTACCAGTTAAATGAAATACTTACATTAAAAAGTTAATAACGCATCTGCGCAGAACATCAACATACGCAGCGTCAAAGTCTATGTACCATAATTTATTACTGATTTGTATACAAAGTTGGCCAAAAACACTACTACCTATAAGGGCTTAAACACAAGTTTTATGTAAGAATGTTTTATATAACTTACTTCTACTGTTTTTTCGACCATCCGTGTTCAACTGACAGGCAATCGTCACATTTTTTTAAATGGCAACTTATACTATTTTTCTTTAATTGATAAAGAATTCTTTCCTTTTTTTAATCATCTAAAGTTTTCTTACAAGAGAGGGTCACGATATGTTGTCGCTAAAATCTGATCAAGGCTGTGTTTATTGCATCAAGAACATCAAAATTAAATGTTTTGCAGAGTTATACGTGCCACATTTAGTTTTGATGTTCTTAATGCGACAACATATCGTGACCGTCCCTGGTTAGTGTTTGTTACATTGGAAGATTTTTGAGAAAAATCCAAAATTTTAATTCAAAATTACGATAAAATTTAAAAATAAATTGTCTTAATTAAACACAGAAACAAAAAAAACAAACAAACCAAACATGATAGGTTAACTTAATTGTTCAAATTGTTGGCCGTTACAGCAAGACAATGTTCTAATCTTTTTGAAAATTATCGTGAAGGATTTAAAAGGTTTGGCCGCATTTTGTATATTTAGTCAATTCATTTCTTGTTTTCCAATTTCAGGGTTAGCAAAAATTTCTGCTTTTTAGAAATTAAAAAAAGTACAATCAAGATGGCTTAGACAAATTAATTTAAAACAATTGTTTTGACTTAAATATTTTGCTGTCAATAAATATTACTTTTAAGACAGTCAACATTTCAAAACATAGTCAAAATGTAGCTAACAATTTGCCATACACTTTTTATATAAAACATTTTTTCATTAAACTTGTATTTACGCCTTTACAGCAGCGTTTTCATACTTTTGGCCTACCCTGTTTACCTGAATAACACATCATAACTATTTAACCATCTTTCTATCTCTAAAGTTTTCCGAGATCCAAATGCTTTTCACATTGAAATATACACCCTGTATATTAAATAAAATAGATAAACAAATAAGACTGGAAAGAATAAAGATAGGTACTAGAATCCTCAACCTGGTATTGTTTTTCAAGACAAGATAATTCAAAAATACAAAAACTGATTCTTAATTAATCTTATTATTATGTTATTTAATAAATGCTTAAATTATACCGACCCACTATTTTATTATCCTCTGCGAAACCACTTGCCCGCCGTCTCAGAAGGAACTAACTAGCTAAATGAATTAATTCTAACATCAGAATACTAGCATCTTGCAGAAGTGCATTGTATAAATCTTATTTAATTGGCTCTCTTATTTGCAGGGCTCCACACGGTATTATCTGTAAGGCGGCCAATGTAGTTAGTCTGGTGGTTGGGTTTCTGTGGTAGGTACTCCATAATTGATCGTTAAGTAGTAATTGTGCATTATATTAACGTTAACAATAACGTCTACAAAATGCGAATATTTATAACGCTTGCGAATTTAAAAAACTGAATTTTGTGTCCATTTTTACTTATACAAACTCCACACGGTTGCTTGCTATAAAAAAAAGTCGTCCTGGAGCAGTAGTAATCGAAGAGTGAACTAAAAATTTATCAATTGTCCGATTTCCGGGTTTTATAAGTATTAATTTCTTCTGCTTATAAGAAGAAGTATGATACCTGAAGAATCAGCTGTTAAAAAGTTATGATACAAACTCACCTTTTTTTAAATGAAAGCTTTTGTTAGCTATGACCTATTTAAATTCTTTTTTTTTCTTCTTCCAAAATATATAAGAGTTGATGTATTTATTTTTAATAATACGCAAGTTACAAAGGTTTTTTAATTTTTTTAAAGATGAGAAACAAAAAGTAGGCTGTGGAAACAAAAAAAAACAAGAAAAACCGGAAATGATAAAATATATTTGAGAACTGTTCTAACTTTGTCTCAAAAAACTGCACATTTTTGGTAATTTAACCGTTTCTCTGTCTATTAACCGAGATACCCATGTAATCCCATCTAATTTGGACCTTCCTGAACGTTTATAATCAAAAAGTATTAAAATTTTGTTTTAAATAATAATAAAGTATTGCACAATCGCGCTTTATCGATAGTGGTGGTTTTAAATAATAAATGCCGTTCAAACTAAACTAAAAAACTAACAACTACATTCCAGCAACAAAAGTTTATTGTGTACATGTTACTTTGAAAATCACGTACGTTTTTAACTGGAACATTGTATTATTACTGTTTGTATGTTTTAAAAAATGGCACACTAGGGACAGGCGGTGTTGTATAAATCCCTTAATAAATTATAATATTTACTCACACAACAAACAAAATGCCAAAATATTTTTATAACGCTTGAATTCACAGATAAACCAGGAGGTCGCCTTTAATATTAATAAATCTTGTAACTTTAAATTATTATCTAATAAAACGCTATTTAATTGAAATATGTCCTCGAAGATATTGGACAACCATCAGCTTACTCAATACATTAATAAACTTAGTTACTTTTTCCAATCATTGCGCCAGAGTTAGAGATGTAGTTTTGAAAAGCTGTGCTTAGATATCCCTTTACCCTTTAGCTCCTAGTCTTCAATTTTTTTCTGATACTTATGGTTTTCATTCGATCATACGAATGTTACATTTCACATTTACCCAACAATACTAAATGTCGTTGCTAGGAAAATGCCAGCAGGCTTTTTAGTTTAATAAAATGAAACAAACAGAAATACAAAGTAAAAAAATATAGGATTCCCTTGAGTTGCGTATTCCCGTTTCCCGTACTCTCAGCTTTATCCCCATTTGGCTTGCATTGATACACAGAACGAGCAGTCAAATTGTCAAATTTGATAAATTTATAAGTGCTGTGCCAAAAATTACGATCATGTAATTTCAACAATTGGATTCTTTTTTGCGAATAATTTTGCACTTATTAGTAGAATCTTCGTTCGTTACTAAATTTGTCGGTTTTCCATTTTTAATATGTTTCATTTCCCTTATGACACCGCCAGCAATCATAAAAGCATTTTCCATAGATATTTAAAGTTGTGCATAGATGCTTGCTACTGATAGGTTTGTTCCAGCGATCCGATGAACTGTCACCATTCTGCGCAGCATCAGTATCGCGTTTCAGCATTTCCAGCACACTCTGATGGTACATCGGACGATTAGTCGGTTGTTCCAGCAGCTATCGGATCAATTCATGAACTAGTTTATGGACGGTTATATAGTTCATTACCTTCTCGTTCCTTATTTCCGACACATCATTTGCAAATATAGCAAACATGGTTTTTCCCGTTTCTGGTATATCGTATGTGTGGTAGCAGTGGACCTAAAACACTACCCTGTGGTACACCAGCTCTTATTGTTCTTAGTTCTGAGTATTGATCACTGCGATTCTTAACTACCTCTCATAAATGTAAGATTTCAACAATAGGCTGTAGTGTTTTGATAGTTGTTCTTGTTTAAAGTCTAATGCCAGACTTTAGAAAAAGCCTAGGCAACGTCCAGAAATACCGTAGAACATTTCTTTCCTTCTAATGTTTTTTCCAAGAGATCAGCAACCTATCTACCTCGTCTATGATTGCATGATTGTTCCTAAATCCAAACTGATACATTAGAATTATGCGCTTTGCTTGTATTATAGGTTTGAACCTTTTTTAGAGGAGTTTTTTATACAGTTTGAATAGCACAGGTAGCAGTGATATCGGTCTGCACAATGATACTTCATCGATCGATTTACCAGGTTTAGGAATCATGATAACTTGTGCTATCTTCCAGCAAGTCTAATGGAAGCATTGATTAGGTTGGTCACTTTGACAATTCCTTTTCAAGGCAGTTGCTTCCGGATTTCTCCAGTTATGAGATCCTATCCTGGTGCTTTCTTAGGATCAATGTTTGTTTCGATTGCTAATTTAACTTCTGTTGGAGTTACAAGTTCAATTTTTAGAGGAGGGTTTTCTATTATTATTGGAAGGTCTTAATCAGTCCGTATTGTGACACCCCGCCTAGGATCAATTATTTAATTTTACCTCAGTGTTGATTCATTTACTTTTAAATGAATAACATTAGAACAAATGTTGACGCATCAGTTATTAAAACATGCGACACTTCAAAAGGGCCAAGTTATGAGGATTTCAACTTTAACAAAACACATTAACGTTTAAATATTACGCTCATAACTTGAGTCCTACAGCGTCAGCATTTGGGTTTCGTCAATCAACAAATCATTTGTTGATACATTTTTACATCATAAGTAGGACAAACTACTCGCACAAATACGTGTTTATAGGAAAGAATGGCAACGATGCAACTATAATAAAAAAGGGCTAGCAACGGGGAACCTAAAATCTAGGGACAGTCGCGCTGGGGTAGTTAAGAACCAACCACCGAGAAATGTACAGCCGGTCGAAAAATAAAGAAGTTTGTTAAAATTTTTGTGTTTTATTTGTTTCTTACTATGTAATCATTGCTCTTGACCTGTGTACTCCGTAAAACAACGTTTGAGGGTCCAACCATCATACAAAGACGATCACGAGCCATAATAAACAACAATAAATATAAGAATAATCTTCCCCAACTTATGTACAGTAAGGTCCGTTACAGTATATCGTATGACTGAAATGAGATATAAAGTGGCATAATTTTCACAATCAGAATTATTTACGATATACGTTTGCATTCTGGTAAACAACGAGGCATGATTCAGCGCGGATACTCACTGTGAAATAACAAGAAAAAAGCATTTATCCTCATTTTCCAAATACTTACAGTTGTCATTGGATCTAGGTGGGCAGCGGTAAAGCAAATATGCGGAATAGTGACTAAAAACTGAAAGATTTAATAATTAAACAGATTATTTGATTCGATGGCATTGACAATAGTTGATTTCCACATCGACGAACTTAATCCTAATTTCTTGAGCACTTAGTTTGTCGTTGTGATCCTTAATCTTTCTGTTTCCGCTGTGCATATCTCATCAGTTTCCCTACTGTGTCGTTAACGGAGTGCGTTTTCCAGCGTCGAAGCTCGGACCGGCGCATTGGGCGCCGCCACATTTGTCCCAACCCAGCTTCAGTATCGTCGCAGCTTCGGTTCGGTCATCAGGATTTTCGACTCGTCTTTTATTATTTCGTAATTTCGATTGCAAAAGCGCGTACACGCGTTAAATTTGTCGTTAAAACTAGTTTCTTACCGGAATCGTAAATCATGTGCTGTTCGTAAATTAATTGAAAAAAAAAAAAGTTTTTGATGACAATGTTAGTTTACGCGAAAAAAAAATAGTAATTAAAAAAAAACTATATTAAAAACCTATTTAAATAGCATAAAATTATAGTAGCAATTGTTCTTCTGAAATAGTTGTAGGTATAACAAGTTTTCAAAATTTAATATTGTTGTATACAATAAAGAGGCGTGGCCAACAAACTATATATGCACATAGAAACCAACTTTGGTTATTCACTAATTTTCTAATGGTAATTACGGTTTTTTAGAAATGTCTTTAGTTAATTGAAACTCTACATGCAACTCATAAAAAGTTTAATTTTAAACGTGTGCTTTTTCGATATTCATTTAACTAAATTAACCGTAAAATATTCAACCAAAAGTATTCTATTATGTACTCATAATCCCAATTAATTCCTAACTAAATTAATCAAGCAAGTAAAATGCTAATATTAATGCTCAATATGAATAAATTATAAATGCACATAATTTTTTCAGGCTGCGTTATTTTCCTCATAGTTTTTTTTTTCCAGTAATGCGACCGTTAGAGTTGAGACTTTTTAATAAATGTCTATGCATCTAAATTCAACATATTAGCATAATACGCAAAGCCTGTAATTAAAAAATAAATCAATTTTTATTACGTCCGCGGTAAATCTCACGAATAATAGCAACATGCATCGTTTAATAATTTTTTCAATATATTAATAATAAAGTAGTCATTCCTATGCGAATTAAATTCACTTGTACATCTGTATGCGCAGCCAATTCTTACTTGCGTATTATTAAAACCGCAACTTTATATTTTAATAAACCGTTGTCTTGCTAAAGTTTTAATTACTTTTTAAAATATAACGTAAATAATGTTTGCTTAAAGGTGAAATATTATCGCCTGTTTTATCCGCCTAAACTAATTATGTACACACGTAAGCACAGTGTGCATGTCATAATATTTCAGCTAGACAATACGGGGTGAAATCCAAAAGTTTTGGAAATTTCCGGTCACATTGGCAAAACTGTATGTTCTAGCAATACGTGACGTTTCAATGCGTGTTCAATTATTTAGATTGTGAAACGCGTTTTGTTTTATTTCGATACGGAAAATATGGAGCCGCATGAAAAGTTTGAACATTCAAATCTGGAAAATGCTCCGGTAGAATCATAAAAATCTTGAATCGTAACTCTTTCACTGTCAAACCCGTAAATATACGTTGTGCAATAACAAGTTGCTATTGTCAAACCCATAAATATACGTTATTCTGCACCTCAGAGTTAAAATTCTGGTGAATGCGCCGGGTTAAATAATATTAAGCTAATAATTGTAAGACAAATTATTTATTATCTTTCTTATTAGGGAATAAACAAAAAAGTTTTTTTCACAAAAGTTGTTAGAATTTATTAGCTTTATAACCTACAATTGTTTTTAAATGCACAGAGTATTTAGTTTTCGAGAATCAATATGGAACTTTACTATTTCAAATGGAACACCCTCTACCTTTTATACCTATTTTTAAGTTTTCTTGTAAATTCATTATTTGCTGATAAAAAATATCTAGTATGTCCTTTGTCTAAACTTAATATTTCTTGGGACATAATGAATAGTTCGCAGAGGATGTTCGTTTTGTAAATAAATACACATCCCGAGAGAAGGCCACATATTGCGAGTAATTACAGAAACATGAAAATAAATTTAAAAGAATATGGTTCCGCTGAGAAATAATTTGTCTTACAATTAGCTTAATTTTTAACCCGGCGCATCCACCAGAATTTTTGTTCAAAAAATAAAAATCCGACACAGACAGCCTGTTCATACAAAAATTACCCGACAGTGAAAGGGTAACGCTGGAATCACTGAACGCGGGAATCAAGCAATGATGGAACCATGCAACACAGGAATCGTTCATTGCTGGAAAGCTCAAATCTGGAATCCAGAAATTAAGAATTTTTGCTGCCCCCTATATTACAAGAGCCAAAGTATAATACAACTACAAAACACCTCGTTTTATATTTTGTCCTAATCATTGTACAGTGGAAGATAAAAACATCGTGTTAATGGTAACTCAAGGGCTACAAATTGGGGCAAAGTTAGGCAATTATAATGCTAAGTCAATTTCAAAAAGAAAGTAAAAGAGTTGACTAAGTATTATAATTACGAAACTTTGCCCCAATTTGTAGCCCTTGAATTACAATTAACACGATATTTTCATCTTCCACTGTACAATAGTTGAGACAAAATATAAAACGAAGTGTTATGTAATTATATTACACTTAGGCTGTAGTAATATAGAGGGCAGCAAAAATTCTTAATTTCTGAATTCCAGATTTGAGCTTTCCAGCGATAAACGATTCCCGTGTTGCATGGTTCCATCGTTGCATGAGTCCTGCGTTGAGTGATTCCAGCGTTAAACAATTCAAGATTTGAATGATTCTATCGGTGCATTTTCCAGATTTGAACATTCCATATTTAAATGTTCCAGATATGAATGGCTTACCGGAAATAGCATTTATTAAAAACATTTAAAGATATTCTTAGTAAAATATTCGTCGAAAAAGTCCAGAGAATTACAAAATCTTTCATTATAGCGCCCCTTCACAAAGTGAGCTGTCGTGCGTACAGTTACAGCAAATAAGCAAAATTGTCCACCGTGTTGGGCACGTTTGAATTCTCTTAACTTCTTTTAATAACGCACATGAAAAACATCTCCACTTCGCTTTCAATTTGTAGAAAATATTTAAGTCGAATCGTATTATAGCATAACCGAAGAAATTTGTTTGTTGTTGTTTGAATAGTTCAAATGTGCACTTTGAATGCGGGAAAAAAATCGTAACTGCGAATTCACGAAATTTTTGGGCAACTTTTCGTTGATCGATAAATAACGTATCTAGTGTAGATCTTCAATTATTACTTGGCTTGGATCTCGGATTCGAAAAGATGGTTGAACGTGTCGGTTAATACAATTCAATGTATTATTTTCACGTACCAACAATTGCTTAAATTTGATATTTCCTGCATCAAATGATCAATTTATAACAAAAATACCCGCGCAATGGTTAATATTGTTTATCAATGGATAATTATCGCAGAAAAGAAATGAACCTACTTTATAAATGACACAGTTGCTATTATTAATAAATCGATTAGTTGCTCATTCGAATATTTGTAAATAAAATTTATTGGACGTTTTAAATTTCATAATAAAATAATTTCGTTTCATTTTCAGGTTACTGGATAGTTATTGTCATAGGCAGTAATTTAAAAAGATAAACACACTTGGCTCTTTTACGAGATCCTAAATCTACAATATTGAATCGCTAAAACTGTGTATTAAATAAATTTATAGACTACGTACTGAACAATTTTGTGTGCGATTTTAATTAATACCATCAAAGAGTTTTGTGCATAATGAGTGAATATTCACTTAATTAAAACCGGATTTACTGAGTTAAACAGTGCAGTGGGTGAGATACAATGTGATTGTGTATATTAAGAGAATAAACGAATAATTAATGTGAACAATGTTGGTTGATTGTTGGATACCGCACATATTTATTTGGACTATACTAGTTGGAAATGCTGTTGGTGCTCCTTCACAACAGCAAGAACACATGCAAGGTATAACCTAACTATTTGTTGTATGGTAATCTTTGAGGCGTCGGGTCAGATCGTACTTAAAATAGTTTTGATGATATCACAACTGCTATAAACTAGTTGAGAACTTTACGATTAGTAGTCATTTAAAGTAAGTAATATTTGGGGAATATACAGGGTGATTGAAACTCGACTTTAAGCAAGGGGATCTCGCTTATTATAATAGCTAGAGTATAGGTTTAAGTTTGGCAAAGTTGCTTAATTTTGTGCTCAATAATAATTCAAAGTGAAATTGAAAATACATCAAACGATAGCTGAGAAAATTTGGGAAAACCCTGAAAATACCATTTTTGAAAATCGTCGATAAAATACAAAAATAACACGCTGTTAACTGGTACACCGCGACGAATTACAGAACACAATTTACTAAACTAGTTTCTTACAAATAACCTCCATATACAGGGTGGTCCACATAAAAGGTTCACTATTGGGAACTCGTAAACGGTAAGAGCTACAAAAAAGTTTAAATTAGATTAACTGTTCCCCTTTTTGGGACTCATTCAGTGATGCTTTAATGTATTAAAAAAACTTCCATGGCGCGCTATACAGGGTATGTCTTAAGTATTGCAAAACAATTCGGGAGGGGATTTCTTATCAAAAATTAAGAGAGGTCTTTCATATATATTTTTTTCTTTAAACGTTTCCATTCGGAGTTACACCCTCCTACAGGGGAGTGGTAAAATAGGGAGTTTATTTTATTTCTCAAATTTGGATAAATGTAGGAGAATGATATTTGGTAGATGTTTTATACTTATTAAAAAGGTTTCCCATAGTTATAATTTCAATCAACTCCACCTTCAGAACTTTTAGGTGGGTTTTAATTTTGCATTTTTTTTTTCAAAGCTTTATTTATTTAGAAACTTTTTATCATTTAGTTTTTCTCATAAAACTTACCGTTTTTAAGCAAAAAATAAAATAAGTAAACATGGACCATCAAATTAATATTCCAATACAAAACAATTCATTTTGGGGGTTGCCATGGTTTGTTTATGTTCATATTGGGTAAAATTGACGGATGTAATTCATTTTGACGTTTACGCGGCGACAACGCTAAAACGCCCGTCAAATCTACCTAATATGGACATAAACAAATCATGGTAACCACCAAAATGAATCGTTTTATATTGGAATATTAATTTAATGGTGCATGTCACTTATTTTATTTTTTATTCAAAAACGGCAGGTTTTACAAAAAAAAACTTAAAAATAAAAAAGTTTCTAAATAAATCAAACATTTAAAAAAAATTGCAAAAGTTTAACCGACGATAAGTTCTGATAAAAAAACAACAGGGGTCTCACTTTTCAACCTCTTGTGAAGGTGGTATTGATTGAAAATATTACTATGGGAAACCTTTTAATAAGAATGAAACATCTATCAAATATCATTCTCTTATATTTATCCAAATTTGAGAAATAAAATAAAAACCTAATTTTACCGCCCCCTTTAGGGGGGTGTAACTCTGAAAGGAGACGTCTAAGGAAAAAATGTTATATGAAAGACCCCTTAATTTTCGATAAGAAATCACCTTCCGATTTTTGTTGCAATACACACACACCCTGTATAATCAGATGTGTTTTTTTTAAAAATTGTTAATAAACCGGTTTTTGGGAGAAAAATATATGTTTTTATTTTACTGTGCACAAAAACATGTACAACTTTTTCCCCAAAAATTTTTTTGTACCATCAAGTATAACCAAGTTATAAACGATTTAAAAAAATGCTAATTTTGATTTTAGTTTATTATCTAGCGTGCCATGGTACTTTTTTAAAACATGCAATCATTACTGAATAGGTCTCAGAAAGTTGCACGCTTTGTCTAATTAAACTACTTTGTAGCTCTTACCGTTTACGAGATCCCAATAGTGGCCCTTCTATGTGGACCACCCTGTATATAAATCGAACAAGTAATATTTTACGGATAATAAATTCTGGAACTTAGTAATCATAATTTATTACTGAGTTACTAAAATTTAACGAACTTATTTACAGTTTCCGAAGGTGCTGTAACTTTTGTACAGGAAATAAACTTCAGCTATTTTCACAGATGAATTGTTATTAATGGGAAAATGTTGTATAACTAGCCAGCCACGACAAAATTGCTTATAACCTCAAAGTACTTGAAACGATGTTGAAAATTGAAAACTATTTGTGAAGAAGTTAGTTACTTGATAACAAAATAAATTTTCATTAAATAATAAATCTTGTATAAGAATGATACTAGTCTAGCGTCTAGCAAAAAGAAATAGAAGTGTTGGGCTCTTACATTGATGTCGAAGGCAAGAAAATATCCAGTGAAGCATAAATTAAAGTTACCTAACCATATTCATTTGTTCTCTATAGATGCGAAACTTCGATTCATAATAATGATGTAGAAATGAAACTAGAAGTATGTGAGAGGAGAACGCTCATGAGAAAATATCAAAGGCGGAGACTCTTGGAGCAGAAGAACAAATTAAAAAATCATGGAAATGTATAGTCAACAAAAAATAACCATTTGTATTAACAAAGATTTGCAAGAATGCAAAGATTACGATGACTGAAGCATATAAACAGATAATATCGAACAAAGATTTTACTCAACTGGAATTAAGTCTCATAAATCAATCAACACTATCAGTTGATTTTACGAAGCCTATTGTAAATATAACTGTAAATTTTAAAATGTACCAGTTGTGAAGCTACCTGTGCAAACCTTTTTTGAATTATCCTGTAGATAACACCAACAAAAATTTAAGAATTGTAAAAAAAAACAGCCAAAAATCATTTATGATTTGTGTTAACATGAACATCTAAGTTCACAAGCTATTTGAAAACGCTAGCCTGTTTTATATTGGTCATTTGATGTTAATTCCGTATTGAAATTTTTTGCGAGGCATCTGTGTTCATTTTACGATACAGCAAACTTTTAAAAACTTTGAGTTATAAGTTACAACAATGAAAGTTCACCAATAAATAATCTTTACAAACGTTTTTAAACAATAGCAGACCTCCGTGTCTTGAAGACGTAATTCTTTGCGGAAATAACACAGTTTCGCAATAAAAGTTTAATGTGGCAATTAAAAATTATGCCAAAATTAAACAAACTGGTTTATAAGTAAAATGTTTATAAGACTATTCCCCTCATGGTCATAGAAACCAATCACTTTAGTCAAATTATAGTCACGCCTTAATGTTTTGACCAATCACGTTCATTTTTAAGCGAAAAAAGCCCTAGGGCTTTTTTCACCTCCAAAATAGCGAAAACATGCCGTTGTCATGTCAATTATATCCTTAGCAACCTGGTTGTTTGTTTACAGATGTTTGACAGTTGTAAAATATATTTAAGATGAGCCGTTTTGGAATAACTTCCATAGAAGAAATACAAAAAACTGTTGCAAATATAACTCCCACAAATACTGTTGCATCCAAAACGTCAATATGGAAACAATTTGAAAAATTTTGCAAGGAAAGGAGTTACGATTTAAATGCGCTACAGAGGTTAGTACGCTATCGAAAATGTTAACAAATAATAAACGAAAATTGTACCTAATTATTTTTGGTATCTTATTTGGGAAATAGTCTAATCAAATATATTTCGGAACATTATTTTGCAAGGAAAAATTTTAACTCAAGTTTGTTACTTATAGGTAACATCCCTCGACAAAATGAATGACAAAATCCTTCGCCTTCGGCTCAGGATTTTGTCATGTCTTTTGTCTCAGGATGTTACCAAAGTAACAAACTTTTGTCAATAATTTTACCGGCAAAATAATGTTCCCTTAATATATTATAACTGAAAATATTTTTTTATCACTGTCCGGGGTAAAAATTGCCATTAAGCACGTAATATAATTTCTCATTTAAACGGACCTCAGATTTTACCTACACGCTATGTTTCCGAATTTTTTATTTTGCTGACATTTGTTCGAATTACTTCGTTGAATTTTGGCGTTGTAAGCTTTGCAAACACAAGTGAATATTACAGGCGAGCCCAACGAAATTGGAATAATTCGCGACAAAATTAGCATTCTTATCGACATCTTATCTAGTTTTTGGTATCAACTATTATTTAGCATTCCTTAAAAATTTCAATCCACTGGTGTTCTCTTGAGTTCGATTTTCTCATTTTTAAAATTTTAAATATATCGCAAAAAAAAATTGTTAGAAACTAGTACGTGCAGTTAGTTTTCTAGATTGCTTGCATGTAACAAAGTACTTTGCAGTTATATGTAACACGTTCCTACTTAAAAATACACATTTATATTTATAATCCAAAAAATCGATAAAAAGCTGTTTATTACAACTTATTACACAATTAGCAAGCCAATTTAGCGCACGAGAACTTCCAGTCTTGGTAGCCAATATAAAATGGTTCACAAAATGTACAAGTTGCATTCACTCTTAACCCTTATGGTGCCTGTACACCTGAGAGTAAAGTACTCTCGAGAGTAGCGTCGCCAAGGATACAGCCCCTGAGAGTAACTCGCGATTGGCTGTATCCTTGGCGACGCTACTCTCGAGAGTACTTTACTCTCAGGTGTACAGGCACCATTATGTCAATAACCGAAATTCACAAACTTGTTCAATGACTTACATAATTTTTGTAATAGACTTATTCTGTATTTGTACATTTTTGTAAATAAAAGATTGGTCAAATCATTCAGTTTTAAATTTCAAAGCTTAAAACCTTTAACAAACATACGAAACACTTTATTTACTTTTAAATGATGTAATAAACAAATCAGAATACATATTTAAATAAGTTCAAAACGACCATCCAGCTCAACAGCCTATTGTAAAAATTTGCCCAACTTCGTTATATTTTCTGTTAAACATTTGTGTTGTTACGAATTACTTTCGATTTTAACCAATCGCAAAAGAATAGTTTTCTCCTAATTTTCTGTAAAATTAGATGTAGAAGATTTTTACATAGTTGTAACAGAATCTCCAAATCAGTTAATTATAAAATAACTTTCAGACTTATACAGACATAATTATTACTGGGTCGTGTCACTTGTGCTATAGAGCAGCAATAAAAAAGCGCAGAAAAACTAAAAAAACTTGCTTAGCTTGCGGAAAACTTGTCTGCGACGAGCATGCCATAACAATTACAAAATGTAAAGAATGTGCGTAAGGAAATAAATGTTATTCATTTTCCTCACATAAACCTTAGCTTTTGTTCATTTAATCATCCCTGTAATTGTATATTAGTGTGTCTAATCAATAATTGCTCATACATCTCTCTACAAGCGGGTACCCGGTTATTTAGAATGACTTAGTGAGGTTTGATGCAAAAAAAATTGGTTCCAGGACGAAAAATATATATAAAACCATATTTCGCTTTAAAAAACGAAGGTTTAAAAAAATCACTAAAACATTAAGAGATTTCACCGGGTGGGTACCCGGTCATTGACAAAAGCATTTTAGGAGCTTAAAATTTTTATGTAAAGGACAATAGATTAATTCTGTAAACCTTTTTATTTTCTACAATAATTAACAAACACAGCTAGGACAATATATTCCATGTAATAATTTTTTAATTTAATTTTTTTCTCCCTAACGGTTTTGTAACCTTACTTGTGTTTTTGTCTAGATTTTCCTCAACTGCATTAAGCTGTTCGATTTAGTTTCTTACCTGTACTTTCTTTAATTTAACTTGATCATTCAATCTTATACTGACTGATGTTCAGTTCGATTAACTTTTTCTACTTTATATTCGTATTCCCTGGTTACATTTTTAACATCGTCAGCTTTTTTAAAACCAATTGCTTACAATTTCAGGTAGTTTTTGCACTGTAAAGGTAAATGAATTTTGAATTTGGCAGCTAGATAGTGCCATTTAGAAAGTTGTTAAACCAAAACAATGATTAATTTGACTGTAATGTTTAAATTATAAGATATATGACTCGAAAATTTTCATTACACCTCTGACAATGAGAAAAGAAAAACTTGGATGCAGACTGTTATGTTACCTCTTACAGTTGATTATATTGGTTACTTATTTGCTAGCAAGCATTTGATTTTAAGTTTGTTTAAGACGTTATTAAAACGTTATTTAAAAAACCTTGCTATTTGTAAAATTTTTATGTTTGCCATTTTTACACTCATACAATATTGCACATGCATTAAGTTGTAATAGGATCTGTCTTAATGTCGATTTATGTAGACGATTTGATCCCTCTCTCGTAACAGCATCATGATTGATAAACGGGCTAAAAAGTGACAGGTACTTATCAAAGTTTTGATTAATATGGCAACTATATCTTGTACTACTATCAAGACTTCTATTTTTAAACCATCATAAAAACACTTATTGCTAAAATTTCTTCAGTGGACCATGATAAAAATTTTTGTAATTTTACATTCCTAATAACAGTGTAACCAGACATTAAAAAATTTTAATAGAGGCGAACGAATCGTGGTTACGAAGTGTATAATCGCATTTTTTGTTGTTTAATTTTTCGTTCCGCGAGCACAAAAGTAAAAGTGTCCATAATTTAGCTAAATAATTAAATTTAACGTATTTGGATTGAAAACGAAGCGGTATTCCAGTTTCTGGATCGTTGCATTTGAAAGTCGGGCTTAATTTTGTAAAAGCTACACTGTAATAAATTATAATTTTCAGAATATCTTCATACTTTCTGCCTTGTAAAAAAATATTATTTGTATGTACTAAAATTGACTACTTTTATTCTTCTTTTTCTTTCTCTGGTGTTGGCCTATGGCTTAGTGTTGCCGCCGAGACCAGATAATTCTCGATCTCGTCTCGAATTTCGATATCGAGACTGGCATTTTTATATGTAGAAAAACTACGAATAGTTTTAATATATTATATTTTACTCGTATTAACCAATTTTTAGGAACCACTTACAAATGTAACTTTTAATTTATTTTAAATATTGTGTAATAAATTCGCAAGAGTGCCAAACATTGAGGCAGAGCAATACCCTTGCCGATTCGCTGTCAAGCCTGTTACGGTGTTTGCGAATAATTAGGCTAGCTTTCAAAAACATTCGTTCAGCCATTCTGGCGAGCTTTGGATATAAAACTTGATGGATTTTCCCACCAAACCAATACGTCTGGATCTTCATTTGTTCGTGGCATTGCTACATAGTCACTTTTTATAGACTTCCTCAAATTTAGACATTCCTCTGGTGGAAAATGATTTTGTATATTCCTGTATGTGGTGCCATTTTAGGTGTCGTTTTAGACCAGTTGTATTAGATTGCTTTATTCTTGTTTTGAATGATATAATCTACAGATTCCAATTTTATCATTGCCTGTGACTGGTCCTTTCTGTATGTCGAAATGTTCCTTCAAATTCGCAGCCGTTTTGGAGTCACTTAATATCGATGAAAGAATGTTCTGAGACAAAAAATGAGCTTTATTTAAACTATCATCTACCAAATTTGAATATTTTATTACAGGTAACACAAAAATAGTTAAAAACAGTTGAAAGATCCGAACAGAATATTTCGCAATTTTTTATACCGCATTTAGAATGCAAACACGGCGAGTCATTTTTTTTTTTAATAAGAAAGTGTAACCCTTGTAAATAACTTATTTTACTAAACGTTGCATAAGATTTATTATGTCATTTTTGTGTCATAAAAATTGACCCTCTACTAGGGACAGCAGGCGAAGCTCTAGTCACATCTCGCGTCGTTAAATTTTTAGAAATTCACTTGACAAGCCCCCGAAAGTTAAGATGTTCCTATTGTTCGCTGTATAACCCGGTAGAATGATTCTGTTGAATTATTTGTGCGACTGGATTGTCTATGCACTGATATATTACGGTCGGGCCATTGTCGTCGTAAATAACACACAAAATCGTCGACTCCGCCAGATTGTATAATGTGGCCGAATCCGTTTGTTATAATTTTCTCGTTTGCCAATAACGGCGCAGTCATAGTCATTTTAACTGTTTCAATGGTGGCCTCATTTGCTACGGCACTGCTAACTTGGAGCTTCAGGAAATAGAACACGTTGTCCAAAATTGGATCAGTACCTCGTCGAATCAGGTCTTTTTTTACAGACGCTACACGATCGATCACAAATCGGTCAATAGTTGAATGTTTATTTCTAAATCCAAATTGGTGAGAGGGAGTTAGTTCTTTTAATTAAGATCAATTTTTATCAATGCATCGCCCTGCATTTTTTATCACTGTGACTATTTAGCATCATAGTGTGTCATAAATGTTGTATTCAAACTGGTTGCGGTTAAAAAATAAAAAATGTTGTTATTTAGCTGCTAGTGAAATGAGATCGAAATTGCACCTTTAAAAGAAAAAACAGCGAATTTTGTCCGATAGTAAAGTCCTCATCTATTTGCTAATGAAACTGCACAGATAGTTACAATATAGCTGCAAATACAAAAGCTGATAATCCTAAGGACTTTCTAATCTACAGTAATTTGATCGCCTATACGGATCGGCTTTCAATAGCGAAATATAACAGAGCAGAACCCGCTGGAATAACTAGTTAATGCAAACAAACTGAAACCAAAAATGAAAGTAGTTAAAATTCTTCCACATAAAGTCTGTAAAAAAATTGCTTCAGATTTGGGCGACGACTAGGAAAATTTTAGTTGTTTATATTGTACAGTGTACAATTAGATTATTTATCGACTATATTACCATTAAAAACAAAACAGTATAGTCAACAGTTTTTGATAAAATTTCATATACAGGGTGTCTCAGATTAGATTACGAACATGGAGATCTTGCTTATTATAAGACGTTTTTCTCCGGAACCGTTTAAGATTTTTTCAAACACTTTGCACCATTCTACGATGCGCGCATTAGTAAATAGAAGAATTTCGATTTTATCTCTGACGGTTTCATGGCCAACGCGATCGCAAAAATTACCTTTATTATTCCGATTGTCAGTTTTGTCCCTAGTTTTCCGAAGCAAATGGACAGTGGCACGTATCACTCTGCAAAACATTTAGTTTTGAAGTTCTTGATGCAATAAACACAGCCTTAATCAAATTTTAGCGACAACGTGTTGTGACCTTCCCTGGTTAGTATAAGAGGAACCACAATCAATTTTTAAAAGAACAAAATTCCTCGTACTTCAGTAGTTATAGAAAAATATGAAAATGTTGAATTTCTTTTTTCTCTCATATAACTTTTTTGTCCTAATCATTAAATTAATTTCATTTGTACCTTCTGAAGATACTTTTTTATATAGAAGGTAACTATTATTTTAATTATTTTTTTATCACTTTTCATTTTCACCCCTAACTTCATTTTTTCTTATGGACCGCCAAGTTGGCTTTGGTATAGTTAAATTTATTCTGCTCTTTCTAACGATATATCTTTTGTTCTATCTATTTTAATAAATAACTCTGAAAATCAAGAAAAACCGTGTTTTACTATTATTATTTAAAGTTAGCTATGAAACATGTTAAACAGGTCAGTTAGCTTTGCTTAAGTTAAATGTGCTTTTTTCTCCTCTTTCTAATGGTATATCACTTGAAAGAAATTCGACATTTCCATATTTTTGCTATAACCTCTGAAGCACGAGGAATTTTTTACTTTTAAAAATTGATTGTGGTTCGTCTCATGCTAAGGAATAATTTATCTAATTTAAGCAAACCTGTATATCCTAAAATAAGCGAGATACCCATGCTGGAAATGTAATTTGGGACACCCTGTATAGCCGTAGCAGCGTTTTAGGCTTTCCAGCAAACTAGAAGGTTCACGTTATTCTGCTTACGTCAATAAGTTTGAGCTAAACCTTGGTGGAATCCAGTCTGTCATAAAGAAGGCGTTTCGACTTTGGTATTTCTGTAGCCCATCTTTGATTACGCGAATCCTACTAACCATTTCATCTAAGATTGGATGGCGAAATTTGAATTGAACGTTGAAACAATAAATGAGAAAATATTTCATCTGGCATATTGCACTCGTTCATAAAAACTTAAGTAAGGCCTTAAATTGTCCTAAAGTCTGTATAATTCTCTCTATAATAATTTAAGACTTTTTATAATATTATCCATTTTACATGTTAATAATAACAGCGAAGATAACTGTAAGAGTTATTGGTATGCCTGCTTTTTTATCTAATAATGTATTTACATAAAAACCTTGTACCTTTTTATGTGACGTGTATAAGAACTTTAGTTGTATATTGTTCCACAACAAAGACGTTTTGGAATCTTATTTTATTCTGTTGGAGCCGTAAAGTTACGAAAGGGTAATTTAACACAAAATGTATCTTTTCTGAACGCACATTGCGGACGGGTTCGTAGAAAATTATTTAAATTATATAATTTCGACGGTAACATTTAGAACAATAGCCTGAATATCCGTCACGTATCTTTATTATCATTTAAATTCCGTAAAGCAATGTTACCAACAATAACTGCGGGAGTTTTGTGCTTTTATACTAAATTAAGTTAATTATCCAATATACATCACGGTAAATTGGTATCTATTAAAAATAAATTGTTGGATTATTAATGGGTTATTAATGGGTTAAAAGCAAATTTTAAGACAAATTATTTATTATCTTTGTTATTAGGGGAGTAACAAAGAAGTTTTTTTCACTAAAGTTGTTGGAATTTATTAACTATATAACCTGAAATTATTTTTAAATGCACAGGGTATTTAGTTTTCGAGAACCAATATGCAACTTTACTATTTCAAATAGAACACACTAAATATTTAACGTTTTCTTGTAGATAAATCAATTGCCATTAAAAAATATTAAGCATGTTTTTGTTTCAAGTTAATATGTCTAGAGTTATTATTCTGGTGGATGCGTAGGATCAAAACTTAATCCAGCATGTCCTATGTTTAAAGTTAATATTTCTCGGGACATAATGAACAGTTCGCAGAGGATGTTCGTTTTGTAAATAAATACACGTCCCCAGAGAAGGCCACATATTGCGAGTAATTACAGAAATATGAAGATAAATTTAAAAGAATATGTATCCGCTGAGAAACCAACCAAAAATCCAAAACAAATCCCAAAATAAAAACTATTCGTTTTTACACAGTTTCTATGGCAAAAATGTTGCATCTCAACATGTCAAAATTTTCATTAGTTTTAAATCTGCCCAAAATTATACGATATCAAATTTGCTACAAAGACTATCAAATTACAAAACAGTGCTATAAAATAGATTATAGCTCCTCATACTAAAGAATAATTCATCTAATTTAAGCAAACCTGTATCTCTTATAATAAGCGAGATCCATACTGAAAATGTTATATGAATTTATATCACAAATATCGTCGTAAATTGTTGGTAACCAAAGCATGTGTTATTGGCTGCCCATCAGATGAAAATTATTACAAAAATCACATACTTCCCAATAATTAATAACAAAAAAATCAAAACATTCATACGGTCAAAGACAAACCAGAAGATAAAGTTGTCTTTGGGTTTTCAAAACCACCGTGATTTGTAGAAAAGTTTTATGCAATTTATTTTATGATGATTTAACAAATGTATAATTAGATTATGTTACTCATGAGTTTCAACAGTTTTTGTAAAAGAAGACTTTTTAGTAACTACCCTAATAATAGAGATAACAAATAATTTGTTTTACAATTAGCTTAAATTTTAACCTGACGCATCTAGAATAATGACTCAAAAAATATTAACTTATGACAAAAAATGCTTAATATTTTTTAATTGATTTATCTACAAGAAAACTAAAATATATAGGGTGTTTTATTTGAAATAGTAAAGTTGCATAATGATTCTCGAAAACTAAATACTCTGTGCATTTAAAAATAATTTTAGGTTATATAACTAATAAATTCCAACAACTTTTGTGAAAAAAAACTTTTTTGGTACTCCCCTAATAAAGATAATAAATAATTTGTCTTAAAATTAGCTTAATTTTTAAGCCGGCGCATCCACCAGAAATTTTCTTTTAAAAACAAAAAACCCGACACAGACGGTCTGTGCATACAAAAATTACCCGAGAGTGACTTAAGTAACTTTAGTTTTGGATGAAAGGTCGTACAACAAAGATTAGTCATTTGTTAATTCGTTAATTAATTGCATGCATTGAGAGGGATGAACTTCGTATGATTTTATTTGTTAGTCACTGCGCCCTTCCAAAACTAGATAATATAAACAATACCGATTACCAATTCACCCCGCCAAAAACTACTAAATAAAATTGTACATGCTGAAAATGTGTTAAAACGCATTTAAGTTAATATAGGATAATAATATAGTTACATTTATGGTAATATTTTACAAAATCAACTTGTTAATAAAATCCACGTAAATTTCATACAATGAACATATATAATATTTCTTTGTCTAAAAGAATGTGTTTTTTTGGTACAATATTTCGATCATCAAGTGATTCGATACCTTCGTTAGTCGACCGTGCCTCCCTTTAATCCAAGTGCTAACGATTTATGGTGTCATTTACATATGCGTCCGGCCACCTACTTAGGTACGTTATAAGTCAAACACCCTTATTCCACTTCTGATAATAGTTTTTATAAAATAGATAGATGCGATTTAGGAATTATTATTATTAAACTAATGCTTTAAGAGCTGGTTGAATTAGACACACACTAAACAAACTTAGGTTGAAAAACATACTTACTCTAATTTTAAATTATCCACAATAGTTTACAATTCAGTACCATTATTCAAACATACATATCTTGGATGTAATTGATTTTATTATTAATTATTTATCCATGTTGTTACAGAAGCCTATTTATTTTTATATTGGTATTAACAATTCAATTTAGAAACATTATTTTCTCAATTCGTTACTTTTGTTTCTATCTTTATTAATTTTACTTGCCAGCTTTAATTAAAAAAAATCTTTTGAAGTCAGAACATGTTGTTAGAACCAGTCTGCTTTAAAATAATATCCTCGGTTGAGATTCTGCAAAGCTTTAAGGTATAAGTAACGCGAGAAAGCACCTTTAATGGATGCAGTAAGGTAGCAGAAAAGTTTATGTCTTAAATCTCTTTCCGGCAGCATCCTTCCGTAACAGACCCGAGAAAAATTTTAAATTCAAAAAGAGCTCCATTCGTAAAACCAAGTTGATGTGTGTATTTGCGTGTATGTGTTTACGTCATTTTGATTGCCTGTTATTAGTATTTGATGTAAAGTACGTCATGATTTTAGTTTACGAATTTGTAATTTGAATAAACAAAATGTAATTATTTCTGATTAATAAAATAATATTTGTATTTCATTAGTATTGATTTAGTATTCTGTTTTGATATACAGACAGTGTATTAACTAACATGGGTATTAAACATGCCATCATAATTATTTCAAACATTTGTCACTTTAAAAATGTAATAATACTAAATAAATAAATGTAAAATCAATTGAAAGAAAAATACAAGAAAGACAGCTGGGATGGGTGGGTCACATTTATAGGATGAAAGAAGAAAGGTTAACCCAGTGTTTCCCAACCTTTTCTGAATCAAGCCCCACCTCAACCCCTCAAAAGTTGTCAATGCCCCCTATCATAACAGTCGACCAAATTTCGAAAGGATACATTTAATAGATACTACAAATAAAAAAAGGAACACAGGTAAAACAGTTTTTAATTTTACTTTATTTAATGAACATAAATTATATATAACACTTTGTATATTACAAAACATAACTCGTACTCAACTCGGTAAAACAAAATTCTATTTAATTTTTATTCAAAGTTCTAATTTAGTCAATTTTAATCTCGAATTCCCACGGTTCGTGATATCCAGACGATTTCGTTTTTTCTGTAACAAGTCATTTGCAGCGCTAAATTCACTTTCTAATAAATATGACGATGGAAAGGGCAACAGCACTTTTCTTGCAAAACTAGTTGAATCAGGGTATTTTGTTTCTGTCTCGCCACAAAGCCATGCCATTGTTCCTTTTATATTAAATAAAGTTCTAACAGATTCGTCATTTTGCATTTCCGATAGTGCTTCTTGGTACTGCATCGCCACAACACTTAAGTTTACTAGCAAGTTCATTTTATAACTATTTGGAATTAATAATTGCTAAAATTTCTAGTTTATAATAATGATAATAATACTTAGAATAGGCTTAATTACAATTCCCTATTTTTTTTCCGAAAGATCTCTTACCTGAAGATTCTTCTATCTCTTGTCGAAAATCCAATACAAAATTCTCTTTAGTAGTTGTGGTCATGCTAATAATTAAAGAACACAACTGCAATTGATGAAGAGCCAAAAGTCTTGAAACTTGATTAGGATTTTGATAAAAGATCCTTTGACAAGGATAAGTGGTTTTTAATTAAGCCTATTTACAATTAACAGTAAAACCCAGTAATTTATCAAATGGTAATTACAATGGTTTTTTGGTTAATAAAAAGTTTTAAATGTTGATGTCATTCACATTTTCATTAATTCAAACTTAAAATTATTAATTGAACATTTGACAACAAAGTTCTGGTATTTACGTAACTAAATACATCTAAATACATTGTTTTTATGTTGGTATAAGTGACTGTTTAATGGGAGAGTGTTAAAACCGCTGTATTTTCTTCGTCATCAATTACAATTTTGGTTCAGTCATTTCAACTAACGTCAAAAAGTTGAGCAAGAGTTATTAAACTCCATCCTCCTAAAAGCGGCTTTGAAATTATAGTAGTCTTCTACGGACTTTATTCCCAAGAGTTTTACTTCTTATTTTATTTTATGGCCGAATAATTATTTTAGTCTGAGTGTAATTTAAGACTATAAGCTAGAGATTTATTGACCAAAATGGCATGCACTAAATGTTTGAGACTGTAAGAATCTTTTTAAAATAATTTCAAGTGTATATAATGCTCCAGTCAATACTTTAAGAGATGATATTATGGTATTTTGTTTTTTTATGAATAATTAAATTAACAAATACGTTGCGTCTTCATATACATTCAAATTTTTTGTTTGTTTTCCTTGTCTTAACATTTCACACTTTATATATAATATGTAGTTGCAGTGGCGTAGTTAGAATTTTCTGTCGTCACAAAGGGGCGGGCTTTCAGTGTAGCCAGTTGGACTAGCCCGTGTTACCCTGTAACTTCGATAAGAATTCTTTTTTTATGTGAGTTTTTTATTGGGACTAGCGCTAGTGCCAGCACTGATTATTATATCTACTGGTCCTTCAATACCCAGAGATTTTAATTTTTGGGTATTTGGGTAGACTTAACGTTCCGCAAAAAAAACACACGCCTGGGGCGGACCGGCCTCCCCATACTACGCCACTGCACTTGATACTTTGTGTATTTATGTAGTTACTATCTTGTAAATTTCTGTATTACCACTGAACATATTCCTAAAACTTTTCAAATTTAACTATTAAAACTTTAAAACAACATGTTTTTGTTTAACAAAAGATTCCTGAAGCTTTTGCAATCTAAATTTATTCAAATAGAAACATTTTGTGTCTTTTGTAACAATGCATCGGCTTTTGATCATGTGAATCGCATCATTAAATTTTGTTTTGCAAGAAACTTATTTTGTTTTTAAAGAATGACTTTAAAATGTTATATTTTAATCATTTATATCGCTATTTGCTAAGCGCAATTTATAGTGAGATCAATACCGTTCGTTTAAAGAATTATTTAAATCTGAAACGGCAGAAAAATTGGATAGCACAATATTTGTAAATCCGCCTCGTGGTTTGGCGATAATAGCGTTTGACTGCTGCAATCGGCATTCGATTTTTAGAAATAGCAAAAGTTTGCCAGCACCAGCGAATGTATTTCAGTATTTTTGTTGGAGTTGTGATATTAAGAGCCGTTTCATGGAATGGGTATTTTCACAGTGTCCGTTGAGAATTAATTAAGCAAATTTAGTGAATTTAAAGAGTTTTAATTGTTTTGTTTTTGTGCTACTGTTACCCGTTTGGAATTAACACTATTTTTGTTTGATAAGCTTCAGTAATGATGTGTTATTTTACACTGATAATTCAAACGCCATCTCATTAAAAATGCTGCACGAGCAACCATGCTGAATAATGGCTAATTAGTTCAAAGCAGAGTTAATGTAATCCGATCACTAATTAGTTAGCAATGGGTTTTCTGGATAGCTTAAATAAATGACAGAACTGCTAGCTATTTGTAATTTCAGATATATGGCAATTAATGTTAAGGCAGTTATTTAACTGTTACTTTAACATTGGAATATATATCATTGATAATATTGAAAACGAAAATATATACCAGCTTTTAAAATCAAATATTTAGCATCATGAAAAAAATATAAGCATCAAATGTATACAAGATGTATACTAGGAAACAATGTTTGAGATGAAAGGTTGTCTTTTTAAATAAATATTCCATTTAGGTAACTATAAAACGGAAAAAAATGGAGTTCATGTTCGCAGACATGGTAAGAGTTGCGGAAATCAAAAAGAATCTGCAATATTATCTAGATTCTCTAAACCATGACTTTAAAAAATCAATATGAAAAATTGAAGAAAAAACAAAAAAAAATTAGTATTTGAAATGAAACATATAGAGAACAATTAAAGATCAAATCTCTGGAAACAAAAATACAGGGAAGGCAGTTGGGTTGGTTGGGTCACATTTGTAGGATGAAAGAAGAAAGGTGAACCTGGAAAGCCCATGAAGCAAGATCACAGGGAAAAACAAAAGAGGTAGACAGAGAATAACCTGGCAAGACCACTTTAAAATAGCAATAGGGGATAGAAGCATCAAATGGGAAGAGATAAAAAAGTTTGCACATGACAGAAAAGAAAAACGTGGAAAAAAGTCAGCACAACTCAAGAGTAGAAGGACTTGAGATTAAAAAATAAATATATTAAACATTTTTCCACAAAAAGGTTTGTACCACTAAGTTTTAACTTGTGACTTACCCTGTATACACAGTGGGTAATTATTTAGTTGTATTTTTATAACGCATAAGTTATTATGTTTCTTTTCTCCCTACATTCTTCTGGAAATTAACGCACAATTTTCTTGTGAAAATTAACTATCCACATTTAATGAAGATTTATAATAGCGACATTATATATTTTTGAAGTAATCAGACCCTGTTTAAAAATTTATTGCATAGCGGAGGCGTTTTTCTCTTCAAACTTTAATTAAATAGAAGAAACAAGTTTGCCACATCGATATCTGTCGCGCCCGTAGCGAAAGTTTGTTGATATGAAACACTTCAGAATTAAGTTTGCTATAAAGTGCAAGCACTATCGTAGTCATTAATATTAATTAATTTGTTTATCGTTCGTTATATTGCTCATTTGGATAATAATGTTCTGGGTGCAAAGTACAATTAAGAATGAAGAAATTGTAAGGTGCATTCTCATTTAATTTCTTAGCATTGCATATTCGTAATTTATAGAATGTGCGCAATTTCCTCTATCAAATTAAGCATAATCTAAATCACTTCAAAGAAGTACATAAAACATGAACGTTTAGATGTTCTTTTGTGTTTAATTGTCATTTAAGACTATTTTAGGAAATTTAATAATAAATTAGAATTACAGTTTGTTTAAAAAATCCATTCAGCGTTCAATTGGGAAAAAAATTACTTAAACATAAATATCTTCAATATACTCATACGGGAAAAAATTCTTAGAAATACTTTTTTGAGTCGTTTGTGTTATTTAAAAGATATTTTTTCTTTATATTAAAATATTGTTACTAGTTTAGGGAGACTAACCTACAATTTTATCCTAAAATTCTTAGAGATTAGATATTTTTCCAAGATGTCCCCATTGGCGTTTCTTGGTTTCTAGCATAAAACACAAGTTTGTTGTCTTACGCACAGGTTCACTTTAGCACTGTATCGCGATGTACACTACACAAGTCTAAAAGGTTTGATCCTCTTGAGCCTTCTTTTCAAACCAGCATTATCTAGGAACTGCAGGACCTTGGTGTTGCCATGGGGGTGAAGTCTTCCCTCGTGCTTTTCTGCGAACTTTCTGATCTCTTCTCTGACGGTTGGAATCTTCAGATCTCTGTGTAGGTGGTCATTCCGATAGTACCATGGAGCATCGATAATACCTCGGAGCACTCTATTTTGAAAGATCTAGATCTTATCTGTATTGCTTTTGGCTGCAAATCCCCAGAGCTGAACCCCATAAGTCCAGACTGGCTTACGGATTTGTTGTATAGTAGCATCTTATTATGCACAGACAATTGTGATTTTCTTCCAATCAGAATTATTTTGTATTTAAGATCAAGTTGTTTTATTTTTTCCTTCATGTGTTCTTTCCAGCGAAGACGAATATCCAGATTCGTTCCCAAGTATTTTGCTGTATCGCAATGTGGAATTTTGGCATTGTTTATTGATATCGGGAACTGTTCATTTTGCTTGTAGTCAATATGCGCTGATTTACTCTCGTTGATTCTTACTCTCCACCTCTTAATCCAATCGGTTACTTTTTTGCATGCTTCTTGAAGTGTAATTAAAATTTTAAAAAATAATTTAATAAGCTTGTTTTCCTGCACATTTTTGCTCATTAAATAAAGACTGTAAATGTTGTCATTTTAAAAGTAACATGAATTTAAATCAAGATAATCCCGTTTAGCAATTGCATTGAGATTTGTGCGGAAAGTTATTTAAAAATTAACAAGCACACGCCCCGTCCTAACAGTTTCCGAAATCCCAATGGCAAGAAATTAGTCTGAAATAGCCCTGTATATGTACATATTTGACAAGTAAGTCGCCCTCTGTGGCAGTTTGAAAGTTAATGTACGGTAACTTTGCTAGAAGTTTCTTGGTATTTGGAAGTGAAACTCAAACCGGCGGAAACGTAAGCTGTAAAGAGGGGTCATTCTGTTTAAACTAGTTCCGGCCAATCACAGGTTACACACAAACAGTAACAAGAAAACATTAGCCATGGTTGAATTAAGAATAGACCGTAGTTGGAGTTAATAGGATTTCTTAGTTTTTCACGAGAATGTAATTCTCCAACTTTTTGGGCGAAATTTAAAGTGAAAATACATGTTTTCTCAAGTTGATTAAATTACTGAAGGCGTTTGTTCTGTTAAGAAAGAATTCAATTGCCAAAACAAGGTTTTTTTACCCGATGCGTTACAGCTCACCAGTATGACGTTTTATTCGAATTTAAACACGTGGTTCTATCAATATTGGTGAATATTGGGCATCATACGACTGAGAACTGGGCGTTATGGATCAATTTACTCAAGCATTTCATCCCAATATCTTTTCAAACGGGATATGGCTTGCAGCGGAATGAAAATATTTCTAGGGTCATATATGTCCTTACATTACAGGAAGGGTTAACCAATTGATTTGAAAAAGTTCTTAACACCAAAATAGTATATGTAAACGAAATAAGACTAGCCCATTAGCAGTTTTAAAATTTTTATTTAATAAATGCAATTTTAGATTTAGTATACAGGGTGGTGCATTTTTCGATGCTCACCATTGCTATCTTGGAAACGGTAAGAGATACAAGGTCAGTTTAATTAGAGAAAAGTTGCACATTTTTATGACCATAAAGAAACTGAAAAGAAATCCTGGATATTTAGATTCGTTTTTGATTTATTACAAAAAAATCTGATTTTAGAAAAATATAAGTATCTTTTCATTTACACTTGGTATGAAGTATAGCGAGTGCAGTAACATATACAGGGTGGTGCATTTTTCTATGCAAGGTCGGTTAAATTAGAGAAAAGCTGCACATTTTCATGGTGATTGAGAATCTGAAAAGAAATCCTGGATATTTTGATTCGTTTTCGATTTATTACAAAAACACTGAAATATGTGATTTTAGGAAAATGTTATTATCTTCCCTACCATTGACGCTATTTAATTTAAACTTGGTAATTTTATGTTTTTGACCGTCCTGGGTTTGATGATTTAAAAACCTAACTGTCAATTAAAATTTACAAAAACGTTTTTCAGATACTTGATAACATAACAAGATTTAATTTATGCAGGTCACGGCACACTTAATAAAACAAGGAATTTTAATCCAAAAGTTATTTTGAGATCATAAAAATTTACCAAGACGAAATATTTTTGCGTAGAAAACAATGCTACGTTCACCAATACCTAATACGAGCGTTTAGATTAATTTAGATAATAGTCAGTTTAAAGGTTGGTTAAAGCTTTTTTTAAATAAATAATAAAAAGGAACCCAATACGTTCGCTTTCATAAAAAAAACTTTAACTAACCCTTAACCTAACCCTCATCCATTTGGTGAGTAATGAAGGGTCAGGTTACAGCTTTCACAAAGCTTTTTTTTTGCAAGAAAGAATGAAAGTTAAGATAGTAGGTTTATATTTACTGATGTTTTCTTACTTTATTTCGTACAACTACGTTAATTTTATTTGATAATTAGGTAATCTGTGCAATAAGTAGCTAAAGTATCAAATAATATTAATATTCTATAATTTAACTACCGAGAACCGATATTTTATTAAATAACTAGTTATTAAATACATAATATCATCGACTTTGTATACTTTTACGGTGACATATACGTGTACATATGTGTATGAGTCGTGTTTACTGTTTTAGAGTATTTTTGCTTTTGCCCCAAAAACTGACAAAGCTGTTACTATTGTAAATGGAACCTCAAAAAAATCATTCTGAAAGCCAATTGCAAAAATTTTGCAATTTAGACGAAAAAACCGAGATTTTACAGTTGTAAAAACATATTTTTAATCGTTTTCTGAACAAATTGTTAGTTGATATAAGATGCGCGAAAAGTGTTTAACGTTTCTACCAAAATTAAGCCAATTGCAATTTTCAGATTACAATGTAGCAAACATAATTATATGCATGTTTGTTAACACAATAATTTTGAAGACCCAAGATCATTCATTTTAAAGACAGTTTTGTAACAACTGAACTTGTAAAACGTTTATTGGGACATATTCGTCCCGCGAGTATGTACCGCAAGGGTTAATCGTTCCATTTTCGAAGCACGGCAGTTCGATTTTAACTCGTGGTTAACCGAATTGACGATGAAAAATCACTTGAATTGCCGGTGTGACCGATGGCGCCCCGCCGTCAGGTGAGATAACACACTTTTATGTTACGCCGACTGGATTGATATTGACTGATTTGTTTTTATTTCACTTGACTCGTCAAATTTACCGACTCGCTCAGAAACGCAGAACTGTAGAACACCAGAAGTCGTTCAATAATAAACGATATATTTAAAGGATGGTTATTAAAACATATAAATGATAATTCTTACATACAGGGTGCACTATTTATTCGAGTTTTTGTAAGGACAGCACTTATAAGATACAGAGATTCGGTAAATTATTAAAAATTTACATACAGTAACTCAGTACATGTCAATTTACCAACAAGAGGCTCTAGAAAAAAAGGGAAGAAATAGGTATCAAATATAAAAAAATGTTCTGGCTAATCGGGAGGAATTCCTCTTTGTCCCTACATAATAAACTTTTGTTATACAAGCAAATTTTAAAGCCTGTATGGACATATGAGATACAACTATGGGGATGCACCAAACAGAGTAACATTCAGATTATCCAGAGATTCCAGACAAAACACTAAGGAACATCGCTGATACACCTTGGTATTGCAGAAATAGTGAAATACATCGGGACCTCAACATGAACACTGTAACCAACACCATTAAGAAGTTTGCCCAGAGCCACGAAGAAAGGCTCCATCAACATGTAAACGTCGAGGCGATCCAGCTCCTGGACACTACAGGATTAGTAAGAAGACTTAAAAGGGCCAAACCTTTTGAGTTAGTGTAAGCAAAAGTTAAAAAGCAGAGACTGTGCGGTAGCGTGCACATTAATAATTAGTGTACTTATAACAAACTAAGGACTACTATTGGGTAAACCTTAGACTAAGTTTGAACATTATTAATTTAGGCTAGAATTAAACTGCTCATTGGTCTCAAAGACCAGAATGCGTTGTTATAAACTCATTTAGGGTTAAAATTAAAAAAGAAATCCGTCCTGGTTCACAATGATTACAAAAAAACGTCCTCTCGACTTTACTTTTGCCAGTGATTACAAGTTGTTATTTAGATCTTATGGGCCCCCTTGGCTCGTGGGCCTGTGTCCATCTCATCCTCTGCCAATGTATAGTAAAATTCAATTTGCAGTGATAGCCACAAAGGAGTCAAAGAAATGTTTTGGAAGTTGTATTGTCACTTTCATCGACTTGGGTAAACTTTTTTATTTACAAATATTGATTTTTAGTAATTTTGCATGTTACACAGTTTTTATTAAATATAATATCAACCATTACAGCAAAACTTTTGCTTGATAAATGACTGATTATGAAAAAATGTTTCAGGAGCAGAAATGTAGGAAATAAAACGATTTCTTGGCCAAAAGCCGTGCAGTTTTAATTTTGTTTTGTAAATCAATAATATAACTCAACAAAAGAGAGTTTCATATTACTCTTAACCAAAGAGGCTTTTAAATTTTGTTCTAGATTACAATTTTCTCGACCTTTGCCAGATAAAAGAGATCTCAATGTTCAGTAAAGAATTTAGTTCACCCTTTGTATAAATTTATTAAAAGAAACCTTCTCGTTGTTGAACATGATTTAAGACACTTTTAAACTTTGGTATACGTACAGATTTTTTATCTCTAAAAGGTAAACCAATGTAAATTGGTAAAATTATTTTACATTAAAATTCTAAAACTGATTTACAAGACTTTACGGAACGATTTCACATTTTTCACTTTCAGAATACAAAATTTATTATCAAATATTTCATGCAAAATCTCATACTTTTATGTACTGTGTCATTTAAATAAATAATAACTCAATTCTTGTTTCTTACAATTTTGTTTCCTAACATTTTATTGTTTGAAATTTGTGACATATATTGTTTGTAAACGTCACGCACAAAACATGTTGCTAAAAAATACACATAAAAATGATTGCTATAAGTTAAAACTATGACTTAATCATTCTCTTAAAAGAATAAACTCGTATACTTTATTGAATTCTTTAATTGATTTTTTAGTAAGATATATAATCTCAATTAACAATCACTTATTCTTTTTACGAAGGATGTCTTGTCGAAATTTAAAACGAGTTTAAAGATTTTCGTCTTACAATTAAGAGATAGTTAAAAAAGGTTTTTCTAAGACCGTTAATGGAAATTACTCTTACCGTACAGCCTGCATGCATAGTAAGTAGGTCCTTACGCACGGTAAGCAAAAAGCACAGTTTTTTAAAAGAAATGATCAAAGTAGACTCACGTCAACACTTCCTGCATGCCTAGTAAGTGAGTTATAACGCACGGTAAGCAAAACGCACACTTGTCTAGATATTTCAAAGTAGGCTTACGTCAAAATTGACAAGACAACGTAATTACATGTGTATATTATTAGCCAAAAAGCCGTCAAAATCGTAGGTATTATGTGATCGTAGAAAAAGTATGCTACATAACACGAGTTGTGAAGCAATTACGAACGAGTGGAACTTTTCCACTCTTTCGTAATATGCTTCTTACAACTCTTGTTATGTAATATACTATTTTAGAATTTTTTTTTTTTTAATGAGCAACTGTGAATGTTATAACCTTATAACCGTACGTAATGTTGTAATCCTATTTTACAATTCTCTGTGTATTGGTACATTAATCTGTGCCAATTAGTGTTGGATTTGTACTTGTAAAACGAGGATGGTATTAAAGTTTCGTACGCCTCTTAACAAAACTGTCCGTTGTAGCGGTATAAAGGTTGGCATAGAAACTGCTTACATGTAGAATCAATAATCATGTGTGGGTTATATTTACGGTTTGTTATTTTAGATGGAACGATTAAATATAATTGTTGTTTCACATTAACATATATTGTCTAAAACTTCTATTCAATTTGGGTGCCCATTTTTCTAACCTGTTGTATGATACAGAAACGTTTAAATTAGCAAATTTGTGCAGAATTTAAAGGGAAATCTGATGCCATTTTCAAATTTGACCTACGTCATCAACTTTTTGAAATATTGAAAAAAAAACTGAAAAAGGTCGATTTTTTCAAATTTGAATAATTCCGTAACCATATGAGTTAGAACAAAAATAAAAATTGACTCCTATAGATGTTTTTACGTAGATTTTAAATATGTTAACGAAATTTTCATAGCACTTCCGAGTTATAGGTTATAGCACAAACTTGCATTTTTTGGCATCAGATTTCCCTTTAAATTCTGCACAAATTTGCTAATTTAAACGTTTCTGTATCTCTAATATTAACGGAGTTACCCATACAACAGGTTAGAAAAATGGGCACCCTATATAGCACAATTGCTGATAAACTTTGTTTAGTATTTTAAAACTATTTGTGACATTTTTTTTAAATCATTAGATATTTGTGTCAATAAAATATTCCAGGTGAAACTGCAGCAGTTAGGATGCCATTTTATAAATAGCGTCTGATATTAATGGACTACATTTTATACTCAATATTGTTTTGTTTTTTTTTCTTTAGTTATTCAAAAATATTTCACAGGAAGTGTCAAGTTAGTAAATGGATCTCTCTTTTCACCTTGCTAAATTCGTTCATTTACGGTGAATGGATGAAAAGATCATTTGAACCAAAGTCTAACTTGACACTGATCGATGGTCCTCAAATTTCAGAATAGCTTTTTTTATTCAATAGTATTATTCATGTTGCAGCATCCACCTTTGTGTTTTGTTCAACAAAATATCGGTGAAATTGTATACGTATAGGTAGCTTGAGGTTATTAATATACCGTACTAGCACAATGCATGAGTAGGTATAGTGTTTACTACCAAACAGTAACGATCCCATCAATTTATTACCAATCTAAAGTTTAAGAGATGATCTCTCTTTTATCTAACTAATAAAGTACGTGCTTTTTGGATATAAACGGCAAATTTCTGGAAATGGGTTGATTATACTGTTTAGATATTCTAGACTCATTTGCTATAAACGAAGCAATGATTTGTACAGAATTCATTAGAGATAAGAAATGTGGTGTGCCTAAAATTTTAATGGTATTTAGTTACTGAGTTTTTAGAAATTACACCTAAGAACTTGATACCCTCATAAGATATTTTATCGATTGTATTTTTAGCTTAACAATTAATCTTACAAAAAAACAGGAAGGTCCACATAGAAGTGCCACTATTGGGATCACGTAAACAGTAAAAGCTACAAAGTTTGGTTTAGACAAATTATTTTCCCTTCTGATAAGCAGGGTCACGATATGTTGTCGCTAGAATCTGATCAAGGCTGTGTTTATTGCATCAAGAACATCAAAACTAAATGTTTTGCAGAGTTATACGTGCCACTGGCCATTTCCTTCGTAATAATAGGGGAAAAACTGAATAGTTGATTAATGAAGGTAATTTTTGCGATCGCGTTGGCTATGAAACCGTCAGAGATAAAATCGAAATTCTTCTATCTACCAATTCCTTTGCAAGTAAAATGGTGCACATTTTTTGAACAAATCTTAAACGGATCCAGAGAAAAACGCGAAAAACGAGGCCTTTGTAAAAACGGTTTTCTCTATGTTAAATGCCTATGCGTCGCATAGATTTTGTAGGGCTTTTGTTTGTTTTTTTTAGGAACCGTTAGCGATATTTTCAAAAACTGCACCATTTTACTTGCAAAGGATGCGCGAATTGGTATATAGAAAAATTTCGATTTCATCTCTGACGGTTTCATAGCCAACGCGATCGCAAAAATTACCTTCATTATTCAACCGAAGGTAATAGCCAGTGGCACCTATAACTCTGGAAAACATTTAGTTTTGATGTACGTGATGCAATAAAAACAGCCTTAATTAGATTCTAGCGACAACATATCGTTAACTTTCCTGGCGAGACCTATTCAGTGATGCTTTAATGTTTTAAAAAGCTCCATGGCACGCTAGATAATAAAGAAAAATCAAAACAGGAATTTAAGCGAAAAATATTGGGTATTAGGTTAGGTGTAATAGAGTACTAATTCAAACTATTCCATATATTTCGGACTTTAATTAAGTCCTTCTTCAGTGGATAAGTTTATATAGGTTATACCATGAGGTGGAAAAAATGTTGATTGTACCTCATTTCCACCTCATGGTATAACCTATATAAACTTATCCACTGAAGAAGGACTTAATTAAAGTCCGAAATATATGGAATAGTTTGAATTAGTACTCTATTACACCTAACCTAATACCCAATATTTTTCGCTTAAATTTCAACAAGTAAGGTTGTTACTTCCCATCAAACACAAAACAGGAATTTTTAAAATCGTAAATAACTGGATTATACTTGAGGTACAAAAATGTTTTTGGAAAGAAAGTTGTAGATTTTTTGACGCTCTGTAAAATGAAAACATTCGTTTATTTAAATTCATGGCACTCTATAACTTCATAGGGACTTTTTAGTGAATTTTATTTGTTTTGAGTTTAAATATCAAAATAAATACCTTAAAGCCTTAAACCTTATATTAAAAAGAGGGAAGATAATGCTTTTTGATGAGGTTATAGCCAACTATGGTTTCCATTTAAAAAATTTCAGTAAGTAATTTATCTAAGAATTTAAATAATATTGAAACAAATGAATGTTTTCATTTTATAGTGCCTAAAAAAATCGACAACTTTTTGCCCAACAATATTTTTGTACCATCATCTGTAACCGAGTTATTAACGATTTAAAAAAATACCCATTTTGATTTTTGTTCATTATCTAGTGTGTTATGTAACTTTTTTAAAACATTAAAGCATCACTGAATAGGTCTCAGATTGGGATCAATTTTTCTAATTTGAACTTCTTTGTAGCTCTTACCGTTTACGAGATTCCAATAGTGGCGCTTCTATGTGGACTCTGGACTACCCTATTGGTATAAACTAATTTAATAAACAGCGTTGCCTGTATTAAACGAACGTAAAAAATAAATCTGTATTTAAATATTCTCAAATAAATCTAATTTTGATATACTTCATTTAAATGTAATTAATTCCTAAAACAGAATTAAATAACTCCGTTTTTGTGTGTTAAACATATCCTTGTTTATTTGTGTAGTTTAAAAGTAATTAATTGCAAAGTCCATCGATGTTGCAATTACGTCCTGTGCAATAACATTTCGATAAGTTATTAATGTTGTTGATTGCTTCTCATTCACAATTGTTGATAATTCATTTACAGTGAACGAAACAAACAAAGCCTTACAAACACAAACGTAATTTAAATTTTATTTTATGATGATAGATGGTAGCGGATAAGTCCGGGAATGCTATTATGCATAGGCAGTATGAAGCGAGTATAAAAATACAATTTGTATAGAAAATTCAATGCGAGTATGCATGTAACCCGGATATCCTCTTGGGAATCCGTAAATTAAGTTTTTGCATGAAAAATTTTCCATTGTAATATGATAATTACAGTTTACGTTTAAAATTAAATTTCCTTACGTTAAGCGTATTAAAAAAATTATAATATTTTTGGGAAAAAAGTTGTAGACTTTTTTAAAAGTGAAAACATTCATTTGTTTCAATATTGTTTATATTTATGGCACTCAAAAGCTTCATAGGAGTGCATACCCGACACCTCCACCAAATTTATTGTGTAGGTTACAAAAATCGAACTTAATTAAATATCTCCGGTTCTAATTACGATAAAGCGGCACTTGAAAAAGCTTTACTTGGGCTAATCAATTGGGGTGTTAACATTTTTTTTTAGATAAACCAGTGTATTCAGACACCAACTTTGAATTATCAAATAGAAGTAGGTATATTATTACATTTTTGGGATCCATAAAGTATTTTAAGGAATAAGATTTGAGGTTTACTGTAGCTTAACTTTACGACTACTAAGTTATTTGTATTTATTTAAATAATTTAATAATGTGTAATCAGAAATATGAAAAAATCAGTTCCGAATTTTCCGTCATTTTTAATTTTTAAACAATTAATCGCCTTTCCAGCTTGGACACTATAATTTATTTATTTATTATAAAATATATAACATTTCGGGAAAAACCAACTGTTTTTTTTTTTAATTTTCGCGGAGATGGTTTTCTTTGGGGTTCCTGTACTGCGACCTATTGGTGTATTGTACCCTCTGGTGATAGCCCCTTAAAGAAGTCCTGTGTTTTTGAAAAACTCCAGGATTTTCTTTAAGGGTGTGTTTCTTAACTTTTCTTGGTTGGCTTTTCCATCCCCAGAAGTCTACACCAATAGCATGTGAATCCTTCACACTGGCATATTACGCAAAGAGGAGTTTCTTCTTCTACACGACATCCTCTGCATATATCGGTCTCTGAGAGCCCTATTATGTAGAAGTATTTGTTGAGCCCTCAGCCCTGTGACGGGTCCTGTGGCTGCTCTGATGTCTACTCTGCTCATCTTGAGCATTTCTTAGGTCTTTGGAGACCATTGACAGGATGAGCTTGTCCTGCAACTTTTTTCCAATGGGCGTTATGCCCCTGTAGTAATATGTCATTAAGACACCACTTGGCTGTTCCATAGGATGTGCCAATTGCGGGTTCTGTTCCGAAGAAGAGTGTCTCGCTGCCAATTTTGGCTAGGCGATCTGCCTTCTCGTTCCCTGGTATATTAGTGTGCCCTGGGCACCATACAAGTTTAACATTATTCCTGCTTCCTAGCACGTTAAGTGCCTGGATGCAGTTCAGAACAAGTCCTGAGTTTACTTCTGACGATCCAAGAGGACAGCTGGCAAAGTATAAGTTTATTTACCATGTCTTTCCACTTTTGCTTTTGTCAAAATATTCATAAAATTTAATTAGAATGCTTATCAAAATTTACATCTACAAAATAGACTACGTATTCAATAATATACATTAATAACAATAATACCTTAAAACTAATAATAGACATTTAATGAATGTAAAACGAAGTGCGATTTGTGGAAGATTTACTTTACTACGGAAACTGTCTGTCAGTGCATCTTCTTATTTAAAAAAATTGTTTACGAAGCCGCTGCATACTTTACACATATGCTGCATAGCTACATTTTCATTTTTTAAAGTCTGATATGTCTGATATATACAGGGTGTCCCAGATTACATTTCTAGCATAGGGATCTCGCTTATTATATGAGATACAGGTTTGTTTAACTTAGATGAATTATTCCTTAGTATGAGAGGAGCCACAGTCAATTTTTAAAAGTACAAAATTCCTCGTACTTCATATTTTTTGCTGTAACATCTGAAATACGAGGAATTTTCTACTTTTAAAAATCGATTGGGTCTCCTCTCACACAGGGGAATAATTCATCTAATTTAAACAAACCTGTATCTCTTATAATAAGCAAGATCCCATGTTGGAAATGTAATCTGGGACACCCTGTATATCAAGTTTGGTGCTTTTAAATATCCTGTTTATAGAGAAAATAAGTTTTATCGGTCTATGTAATTCAATTTAAAGTTTCAAAGTTGTTATAATTTCCGACGAAGCTGCTATTAAAGTAGTATTAAGGTTTCCAAAGCTTGTTTTTGACTATATCAATTTGTCTTATTTGCTAAACCTCCTTCCTATTCTTAATCAAAAAGTAGTTAGGTTGAAGTATGAATTTGCAAATTTAATGTTAAAACTATCTGATTGTGGTTAACGCGTATTTTAGTGTTAAATTTTTAAAACGTGATTAAATATTAATTGGCAATTCTCAACGTTAGGTATTTTTAAGCCCATTTGAATATATTCGATTCGCTTTTATGCCTCGACGTATCCATATTTTTATTTATTTAGGAAATCAACCGAATGTAGGTCTACCTCGATCGTTCGAAGTAATATTGAAAAGGGAAACCGACTAGATTTGTCAGAAATCGAACGGCCGGCTCAAAATGGGACATAACCGACACAAGTCAGTAAGATAAACGTTAAGGGTTTATGCATTCAACGCAAAGCATTATTCAACTGTCTTGTTTTGTATGTTAATCAAATTTTCCGGATGTGTTGTTTTTTTAACCTAATACTGTTTGATACGCGATGCAAAGTACCTGTCAATGCTTTTCAGTTGAAAGGAAGATGGATTTCGTATTAAATCCTACTTGTTATTGTGTATGTGATGACAATTAAAACAAAATAAACAAAAAAGACATTGTTTTTCCAAACGTATTTAGATGTTTACGTAAAATTGCTTTTGTTTTAATAACAACTATGGTTGTGGGTGTACATTGTGCGATAACAATTTTTAAACGTCTTTCAAAGGCTGCTAGACAACTCGTGTCACTTCTAATGATTCGTAAATTTAACGCAGATGTGACACGATACATATAACATCGGTGCTCTAACCTTCATGTTCAATTTCCCATCAAAGATTACTTACAAATTTAGACTCCCTAGAGATTGAAAATATATGATGTGATACTGTGTAAAGTAGTGTTTTTCAACCTTTTCAATGTCACGGCACTATTATACAGAGTGTTTGAAATTCGAGTTTAAGCATGGGATCTCGCTTATTATAATAGCTGCAGGAATGGAGAACCTGCGGACTAATGGCCGCACGCAGCCTTTTTGGATGTTCGATGCGGCCTTTTCGAATATTTTCCCGCTTACGATTGTGCTATAAATCAGCACTTTAGCTTTTACTTGTGGATTTTATGCGGAAAGAATGTTTCCTTTAGGAAAAGTTAGCGGCCTTATAAAAAAATCTATGAAGTGTCATGCGGCCTTCCAAAGTCAAAATGTTCCCCACACCTGAGCTAAAATATAAATTTTGTAAAAGCTTTTTCCAATCCAGACATTATCAAGGCACTTTTTTAAGGAGAATTAAATCCCGCTGCTCTTCAGATGAAAATGGCATTTTCGTGACGAACTTATGCACAACGTGCCCAACAACAAACAAAATTTTGACGAACTGTTTGCTGGGAAACAAGTATTTTTGTACGTTTGTTTCCAAGACACTTTTCGAAAAATCAAAAAAATTGAAATATTGGCCAAAAATATGAATTCAACAATGACATGTGATACATCGTTGTAATCAGAAAAAAGATCTTTATTCAAAAATGTGAAAATCCAATATGGCGCCCATAAGACAAAAATCAGTTGACTATCGTATCTCGGCCATTTTGAAAGATAGAAAAAAGATATTGACAGATTTGAATTCTCCTTAAAACAGTGCTTTAATAATGTCTGGATTAAAAAAAACTAGCTTCATGGGTTTTTGAATTATAAGATAAAAGCCAAAATTACAAATTCTCGTTTTTTTTCGATATCTCAAAAACTAAAAATGATATGGCAATTATCTCTTAAGATTATTGCTTAGCATGAAAATGCGCATTTTTGTCTAATTTAACCGACTTTGTATCTCTAAAGATAAGCCAGATACTCATGCTTAAGACGATTTTCTAATATCTCATTTTCCGATTTTTTCTAATTATTACATACTGTTAGATATAGGTATATTTAATTTCCTTTCAGATTATTAATGAACACCAAACATAGCAGTTTTGCCAAATTTAAACCTATACTCTAGCTATTATAATGAGCGAGATCCCCATGTTTAAACTCGAATCTCAAACACAGCATCCTTGCAAAATATGTTTTTTTATTTTTGTTTTTATGATTTTATTTTTCGCTACACACAGGTTGAAAAACACTGGTGTAAAGTTTAATACGTTTATTAAAATTTTGAAATAGTCATAGTAGTTCTTGCTCAATGCGTTTGTTTATATGATTATTGTGCACTAATTGAAACCTTTGTGACATTAATTTTAATTACCACTCACGGGTGTATCGATTTTCACTGCGTTTTAATTGAAATTGCAATAAAACTCTGCAGGTGTATAGACCATGTTATAATAAACCTTGTTCACACAAGTATCGAAAAATGAAATGAATGATAGAAGAGCGTGTGATAAATAACAAAAAATAATGTTTAGTTCTTGTGTGATATTCTTACTTTGTTTAATATTTTCGTTTGATCAAAGTCTATCGAATGTTTTGTTCTGTAAGAATATTCCACAAGTGCTGATTTGTTTACTTGGTTTAATGAATGTGTCCTATCACACGAATTTTTATATTTTGTTTTGTGTTTTTTTAAAAGTCTTTCTTATTCGAAAGAATTTTATCCTTAGCACTTTTATTTATATACAGGATGTCCCAGCCAAGACAAATTATTCGATAGATCTGTTATGAGTGAAACTGAAGATGAAAAAAGAATTGTATTTGACATTTAAAATAAATTTGCGGGCTGATTTGTTTGATTTTATTAGTATGTGCTCGAATTTTTTTATGAAAACCGCAATAATTCAAGAATTAGATTTTAAAACATAATGGGCTTTCAATAGTTTTTAAAGATAATGAAGTCATTAATGAAAAAATGTAAAAATATAGAGGGTGTCCCTCTTTAAAAATTTGATTATTCGTGAATGAAGTTTAGCCAAATGAACTAAGTATAATTGTAAAACTATTAACTAGTGAGCAATCACTATGACACTATTGATGAACAAAGTTTAATAGAAATTGGTTCTGACATCGCTATGTTAAGAAATATTAATATTTTTTTAGGATCCTATTACTGTCAATATATTCCTAAGAACTTAAATAGCTCAAAAACAATTAGATACATAAAACTTCATAAATGTTTGAAAGAAAATTTAATTTTTGGTCTAAAAATTAAAAATATACAGGGTGTTCTATTTAAGAAAACAAATTTACGTATAGATGCGCAATAACAAAACACTGTACCTACAGTTAAAACTAATTCTAGGTAATGTGGTAAATAACTACAAACAACTTTTACTCAAAGCTTTTTTAAATAGTTTTCTAATAACAGAGCTATCGAATAATTCGTCTTGGTTTCGACACCCTGTATATATTTTTCCATAAAGGGTTAGTTGCGATTACTTCTCTCTTGCGCAAATTCTTAATGCGCTCTGGTTAGAACAAAAGAATCATTGATGTAGAATTTCTGCATAAGCATATTTTTAGCTTTTTGAATACTTTCAGGAATTATTACCCAGCTTGTGTTCAAATGTGTAAAATATCCGTGCGAATGGTGTGTAACTTTTTCTTTGTGAAATATATTCCGTGTGTAAGTAATATTTTTCTAGTGCAATTGCTTTACAACTCGTGTTATGTAGCTTACTTTTTCTACGATCACATAATTCCTACGATTTTAACGACTTTTTGGCTAATATACACATGTAATTACGTTGTCTTGTCAATTTTGACGTAAACCTACTTTGATATTTCTGAATAAGTGTCCGTTTTGCTTACCGTGCGTTATAATAACTTACTAACTAGGCATGCAGGAAGTTTGACGTGATTCTACTTTGATCATTTCTTTGAAAAACTGTGTTTTTTGTTACTAGCGTAAACTTTGCTTGGTATTTTATTTACATATTTATGTGTAGCCCTTGTCTTTTTAGAGAAGAATAAAAATTCACAATTTCGTTTACAGAATATTTTTTTATAGAATTGTTCCCACATATGTAGATGTGCGTGTAAATTTCTGTTGGTTTCCTTTAAATTGTAGGAATACCTTAAATAATCCAACCATTTATCTGGAGCCAAAATGTTTCGGGTACATGAAACAAGAAAAGCGAAAGAATGAGTTAATGTATGCAAAACAGTTATCGATTTTTTATCCAACAAAATTAGTTTGCTCTGGGTTAAGCGTAAGCGATTTATAAAGTTTAATTTCTAAACGTTGCTTTATTTTCATTACATTTTACATAATTTTTAGCAGCATGCATAAACCGTCCATAAGAACATGGAAGGTCATATAAGCGCTTAATATACTATAAATTGTTGTTTACAATAACCCTATAACGTTTATAATAACCCCATATGCACCAAGGCATTTGTAAACAAAGATTAATAAACGATGAACAGCTAAGCGCGTTCGGAATTGGGGGAAAACTGAACAAACCTTTCATAATATTAACACCCAGTGACTTAAGCGTTTTATAATTGTTTACGATAACCACGAATCAGTTAAAGATTAATAAAAATCTCCTGAAATACATTTAGTAATATTCAATACTACTTACAAACTTTGTTTTCATATGTTTACCGTTCGTAAAACTTACCGAGGTTGCAAAAGCAAAAAGCGATCTAAAAGTTTGTACATCGATAAGGAACGTATTTGCTTAAAAAAGAAAAGTATTTCTGCAGCAGCCGCTCTATCAGCAAATAAATATATAAGTTTAATAACTTTTTTGCATGAAACATTACAATTTTAATTCAATCTAACCACACACAAATGTCTTTAAGGCAGTACTTCCGTCATTAGCTCTTTAATATCTTTTAAATAACCTGAACTTTTAATGCTAAAATCACCAGGTTTAACGTACCTATTGAATTTTTTATTTCCTAAACTTTCTAGTATGTAGTTTGGGAAGCACTGGTGTAAGCGACTGTTGATAAGCTCAGCAAAGATGTCCTTTTTGCCGTATTTCATGAAGTATTTAAATTCGCCTCTTGTTTTAGATTTGTCGAGAACGTAATGATCTTGTTAATTTTTTTTCTTTGTGACTTGGAACTACGTAAGCGGACGTGGCCCAAAGAAACAAAGAACTTTCAAAGTGCAACTTTCTAAATTATTCCAGAGAAATTATTTTATTTAGAACTGCAACGGAGATGTTTTAAAATTTCAAATATTGACTAGTTTATTAATAAACTGTTGGATTATTAAGGTGGTATATTTATGATTATAAATAAGCTTAAACAAAATTCACTTATTTATATCTTCAAAAAATTTCTTCTCTAAATGCAAAACCAGTTTCAAAATTATTGTCCACTCTTAATCAGTTTTAGTCTTATTTATTTAGATAAATAACAAATAAAAGAATTAAGACTGAATTGTTGAAGAGACGATAATCTTGAGACTACTTCGGTATTTTGACAAGAGATCTTTCCGAAAAATATAAGTGATTTTTTATTAGACTTATTTATTAATTTTTTGAGCAACCCCAGTGTGCTGTGGGATGGGATATAATATAAAGTAGAGTCATCACTTAGTTGTAGGTTAATGAAATCCCTCTGCCTCAAAACGATGTGACCAAATACCTCAGTATTCACCTCGACACACGCCTAACTTGGGGTACTCACGTATGGTACAAGAGACTGGGTCACACATTTAGAAAATATTACTCGTTACTTGGACGTAACTCCAAACTCTCACTTGAGAGCAAGCTAATTGTTCACAAGGCCAGCATTATTTCAATATGGAGCTACGGTATACAAATCTGGGGAACAGCCAGCAACTCCTGGCCAAAATACAACGATTCTAATCAAAGATGCTAAGAATAATAGCAAACGCACCATGGTACGTTACAAACCATGCTCTTCATAAAGACCTTGAAGTAAACACGATTGAAAAAAAAAACATCAAAGCATATACCATCAAATACCGCGAAGGAATCAAGATTCACCCCAACTCCCTAGCAGCGTATCTCTTGAAGCCCCAACCGATGAAGAGGTCAAAACGATTCGACCCATTGGACCTACCAAAAAGATTCTAAACTGCAATTAACTAAATTCCTTAAATCTTGCATTAATTTAATTGAATGGGAATGGAAATAAACACAGGGAAAACAAAAATAATAAAAATGAATTATGCAGAAGACCAGCAATGCATTAAGTGCGGAGACGACGTACTGGAACAAGTCACAACAATGGAGTACCTAGGAACTAAAATAGGTGAAGACGGGAAAATAGACACGAACATCCTAAGCAGAACTAGAAATATCTCGAGAATATATTATGATGAGGGCGATGACGGCAGTCAAGGAGGAATGGAAAGGATGGGTGGAGAACCCTCAAAAGCCGACGTCGTATGGCAAAAGGCGATAGTTAAAGAAGAAGAAAAAGAATGTTACCCATATCTTATAAGTTACTACTTACTTTAGTTTATTTTGGTTAAGTTAATCTATACAAACAATCAATCAATCAATCAATCAATCAATTATACACACATACATGTTAATTACGCGTGGAGTCACCATGGGGTGACCCATAGTCCCATAGATCATAGCACAGTACACTACATTACTTAATACCCTAGGACAGTATGTCAGGATATATGATTAATAAAAAAAAATGTAGTTGTTTCTTTAAAGAGTTTGAATTTGCCTGTGGTGAGTCTCTGCATGTAAATGATCTGTAAAACACGTAATGTGGTTGCGGAGATACGTTAAAACTTAGTCTGTTTCCATTGTTCCACTTGTTGGTAAATTTTTTAAGCCATTTGTACACAGAAAGTTTGCAAAAGAGATTGTTTAATTTTGAATGAAACTTCCTTTGACTTGCATTACTAACTTTGTCGCACCAAACCACGCTTTATGCTTTCTCAGTATTTATGAAATCCACTGTATCCGGTTTTCTTTGGTAGAGCTCCTGTAAATAAAGGCAACGGAAATAAATGACAAATACTGACAGATCTTCATCCATTGTTCTTTCATGTACTTTTCATTTTGGTAATAACTACAGTTGTTTACAGCTGCTCAGAGATACTGAGTAATACATAATGTCATATTACAATTATTATGTGGGACAGTTCTGTTATTTCAAGATTCATCTTGATACATACCAGTTTTAATTTATCAATTATATACAGGGTGATTGAAATTTGAGTTTAAGTATGGGGATCTCGCTTATTATATATAATAGCTAGAGTATAGGTTTAAATTAGGCAAAGTTGCTAAATTTTGTGCTTATAGATAATCCAAAGAGAAAATGCAAATATCTCAATCGGTATCCGAGAAAATTAGGAAAAACCGGAAAATACGGTTTTTGAAAATAGCCTATAACTTCTTTGGAATATAAAACATCTCAAATGTGTAAAAACATTGCTCAAGCAGTTGGGGGTCACAAATTTTTCCTGGATCGATTCGTTTTTGTTATAGGCGAAATTTTTGCTATTTACATAATCAAATAGCATTAATTTTTCTGAATCCATTGATGTATGACACTTGTTATTTTACTTCTTTATTCACTGTCAAGTAAAAAAAAGGTTTTTAAACAATAACCATCAGGTAGGCCGGTCGTTGTAGTTTATGTTGTTTCCATGACAACCAATCAACAAATTAAAAGTTTTGAAAGTCCGTTACTATTCATCGTAATAGATTCGTAAAAATGAACTTTAATTACGAAGAAAAACGCGATATGAGGCGGATTTTTTAATACAGTTCTTTTAAGTTTTGTTATGCGCTATCACATGCTTTATAAAAACTTACTTAAAATTCTATTTAATGTAGTGTTTTTTTCGAATGTGTTTGTAATAATTTTTTTTTATTGTCTGAAAGCTTTCTGTCATATTTTTGGCAAAAGCCCCATATTTCCCCAAGTTTCTGTCCAACGTACAAAAATATGTGTGCAAAAGTTGTCTTCTTTCTGGATATGTTTCTGCATATCTTTGACTTGGCCACATAGAATGAAAAATAGAATAAAAAACTCCCAGCATATCGCGTTTTTCTTCGTTAATAAAGTTCATTTTTACGAATCTATTACGATGACAAGTAACGGACTTTCAAAACTTTTAGTTTGCTGATTGGTTGTCATGGAAACAACATAAACTACAACGACCGGCCTACCTGATATACAGTGGTTATTGTTTAAAACCTTTTTGTTTAAATTTGACAATGAATAAAGAAGTAAAATACTATGTGTGATACATCAATGGATTCAGAAAAATAAATGCTGTTTGATTATTTAAATAGCAAATTTGCGCCCATAAGATAAAATAAAGTTGGTTGTCATAAAACAATCTTAATGCCGTGCACAATAACTGAGACACTATGTAAAAATGCTCAAAAGGTTTTAGAGCAAAATTAATTTTGCAGAATAATTATCCAAACCCTTGAAATTATTATAATTCTGTGGAAAGCGTGTCTCAGGTTATTTATTTACTTTTGAATGCAGAGAGACTATATTTTTTTAACAGTTTAATATATCTTTCGTTTAAAGGATTCACATTATGGAAAATATTTGTATAAATAATGGAAAAGCTGTTATGCAAATCTATCTCATGTTTTTCTAACGGTCTATATGTAAAATGGTAAATCCGAATGGTATTTCAACAAGAACTGATATTTCATGAATTTTTTTGGTATTCTATTAATAAACTATTAACTGAAATGTAAAAATAAAATGCTAAAAAAAAAACAGAAAACTATTGTTTTTAATCTTGGATAAATACGAAAATTTTGTTTTAGGGATTTTACAATTACTCGATATTTACCTACTAATCAAAACTAAAATGTTTGATTGTTCTGTTTACTACATTAAATGATTATCTTATGCTTACGATGCAAATTTTACAAAGGGAGTTTTTTTTAAGTTTAATTTAAGTTGTTTTTACACGTAAATGTTCATGGGAATGAAATTAATTTTCCTGTTTCTATACTAACAAAGTGAAAAGCAAATTTTCAGTTTATTCTAAATTTAAAAAGTCCGTCACAGTGGTAAGTGTGAAAATACGCAGTAATTAATTATTATTCATCGCTCAAACGCTGTCGTACAATAATTAAAGTCCCTTTCCTTGTTCTTAATAAATGAACAGTTGCAAGACTTGTCGTTAAAAGCACCCTCTCAGTCCTGTCTCTCATTTGGGAAACGAAATAGGGTAGGTACTTGATATACAAAGAAACTGATATTAATGCAGAAGATTTGTCTGTAGTCATTATCGTTTAGAGTTATAATGGTGACACTTTATCAAAATAAAGATTAAGGGAGGAAACTTATTTTTTTTTGAGCGCTGAGCTTTTATCGCGATACTTTTTGTATGTTAATGTCTAATAATAACCTTCACGTTTATAATTACCTATAAAAAACCAAAATTAGTTTGTATCTATTTTACCTTGTAGTAAAATCTTTGTTATTCTTTCATATTTGTGATCCGTTATTCTATTGGTTTATTCATCGTAATATTTGTATATTTCCAATAAATGTTATATATTGTTGACCACAAATTTTCATGACTTTTTGATTCGTTGTTCTTCTTCTTCAGCAGACTCCTTTTTCTATGCCTCCATATATTCTCCTGAGTAACCCTTTTTCTCGTACTTCCCAGTTTCTTCGCTAGATTTTTATTTAGAAACCAAGTTTCGCATGCACAGACTGGACGAATGACTATGATAAATTCTGCTTTTTTGGATAGTTTCTTTGACTTAAGCATCCTCGTTAGAGCTCTAACACTTACTTTTTCAAATGTCTTTTTCTTCCTCATTTTTATTTGTTAGAGATACTCCTTGGTATTTTAAGCCGCTTATTATTTAAAAGTTATACACCTTTAAACGCAAGGATGTACAGGTAAAAACACAATATTTAATAAAATCAAGCTAGTAGGCTTTGGAAATATTTGGAAAATTTGTTTTTAATATTAAATACAATTCTATTTCCACCACTAGGTAGTATTTTTTATTGGATTTATAATTAATTATAAAAGAAATGTATGATACATTTGACAAAAATTTATTTAAAACTTACAGAACATAGGGTGTTCTATTAAAAAATACCAACACTGGGTATAGTTAAAAATAATTTTTATGTAGTAAATGTTCACACACAACTTTCTTAAATATTTTTTTTAAATTTTTACTAAATACAAAGCTATCGAACAATTCGTCTTGGCTGAAACAACCAAGAGAAGCGAAACGTGGACCATGAGGAAGGAACATGAGAGAAGAATAAAAGCTTTGAAAATGAAGTTCTTGAAACAAGTGAAGCTATTCAAGAGATTAGATGGAATTAGTAACGAACTGAAGCTTTATTTTTATTAACGAAAGAATCGTATCATACAGAATAATAGGCAATAGCATTTACAGAAATTGCATGAATCCCAACAAATATTAATTTATAAGTCAAGACGTAGACGGTTCATAGCCATACCAAGGAAAACATGGCTGGATAACTTATAAAGACGGGACAGAGCATATGACTTAATCCATGAAGTTAATAAGAAAGACTTGAGTTTTAAAAATAACATTTTGCACATTTTCAACAAAAACTATGTATAAATAGAATGTGGTTAGGGACAAACATTATTAGTAAAATCATATCCCTATTTTAACAACTGTACTTTTAATACACAGATTTCATTACTAATCACGTATGTGTTCTTCGAAGGATTTCTTGTCGAAATGCAAGACCAGTTTCAAGTCTATCGTCCTTTCATCAGCTGCAATCTTATTTACAAGAAAAGTATTTGCACAATAAAATATCAAAAGTATAAAGTAAAAATTGAAATGCTTGATCCGGTTATTACGAAGAAGGCAGATTCTTTCTATGTAACGTTTTACAGAAACACGTTTTATAAAGATCCACGTAGAAAAATTAGATTTATGCATGGCAAAAACGATTTTCGTCCTTTTGCTTTTGCGCAAACACTCGCTTTTCGAAAACCGATTATGCCATGATAAAACTGATTTCTTTACGGTGGCTTCCTATAAAACGAATTTCTGAATGGTAGTTGATTGTAGTTTAGATTGGGTGTCTCATAAATTTAAGTTACCGGTCAGAATAATATAAATAATAAAATTAAACATGAAAATAATAAAAGCAAAACAAACTATCTGACTACTTTTGTTATTTGTAAACAAAGTTTTGTATTAGATGAGATTTTAATATAATTTGGCTATACATATACAAATATACCATAGAAGCAGAACAACGAAAAAGCATTAAGAAATGTATTAATATTAAAAGTGCTTTCTTTAATCTTTCTTAAAATTAAATTATTTGCGTTTCCATGCTACAAAAAAGTTGCTTTTACAAAGTTTCTACTACATATACTTTCAATTTTCTTAATTTATTTTTCTAGTTGAGAAAGTCGTGTAATCGATAAATTAAACGGTAAAGTTTTGATGGTTATGCCTGTTTTATACCTCGCTTAATCCTTAACCTCTAATATATTCATTCTCTTAACCGTAGAACAATATAATTTGGAGTTTACTTTAGGTCTTTAGAGATCCTATACATTTCATCCAGTGCAGCAACATTGCTAACGTGGGTAATTTATTATTTCATTATACTTATTAAATCATTTAGCGAAACTACATTTACATTTTAGGTCTGACCTCTCTTACCACCAATTGTCGTGGTAAATGTTATTTTAAAATTCAGTGTCTGCTTTGCATTTTCATGTTATCTATTTAGGTCCAAACAAAAGTTACAAACCATTATGTTTTTTTTACCGCACAATTAACTTGGTAACAACAATGTAAAAACAATTTAAAAGTATCTACATTTAAACACCATATTGCGTACCAATTAAATAAAACTTAAACAGATTAGGTACTTGAGGGTACTACTGTAAATTTTTTTCCTGGACAGCCAATGAAGAGAATTTTGCTGTTACATGCTTACCTGTAAACACTCCAATATTATTCTAACCAATTTTGATCTTCAAACTCATATGAATTAAAACCCACTCTCCGTAATGACAAATAATTGGAATGTAGCTATCAACAAATACCGAAAAAATAAGGTCGGTGATCGATCAAATATGTACAAGGAAACAGATTCTCGCTAGCTCTTATGAATTTGAATTATTACTTCACATGATATTCATAAACTTCAGAGAATTTGTGGTACAGTCAAGAAAAATAAATTACAACAAGAATAATAAATTATATGAAGTATTGGAGATTTTTGAGTTTCCAAGAAAAATAAATAACGTAACATAATGTACCTATACTAATTTAGACAAAATGTAAAGCCGTGATCCAGAGCATGGTCTCAAATAGTTATGAAGTCGACCGAGAAATGTCAAAGTAGGCTTACGTCAAAATTGACAAGACAACGTAATTACATGTGTATATTAGCCTAAAAGCCGTTAAAATCGTAGTTATTATGTGATCGTAGAAAAAGTAAGCTGCGTAACACGAGTTGTAAAGCAATTACACACTCGTGGAAATACGCTCGCCGCTACGCGGCTTCGTGCGCCATTTTCCCCTCGTGCCTAATATGCTTCTTACAACTCTTGTCATGAAACATACCTACTATTAACTTTGTGTCTGCTTTGTTTTGTTATAAAGATTTCTATTAATCGTGTCCCTTATCATTGATTTCTTTGAGTCCTAATATATTTATATATTCTATATCGAACGAGTACCTAAATAGCGAGTCCGTCATAGAAATAAATTTAAAAAAGGCGAAGGTAAACAGGTAAAGATTTTAGTTAGGAGCAGGATCTGTTTGATAAATTGGCACAATTTTCCTTGAGGACTTAACTTTGACCTTATTCCTGAGGAGCGTGCGGCGATTGTGAGTGAATGCATTGAAACAAAACCAAAATCGATATAGAAAACTTATATAAAGTTTGCTGTTCTCGCGCACAACATGCGAAATAACAAAAACATTTGTAAATATATTTCTAAACTTCCATTGAATGAAATAAAAGTCAAGGTCTTAAGTGTTGAGCTTATAGACCAGGCGATTTGATTTTTCTGAAGAGATGTCACAGAGAAATAATAATTTGTTGTTCTGTTAAATGATTTACTTCCGATTAAATATGAATTCTAATCAGATATGTTACAACTAAGACCTTATAAATATGTACATAAAGTGCACTCGCGTTTCTGTTAGCATTTACAAATGGTGTAATAATAACTTGGCGACAACGATTATTTCACATTTAAGTACTTATACACCTGTGGACTATAAACTATGCTACAACTATTAAGTACTGTTGTGTGACAGTTTCATTTAACAAGAATTCGTCTTGTTTTAAGCATATACTGAGTTGTTGAATTATTTAAGTCACTCAATATAAATAGCTTTTTGGAAAACCATTTCTTTTCTTCGAATGATATCTAGTAGAAATGGCATACCAGTGTAAAAACTCTTGTGTCTTATTGAAGTTGTAGTGTTATTTATTTATCTAAAGAGATGCAAATAGAATAGATCAAGAGACGAGAGTCTATAAAAATTTCCAAGACTTATCTAAAAAATGCAAGAATTAATAATTTTTTTGTGTAAATAACTAACTATTTGTGATAAACGCTGTATTTGAACGTATCTCCAATTCGTTACCCAGCAAGTTTTTGCTTATTGTACAATTTTAAACGAGGTGGCTTTAATGAGTAGAGAAGCTGAAATTTGTTAATGAGGAATTGCTCATAGAGCAAAGAGAAGTACTGGAAAGTTAATGAGAGGTTAGCGAACTTAATTGATAGTGGCGTAATTGTTGAGGAAAAGGGTATCCTAAATGACCATTCAACAAAGAGAACTGTCACCTTTATAGGCAAAACTAGAAAGTAATTTTCGGGAAAATGGAAACGAAACATTTTTAACCGTGGGGTTGTATTAATTTTATCCCAAATTATTTCTTTTGATATAATTTTGTTTGTTAACTTTGCTACTTCTTTTTTAAATCCTTTATACAGGGTGTCCCAGATTACATTTCCAGCATGGGGATCTCGCTTATTATAGGAGATACAGGTTTGTTTAAATTAGATGAATTATTCCTAAGTGTAAGAGGAGCCACAATCAATTTTTAGAAGTACAAAATTGCTAGTACTTCAGAAATTATAGCAAAAAATATGAAAATGCCAAATTTCTTTTTTCTCTCATAACTTTTTTGTTTTGTACCTTCTAAAGGAACTGTTTTATATAGATTGTGACTATATCTTAAAAGATAAATCGTTAGAAACAGGAGAAAAAACACATTTCACTATTCCAAAGCTAACGCTCGTTTCAATGCTAATTTAAAATTAATAGTACCGGTAAAATACGGTTTTTTTTTGATTTTCTGAGTTATTTATATAAATAGATCTAACATATGATGTATCGTTAGAAAGAGCAAAAAAGCACATCAAACTATTTCAAAGCTAACTTAGCAGCCCATTAGAAAAAATGAAGTTATCGGTAATATATCAAAACTGAAAAGTGATTTAAAAAAATCTTAAATAATAGTTATGTACATCTACATAAAAAAGTATCTCCGAAAAATCGATTGTGGCTTCTCTCACACTAAGGAATAATTCATATAATTTAAACCAACCTGTATCTCTTATAATAAGCGAAATCCCCATGCTGGAAATGCAATCTGGCACATCCTGTATATACCAGAAACAATTTTAAACTCTTAATGTGTCATGTTTAGGTATGAATTATAAACTAAGAATAAAATCTTTATAACAAAACTTACATTCCGCTATAATTTTAAACCAATAATTTCGTGAAAGTCGTATCTGATCCTAAGACCTTTAAAGAAGGCTATGACTCAAAAACAATTTAAATTTACTCTTTAAATTCAGTTTCGTCTAATTTTATTTAACGTTAATCCTAAAAGACTCTTACCCTCCCGGAAAAGGTTTTCAAGAATTTAGGGTAATATTGTTCTTCGCTTACTGTTTTTATTAGCTTGGTGGATTTACAAACAGAAATTTCAAAAAACCCTGAACTGTTATTAAAATGTTGTTTATCCAAGTCTACCGTATCCGATCTAATTAAGAACGTTTTCATAAGAGAATGCAAAAGCGGATATCCGGATACAGGCAACGAATTTTGCGCACAAAATTAAATTCAATCTTTGCCCTAGTAATATCATACACTATTTTGATATTTTAACAGCTTATTATTTACAAATAAGTCGAGTTTATACGGTAATTTAATTGTTTTGCGTTTTTTTTTATCCAGTTACGTCAAAAAGTAGTTTAATCTTTCGCTAATAACGTTTTGTGTTGGAATATAATTCGAAATAAAAATATTTAACTTTTAAAGCGGTTCATGAAGGGGAGTTTAATTTGTAATTAATTGCACCCCTGAGGTACATTAATAAAAAATCAAATCTGTTTGCTGGATATTGCATCGGTTAGCGATTTAAATACTTGTATGTTTAATGATCTTACAAAAGGTTATTAAATTGCCTTTTAAAATAATTTATTATGAATTCATATGTAATATAATGGTATATTACATAACAAGTTGTAAGAAGCATATTACGCACGCGTGGAAAAGTTATTTGCACGAGAGCGTAATTGCTTTACAACTCGTGTTATGTGGCATACTTTTTCTACGAACACATAATACATACAATTATAACGGCTTTTTGGCTAAGATGCACATGTAATTACGTTGTCTTGTCATGCATAGTAAGTGGGTCCTTACGCGCGGTAAACAAAAAGCAAAGTTTTTTAAACAAATGATTAACTCACGTCAAACATTTACTGCATGCCTAGTAAGTGAGTTATAACGCACGGTAAGCAAAACGCACACTTGTCTAGAAATGTCAAAGTAGGCTTCCGTCAAAATTTACAAGACAACGTAATTACATGTGTATATTAGCCAAAAAGCCGTTAAACTCGAAGGTATTATGTGATCGTAGAAAAAGTAAGCTACATAACACGAGTTGTAAAGCAATTACGCACTCGTGAAAATACGCGCTCGCCGCTACGCGACTCCGTGTGCAACTTTTCCACTCGTGCGTAATATGCTTCTTAAGCCCGTGTGACACGGTATAAATTTCTGTATAGAAATCTGTACCAAATATTATACAGAAAATCTTATATCGTGTCATACAGATTTCTCGTATAAAATTCTGTATAGTTTCTTGCATGTACAAGCGTTCCATGCAGTTTCTTGTACAGAAAATACTATGGGACTTGTCCTATTTCCATGCAAGTTTTGATACAGAAAGTGCGTGCTACAGATGCGCATTCAGTTCGTGAATAATGGCGACTAACAGTTGATTTTGAACATCTGCAACTAAAAGAAATATAAGCAACAGAAATTCCTGTTAACAGTTAATTCTTGGTATTCTGAAGCAAGATGTTGTTATTGTTGGCAATTACAAGGGATAAATACCTTGTTTTAAGAGGGAGTGCATATCTGTGTTTATAATGTTTAGGCGGATGTGCATGGGCAGAACTTGTACATAAAATTGTATCCGTGTCACACACAGTTTCAAACTGTACAAAAAAAAACAATACAAGATATTCTGTATTGCTTTGTATACAGAAATGTATACCGTGTCACACGGACTTTACAACTCTTGTTATGTAATATACTGTTATACATTTAAGTTACTTTCATTTAAGCTGAGTTACATTTTCAACATCATTGTTGTGTTATATGTGGGATATTCTATATAATTTACGTTTACAAAAATGTATTTCAGCTTGTTTATTTATAGCAAGAATAAATAATACCAAATGTTGCTGATAAAAGAATTACATTTGATCCTTTGCTAGGTACAGCCCATTTGCTATAGTTTGTCGTGAACCGATCCTGGATGATTGTCACCTTTCCTGAGTTCGCCTAATACCAAAATAAAATATTAAAATTTCGTTTTATGTTCACGAAAGCTATTATAAACGTTGACTAGGGCACAACGCACCATTTTAATGGTGTCTTATTTCACAAAATAGCAACAACACATTTATTAACAGTTTAAGTTGATGTGTTCTACCCAATGATCTACGAGTATACTTATAAAATATGGAATTTTCTAAAACATCATTAGTTACGGTGTCCTTACAACGAACTTATAATACTTTTTAGATGTAAATTATTTTAAGAGATTAAGAACTTTGGGAAACATACTTTTTCAAAAGAGTTTCATAAAAGATGGGCGTTCTTTGATGTTGTTATTTACATAAACATATAAATCTTACCTACAATGAATACATTTGTATGTGAATAAATAATATTTATTTATTGCTGTTGCTGTTTCAGATTTAGATTACTGGTATGAGCAAGGACGAATCGCTTTAAGAAAAAGACTTCAGTATTCTCCGGAGCGGCGCCCACATGCAAAAAACGTTATTTTGTTCGTTGGTGACGGAATGGGGGTGGCAACCGTTACAGCGGCAAGAATACTACGGGGTCAGCGCCAGGGCAAGCGCGGTGAAGACCACGAGCTCGCGTGGGACACATTTCCAGCAGTTGCTCTAGCAAAGGTAATGAATATCTATTTGTTTTAATGTTAGATGTTTATATGCCACCGCATTGTATGGAATTTTGTTGGCAAACTTAATTATCTTACAAATAGGCTTAAACACGATAAGCTGACGTTAAGGAACAGAAAAGTTCTCCAAATAATGTTCCCCAAAGGTGTTTTAAACTGTTCCTTTTTTAACATCGTTTCAAAACATCATTATTCCTATCTATCTACTTATTATCTATTAAGTTTTTCTTTGTCCATCGCTATTTTCACCCCATCTCTTTTAAGGTGTTTTACCCTTTTTTTCCTAGATGGGATCCATGTCTATATTTGGTGGAATTTTATGTGCAGGCATCCGTTTGGATGACCATAATTTTGTAACACTGTAACACTGGTCTAGCGAATAGGTAACGCCATTGGCATAGCGAAATTTCGATATCGAATATCGATATCAAAATTATATCGATATCTTTGATATTTGAATATTTTGATAAAGGCCGGAGAGCTAAACGAGTTACTAAAAAACTGAAAAAAGAGGCTGGTGACCTAAAAACAAAGGCTCCCCGCCCTCATTTCTGTTGTCGATACCAAAAAATATGGAGGAAATATCGATTATCGGCATGCTTACATCGAAATATCGATATGATATCAAAATTATATCAGTATTTATCGATATATCGCCCAGCCCCAGTGACAAGAAGAAACCAGAAATAATAATTGACTATAATAAAACAAAATCAGGTGTAGATCCCATGGACAAGCGTGTTCGAACATAAACTGTGAAAAAATAAATACGAAGATGGCCTGTTGCAGTTTTTTTAATATTCATTTGCGATAACCTAATTTGGACGGAAAGCTATTTAGACATAAATATGTATTAGACATATTTGACATATTTTTACAGGAATATGTAGATCAAGACTAGTGTTAAATTTTTTTTACAAAATCATAGGAATGATATTGGCGGAATTTTTTTTATTGACGGAGTCAAACAATTCTTAGTTATGATAAACAAAGACATTTTTTTAAATCAAAAATGTGTACAAAGAAACGACGGTTTAAGAATTACTTTCCTGAATGTAAAAACTATTTTAAAAATGTGCCTATTTCCTATTTACCGAGAAATCGGTGTTGTACCTTTTCTAATTTTTAATAGATGTTTAATTTTAATTTTATTAAATTGAGTTTTTATAGACATGTTGACTTTTTCGAAAAAATAAAAAGAATATTCACCAATTTGATTAGCGGTTATAAACGTTTGAAGCAATTTTTTGCTATGTACTGACTTTGTATTGATTTTTGGGGCCTCATAACGGGTTGCGCCTACGACAAATAAATTACCGGGTTTGGCCGTTTCAGCTACAACACGCTGTATTCAGCAGAGTTTGAAAAATCGAAAAAGCTATTAATTTAAAGCAAATACTTTAGACGTTTAAACTATTAGGAACGCTTTTAACAGTTACAGATAAATATGCTAAACAGAAATTCCTCTGCAGTATTGTGCTGCGATTATAAAGTCATTTGGTTTACAATAAAAGCGTAAAAAGGCATTAGCTCAACGTGCGACGTACAATCCCTTCACTGTCAATCATTTTGCGAATTTCGAACTTATGAGTAGATTTTAATAGAAGCGCCATTAGCGAAAGGCTTAGAACTGACAGCATAAGTAAACAACTAAAAGTCGATAGTTTGTGATTGGTGTTATTGAAGACGATAGTAATATTCTTCGACGAAGTACTAATTTAGAAACTTGAAAAATACCAACTTAAATACTGGTTGTATGGGCTGCGCGTTTTACACGAATATGTTTTTCGTTTTCTTTTAACGCAGTGGGGCATAAATATAGCGAAATGCTCCATTTACAGCCAAGAAGGTACACCAGGGACAACAAAGAGAAAAAAGATAAACGTAACAGGGATATTAAGAAGTTCAGTTTAAATGTTAATATAAAGAGATATAAATTTCAAAGTATTTAAGGGAATTAGTAGACCAACACTTTTAGAATGAGAAAAACGATTAGTTAATTGCAAGTATAAAACAGATTTGGTAGGCGGGTAATTAGAAATTTGGTAAAGATTTACTTTGGGTGCTTATTGAAGAACATTTTATCCACTTCAAGTTTGGAAGCTTCTGGTTTAGATTTTTCAAAGATCAATAACAACACCCAGGCTTTCAAATTTAATAATATATAGCCTACAACCGTTTCAGACTCTGAAAAATATATATTTTTCGTTGCGTTTACTTAATGCCAAACATTGCTAAGTCTTCGCATATTTATCAAAAAGCTTATGTTGGAAACGAGAAAAGTTATCGGAATTTTGTTGGAGAGCATATTTTGTGACATTCCTTGACAATATAATTACAGTCTATTATCGATTTGCTTACAAAAATAAAGGTAAATATTGTTGCGTTTGACTTTTAAAACCCTTTCACTGTCAAACCCGTAAATGTACGTTATTCTGCCTCTCAGAGTTAAAAATTCTGGTGAATGCGCCGGCTTAAAAAATTAAGCTAATTATAAGGCAAATTATTTATTATCTTTGTTATTAGGGGAATAACAAAAAAGTTTTTTTCACAAAAACTGTTGGAATTTGTTAGCTATATAACCTACAGTTAATTTTAAATGCACAGAGTATTTAGTTTTCGACAATCAATATGCAACTTTACTATTTCCAACAGAACACCCTGTATATTTTAATGTTTTCTTGTAGATAAATCAATTGCCATTAAAAAATATTAAGCAAGTTTTTGTCTTAAGTTAATATTTCTGGTGGATGCGCAGGGTCAAAAATTAAGCTAATTGTAAGACAAATTATTTGTTATTTCTGTTATGAGGGTAGTTAAAAAAAAAGTTTTTACCACAAAAGTTGTTGGAATTTATTAGCTATATAACCTACAATTATTTTTAAATGCACAGAGTATTTAGTTCACGAGAATCAATATGCAACTTTACCATTTCAAATAGAACACTCTGCATATTTTAACGTTTTCTAGTAGATAAATCAATTGCCATTATAAAATATTGAGCATGTTTTTGTCTTAAGTTAATACCTATTTTTAAAGTTATTATTCTGGTGGTGCGTAGGGTCAAAAATTAATCTAGTATGTCCTATGTTTAAAGTTAATATTTCTCGGGACATAATGAACAATTCGCATAGGACGTTCGTTTTGTAAATAAATACACATCCCGAGAGAAGGCAACATAGTGCGGGTAATTACAGAAATATAAAAATAAATTTAAAAGAATATGGTTCCGCTGAGAAACCAACCAAAAATCCAAAACAAATCCAAGAATAAAAACTATCTGTTTTTACAGTTTCTATGGCATAAAATGTGGCATCTCAACATGTCAAAATTTTCATTAGTTGTAAAACTGCCCAAAATTATATGATAACAAATTTGCTACAAAGACTATCGAATTACAAAACAGTACTACAAAGTAGATTATAGCTCATCTCATACTAAAGAATAATTAATTAATCTAATTTAAGCAAACCTGTATCTCTTATAATAAGCGAGATCCATACTGAAAATGTTATCTGGGTCACCCTGTATATGAATTTATATCACAAATATCGTCGTAAAGTGTTGGTAACCAAAGCATGTGTAATTGGTTGCCCATCAGATGTAAATTATTAAAAAAATCACAGATACTTCCTAATAATTAATTACAAAAAAAAATTGAAATTCATTCGGTCAAATACAAAACAGAAGATAATCGAAAAGAAGTAGTTGTTGAGTTTTAAAGCCACCGTGATTTGTAGAAAAGTTTTATGCAATTTATTTTATGAAGATTTAACAAATGTATAATTAGATTATGTTACTCATGATTTCCAACAGTTTTTATGAAAAAATGCTTTTTTGTAACTATCCTAATAATAGAGATAACAAATAATTTGTCTTACAATTAGCTTAATTTTTGACCTGACGCATCCAGCAGAATAATAACTCTAGAAATATTAACTTAAGACAAAAACTACAAGAAAACGTAAAAATATACAGTGTTCCTTTGAAATAGTAAAGTTGTATAGTGATTGTCGAAAACTAAATACTCTGTGCATTTAAAAATAATTGTAGGTTATATAGGTGATACATTCCAACCACTTTTGTAAAGAAAAAAACTTTTTTGTTAATCCCCTAATAACAAAGAATAAATAATTTGTCTTACAATTAGATTAATTTTTAACCCGACGCATCCACCAGAATTTTTCTTTTGAAAACAAAAAACCCGAGACAACGTCTGTGCATACAAAAATTACCCGACAGTGAAAGGGTTACTGCACTGGCATTTAATAATTTATATCTGTGGTCCATCATTGTCCCTCGGTTGTAAGGTCTATTTAGTGTACAAAAAAAATTCTATGACACACAGCATATTACATACTACAACTACTACCAAAATTCTTTAACGCTTAGGATATGACATACTAAAAGCATCCCTAGAATATTTTATGAAAGGGGTAGCTTTTGTCCTATTTAACCGACCTAGCATCTATTGATAAATCAAATGTTATAAGTGACGAGTCTCAAATTTCCGACGCTGTACGTTTACCAACAATGAACTATAAGTAAATTGTATTTTCAAAAGATTAAATGGCAATGACACTTTTGGTGTTAACAAACGCATATAATAATAAAGGGTTGTAATCTCCAAGCGCGCTTTATAATCAATTTAAGCTTCAGTAAAACGAAACTCGGCTTCTTAATTCTTTAATTCTTGTTGCCGTTTCGCTTCTCTAATTATTCTTAAGACGCGATAAGGGTCTATTTGAAAATGGAATAACTGTAACTTCTCCAATTCTATACAACGGAAGTAAAAGTACGATAAATTTATTTTTAAACATTATAAGTTCCATCTCCAACAACTTTGCATATTGTTTTATTGTTCTGAATGATTTCTAGACAAAATTGTGTATACAAGAAATTTATGCGCGCACGAAAATTATTAATTCCTAATTTCAAAATAGATTAAGTTGGGCTAAAAAAAAATCGAGTATTATAATACAGGGTTAGCCAATAGGTATGAACGACTAGAGGTAACCGTTACAGTCTGATTATCCAGTTCAAAAAAATAAGGACTAACAACTGTGGTGACTCCACACCAAACGGTAACTTTGGGACTGTGTAGAGGCTTTTCATGTAAACTCAAGGATTTTGCGGAGCCCAGTATCTGAAGTTTTGCTTACTTACGTATCCATCTAAATGAAAATGGGTCTCATCAGCCATTATAAGTTCATTCAGTAGATTTTCATTGGCATTGAAAATTTCTAAAAAAAACTGTACACGTGCTCTCTTATCCTAAGCTTTTAATTTCTGAACAATTTGAATCTTATAAGGGTGAAAGTGAAGATCGTGTTTCAAGATTCGCCGGAAAGTTGTATTCGAGATGTTCAAAGCTTGAGAATGTCTTTTAGCTGAACGGGACGGACACTGTTCGACAGCAATTCTTGCACGTTCAATGTTCTCAGGAGAACATACTGAACGAGTAGTGTCCGAAAATTTTGAAACAACACTTCCACGAGCTCGAAAGTCACTTATCTATCTTGAAAGGGCTTTGTCTGTGGGTATTCTTCCGTGTCTTGGAATTTGGAATTCACACCGAAACATTCTTTGCGTTTCTACAACACTACGAGTTTCGAAAAAAGTCTGTACTGCGAAAATTCGTTGGTTTAAAGGAAAACGCGCCATAGCTTCATAAATTGCAAAGACTCTCAAAGATCTTTTGACGTTTATGAAGTTTCAGTGTTGCCTATGTTTTTTTTTTGCTATAGCCTACCTAAATCCCGTCATATCTATTGGCTAACTCTGTACACATTAAATATTTCGGCATATTAGAAGCTCTAAGAGCATTAAGGTATTGCAGAAGATGTAAGATGAAGCTGGTGATCGTTTCAATACTATTCATTTCATTGTGGGAAACAAATTTTAATTCAAGATACATTTATGATTAACCGATAGATACAGTTTATTCGTAGTAACGACGTCAAATGATGTAGTAATAAACATTTTTAGGTGATTAAATAGCTTAGTGTGCACAATTACTAACTCTACGAAGTAATTTATGTAAAAAAAAAAATGCGTATACTAGAGACCCTTTAGAAAAAATTATTATAATTTTGCGAAAAGCTTTTTGGACCATAACAAATAAATCACAGTTATATCCGTAATAAAAGATGGTATATGATAATACTGTCTTTAAATATTGCAGTATATAGCTTGCGTATATAGCATTCAAATGAACTCAACGAAATGGATTTGCTAGTGTTTAAAAGTCGTATTGTAACGGCTTTATTTATTTATTAAGGCGAGAATATGAACAAGAGGAAAAATCCTGATTGTTCCCAAAGTACAACTTCAACAAAACCTGTCAAGAAATCTACGATTTATGTGCCGAGTGAAAAAGGATTAGACAAAGGACGTCATTATCATTAAAGGGACGATTCAAAGAATGCTTCTTGGTGTAAAAAATTACAGCATGTAGGCGTAAAACGCAAAATGCGGACGAACAGAGTATTTCGAACAGTAGGTATTTAACTCAGCATATTTTTTTCACTAATTAATCCATTTTTACTAAATACATTTTTGATTAGAAACATTCATCTTTATTCTGGATGTTTTATAACTCTGAGGCAGTTAGGGAAAAGGCTTTCTAACTTTTAAATTAGTTTGTTGAATAATTAAATATTAAAACTTTTAGATAAATCTCCTTATCTCAAAAAAAAAAGTATAAAAGAGCAACGTAATTTATCTGCAAGTCGTAACGAATAGAAATTTACGATCAGGGTGCGCTAAGAATGTGTTCGCTATATTGAAGGATATAAAATACGATACAGTCAACAAGAAAATCCTCCTTAATTATCTACATGTTGGTATCTTTATACTTCTAGTGCTGCTGTATTTAAGTGCAGTAGAGATTTTCTAAAATAAATGGAAGCAGGTTGTATAGCATGCACGATCTAAAAAATTCCATTATGCTGAGAATGTAATTCTCGTGCTGAAATATGTGTGTTAATAATTATTTGAATTAAAAGGATGTTGCACAAACAGTAAAAAAGTTCGTTGTTCCATTTTGTGGTTTGTATAATTTTGCTAATTAAAATGGAGTTTACATTTCTTCTCTTCCGTCGCTAGCCTCTTGATAGAAGCGTCGTAGCCATCATATTACTGTTTCGCTACGCTGCATTATGACTGAATGGACTATTTTTTTCCACTTTTTCAGATCTTTTGCTTCGTGGTTTATTTGGTGAATCAGTTTTTCGGTTTTAGATAGACGCAAATAAAAGATTACTGAATACCGAATATTCCAGTGTCCTGTTAATGCTCTATTTAATATAGGTAGTAATCAAATTTAAATGTTAAAATGTGACCACTGTAATAAAATCAATTTTAAATGTCAGTTATGTTCGACCTATAAAGACGATACCGAAGAGAGGAATAGGAAGACCTAAGACCTAATAGAAAGAAGCTATAGAAAACATTCTAGATAACAAAGGGCTAAGTATACAAACAGCAAAAAAATACGCACAAAACAAGAAAGTTTTTAAATTCAAATATTCCTTTGTTCATAAATTTGTAATACAAGTATTGTACAAACATATATACATAAATTAAGAACTTTAAACATAGTACGTAATACATAATTTTTAATTTAAAAGGAATACTGCCTCAATACAATAAACTATCCAAGACTTTTTATTATATTGAAGGCAACGCCACAAACCAAAAGGTGTGTGTGGCTATCATTCCAGGTTTTAATTTATAGATTGTCGTGAAACGATAAAGTAGGCAGATATAAGAAGTTGAATAAAGTATGAAAATTCCTACATAGGATTTAGAAAATATGAAATTATTGTTATGGACTTTTTGCGACTTTTTCCCAACTTAAGTTTAGTTCGATATTGTGTTGTAGTACATAGGAATTAAAGGCATTGAAAATTGCTGGTGCAACACAAATAAAAGATCTTTGACCAACTTTTTTGTTACTTCGATAAAATGTAGCAAAATAGTGGCTTCTTGTGTCATAATATTTTACTAGTATAGTAATTAAATAATCAGATTTTTTTATGTGATATAAAACATTTAATAAGTGAAGTTTAGTAACAAAAAAGAAATTAGTTTCAATGTATAGTTGGGCTGAAGGATAACGCAATGGTTTATTATATAAAGTCTTAATAATAATGTTATGGGAGGTGTTTAAGTTTATGTAAGTGTCAGCTGCATTACCCCATCCTATAATTCCGTAAGTTAAAAGAGATTGTAACAATGCAAAGTAAAAAGTACGTAAGGAAGGAATAGATAGAATTATTCTTAATTTTTTGATCAGGTATATTGTTTTTCTAACTCGGGTACATAGATTATTAGTGTGTATGTCCCACCTCATAAATTTATCTATTGTAATTCCTAGATATTTTACAGAGTTTACACGAGCTATTAGACAAGTACAATCACAGTTATTTATAAGGTCACATTTAATATTATGAATTTTAGTATTCTCCCAATTTGGTTGATGGTTTTTATATATAGGAAATGTAATAAAATTACTTTTTTTTTATAATTAAGAGTGAGAATATTAGTATCCAACCATTGTTTAATAAAGTTAAGATCTTGCACCCCCATATTCTCAACTTCAGCCCATTTACTTGCCTCAAGGAACAGAACAGTGTCATCTACGTATGCTATCAGACAGCCATAAATGTTATTAGGTAGTAGTAATTCATCAATATAAATTAAAAATAATATTGGGCCTAAAACTGTTCCTCGAGGCACACCACATGTGATAATTTTTGAGGAATCGGCGTAACCACTAGGGATTGTAATACCGGTAAACCGGTAAACCGGTTTTGATTGACAGTTTTACCGAATTACCAATAATTCAAAAAGTCGGTAAATTAACAATCCCTAGTAACCACCTACTTTAACAATTTGACGTCTATCAGATAAATAAGTTTTAAATAAGTTAAGGGCACTACACCTTATTCCAATTGAATTGAATTTTTTAAGTAGTATAATATGGTCCACGGTGTAAAATGCTTTTGCTAAATCTAGGAATATGGGCACATGGGGTAGAATTGTCCAGAGACTTATACATTTTTTATGTTAGTTCAGCAATGGCATCATGTGTCCCTCTATTGCTAACGAATCCGAAAATGACGAAATATAGTCTTTTGCAATAACACTGAATCATATATTTAACATGTAAAACTTAACCTACACCGCTATGGTATAAGGGTTGTATTTTGATAATATAAACAAATTTAATGGGTTTAGTGGTCAATATTGAAGGCCTATATAATCAATAGACTAATATAAAGTTTTATATGAAAGTATCAAGTGACCAACCATTATAACTTTATAATTTAAAATGGAATTTCTCCAACGAATATAACTAGAAATGCTTCATGTTACAACACGAATCCAATTTGATATAGAACAATAATAGGTTTTTGTAATTTGCGCCCGATTTATCTGTTATGTAGCAAGCTTAATGTGAGAATATCAGGAAGAGTAGAAAGGAAGTTTATTAGGAAAATACCTTTTCTCGATGGAATAAACTTAAGCTTTAAATAAATTCGATAAAGCGCAAGAAAGATTAAAGGCTACCGAATTTTAGACTTTTCCGTTTAATTTAAAGATGGTTTGAAAAAGTTTGAAATCAGATTAAAAATTGTATTAATTTTTGCTTACTTAATTCATTTTGTAGCTCTTATACTTCTTCAAGACCCGATTGAAATAAAAACAATCTTTTCTTTGTCATTCTTTCTACTTAATCTTTAGTCTGTTTTATTTTAACTCTGCCTTGTTAAGTTTTTCACTTGTCAATTTGCCAAACGCTTCTTTATCCCAAAGGCGATTTATTTTCAACTGCCATTCTATCGTTATGTGGGGCCCACATTTTTTTCTTCCTATGAACCTATTAATTTATATTTTCTATACCGCATCTTATTCTAATAGTGTTGCTTGTTTTCTCTAATTCATTAGAGTTTTGCCGGCAATTTTTCTTATAGTATGCTACGTAATATGTAGAAATCCTCTGTAAGTCTATACAGGGTGGTCCAAATTCGATGAGATTACATCGGTAACTCGCTTAATATTCAAGATAAAAACCTGTTAAATGACCAAAAATGAGACAAACCGTTTTCAAAAATATTTTTTCTTTTCCAGTTCTTGAGTTATTGGAAAATACTGTTTTTTTGTCATATTTGTAATGTGTCATATCTCCGTTATTGTTATAAATATTAAACTACCCTGTACCTTGATATTGAATAAGCAACAGTTAATAGTTCCTGAAGATTAGTTAGCATTTTTATGTTTCTGGATTGTGTGTGGGCTGCTATTACAATAAGACCTTAATCACATACGAGTATACATAACGTGAACATTGGTTTCTAATTTAAAATGTAGGCTAACCTTCTCATAAACATGATAAGTTTAATTAAACTCATCAAAATTTATTAGTTCGGGTAGAGCGCAGTTTGTCCGTAGTGTGGCGCAATAAATTACATGAACGGCGTTTTTCTTAATTATTTACCAACCTGTAATTTGTCTTTTTTTATAGACCTACAACATGGACGCACAAATTGGTGAATCGTCAGCGTGTGCTACGGCTTTAATGTGTGGCGTAAAAACCAACTTTGAAACCGTTGGATTGGACGCCCGTGGACGTTTCGAGAACTGTTTTTCCAGCTTTTCATCGCGAGTTCCTTCGCTAATAGACTGGGCGCAGGAGTCAGGTGAGTGCTGTTATTTTTCACTCTATAAATTACTGCACTATTTGAAAAGAAAACATTTACTTAAGTCAGAGCGCGCTCCAATTGGATTCCGTAGAAAAAAGATTTTTTTACTATTTTCAATAGTTTGAGATTAAAAAACTACTACAATTTTTATACTTTTAAAGCAATTATATAGGGTGGTCTATTAATACACTCATTGAATCACTGATTGCAAAAACAACCCAAGTCCATTGTACCTTACTTTTGGGAATATTGAAATAACTGTTTAATTTATACATACTTTCACAAAAAAATCAAACAACATGATTTTTAAAGATCTACTGAGGTGCTACTAAAATTGATTCATTTCAATTCTATATTATTTAAGTCATATTCCAGTCAATAAATAATGAATTTTGGTTGAGAATCCCTTTATTTCAAGTTAATATACAGCGTCATTCAAAAAGTCTGCAACAAATGGGAAAAAATGTTATTATTAATTTCTGAAAAAATTTTATTCTTGATAAAAGTTGGTGCATGGTCTAAAACTAATTATAAGAAGAAAAAAAGTTCGATAAAATGTCATAGGACACTAGATTTTAACGATTTTTGAAATATTGGCAAGACTGTCCTTCCTTGTTCACCAACGGCAGTTAATTTTATAACAATATACAGGGTGTCCCAATTATACACCGCCAAAAAGTAGGTGCATATTCCTGAATGAAAATGATGACCATTTGTCAAATATTTTGTCATCCGAAAATGCTTCCTTTCAAAGTTAGAGACCTCCAAACTTGCAAGAAAAAAAAATCAAAAAACCGATGACGTCCTAGCCGTTTAAGCTAGAGCTATCAAACTTGGCCGAAATGTTTAGGTGTTTCCCATTGACTTTGTGGGATAATTAGAAAGAAAACACGTAATTGGAAGTATGATTTATAGTCAGGTCATCCGCTTACCATCTTCAGAATTTTTTACTCTGGAATAAAATTGAAAATGTCATTCGTCTATAAGAAAGCACGACTTAAGAGGAAAAAATTCACCCCTCTTTGTTTTTTGCTGTAAAAGTAGCCGTTTTCGAGAAAATTAGCGCTAAAGATGCATCGACAAATTCTGTTTATACACCTCAAATATTTTTTTTACTAAACTTAGTTGGCTAATGTCATGCTTGAAAAAAATTCTGAAGATGGTAAGCGGACGACCTGACTTATAAATCATACTTCCAATTACGTGTTTTCTTTCTAATTATCCCACAAAGTCAATGGAAAACACCTACACATTTCGGCCAAGTTTGATAGCTCTAGCTTAAACGGCTAGGACGTAATCGATTTTTTTTTTTTGCAACTTTGAAGGTCTCTAACTTTGAAAGGAAGCATTTCGGATGACAAAATATTTGACAAATGGTCATTATTTTCACTCAGGAATATGCACCTACTTTTTGGCGGTGTATAATTGGGACACCCTGTATAAAACTCGAATCTGCACGAAGTCAGAGCACACAACGTAGAAGTTATATGTCAAATATAAACGTCAAAAATTGACAATTGTACACATGTTAATAACCAGTTAGTCTGATTTGTAAGTGTGTATGTATGTATGTATCGACTGTTGAGTCGAAAAATAACCTACCTCCGGGAAACTTTTTTCTGTTCAAACTTCAACAAAGGTCTTCAGACTTGGGTTTTTTACAACCAACTAATGGATTTACTCCTAAGGAAGTCGAAAACATCGAAATATCATTTTGCGTGAAAAATATGTACTTAGGTTGTTTCTCCAATCAGCGATTCAATTACAAGTTGGAACTTTACATGTAATATATTGTTATATACTTATTTATTTCCTTACACTTCTACCATGTGTGTAACTAAACTTATGAATATTAAAAAATATGCAGTCGTAAAACTGTAAAGATGCTAAATAATATTTAAGAAAATAAGCAGATTTATATGTAAAAATACATGGTGATATATTGGAACATTCTTGCATTATTATTGAGAGAAGGGCGACTTGCTGGACTAGGCTAAATACCGCCATCTCGACTGGATCGTCCTTCGGTTGGCCCTAAGTCAAATGTTGACCGTCTTGCCATAATTTGGGTAGACTATTGATATTCATATTTACCCTGATTCAACAAATAGTATGGTTTCAACGAGGAAATGCATACATAATGTTGTACTGTATGACCTCAGTGGCTTAGCACCATTTGCTCAAAGTGCAGTAGTTTGCCATATGATTTTACAAACAGTGCTGCAGAAAAACTGCAATCACTACAGCGTTTTTTGGATTTTTCACGAATGTTTTAAAATCTCAATAGAAATGACTTGAGAGTTATTAATTCTATGTAGGCCATAAATAACGTGTATATAATTTTCAAGTTCTTTACTTTCGAAGTTATTGCTGAAAGTGTTACATTTTTGCAATAATTTGCAATGTTTTTAATAAGAGATTAAATGATCGAGTGGCTAATAGTTACTATTCACGCTATAAGTAGCGTCTGTATAGAGTTTTAAGCCATAACTGATTTTAATTTTTTTTTATTTGTCCTTAAAAAGTGGTAAAATCTTTAGACTGCACCATTTTTTTATAGAAATTTTAAAATTGTAATTTAAATGATCACAGAGGTAAATAAATACCAATTGCTTCAGTTTTAAAATTTTATTTTTTAACCCTTAAAACCAATAAACGTGTTTAACAGTTATTAATATTGGCATTTGTTGTCATTTCCAAGGCTTACTATTTAAAAATGTTGCAATTTCTCTGAACTTTATCGAAAATTCTTAATAACTCGAAAATTGTTGCAGATAGGTATAGGAAACGCTAATACAGATTGATGTAGAATGTAATTTTGCATTAGAAAATGAAAAAAAACTTTGGGTATTGTATTTAAAAAAAACGAGTTTTAGTGGTCTGAAGTTGTATTAAAAGAAAATTAAATTTTGGACACCCTGTAAGTAATACATCGATTGCGAAAATTCCAGGATGTACTCCAAGGTTTCTTCTAGGCCTGGTCTAAATTTAAGCGTTTTTTCTTCAAAAATGGCGGCGTTAGATAAAGCATCACGATGAAAATCAAAAAATTTTCAAAAAAGTTCTAAAATCTAAAAAATGACTGCACTTAGGTATAGGGAATGCTAATAAAAGTCTCTCTAAAATAACGTTTTAAATCCAAATACGCAATAAAAAATAGACCATTGTCTTTGAAATAAGAGAGTAGACGTCAACTTCCGGTATTTCCGGAAGTGTCGCTATCTTGAAAATATTTTTATTAAACAGATCATATGCCATTATGGTCATAACTAAAATTTCAGATCAATACCCTTTTTCATTCTTCATATATTTTTAAGTCCCGGTCTCAATCAATCACCCTGTATTATGGTTTGTTTCTTGCCTCATTCAAAAATGAATAAAATGTTTCGTATGTTTGCTAAAGGTTTTAGAATTTGAAATTTTAAACTGAATAATTTGACCTATATGTCATTCTATTTACAAAAATATACAAAACTTGGGTTAATTATAGGTGGGTGGTCATTGAACAACGTTGTGAATTTCGGTTATTGACATAAGGGTTAAAAAAGCGCAGACCATAATAGCCTTTGCAATTTTTGCATTTTTTATAAAAATTATAAAATCGTAATTAATGTGACAAATAAGCAAATATTTGTATAGATTAAAACAATAACGATCATTTTATTATAATATTTGTTTAGTCCGTGTCCGTAATGTCTTATACTATCGTCCTGTTTTGCATAATCCGTATTATATTAATAGTGTTGTAGGAAAACATAACCTAACCTTAACAGTACCCAGCGGTGTATGTGTATATGAATTTCAAATTTGCATGAGTTAAAGTATTTAATACCAACCCGAAATTAACGCTACATGTCTGTATACATACAAATATCTGTTTTGATGCGCTTATTTTCCCAATTATGGCAGTCGATAGTTTAACGAGTCGGTTTTCATGCTTTATTGGCATTACAGTCGACTAATTACAACCAGAAACTTTTGTACTGCGTCGTAGTAAAATTTAAAACATAATTTTTCGCATTCTAATTATTGTGGGGATTACAATTTTGTGGCCATGATTTTATTAATAAATAGGCTGTAGCAAATTCGAAACTTGATATAGGTTCTTGCTCATTTTAAGAAGTATAAATTTGGTTTTATTGACGCAATGTTAACATTTAGTGCTGAATTTTTATTAAAACGGAATTCAATAACTGGCAAAATGATGAGCAACTATAATATAAAACGATGGAACTGTATATAAGATTATTAAACAATATATTGAGCTTCATTAAATGCCTTCTCCACTGACTACAGTAAGGAGCCAACCAGCCAACATGTTATAAAACAAATTGTAAACAAAAAAGGCTAAACGGATTGTGCTAGAAGTAAAAGCAAAGACTTGGGAAAACTTTGGAAAAAGAATGGAAGGACAATATGCGAACAATCAAAAACGTTTCTACAAAGTATAGAAAAAGAAGTTAGGGAGAGACTAGAAGGAAAACGAGTCAGCTGGAGAGATGTGTCTCAATTAGCTAACGATAGGCAGGAGTGGAGAAACATAACACAGAAATAGAAAAGCATACCTCGACACCGGAAGGTACAAGAGGAACCGATTAAGAAGAAGAAGAAATATTTATTAAATTAAAATTAGGAAAAATTAAAACAACTACTAAAAACCGTTATAAAATTTTGTAACGCAATTGCGTTTAACTTTTGATTACCAGGAAGTTATATTAAATGTTTACAATCATGAAATTTTAGCTTGTACTTGAGGCGGAAAATTAAATTTCGCTACTGGAAATATGATAACGCAAATGTAATTTTCTCGTAAAAGTTGCTTCAGAGAGAGACCTAAATTAGATTTTAGCTATATTGTAATTACCGATATATCACACAGGGACTTCGATTTGTGCAATAAAGCCACATTAAACAGATACAGTGCCAAATATCGATTAGAAATACAGGCGAATCTATAATCACCCAACAAGAAGTAAAAAAACTTTTCATGTGTTTACGTTAGATTATCTTAGGTATTAAGAGTTTATTTATGGCAAACACGAATATGCCATGGCATAGCAGCTATGCTGTTACCCTAAACTTTGCATAATTTATAATGGAAATCACATCCTATTTGATAAATTGATAGATTTTTTAAGTGAATTATTGATCAATACAAATAGCCTTGATTAAAAATCATTTAACGCTTTATCGAAAAATCTTTTCTCAAAATGCAATACCGTTAAATTTACAAATGAGACTGCAACAAAGGGAATATACGAGAATCTTAAAATTGTTCTTGCATTTCGGCAAGATTGTCTTTAAAACAGGGGTTTCCAAACTTTTTTATGAACCGAATACAAGAAGAAAAATCCAAAGAGGAGGGGCCATCAAACTTTTTTTTACGATTCATCGTCACACGTCATATAAATTAAATGCACGTTTTACTTCCACCCGCTAAAACAACTGCCGGAAATATTGCCTATTGGCTTCTTATAGGTCAAGGAGAAATAAAGTCTTTACTTTTCTTGATCCGGTAGATTTACTTTGTACATTTTCAAAATAAAAATTAATTTTAGAGTCAAAAGATGTACAGCCTCATTCAAAAAGTCTGCAGCAATTGGAAAAGTTTTTTATTATCCTTTTCTCAGAATATTTTATTCCTGATAAATTTGGTGCATGACCTAAAACTAATTTTAAGATGGAAAAAAATTCATATGACACTTGATTTTAAATATTTTAAAAATTAAAGTAAATAGCCCTTATTTAAAAAAAAAAATATTGTTTAGACATCAAAAATATGACAATACGAAATTTGACGTTATAATTTTATTTTCTAATATTATGGTAGAGTCGACATTCAAAAAGTTTGCAACTAAAAGATAAGTTTTTTAATATCAATTAATTGGAAAATTTTATTTTTGAAAAAAGTTGGTGCATGGTCTACAACTTTTTTTAACCATAAAAAAAGCTTGATAAAAGTACATACAACACTAGTTTTTAGCGATTTTAGACAAATTCGCATGATTAAAGTGCTCTTATTTAAGGTATAAGGAGTTAAAAAAAAAATGAAAGGAAAACTATAATTTATTTAATATTATTTTTAAATTGTAATCAACTTTTTTTAAACTTTTAAAAAAAATTTTAAATAGGGACACTTTACTCTTTTCGAATATTTCTAAAATCGTTAAAATCTAGTGTTTTATGAATTTGTATTAAACTTTTTTTAACTTAAAATTAGTTTTAGATCGTGCACCAACTTTTCTCAAGAGTAAAATTATTTTAGAAACCAATAATAAAAAGTTTTTTCATTTTTGCAGACTTCTGATGTTAAAATAACTATGAAAATAAAAATTGAAATTTTAACGACAAATTTCACCTTTGTTCGTATTTTTGAAATCCGAACAATCTTTCTCTATGAAGTTTTTGTTTTATAACTTAAAAAAGGCTCTTGGAGTATTTCTGAAATCGCTAAAATCTAGTATCGTATGAGTTTTTGTGAAATTTTTTCCATCTTAAAATTAATTTTAGGTTATACACCAACTTTTATCAAGAATAAAAGTTTCTGGGAAATTTTTAATAAAAAAACTGTTCATTTTTTGACACTTTTTGAATAGCACTGTATAGTAGATATAATGTAGGGTTAATAATGAATAAATTAGTTCTAAGAAGGAAAAATAGGCCAGTTTCCTAAAAAAAAAAACCTAAAATTCGCGTTTTTTTTTTATTTTTTAAATTTAAATTTATAATTTTTGATATTTTAATAAAAATCAAATTTTGCCCAACCTGCTGTAAATTGCAAGATGCACAAGCATTGTAAAATGTAGGACAATAAGTTTTTTCATACTCAATCTAAATTAACCGATTTTTTAGGTACACAGCTTATTTATTCTTAGACCGATATTTCGTAATTAACTGTAGGCAGATGTCCTCTTAAAAAATGCGATAACTTTGATAACTTTTTTTACATTCAGCCTTTTATGGTATAGCCAGCGTTAGTGCAAATAAATATACGAGTATTATAATGTTTTATTTTTAACTTGGTGTATCCGCGGTTCGTGTCCTTTTACTTAACAAGTTAAATGTCAGCCCTAATTTGATTTTATGCTCTCATATAGGTTACGATTTCATGGTTTCTGAGTCGCTGCTTTTTGAAATTTAATCATAGTTTACAGCGTCGCCACTTTTGCTTCTTTTAACACATTTCGTACGGCTAAAAAGAACAATTTTATGTTCATGTTATAGCTTGTTAAATGGCTTGGTTTATTTGTAATTTGCTTGTTACACAATTCGCTTGTGATGAAATAAACTTTGCAGTAAATTATGAACATATTTTCTGCTTAATGGATTATGTATTTTATTTGCTCCGTCACAAATGTTATGACTACATATTTATACACAAAAGTTATGGAGGATGATACAATGGGAAACACATTAAAATAATAATAAAGACTTAACAAACTGCAAAATTCAATGACAAGTTCGAAATGGATGCAAATACACGCCATTGAGTGTCTAATATTTTGAACAAACAAACGGTAAATGTTTGTTTGAACAACCTAAATGTTCAAAAATTCAAGCGTGCGAAATGCAAATTGCAATTTGCGTTTACTCAATTAAGTTTATTTGCTGTATAATGTAGTTGATGTAAAATCTTATATTTTTGTGTCAATTTCCCTACACTAATAACGCTTTTGTACGTAGAGGCATTCACATTTATCTAAAGAATGTACGTAGGTAATTAACTTGCATTTAATGTAATTTTAAATGACGACTTAAATTTTGTTACAGTTATGTAAATGTTAAATGCGAAACAACTTTGTTTTTAGTATAATCTGCTTTTAAGTTAGTTCTCTTTTGTCACCTTTGCAAAAAAGCAAAATTGTGTAGTTGTATTTTTTACTTGACGACGTTTATTAAAAAAATCGCTTGAAAGCATTCCAGCTAGTCCCGTTTTGTTGTAGGTATTAATTTAGCTCTAATCAGAACTTGTTTATCACAAGCCAATAAATTGTGAAAAACATAATCATATATCGTTATAAAACAGGGACTAAAAACGAAAAAAAAATCTTTTGTTTCTGTTCGGAACGTTCTTTTCGTTCTAACCGAAAAAAATCCTTTTTCGTTTTCGTGAACCGGTTAAAACCGGTTTTACTTTTTTTTTGTCATCAAAAAATCGAGGACTTTAATTTGTTTTTTTTTCAAGTCACTGCAACCCTCTATTATAATACGATAACAATATTTGCGTATCCGCTAGCTAAATCTCCTACCCAACTTTGTAGATTCTTATCACCATTCTTACTTATCCATCTTTTTTTTTGTAGGAGTAATATTGATCCTTGACGTATTTTATTACTTTCCTTGAATGTTTTAGTGACATATCCTTCTCTTTATTGCTTCTGGAGATATAAAATATTTCCCGTTTTATCAAACGGAACTTAAGAACATTAATGACTCAATTGAAAGAGAAAGCCTTTTGACAAATAAACTTTGTCCATTTTATGAAACATTTCAGTATTTCCTAAATTTTATTTTGTAGCTCCAATATGCAAAAAGTTTATTATTTTTCTCTTAATAATGATCATGCCTCAATTGGTATTTTTTCTCGTTAAAAACGCTGTTCTGTGTAAAGTTAGTTTTATTCTTGACCTTTATTTGTTGAATAAACTCGTACTTTTTGGTTTAAGTATCATATTTGCAACGTCTATAATATTCATTTAACGTTTTTGGGGCACGTGCACTTCACTATGTTGTATAACGCCTTGTAGTAAAAAAGTTTTTTACACTTCTGTCCCATTATTTAACGATAATTTTGGTCCTAACTAAGGTATTAAACAACATCAAGGGCCGGTGCCCTTACCTACCTGAGTAACTGCGCGTTTTTGCTTTATCATAGACATGAATATTTATAATAAAATGCTGCATGTTTTTGCAGTTATTTGATCCAACTCAAACATTATTCTATAGAAAATGTATCACATCTCAAAAGAAAATTTCATATGTAAATATAAACAATACTTCATGAAATATATAGCATTGTACATAAGCCTTAGGGAACGAAGGAAAATGTGAATGGATTGTTAAGAAGATCGAAAGGGGAACCGGAAGCAAACATTTGAAGTTCTTCAAGAATATTCATTACAAACTTAATGCATACGCAATAATTTCAATCAAGTGTATTATTATATAACAACTTTAATAAATACGACAAATAAAAGCAGCAATAAAAATTAAGTAGATTGACACATTTAAGTGCTATTTTTTTTTTTTTTAGTTGACAGTAGGTCCTAAATTGTCAATAGATTACGAACGAAATGGTTTTTTTTTATGTATAAAATTAATAGACCCAGCCAAGACGAATTATTCGATAGCTCTGTTATTAATAATAATAGTTAAAAAAGTTCAATAAAAAAGTTGTTTGTAATCATTTACTACATGACCTAAAATTATTATCAACTATACACAGTGTTTTGTTTTTGCGTTCTGATACCAAACATAGTTTTTTTATATGGAACATCCTGTATATTTTGTAATTTTTGGATGTAAAATTAAATTTTCTTTCAAAAATATTATAAGTTATTTATGTCTAAAATAAGCCGTTTTTGAGTTATTGACGTTTTTTTGAAAATTTTGACAGATGCAGACCTTTATAAAAATATTTATATTTATTAACGTAACAACACCAAAGCAATTTACTCTCACAATTTATTAGACAATAGTGTCATAGTGATTGTTGATTGGTTAAACTTTTAAAATAATATACAGGGTGTTCGTTTTACTCGGTCCATTTCGCTAAACTTTAAATGGCGTTCCATTAAAAAAAAATTACTTACATGCGTTTAAAGTTTAACGAAATGGACGGAGTAAAACGAACATCCTGTATATTATTTTAAAAATGTAACTAGTCAACAATCACTATGACACTATTGTCTAATGAATTACCAGAGTAAATTGCTTTGGTGTTGTTATGTTAATAACTATAAATATTTTTATAAAGGTCTGCATCTGTCAAAATTTTCAAAAAAACGTCAATAACTCAAAAACGGCTTATTTTAGACATAAATAACTTATAATATTTTTGAAAGATAATTTAATTTTACATCCAAAAATTACAAAATATACAGGGTGCTCCATATAAAAAAACTATGTTTGGTATCAGAGCGCAAAAACAAAACACTGTATAGTTGAAAATAATTTTAGGTTATGTAGTAAATGATTACAAACAACTTTTATATTGAACTTCTTTAAATATTATTACTAATAACAGAGCTACCGAATAATTCGTCTTGGCTGGGACACCCTGTATAATATTAAAATTTTTCCTAACATTTGCATTGTACTTGGAATTTATTAAACACTTCCGGTAACTGTGGCCAATGCAGAACGCTTGTCTATTAAATTAAAATTATTTAAAATATACCTCAGATATACAATGTCACAAGAGAGACTTAATTTTTAAGCAATATTATGCATGGAAAAGACAACCTGAAATGACAGGCTTTGTGGAAGTAATTGAAAAATGGGCTATTTTAGGCTAAAGTTTTGAAACCAATAAGTCTTTGAAGATAAACAAATATTTCAATTGTATTGTTTGTATTGTACTGCAATAAAAAAAATTGTTATGAACTCATTATGTACAGGGTGGGCAAATTTCGATGTTTTCATTGGCAATCTCGGTAACTTTAAGAAGTATCGAAAAAAGAACCCCGCTTCTTCGAGAAAAAGTTAATGGTGAAAACTAAAATTGGTTATCGTCTTTTGTTTTCGAGTTATCGGCGATAACTCGATTTTTCGACTTTTCGTTTTATGACTATCTCCGCTTGTTTATGAAAATAAAGAAAAATGGTTTTGACGTTCTAGAGGCACTTTTTTGACAAGAATGCAGTGGCGTAGACAATTACAAAAAAACGAAATTCTAGTAGTAGGCTTATGTCATTAAGAATATACCTGGTAAAACAAACTGTCATCCTGTTGTTTTAAAAATAATTTGACAATAACAATTACGTTTAATTGTTGATTGTTTTTATATTTGTACCGAAATGGCTTACGGATATTACAAAATGTTCTATTCAAAGTAGGTAATAATTATTCTAAAGCTGCAAAGAGAAACTTATTTTAATTAAATTAAATTTTTCTCTTAGTTCATTCAAATTATTATTACCATTTTTATATAAATTGTCTTTAATGTGTCGCCAAAATGAGGTTTTGTTTAAATCTTCCAAAAATAGATTTATTAGGTCGTCTTCTTTTTGGGTAACGTTTAAAATATGTTTCACTTGCAGCTTCAGAATTATTAATACTCTGAATAGAACATTCTTACATTTCATACTTTTCGTAAGCCATTTCGTGTTTTTAAGGTACAAATATAAAAACAATCAATAATTAAACGTAATTGGTTTTGTCAAATTATCGTTAAAACAACAGAATGACACTTTGTTTTACCAGTTATATTCTTAATGACATAAGCCTACTACTAAAAACAAAATAAAATATGAAAAATTACCTAATTTTTGCTATAATGTAAGGAAAATGAATAATTACACCCCACATGATACATATTATTGGAACGGGGAGAAAATCCTCTTTCCCGTAATGCCACAGCCAACTATGGGTTCTATTTAAAAAAATACAACTTTATGTCACAATCACAACTCGAATTTCGAAGTTTTTATGAAAAATTGTCTACGCCACAGCATTCTTATCAAAAAAGTGCCTGTAGAACGTCAAAATTATTTTTCTTTATTTTCATAAACAAGCAAGATAAAGTCATAAAACGAAAAGTCGAAAAATTGAGTTATCGGCGATAACTCGAAAACAAAAGACGATAAACAATTATAGTTTACACCATTAACGTCTCCTCGAAAAAAAAAAGTTGAGGAAGCGGGTCCGTTTTCCATAAATAACTCGTATAGTTACCGATATGAAAACATCGAAATTTGCCCACCCTGTACAATGCCCCTTGATTTTTGATAAGGAATTACCTCCTCAAGTTTTCGCAACATTTAAGAAACACCCTGTATAATCTTCATATCCCTTGTTACCTTGTATTTTGTTTAGTTCATTTACTTACAATTTAATTTGTTTGCAGTATTCTGCAGCTTTCTAAACACTTCTCTATAGTTTTCGCATTTTTATAACTAGACCATTAGCGTAAGCAACACGTTAGTGATATTGTACTGTGTTTATATTGTACATATTTATCGTACCTTGGTTAAAAGATAAACAACTAAAACAATTATACTTTGTTTAGAACATTTATTATATTTTATAAAACTGATGTGTAGTAGCTCTTTTGCTTTGCGCTGGTTTAAACTTGCCAGCTACGTCTCTGTTTTCCACAGGGTATTAAAACTACCAAGTAAAAGTAGGCAGCATTTAATGGCCGCTGATTCCGAGAGGGTAATTAGAAATGGTTCTAATGGATCCACCATAAATACGCCGCATGAATTATCAAACAGTTCTGAAGATATTAGCTGCCATCTGAGATCTGATAAGCAAGCTAGATTCAAGATTTGATTATATACCGTAAGACAATTTTTTTTACTCAAATTATTTTAAAAAAAATATTCATTACGTACTTTTAGAGATATCGAGGCCTATTGTAAAAATTCGACAAAATCTTGCTGTAATAAGAACATAATTGTGCAGCAACTTAATCTAATCAATGTTAATTTAAAGTAAAACAAATTAATTTAACTGAAACATGTGGCATAATTAATAATTAACCCACGTTCATTTTAATTGGCTCGATATAAATGCTAGAAAATTTGGCGTAAACGTAATACCAGAAAGCTACTTATTTTGTTCGTATAAGCAATTAGCTTTGGAAGTTTAAATTTTATTAATTCTCCTTGGTGGAATCAAAACTCGAAACTAAGTTCTGTAACACAACTTTTATAACTCAAGTTTCTTGAAAATTCTTAAGTAGATTTGGGAGATAATACAAAAATCCATTAATCTGTTTTGAAAGTTCGATATTGTTTGATATTTCGTATTACTGGTATTTTACGCACTGTCTATAAGCTAATCCAGATTATTTTTTGTAACACCAGAACGATATATAAAAATTTATTCAAATAATACAAAAGTAAACTTTAAAAATTAGCATCGATTTGCTTTAACGAATTATTTTTTAACTTTTGAATTAATCCATCAATAAAAGTTTTTGTTAAACATATTTGTTTCGTTCATTTTACATACAATAGTTAAAGACTTTGGTGATGTATGTGTGTAAAAAATTATCTGTGTCTTTTTATGTTAAAAATCTGATCCAATAAACAATTTTTGATTCAGAGGAAAAACTTTTTTTTTAAAATTATTATTTCAAATGTGCAATGCAGGAAAAACTGAAAACTGTTTCTTGATAAAGAATGTTCAACAATATTTTTTGAAAACCTATACTACGTTTAAAAAATATCAAATATCACAAGAAGTTTGTCGTAATGGCAAAGTCTACGCAATCCGAAACTTGCCCGAAAGTTTAGTCTATTAGTTTAAAGAACTTTAAGGTCAGTATGAAAAAACCTGTAAAAAAATAATTCTAACTTAAAATTAGGATTATATCGACGAAATGGGCGCTATTTTACGTCGTTTCAAAAATGCCTATGGGCCGTTTACACTTATGCTTTTGCTCGTGGTTTTGCTGACTTGGTTTTGCACATGATCGCGTACCGGTTTACACTTACGGTTTTGCACGTGGTTTTAAAATCTTAAAGCGCTAGAATTTCTTGTGGAAAACCAAGGTTAATAAAATTGCTTGGTTTTAGTGTTCACACACACAATCATAACCACATGCAAAATCATAAGTGTAAACAGTCTTTAACTCGAAAACCGACCAATTAGTAAAAAAAAAATTAGTCACCAATAATCACTTCCTGCTTCGCACTCCCAGCACCTACCTAAAACAAAAAAAAATGTTTTTAAAAACAAAACCACACAGTTATAAGTGTAATCTACAATGTAGGTATACACTTTTTTCATCAAAAATAACATCCTCGACACTTAAAAAAGCGAAATATTTACCGTAATGTGCAATAACCAGAGGCTTCATTCCTGGAGTTTGATCATGGGCCTCGTTCAAGCTTAATCGACTTGCCAACCGCTCGTAATCGTCCGGCATTTTAAACTTAATAAAAATGTCAGGCTTTCTTAAGCGAAAAAATCGATTAAACCTTTTCAATCAAACAAAAGAACACCAATCAATCCTTCCTTTATATGAGGGATATATCGCTGCAACGTCTTGCTGAAACAAAATAAATGTAGTATGACACGATTTTCATTTTTTTTAATATCTTGATTTAAGTAATATCAAAAAAATTATGACATTTAAGCTAAGTTTCAAAATTACACTAAAAGAACAAAATGTTACAACAAATTTTGTTAAAATCAAAACATAACTGAACAAATGCGAAGAAAATGATTTTGTATGGTCACTAATTTTCATTCATATTGTAAAAAAATACATGGTGTAGCACACAGATCATTAGTTTGTCAATGCAAAGTTTTCATGCTACTGAATAACATAATATTTGCAAAGGTTATTTCTCAAAATAAGCAAGAAATTTAGGGTGGTAAAATACCATTTATACATTCTGTATAATAAAGGCCATGTTAAATTTTCTATGATAATTATCATGCATTTACAAAGGTACTGAAACAAAATTAATTTTATTCCATTACCTGTTTTTAAACAACAGATATCCAAACTGCGCGAGAAGATTTTAAAAACCGAATTTAAAAAATAACATTCACTAAAATTAAACTTAGGTTAGCGGCATGTTTAATAAATAAATAATATGTACAAAAATGTCTTGCTTAACCTTAAAACCCTAAAAAAGAATCCTATGAATAAATAATTTAAGTGCAGATGAACCATATTTTCATAAAAATTTAAACTAATAGCTTGCCTAAGTTGACATTTTAAACTTTTAAAGCCCACAAATTTCTTTATTAATAAATAAAAGTTCATAGGCAACAACCTTACGAAATAATATGCATACTAAAACTTATCTTATACTAATCAATTTACTTACAATGAATTGAAAATCAAAAATTATATTTTTTGGTGAACAACACTAACACAACACTACAATAATTGTTAAATTATTTAAACAGTTGTTTTGTAATATACAGTAACACAACTACACTGTATAACGACATACTTTGAAATAAATTTTGTACGTCTTCAATGCTTATCAACATGTTACCTAAAATCCAATAAAAACTCCTAAAATGAGTTCGAAAGTTAGCAAAAAAGTGCGCGTAGCAGTTCTGTCTCGAGCCGTGCTAATAGACAGAGGAGTACTCAGGAATTTTTAATCAAACAGAGTTGTATCTGGCATTTTCTGGACTATCCGATCTACATAAACTAAGATATTTAAGATTGCTACTGACAAAGTATCAGCTTATAATTAAGAGAAAATGTAGCTTTGGTGGCATTTTGATATGTTAAGACTTCACATAAAGTCTAATATTTGTTTCTTTAAGTGCAAGTACAATGTAATGCGAGTAATGCGAGTAATTTTTGTAATTTTATTGTAATATTACTTACACCCTCTAAAATGCATGTTAAGTTTACCAAAACTTTGTACTTATTTATACTATTAAACGAATGAAATAAACCATTAACATTGTAAGAAAATATTTGAATTTTAAAATAAAAAATTATAATAAAACTATGTTAAATAAACAAATTATAAAATGAACAAAGCACTCTTTATTTTCTACAACTTTGTACGAATATTTGTATCGTACAATTACTCTGAACTTTATTTACGAAATTGAATTTCTAGAATTACTACACACAAATTTATTTTTATTAAATTCTTTGTTGGTTATGAAATATTGTAACTTTAAAGATTAAGTAGATATTGCATAGCCTCATAAAAATAAGTAGAGTATATTGTAAAAATTACTTGTGAGATTATTAAGTGGAAGACAAAAATACATACAAGAATTCAAGGAAAGAAGACCTGGCGAAATTTTAATTTAACATCTTATCGAAAACGTTATAACTCTGTGTACTAAAAGCGCCTGGAATAAATCTGTTCAAAACATGGCATTACGTGTCCCAAGCAAATTTCCATATTTAGGTAACCTTATGCTTGATGCAGTAATAAATCGTGTTCTGAATAGGAAACACCCAAGATCTGTAGTTTATATGCAAAAAAGGAGGCATAAATACGCGTTCAAATTTATCCCTGTGGGCTATAAACTAATGGGAGATCTTTATCTTCTGCGTCCTTTTAACGAAAAATGATTAGTAATAGAATGGTGTAAAGTATTACATAGTGAACAACTTTAATAAGCTATTTACATCATTATTACATTTTGCTTTTGAAGTGTAAAAACTTTAATCTGTAATTTTATAAGTAGTTATTTAGTTACTATATTGTAGTATACAGGGTGATTGATTGGGATCGGGCGTTAAAAATATATGAAGAATGAAACAGGGTATGGATCTGAAATTTAGGTTATGACCATAATGGCATATGATCTGTTGAATGAAAATATTTTCAAGATGGCGACGCTTCCGTCATTTTTTAGATTTTTTTACTTTTTTTAAATTTTCATCGTGATGCTTTATGTTATCTACAACGCTCAACTTGAGACTATGCATAGAAGAAACCTTGGAGTTCATGCTGGAATTTTTGCAAAGTACCTACTTACAGGGTGTCCAAAATATAACATTGTTTTAATGCAACTCGTTTTTTTTTTTAAATACAATGTTCAATTTTTTTCATTTTCTAATGCAATGGTGTGGCCATCTAACAAGAATGTCTGATTATAGATGGCTAACAACATCACTCACGACCCACCTAAAATTACTCGCGACCCAAAGGTTGGGAACCACTGGTATAGAAAGTATTTTTGATATACGTTACTAATTTAAACGAATCAAAGTTCTAATCCAAAAAGATCTCTATATTGTACAAATAAGTTTCCAGTACTTATAAGAATGCTTAAAAAGATTATTACACTTATATTGCATGAAATGTTTATTTACTTAGGTTTCGTTTTCTGTAAAAAATGCTTTTTAAATGATTTCTGCCAGCAACATTTTAGTAGCAGTTTCAGTTTATTATTTCCGCTTATAATTTACATTTACATTTTATAATCGAAATGCATAAATTTCATTAAAATGTTTAAACCGTTCTAAAGTGGTAAACTTTAAAATCGTTAAATCTAGGTTTTATTTTTAATTCTGTCTGAAACTATATCAACGATTAACAAAAAAAAAATTATATTAGATGAGCTTTTTGATAATTTTAGTCCTCTCGTTAAATATTAAAAATTATTCACACGCATAACCGATAATTTAAGTAAATATTAATAAAAAATAGGTTATACATTTAAGGCACAATAAACCTTGCATATTTATAGCTTGAAATGATCGATGTATTCCAAAATTGTAATTAATATCAGGGTGTTTAATTTGAAAATGTTCAAAGTTGATGTCATTTGTGAAAGCCCTAAATATGCTTGAAAATCTTGTAAACCCTTATGGGATAACTTTTACAAAGTGTTCTTAAAAGAAGCTTTGTTCAAAGCTTTTTATCATTAGAACCGGCGATGTTTAATTATTTTTTATTGTTTTGTTAACAAGACATTTGGTGGCAGTGCCGCGTTTGCAAATATTTAATTCAAATAAATGAGGACTTAGCCGGCCTTATAAACCTCAAATACTTTTACCCTAATATAATTAAGGATTTTAAATTTAATCATATACTAGATGTCCTATTTGAAATTTCAAAGTTTGGGTCGTTTGTGATCGCTCTGTGTACAAAACACTCATTGGATATCTTCTGCAAAGCGTTTTTAAAAGAAGCTTTGTTCAAAGTAATATCGTCATAAGAACCGACCAACATCACGGCCTACTTGCAAAAACAAATATCAATGTTTAAAGTTTCACAAGTTTGACCTAGAATTAAAAAAGAAGACAATATTTAACGTTAAATTAATTCAGCATTAAGAACTTTATGCTGAATTAAGAAAATGGGTAGGCTAAAATTATTAAAAAATGCAGTTCATTGACGTAGAAAAACATCATAATTAAACTCCCGATTTTAATCATCCAACGTTAGTTTTAATGAAGACAATTAACGCGTTTGTTAAAAATACAATCAAAATAATTTTTAATTATGGTCGTCCCTGGCGACAAAAACCGTTGAAAAGTATTCACGAGTATAACTAACGCACATATTTTAATTTAGGTTTTTACTGTACTCTGTGAATACATTTCGATACCCGTTAACGAGCAGCGTTTAATCAGACCTTTTTGACCGCGAGCTAGAAAAAACAACTCGCAGGGTGTTTTATTACAAATTGTATTTTTAACTTAAACGCCGGGACAAAAAAAATTAATGTAAACTTTACAGGTTACAGCAATCTCCACTAACAAAGTGAATTTGTAGCCTTTTTCTCAAATCAAATTACCATTCGCGTTCAGATTTAACACTGATATTAATATTAAAAAACGAATAATATTTAAAGCAACTGAGATGGATTTTATACCGACCAAAAATAGTCTCACCGTTAGCTCCTAACTTAAGCACTATAAACCTTTTTCGAATTGGTTAAATTATACTTAAGACAAATGTTATTCTTTGCACTTTAACAATATAAGGTATAACTGTATAACAGTTTTAAATTTTAAAGTAATAAAGACATTATTATATTTATTTTCCTAGTAGTGTAAATACAAACAACTTACTTATCATAGTTGTTATTTTCTGTTACAGGGAAGTCCACAGGCATAGTGACGAATACAAGGATAACGCATGCTACTCCTGCAGCCCTGTATGGACATTCTCCATCTCGATACTGGGAAGATGATTCGAAGGTTCCTCCTGCTGCAAGAAAATCGTGTAAAGATCTAGCTCGACAACTGATGGAAAATGATCCTGGACGAAATATTAACGTAAGATTTTTATTGAAACACATTAATTAGCTAATTACTTGCAACACAACCGTGTTCTTATAATTACTCATTATGAAACGTAAAATTTATTGCGAATAGTCTGGTCTGAGTACAAAGTATTTGTAAGGTATCCAGGTATACTCTGTTTACTTTTATTATACTCCTACATTGAAGTAGGGGCTGTATTTTAATTTTGTCATGTTGGCATTTCCAAAAGTCAATATGACCTTTTAGTTACATTCTAGAGCTGGTTTGCAAATTAAAAATACCAAAGTTATTTTAAGAAAAGTATTGTAAAATGTTATAAAGAATATAAATGAGATAATCCAGAGTTTAAAAATGACCTAATTTATTAAATTTTGGCCATATAAACTATTATAAAATTATGTTTTCGGTTGTAAAAGGTTTTATCATAAAAATTTTAATTATATGATAACAAATTTGCTACAAAGGCTATCGAATTACACAACAATACTATAAAATTCTAATAAATGATACCGCAAACAAATGGTAACTGTCATTTGACATATTATTAGCTGTTTTCTGTGTTTCTTTTCATAGATAGCTTGATAAGTGATGGGTAAAATACGATTTATCTTGATTTTGTGACTTATTTATAAAAGTAGACATAGCAAGTAATATCTCATTTAAAAGAGAAAAATAAAGCACATTTAACTCTAGCATAGTTAAGTTAGCGGCCCTTAAAAAATGAAATTAGGGGTAAAATCTTAAAAATGGTAAGTGATAACAAAAAATTAAAATAACAGTTACATTCTCCATTAAAAAGTACCTTCAGAAAGTACTAATTAAATTGTTCTAATGGTTAAGACAAAAAAGTTATGAGAGAAAAAAGAAATTTTTTGCAACAACTTCTAAAGTACGAGGAATTTTGTACTTTTAAAAATTGATTGTGGCTCCATACTAAGGAATACTTCATCTAATTTAAACAAACCTGTATCCCTTATAATAAGCGAGATACCCATGCTGGAAATATAATCTGGGACACCCTGTATAGGGCATGAACAAACTTTTGTCAAAATTAAAATTTTCTGAGAAATCGATAATTTAAAACTTATATGTTGACCACTTTTTAAATGGCCCTGTGCAATAAAAAAATAATTTTGCAGAATTAGAGACCTTGTGGTTTCGATTATATGTTATGTAGATGAAAATCGTAGAAGGAAGAAAAAAATCTGCATTTATTTATTAATTTAAACCCTAATAGACCTCTCATAAATAAATTTACCCCTAGCCAACCGCTAAACGAATTTTTATCCGAAAGGCGGTGCAAGCGAATAAAAATTACGTTTATCCCTTAGTACTTATTTATAAATCATTCTTTTTTAACGGATTCCATTCATTAAAATGAGATTTTTTGTTTTAAGTGATGTTTAAAAACATTTTGTAAAATACTGGCAAGAAAATTTTATTATTTTTGTTTTGTTCATTTCAGTTTGAAGCCATTTATTTGATTGCTTTAAATTACTTTTGCTGTTTAAAAGTTCAAATGAACAGCTACAATTATTAAAGGGTTTCTTACAATTAATCAATAGCAGTTGTGACACGCATAATATAATTTTTTTAAGATGTAATAACTTTTATTGTGGTTAAAAACAGCTTTGTGCTTAAGTTATAAAAAATTTATGGCTTGCGAGCCATGAGTTGTTCAGTTGTTGTTCAAATTTTGGGATTTACAGCGCAAAATTACAAACTATTGCATCTTAAGTTCTTATAGTTTATCTTACATCATAATGTTAATATATTGATTTACAATGCTTGTTGAAGGTAGCAATATGTTCGCTACATTTTTAGTTTAATTTTTACAAAAAGTTTTATGTTTGCACAAATTTAAAATTGAATATATAAAGAGAAGTAAAACTCATTAAATTAATAATGCATCATAAAGACAGTTTTTAATTCACGGCGGCAAAACACTAATTAAAACGTGCTCTACTACAAATTAATTAAAATGTATACAATCTATTTTGGAAAATCTATTGTTTTGGTGACGTTGCCTCTGATTAGTCTAGCGGAGTGATTAAATTTTGAATCGCGCAATACAATGAAAAATATGTTGTCGGTAGCACAATAAGTGTGTTAGTCACTTGCAGTTGGGTTTAATTTTGGCCCACATCCAACTTTGCAATTGTAAAGTTGTTTCCATTAGAAATCAATAAAGTTTTGAGTAATTCATTTGTGGTTGAGCCTTTAGTAAGTGTTTTTAATATTCTTGAAAGAGGAAAATTGCAATTGATTCCAAAACTGTTTATAAATGTTTTGAAGAAGTGTCACGTGCCCTTTAAAAATTTAAAAACCTCAGTTTAAAACTGAAATCGTGTCTTTTTTGGCAAGTCAAACCAGGCGCTCTTAAAACCAAGATAAACTTCTTTTATATCTTTAGTTGTTGCTTAAACGCCTCGATGTTTTGCTTTAGTCTACCGTTTCCGACCGTTTTTTATGTACGAAACAACAGGGAGGCAGAGAAAATCGATGGCTTTAAGTAAAATATTTTAGAGATCGCAGACAAAAGGCGTTGCGCGAAGTGTCAGTGATTCGATGGTCCATTAGTCAGACCGGTGGAGATATGTCACTTATAAATTTATATGGATACACTTACTCAAGAATTAAATGAAGTGAACAAAAAGTCGACAGCGCAAAATAGTTATTGTTAGGCGTAGAATAAAAATGAAAATAACATGAGGATGCCATTATACTTCGTTGTTACTAGAGCAGATATTATTAGGAGCAGTTAAAAAGTTTGGAAACAGCACTGGTATTTTTGAATGACTTAAGATTTTAAAAATGGTATATTATGGTATCTATATTACATAACAAGAGTCGTAAAAAGCATATTACGCACGAGTGAAAAAGTCGCGCACGGAGCCGCGTAGCGGCGACTGCGCAATTGCTTAACAACTCGTGTTATGTATCTTACTTTTTCTACGATCATATAATACCTAAGATTTTAACAGCTTTGGCTAATATACACATGTAATTACGTTGTCTTGTCAATTTTGACGAAAGCCTACTTTGAAATTTCTATAGCCCAAGATATGGATGACCTCCAATACATGACAAGGGAAATTAAAGAAGAATACGATAAAGCGGGGCTTTAATGAATATGGAGAAAACTAAATACCTTTGAATTGGGGGAGAATCCGGTGACCTAGAATTAGAAAGATGTGAGAAAATATTTAAATGCAATGGCTACCAATACCTTGGTGTAAAAATTCAAGATGATTGAAAGGACGAAAAAGAATTTCTACAACAATTAGGACAAGGAAAAAGAGGCTAAATAGAATATGATGGAGTAAAGAAATAACAAGGAAGAGAAAATACAACATATAAAACAGTTTAAAAAATATAGTATTGTATGGAGCAGAAGCATGGAGGTGGACAGGAGCAGATAAAAGAAAGCTGGAAGCTCTGGAGATGGATGCCCTAAGAAGATCGTGTAGAAAATCTAGACTAGATAGAGTACAGAACACAACAATTAAAGAATTAATCGGACTGAGGGAAACTATAATACAAGAAGCAGAAAGACAACAACTGATTTGGTACGGACATGTGAGAAGGATGGCAGACCATCGACTGCCAAAAGTAACGCTTGACTGGATTCCTCCTGAAAGCAGAAAACGAGGCAGACCCAGGAAGACGTGGAACGAGGGCATTCAGAGAGCTATGAGCGAAAGAATTCTGCAAGAGGACCAGTGGCAGGATAGGAAGGGGTGGAGGAACAGTCTGGGGATCGGACAGCGCCGACAGACGCTATAGACCGATTTATATATACATATAATTACCCGATAGGTCTAAAAAAGGGAAACAATTTGTCTAATTTAAACTTGTTTGAAGCTTCACTGTTTACGAGATCCCGTTCTATGTGGACCACCCTGTATATCAAAGGTATTATGTGGTTTAGGAACTAGTTACTGCAAAACGCCATTCATAGAACTACATCATAAAACTTATCGCGGGATGTTTGAAACCAAATTGTCGCTGAATGCAACGTAAACTGAGATAATCGTTGAGCTTTCACAAACTTACCAGTTTGACTATAGATAAATGGCAACCAATTTTGGTTGGTATACGGCGAATGCTCAAGTTTACCCGAAGTTAGGCCTCCTTGAAACTTTAACGTACAATCCGATTAAACCATTAATAATCGTCAAATATTCAGAATTTGAAATTTTCAGTTTGCGTAATTTACGCCAATACGTTCTGGGTTATTGATTGTTATGGATATTAGAATTTTTTGTCGCAGTTTATTGAATAATTAATCTTGGTGTGAAAGTGCGAATATCTACAGAATGTTTTTGTCTTATTTATAGCACAGTAAAAATGTAAATACATCTTAAATCGTTTTGATTAATATCTAGTTTCTTCTGGATAAGCAGATCCGTAATTCAGCCTTAAATATTTACCGGTAGTGCATCGTTTATTGGTGAAATGATGTCCTGCTTACGAACTTAAAACTGAATTATTAACTTCCTTCTTTTAAAATATCTTCGCTATGATGTTTGGTGTGCTAAACTGGCATATTTCGCCGATATATTCCACTATTTTAATGCAGTTCGTTTTTTTTTTGCCAGGAGTAGAGGAAGTAATTTCCTTATCAACGAATCATATTTTAAATATTTTCACAGCTGTACTTTTGCTAAATTATTTTGAAACGCGTCAGGCTAAGCGCATGTCGGTATTGAGTTATTGGAGATGTCGGGCGGAATTGGACCCATAATAAGTCCCCAAGAGCGCTTAGCTCGGTCGAGCGAGCTAAGAAGGGAGTGCGTGCTCTTGTATTCAAAGTCTAGAGAACTTTATTGATAGAATTGGACTTTCCAGCCATTGTGTTAATGTGTAAGATGACTTTATTGATGTCATTGGACTTTCCCTCACATTGGGCGAAATGTACCACCCGAGTTTTGTAACGGTCGCGAGGGAATTCGGCGTGGGGGGTGGTTTTGCGAAAACCTTGGATTGAACGGGGACTTGCTGGGCAGACACCGTGGTCTGCGGGCGAGTTGGACTTTCTTTTCTAACGGCCCGCGTAGGGCTTTTGGAAGTGGGTTCGTAAGTGCATGGTTCGACTGTTAAAGTTGCCCCAAATTGTTAAGTTGCGTTTGGCAACTGTTTGGTTGCGTTTGGCAACTGTTTGGTTGCGTTTGGCAACTGTTTGAGTTGCGTTTGGCAACTACTTGAGTTGCGCCCCGTGCTCTGTGAGCATTATTGTGAATATAAATGTTTGTTGTTAATAAAAATATAATTATAGCCAAGCAAGTTTTTGTCCCGACGGTTAGAGATCTTCATAAAAGCCGCGACAATATGGAAGTGTTGAATGATATTCTAAAAGAATTCTGCCTGGATTCTATTTCAAAATATATCTGATTCTGTCCACGAAGGTTATAAATATATTGCAGTTTACATCTTCATGTGAACTTTAATTCTCAACTTTAATTGGCAATTAAACTAAAAGCGGCAAGGACTAATTTATATAAAGCAATACATTAGTGTATTTATATATCTTACGTAAGACCTGATTTTATTAAAGTTTGTAAATATCGTCAAGCGAAAACATTTTGTATAAAATGGCTTGTATTTTTACTTAAATGTTATATAGTATTTTGTTTATTTTGCAATACCAGTTTTAAGTTGTTCGTCGTTTTATCAGTTGCAGTTTATTTATTTATTTATCCACAAAACTGTACCTGATGAAGAGACGAGAGTCCAAGAACTGTTATTGCAGATAAGCCTAACTAAAAATTACTAATTTCTTTTTCGAAAAATCTCTTGTCGAAATGTAGTACCAGTTTCAAAACTCTCGTCTCTCTATTTATTTATAAATTAGACTTTAACTGATAAAGATACGATTAAAACTGGTTCTGCAAATAAGCCTAATTAAAATCGCCTAATACTTCTTTGAAGAAAAGTTTAAGTGATTTTTTCTTGTCTGTTTTGTTAAACAAATGTTTTTGTCTTCCGCATTTTGTAGTGAATAAGCTCCTCAATTTTAGAATGGTTAAAAACCATTAGTCAAGGCGTTATAAAGAAGTGACTTATTATTCGGCAAAAAATGGAGATATTTTTTCGTACGTCACTAGTTTTTTACACCCCATAATTACAAACCTAGTAGTTTCCATAACGTCCTGATGAAAAATTGTTAAGTTTTTACATAGCTTGAAGTATTCGAGCAAGAAAATTACCAAAAGATTTATTACTCTTTAATATTCTATGCAATCTGCGTGACTCAAGCGTTATATCTTATGTGAAAAATCCGTAGTCTAAATTAAAAATCATCTACACCTGTGCATTTCATCATGACGTTATATAATATGAAACTTCATGTTAAGCGTATCAGGTGTATGCAGTTAAACGTTTATTTAGCTTAATGATCCATCGCTTTTAGTGTTGCAGCAAGCGCTGTAATACTATATTCATACACCCACCATATTTTAGTTCACAGTACAATTGTTTACTTCCAACTGTATAATTATTGAATTGCAAAATTAGCACGGTCTGCGCTTCTATTCTTGGCACTATTCCTCTCTCGCTGTATTTCAGTTTACGCCTTTATTAATTTATTGGCATTTTAAGATACACCATTAGTTTTCTAAAACAACATTCGAATTTAATATTCCGATTCGATGAATGTTCGCCGAGTTCCAATTTTAATTAAGACAACAAAGTTGGGTTGTTACCGTTCGGTTGTAAATCAAGTTCGTCCGAAAACACAATAGTTTGGAAGTTGTTTTCTTTTACGCCCACTTGCCTAACCAAATCTGTTGGTAGAAAGACAAAACAGCAATTTGAAAAAGTTAAAAGAATACAATAGACAAGTGTATGCACGTGTAATCCTTTGTCGAGTGTGACCTGACATCAGTGTCATTTACAGGTACTACTATGTCGAGTCAAAATCGACATTTTTAAGTCATCAGTTTAATTTTGTTCTTTATTTCGCCTTTTTTTGTCAAGATAAATGTCGGTAAGTCGGCCGTGTACAATAAATATAGCACTGGACCTAAAACACTTCCTTGGGGCACTCCTACTTTTATGTCAAATAGGGAGGTTTGTTCATTATTTACTTTTACATAAAAATAGCGTTTGGTTAGAAAAGATTTTATTTGGTATTGATTGCTCGGTAACATGTGTTTGATTTTGTATAGTATGCCGTCATGCAAAACTTTATCGAAAGCTTACGTAATATCTAAAAGCGCTGCGGAACAGTATTTCTTTTTTCTCAAGACACTCGTTACATTACATTGTCCACTCGATGTACTTGCTCGGTTGTTGCATGTTGTTGCCTAAATTCGAACTGGTGGTCTGGTATTGAGCATTTTGTTTTTGTAAAATGAGGTTGTCTTCTTAATAATAGTTTCTCAAAGACTTTCGACATAATGGGCAATAAGCTGATAGGGCGATATGAAGATGCTTTGTCTGTGGGTTTACAAGGCTTTGGTATTAAAATTATCTGTGCAACTTTCCATTGGCATGGAAAGTGCTCAATTCTTAGGACGGCATTGAAGATGTAGGTTAATAACCTAATTCCTTCGTTAGGTAATTCTCTCAAAACTTTTCCAGTAATTAGATCGTAATCCGGTGCCTTTCTAGGGTTTAGATGTCGAGCGATAACACCTCGGACTTCTGCTATTTTAATTTTTTTAATGGAGATTGCAGGGGGGAAGTAAGAAAGTTATGAATTTCGTCCTCTTCGTATTCCGTTATTTTTTTGGTAAATGGCGAATAGACTTAAGATAGGTGTTCTGCAATGACTTTTCGGCATCGCTTCGAGCCCAGCGGTTTTCACTATTTCTTATTGGGGTTACAGCTTGTGTTTTACGTTTCAGATACTTTGTAGCCTTCCATAAAGAGTAATCAGTTGCTTCTGTTGCTGTGAGATTTTTTAGATATTGTTAAATCCTTTTGTTTCTGTCCTTATTCAGTAACCTTTTTAAGTAGCGAGTTGCGCGATTTAAATAAGTTTTATTTTCTGGTGATCTCGGCAGATTCTTCTAAGTCTTCTTTTCTCGGAAATAGCTTCCTCGATGTGGTTTGGTTTGGAAGCTATCGTTATATGATTATTTATAGTAGGCGTTGCTTCCCAGGCAGCCATTTGTATGGTACCGATTAATAATGCTTCCTCTAGATTGATGTAAGTTGTTAGTAGAATATCTAACCGCAGCTGTTCTGTTATTATTTCTCTAAATAAAAACCAGTTTGTTTTGTGATTTTGAATTGGTTTGCATTGGTGTATGTTGAAGTATAGTTGTTCCATATAAACTGCTCAAATTATTAGGCAGTTGTTAAAAAAAAACTTTAGAATTAAACGAATGTAAAAGTAGTTAGCAACAATATCAAATTGTATTTTTAATCATTTGTGGCCATTTAAGAAGACTGAAATCTGTTCAGGATTTTCAGCCTTTTAAAACAATGGGCGTTACTGCTTTTACTCACTACATTCATTTTATAAAAGTTGCAAGACTAAAAGCATCCTGATTTACAAAGTGGGAAGCTTTCGGTAATATGACAAATGTTTGTCCCGCCTAAGATATTTTGCGCACGTCGCCTGAATAAAGAACCCGTAGCATCCTATTGATTTTAACAGATATGGTTCATCAAAAACGTCAGCCAAACATGAAGTCTTGTAATGTCTAAAAAGGCAAGACTGAAAACATCAATTAAAATCTAATTATGTAGCTTGTATAAAGTATTTGATGAATTTGGATTTGTTGTTGGAGTTTGAAACGCTTAACTGTTATAAAATTGTTGTCGCGTTTTTCATATCACATTCTGAAATGTCATATATGCAAGAAATTCTTTATGAAAATGTACAAATATGGTTTAAGGATATAAAATAAGTTCAGAACTTTCTTTAACTTACATTTGTTGTGATTGTTGGAATGTTTTACTAAGTTTTGTGAAAAATATATACGCACAAGGTTTTGTCGGTGGTTAAATTATGAAATCTCCAGAGATGAAGAGGATCTAAAAGATTTTCTGGCTTAACACCGCTAGCTTCTTTTTATGTTTGCGTGTATCAAAGAGTTGTCTCAGATAAAAACATATCAAATCAAATTGTATACATTTATTCAGCAAATGTGAGAAAAGAACAAAAGACTGCGAGAATCAAAAGTATTTTTTGTATTTATTTACTCGCATTAGGACATAAAAACGTTTAATTGTCAAAAACACTAAGTGAAATGTCGCTCTTTCACAAACCAAAAGATACTGGGGATGTTAAGGATTTATTATTTGTTACAAATAAATGGTGACATTTCCGTTCAAGCATATCTGGAAAGCTACCCGGAAAGACAACAGCTATGACATATTTTTCACGCTTTAAGCTAAGCGCGATACAAAAAAGATCTCCACAAATGAAACAACAAACATTAATCGTTGTGAAATAATCCCAAAATGTTCTTTTAATGTCAACGCTGTCACCGTTAAATTATTTTTCAACAAATAAATTGATTGACTATTTAAGTGCGCGTGTGTGAAGGTGAGCGCGTGAGCGCGTGCGTGCGTGTGTAGGTAACTCCATATTAGTGTGTGTGTCCGCGCGCCTGTGTGTGCGTGTGTACTTTGTATATTTTTGCCGCGTGTATCGATAGAACCATTAATAGTTATTTACGTAACCGTTCGAGATTTTTCAAAATCTTTGCACCATTTTACTTGCAAAGGATACGCGAATTGATAAATAGAAAAATTTCGATTTTATCTCTGACGCATTCGTGGCCAACGCGATCGCAAAAATTACCTTTATTATTCAACTTTTCAGTTGTTTTCCCTATTTTTCAGAAGCAAATGGCCAGTGGCACGTGTAACTCTGCAAAACATTTAGTTTTTATGTTCTTGATGCAATAAACACAGCCTTGATCAGATTCTAGCGACAACATAACGTGAGCTTACGTCTAAACCTTACAATGTTAGTTTCACTTTTAGGTTCGCTTGTAAGATCGTTATAAAATTGGAGACCTCTATAAAATAGACAATTTTGAGTGTAATTTTGTTTTCTGAATGGCAGTTTAAAGTCTTTACAGTTCCTAGTCCGATTATGCATCTCAGAATTCTGGGTTATATATTTTAACAAAGAATTTGAAAGCAGGTTATTCATAATCTTGTAAATGAAAATAATCATGTTAAAAATTATCCGTTGTTTAATACTTAGCCACTGTAGAGTATCTAGCATAACGGTAATTTTGGTGTATCTGAAACAGTGTAAAAAATAATTCTCATAGCCCTATTTTGCAGTTTTTAAAGCCGGTCCAAATCATTGGTATTCGCCAGAAATAAAATACTAAGAATAGAACTGCTAGAATTGCCATTCATTTATAAGAGTGCAACTGATTAAGACAATAAAGTCTTGAACAGTATTTTGCATTTCAACAAGATATCACTTTATTATCACTTTAACTCCAATGTGTAAGTTTTACAACAGACTGATACATCCCGTACAATCTGAACAGGAACTGACGAAGTTTTACACTATTTGTTCTAAGATGTCTAGCGAACAGATCTAGCGTTTTTGTCATCGTGAGAGCGCTAACCGGGTGTATTTACGTAAAAATCATGAACATTGACGGCCCAGATAACAGAAAATCGATTTTACAACAAATAATCCTTCCTTCATGTACATGTAACCGCAAATGACGATGACATTTTTCATTTAGCGAATGAGCGACGTGGCGTGATATTTTGTGAAAACCTGGCTGTGAATTAAATTAGCGTATTACTTTAACACGTTTCTCACTCAAAGTTTTAATGAAGGATCAACAAGGACAATATTATCAAGAGTGAAATATTAAGCCAATCACATTCACGTTAAAAGAAATGAAGCTAAATAATATAAGTCTAAAAAATACAGGGTATTCCGATTTTCTCTATTTATTTAAGGTCAATAATATAATAATAAATGTTTATTTAGCTTTTAGCTAATTTTACATTACATTAATTTCATACTGTTTATATTTATTTGAACGTTTTCTGTTAAACTATAAGGGTCCTGCAACAGTGCCCCGGGCTTTCCCAGCCCGTAGATAAAAAAAACTTAAATACATTAATTATTGGTTTGAAAAAATCTACGTCGCAAAATTATTTTCAGTTATACAGCGGATGACCTGACTGTAAATCATACTTCCAATTACGTGTTTTCTTTCTAATTATCCCACAAAGTCAATAGGAAACACTTGAAACATTTCGGCCAAGTTTGATAGCTCTAGCTTAAACGGCTAGGACGTAATCGATTTTTTTTTCTTGCAACTTTGGAGGTCTCTAACTTTGAAATGAAGCATTTCAGATAACAAAATAATTGACAAATGGTCATTATTTTCACTCAGGAATATGCACCTACTTTTTGGCGGTGTATAATTGGGACACCCTGTATAAGTTTTAGCGCGTTGAAAAGAGAAAGAAAATGGCTTTCAATCAGTATAAAGAAATATGTATGGTCTCGTTTAAAAAAAAAACAATTATGGTGTCGTAATAACTAAAATACAAAAAAAAAACGAAAATTTGACAGGAAAATAGTTGGGAAATACTGTATCAAACAACTTTAATTTGAAACTTTTTTTGATAATTTTTTCCAATAACAAAATAAGTGAAGGTTTCATACTTGACGCCACACCCTGTATAAATATAATTGCAAACAATTTGCTTAAGGACATGATCATACATACAAATGTATACAAAATACAATTAATTGTAATGCTTTTGGTTGGAATATTGTAATTGTGTATCAATCTAGCATTAAATGTAAAAGTATCAAACCAAATACTTACAAAAAATTTATGAAATCTAAGTTTTTAACGAATATAATACTTCATATGCCATTATAAAAAGAGCGATGAATATACGGAACAAAGCAGAACGACGAAATCGTCACGCAACAAGAAGCGTAGATTCTGTAAGAGAGTTAACGATCTGTTACAACAGAGATAAACAAACAAAGTTATTTTATGGTGTACAGCAGATTAAGACTTGAAATAATCGCCGTACGCATCCTTATACTCAAAATAATACATCAACAGTCGCGTTTAATTGCATCGCGTATTACGAGTTAAATGTTAAAAGAGAAATTTATTTAAATAATTGCTTGCTATTTATTTCAAATGCGCATGAAACGATTTTAGGCAAATAAACTAGTTTTCAGTCTACAAACAATTTTCTTGTCAGGCTTTACAAGGGCCTCGTTTTTCGCGTTTTTCTCTGGAACCGCTAAAGATGTTTTCAAAAAAAATGCACAATTTTACTTGCAAGGGATGCGTGCATTGGTAAATAGAAGAATTTCTATTTTATCTCTGACGGTTTCATAGCCAAGGCGATTGCAAAAATTACCTTTACTATTCAACTAATCAGTTTTTCCCCTATTTTTCCGAAGCAAATGTGGCACGTATAACTCTGCAAAACATTTAGCTTTGATGTTCTTGATGCAATAAACACAGCCTTGATCAGATTCTAGCGACAAAATATCGTGACCCTCCCTTGTAAGACTAACGAAACAAAAATAGTTTACATCTGTTTTTTTTTCGGCAATAATTATTCTGCATACGGGAATATTTTGTTGCATCGGCAACGTTGCTTAGTATCGACCGCACACTCTTGCCACTTATAAAATTATTATAACCTTTTATTTTATGCCGATTGTATTTTTATGACAATACACCTCTATATTTAGAAGTCACTACTAATTTATTCCGTTCTCATTTTACCGATAGCCTTAAGTGCTACACCTTATTTTCAGGAGTGGTTTTACACGCCGCGCGAGGGCTATTTATTTACAAAACAGTAGCTGGTGACGCTTCTGCAAAGATTCAGTTGCAGTTTTATTAATTAACCTATAAATAATTCAACGATCTCTTGTGGGCAACAACACGCGAAACTATTTTAACAGTAGGTAATATAAATAATTACAGATTATCTTTTTTTTCGAAGGAGTTCTTGCCGAAATGCAATACCAAGTATGACTCTTGTCATTAGATCAGTTGCGTTTTATTTATTTATTCATTAGACACATGCAGTGTTGTTAAAGCAATGATCATTGTTTGCAACAATTTTTATCTAAAACTATTTTGATTCAGTTAAATAAATTTTTGTCGTTAAAACAACGTGTTTCAATATTTGTCTAAAATATAATCTTTCTGTCTTAAAATGTAAGAATTTTTTGGTTTAAAAATGTCTGTTGGCTCTCTAAGAATTATTTTATGATAGCTTTTTCCTTCATGTAATGTTCATACTTTAGCAAAGTTTATTAAATGTTTTGTGTTGTGCGAATGTTTCGCGACTGCAAATTGATTTGTCCGGTTTCATATTGTATCATATAATGTGTTATTTTAATAATTTTTATAATAATAATTTTTTAAATAACAAAAACAACTAATTTTGTAAGTTCTATACATTTACAAGATATTTTACATTTAACAACACAAACGAACATTTCCTATAAGAACATATTGCACGAGCAGAGTGTCCTAATTATGATGTATAAATTTATTAACCATTTTAAGCATAAAAATCCAAACACTGATGGTTTACTACAAGTTTTGCCGTAATATTTTAACGTTAATGTCTTTTACTTTAGGTGGAATTCTCATAACTTGGCCCTTTTGAAGTGTTACATTTTTTAGCAATTGATCAGGGTTTGTACCATGTTATTCATTTACGAAGTAAATGAAATACTATTGAAGTAAAATAAAAAGAATTGGTGCCAGGCGGAGCGTTACAATACACAGTTTTAGTTGTTTTGCAACATATTTCTGACATGTTCTCAAAAGTACTGCTTTTATTTTATCGGTTATACCTTAGATTCAATACTTTTTAGTGCATATGTTGTGTTATAATTACTATTTTGGTTAGTGTTGTTACTGGTGTAACTTTGCTTGGAGTAAGAAATTAAGTTAGGGGTAGTATCTCAAAAATGAAAAGTGATAAAAAAAATCTAAGGTGATAGTAGCATTCTACATAAAAAAGTACCTTCAGAAGGTACAAATTAAATTGATTTATTGATTAAGACAAAACAGTTATGGGAGAAAAAAGAAATTCGACATTTTCATATGTTTTGCTAAAACATCTAAAGCACGAGAAATTTTGTACTTTTAAAAATTGATTGTGGCTCCTCTCATATTAAGGAATAATTCAACCAATTTAAGCAAACCTGTTTCTACTATAATAAGCGAGATCTCGGTCTTGAAAATGTTATCCTGTTCAGCTAAAGTTTTTAAAAAATTTACAATTTTTTTTTTCAGAATTTTTGTAATATTGTTTTGGTTCTAACTTTAAGTGACAATTAAACTGTTTTCTTTTTGTGTTATACGATTTATGTGTGATGATTTACTGCAAATGTTGTGTCCCAAAAAACCATTTAACTCTTGTTAATTAAACATCAAAAAAATGTCAATTGGTTATTCTTTACAAATTTAACGTAAACTGTACATTTTTGTGAACTAAGTTATTTTTAATTTAGCCCAATTATATTAATAAATAAATCACAACTATTTTGAAGTTGTGCATACAGCTATAAATAACATGTCTCAAAAAGCAACTAAGTCATTCAGAATCGACTACATTTCAAGAAGGGAAATAATTTAATAAAACTCAACAATATTTCGAGGATTCTCACAAAACTTTTGAAGAATCTTTTAAGTGTGCAGCACAGAACATTCAACAACACAACCTTGCTTATATTGTACAATGCGAATAAAGTTTTTTTATCGATATTTTTCCATGTTGACAATGAATTGGAGAAAAATAAAGGACTTTTGTTTACGAATTTGTTAAAGTTTATGGGTTTCCCCGTACAATTTGTTTGGCTTAGTTGAGTTTCCATATGAATTGCATAAATTTGTTGCTTATATCCTTAGAAATGAGCAGTTAATAAAAGTAGAAACAAGAAAAAAGAAATAATGTCAAATATAATTTACCATTTCAGGTCCTATTAGGAGGAGGCCGAAGACATTGGATGCCAAAAGTAGCCCGAGATCCTGAACTTACAAAAGAGGAAGGTCGGCGCCTAGATGGGCGCAATCTTATCGACGACTGGGTTCGAGATAAGAAGAAGCGAGGACTACGCTCTGAGTACGTCTGGAACAAAGGACAACTTGATAAAATAAACCCGAATCATGTTGACTACTTGCTTGGTGAGTTCCACTTTTTAACGGTGTTTTCATATCAATTTTTCCACGAACATGTTGTTAGATACAAAGCTCAGGCTATAACCGCGATAAACGGTATATTTTAATAATAAAACGTATTGTTTGCCCGCGCGGCATTCGATAGAACAGTAAAAATGCTTGGTATAAAAGTGAAATTAAATGTTTCAGTTGATGGCTTTTGTTTTGAACATTAAATGAATAATTCATTACAAAAGCGTAAACAAAACTGGAGGGACCAGTAGCTGTTGGAAATGTTTAATAAATTTGCCGGGGCGGTTTCATGAATTAAGAATGTGTTACCGTACGATAGCAATCGCTTCGCGTCCTATTCAAGCACCAACCTTTCTGGCTATAATAAGCCGTGCCTATGATATCACGCACACTTCTTGGATATGATTAAAATTCATTAGGTAGATGTGGGCATTTGTCAGGTTAAACAAACATTGCGTTGGAATATATTTTTGCATATTTTACCTGAAACGGCTATTTTTTTTATAGTAATCCGCACCTGGTGTGGCGATTTTTTCGTCACGTAACCAGTTAGGTGAATTTAAAATACATGTTTTGGGGGACTCTGACAGAGCTGGGCATTACTTAAGTATTTTTGTACTTCAGTACTTTTTCAAGTACTTTTTCGGTACTTAAGACTGGTACTGCAGTACATTTTAAAATTAGTTACTTAAGACTTGAATCTCAAGTAGGTACTTCGGTGAAATACTGGTACTTATTACTTGTATTAGTACTTTAATTCCACAAAAATTACTTAAGTTCTTTGTAAAATACTGCAGTACAGTGCAAAGTACTTAAGTACTTTTAGTAGACAAGTACTTTTTAAGATATTAGGTTTTATAAGATAGGAACTGTGGTTTTCAACATGTTAAAACTTGCCTAAAGTTTTAAGGCAGCCGAAAATATGCAGACGGACAAAACAGATGATACCGTGGAAGAACAAGAAACCGAACAGGAAACACTCAACACAGATTTTTTTAAATTTCAATGAAGTTGGAAATTCTACAAAAACTGACAATAATATTAGGCATTCGACAACGGAAGTTTTTAAAATATTTAGATGACAAAAGAACACAACTAAGCATGCTTAATGATTATCCAATTATTAAGCAATTATTTTTTAAATATGACACTTGCTTGCCTTCATCAGCTCCTGTTGAGCGAATGTTTTTTTTTTTGCTTCAATTATTAATGCACCAAAAAGGAATGCATTAAGCGATCAAAATTTTGAAAAGTTGGGATAATGCCAAGTTAGATTAGAAATGTCAATAGCATTAACTGTAATATAAGTATAGTAAATACCTACATAACATTTTATTTCGTTTATGTTTCAAAAATATGTTGTATTTTGTGTGAGATGTAAATATTATAGGAGTAAGTATAACATTTTGTTTTTTCGTAAGTACTTAGCACTTTCATTTAAAAATTAAAATCATATATTTTTTATTATGTACCACTTTTTTATTTGTTATTTATATAAAAATAAAATGTATATTCGACATATTATTTTTGTTTGTTTTATATGGAGGTACTATAGCATTCATTCACTTTGTATGTGACCACGGTTAAAATAATAAACTAAACAAAAATTTTAACTTCAATCGAAATTTTGCAAATGATAGAAAACAATTCTAAATTTTAATCAAAAGCCACAATACAGTGTAGAATTAATATCAAATAACAATTTCTTATATATTCTTTACCATAGACAGCAATATTTTTCATTGTTGTTGCTTGTTATCAATAAATAGATATGTATATTTCAACTTTTGTTAAAAGATAGTACTTAATTCATAAAACTTTAAATACAAGAGGGTACATCTAAAGACTAGTTACAAAGCAAATTGTATAAGAAAATTTGATGTACCTACATATGCGTTATTACATTTTGTTTTAAATATTTTCTTGGACACAATCGCTAGAAATAGTTATAGAATAATTTAATAAATAATATCTGGAAAAAGTACTTGAAGAGTACTTGAGAAATACTTAAGTACTTTTTGCAAGTACTTAAGAATCAGTACTTTTAAAAATAGCGGTACTGGTACTTGAAATTCAAGTACTTCTGATAAGTACCTAAGACTTAAGACTTGAGTACTTTTTGCCCAGCTCTGGACTCTGGTAATGAAAAATACTTTCATAATCAATTCTTAATTAACTTCTATTTCTAAAAGACATTATGAAACAAAAAAAATCTAATTGTCTTTTAATGCAGTACTTCTTCTTACAAATGTCACATAAATGTATCTGGTAGATATATAGTATGATATCTATAACCATGATTTATCTATTTACCAAACAAACGTACTTAAAAATGAAAATTAAACTGGAAGTTTTTGAGGAGATATACATAGTTTAGTAATTTTTTAAAAAGTCTAACAAAACACCAAACACTAACAATATCAGTCTAATAGGGGTCATATTGTCACCCTAAAGTTGTTTTGTTCCATATAACATGTAGATCGTTTTAAGAAAATCGACTTTAAAGTTTCTGTTTTTATCACTCTGTTAAGAATAAATATTTATGTGTTTAATTTTTCTTTACAAGCCTTAAACTAATACATTGCCTATTTAAATGATTAATTCAAAATTATGAAATTCAATGAAATTTTGAGTTACTACCAATTTCAAAATGGATAACGTATCTTACAGGTACATTGCGCCTGACAAAGGGCTAAATTCGCCAGGTTAGATAAGATGTGGTAAATTCAAATTGAACATTGATCCTTATAACTCGATAACATTTAGGTACTCTATTCGGGAAGTTTAGTTTTAAAAATATTGTAGGGTAAATTTCTAAAAGGTGCTTTTGACAACCTCACCTCACCACTTAGGGCTAAACTCAAATTTTCGAAATTTTAAAATGCTACAACACAATCTACTGATAAAGGTTTAACAAGAAATCTGAAAATTAATGTTTTTTAAACTATATTCCTGTCTCTGTTGTTCTATGTATACCTACTGTTAATTTATTAGAGAATTTAATTGTAATTTTATTGATGTAAATAGATTTAATTAATAATCGCCTATCTTTTTATATGGATCCCCTGTTGAAAAACCAGTTTGAGGAAGACTTTTGTCCCTTTTTTAATGGCAGTTTTATTCATTTTAACAATAAATATAAGATTATTACATTTTTTGATAATAAATAAAAAAGGCTGCAACTGTTGGAAGTGGCGAGAATCTTGAAATTAAATTCTGACCAGGGATCCTTCAAACAAACGATAAGTGATTTTTAAATAACGTATAAAATAAGAACAAAACATCTTCCTGATTCTTCTAATTTTAATTTTGTTTTATTACTCGAAAAAATAGTTCAAGGTAATCTGTTAAATCTATTAAAGGTTTTGGTTTTTAATCTGTTTTATTGATATCTGTTCTATATTTTACTTCCTTGTTGTATCGTTGTTTTCACAGTAAAAACAAACATTATTTCACGTTTAAAAGTGTATATGTATGTACATAATTTTATTTTAAATCGCTCTGCTTTAAAGTCAACAAAATCGCGTAACTACTATTTTTTAGAGAGCCTAGATTTATGCTCTGCAAACTCCTATATTGCATTTAATCTAGCTCAAAAAGTTTGCTTTTAAAGTCATTAAATTTTTACTCGCTACTAATGTTTTGTTAATAATTAATATTGCTGGGTGCATTTAACAAATCATAGTAAAAAAAAAACAAATAATCGTGTTTTACATTTCTGGCGTCCATTATGTTTTAACAGTGATGTACTGTTATTAAAATAATTGTCATTCTGATATAATCCCCGTCATAATTTTTATCTTTTGTAATACTGTAGCTTTCATACACATCAAAATAACGGGAACATTGAACCCAAACATAATTTTTTCATGTAATATATTACAACAACGAACAAATATTATTTGTTGTGTGTATTATATAATGTTGCTTTATTATTTATGAGCAGAACCAAACAAAAGAGAATATAAGAAATACGATTTTATTCCAGAATGTTAATGTCTGTAGTAACAATAGAAACCGCCTTATTACGTCAGAGTTATTTGTTTAATAAAAATAAGGAAGTCAAGCTCTGTCCTTTAATTAATACAAAGTTGATTTTCGGTTTACTGAGCAAACAACATGGAAATTTATATTTATCAGCATGATCATTTATTTGCAAACATTCATTAAGGTCAACTCACACCGCCGCGATTTCGAAGCGGTCGCGGGCGCGGGTGCGGTCACGATAATTAGTAACCTGGTTACGTAAGTAAGTAAACATGGTTACCAATTATCGTGACCGCGACCGCGCCCGCGCCCGCTTCGAAATCGCGCCGGTGTGTGTGGACCTTTATTGTTTTATCTCTAGGAAAATGTTATTAATTACTTTATTACCTTGACAAGAAATTGCCATTTGTATAATTAGCTCAATTTTATTTTATTATCCAAGCAACATTTTAGAATCCTGTTTCTTTTGTAAAATGAACAGTCCTTTTTATTTAAAAACAAATAAAGGGAGGATTATAAGGATGTAAGCAGATATTAAAAATTGAAACGCGATTAAATTCCTTCATAGATATGTACTAAATCTATGGAAATATGTATATTTTTATTATGAAATAAATTTTCTACTGTTTATTAAATCTCTGTGGAAGTTCAATAAAGTTTTATGTTTTAAAAGTATCAAATATAAACAGATAAACGTGTTTACACACACATCATACGTGTTAAAAGCGTGCAAAACTAATTTAACTCGATATTATTACGTATTCACTATCCAAATGGTCGTCGAAAAGATAGTTAATTCGCGTGAAATTTCGATAATTGCAACATTTTATCTTCATTGACTACTGGTAGATAAAATCTTCCAGCGATCCAATTCCAACACATTGACTCGTTTAATGGTTTCCGATTTAAGTGGATGACATATCTACTTGTTTTTCTTCGTTGTTCACAATGGAGTATAATTTTATTTTTTGTTACATTATCTAGTCAATAATTTATACTTTATTTTAGTTTGTTAAATTGTTATTGTAAATTAAAGACGCTTATTAAAAGTATTTCGACTAATGTGCCAATAAAATATTATATGTACTAGGTAACAGATTTGTTTTGAAAAAAAAAGTGATTTTGAATAAGATTCTTTATATAAAGCTGGATAAGAAGTTACAAAATTTTTACTTGGATTTTTAAGTAGTCTCCGTACTCCGTACTAGTTTTTTATAAAATTTATTGAAATTGAAACCCCACAACTCCGCCACTGGTTGCTTGTGGGACTTGAAATTTTCACCGATTGTGGTAACCTGTAAGGTGGTGCTGTATACCAAATTTGGTTAAAATATATCAACTGTTTGAGAAACGGTTTAACATTATCGTAAACACCCTGTATCTTTAAATTGAAGCGTTTTTGGACCCATATTGATATGGAATATTCGCTTTAAAACAAGTTTTTCTATCGACTTTGCTCCTAAAAAGTTGACCGCCCTGTATAACTAATATTATTCAAACTAGACTAAATTAAGTATGTAAGTTTGTAAAATAAACAATAATAAATATGACCTAAAATCGTTTTCTTCTAAATGAAACAATACATATTCTATTTTATAACTATGAGTTATCCAGAATATTAAATTTCTAGTGTATTCATTCGATTCATATATTCATTTATTTACCTTTTTATTATATATGTCGCGAACAATAATATATCGCCTGAAGATGGTTTTCAATAGCATTTGATCTTAATGAAAGTATTATATTCACGAGTCTACTAGAAGATAAATTGAATATTATTTTTAATAATATATGAACTACAGAAAGACAAATTACTATGTTTGTGAGATACTGTAAATAAGTCGTTAGTCGACAAGTAATCAAGTGCCCTGGGCTTATTTTAAATGAAACGCTGGTATATTCTGTTCAGTAAAAAGTTTTTCCTACCCACTCAGTGATCCTCTGGAGTGAATGGTTAGTTTGCGAAAGTCGTATAACGGCGCGCTCTTGTGTTCTATCAATTTTTTTGTTATTCTCAGGCGTATGATCATTTCGAAGATATTTAATAAAGTGCCTAGTAGACTAACAAGTCTGAGCTTTCCCGAAGTTAAGAATTCGTTCTTATTTCATGAAAAAGTAATATCCGTGCGTATTTCCAGGTTTATGAAAAAACTGTGGCCAGAGGCGTATTATATATTGTTTACAAGCAATTTTTATTTTACAGATTTGATTATAAAAGAGAGCCTCGGCAGAGTACTTTAAAATGTTTTCCGAACTATAAATAGAACGATAATCGTTTAATTATTTTTTATTTACTAATATAATAATATTGGCGAAGAATCATGTAACGTTTACAATTAATAATCATTATTTGTTAAGACTATTAACGTATCTATAAAAATGTAAACTGTATGTTTACGTTTAAAATTTTGTTTTAATATGACCAAAAACGTAGATGACGGTTGTCTTTGAACTTATAATAAATTTATACAGTGGTTATATTTTATAATTTTAGTGAAAATTTTAATTAAAAAAAGTGTACTGCTTCCTAAACTGTGTGTTTAACAGGCTGTTAAAAAATGCCACATAAAGTTCCAAAAATAAATTGATAATAAACACATGGTTTGAACCTCCTTTTTATTGCTTTTTTATGTCTTTGTCGCTTAGCGAGTTGAAAATTTCGTAAACGACTGGTATAATTTTCCAAAATTTACAACTGCGTTTTCGTTATTATTGTCAGTAAATTATATTTTATGTCTTATGTACGTACATGCAACCCTTTTATCTTTAGCATTCTAATTTTATTAATTACTTGTATATTCGGCAGTGAAAGAGAAAGCAATTTTCTATCCTGCTCGCAACGGTAATGCAATTTAACACCCCATTACGAGGAACATAATTTATTTGTAACACCTGGATCTGAAGGGAATGATATGATGTTGCGTTGCTAAACGGGTGACATTACAATCGCTGCGGTCAATTTTAGTCCATTTGAGAATGACGAAGCAGTACTTCCGACAAGTGGAAATGTATCTAAATGGAATTACGATCCATTTCCTCCAAGTATTAATTACTTTGAACCCACTAAATTTGGCTTTAAATGTAACGTGGGCACTAAAATCACGGAAGTACATTTGTTGTAAAGAATTATACTGACAATGTAAAATCAAACTTTGGTTAATAGAAATTTGTTGAAAAGTATATTCACAGATAATTATTATTGCCACATCCATTAACTTATTTAATTAATTATAACGATTCTCATCGAGTATCAACTTATATTGAATGAATTTCGCATCCAAATGGCCGTCTTTGGACTGTACTCGAATTTGCAGAAATAATTGCGTCGAATAGCACCAGGGCCGGCGCCAGGTTATTTAGCGCCCTAGGCAAAACTTATTATAACGCCCCCTTTCACACAAATTTTCGTATGTAATACCACTAGTGGTGAAGATTTTTTTGAAAATACTTTTGGGTTTCCATGGAAACTTGTTCCAGTTGAAATTTCACGAAAGCAAATTGCATCAAAAATATTTTTAGATGAAATTTGCTCGAGTGATATTTTGGAACAAGTTTACATGGAAAACGGAAGTATTTTCTTAAAAAAATCCATCATAATTTCACCCAATTGCTCTTCGGATGTCGTTTTTTCTAATTTAAATTTTCTATCACCACAAAACCCGAGGAATTGGTTCCAAACGTATTTATTGCTTTTTAAAGTATTTTGGGGCGAGAGTCGTGTCTTATTGGCTGAATAGTATGTTTTGATTGGTTACTTATGTTATGAGTGGAATATTCACAGAAATTAATATTTGTGACAGTACGATAATCGATAAACAATAAAATTTTATGGTGATTACACATTTTTGCGCCCCCCCTATGGATAGCGCCCTAGGCGACCACCTAGTTCGCCTTAATGGTAGCGCCGGCCCTAAATAGCACACAATCAAATACTGATTGTGAGGCTTTAAAGTTTACTTAAGTATGTTATTAATTGCATTACGGATAAATGTTCAGAATTGTTGAATGTCACGGCTTTATAGTGCCAACAATCGGTTTACATCTAGTTGCAAGTCTCTTACCGGGCCGGTTATCTATACAGAGTTTTAGGAGGAATAGTAAATATTTTAAGAGCTGGTAGTTTAGACCATTTTAAGTAAAAAAGTTTATATAAACATAACATGAAAAGTGATTTAAAAAAAATCTAAAATAATAGTTACATTCTACATAAAAAAAGTACCTTCAGAAGGTATCTACAAATAAAATTGATTTAATGATTAACACAAAAATGTTATGAGAGAAAGAAGAACTTTGACATTTTCATATTATTTGCTATAACTTCTGAAGTACGAGGAATTTTGTACTTTTAAAAATTGATTGTGGCTCCTCTTATACTAAGGAATAATTTATCTTATTTAAACAAACCTAGATCTCCTATAATAAACGAGATCCTCATGCTGGAAATGTAATCTGGGACACTCTGTATTGTATACACTTATACAGTGTGTCCAAAAGTTATGGAATATGCTATATATCTCAATAAATATCCACTTTAGGGAAACATGTTTTAAATAAAAGTTGTTTGGTACTAACTTTGCCACCATAACACAAAATTTAAATTTTTTTTTTTCGAATAACAAAAGCGTAATGAAAAACAATTGATTTTTTTTTTAATGGCAAGTTACCCCTATATTATACTCATTTGATAGAGATTTCTTTTTCTTTTCAATGATGGGGTCACCTTAAAAATTAAGTTTATGCTAAGAGGCCGGAGAATATCGAAAATTTAAAAGATCGTATTAGAGAAATTACATCTGAAATGTAAAAACGGAGTTTATCATTGCCAAGCTCTAAATGGTTCACCGTTTGAACACTAACTGTAGATTTCGTCAAAAAATTTGAGTTCTTATGTTTTTGTTAGAAATAAATACTAATCAATTAAAATAATTTTTGCGTTTTTCTCAAAAAGTTGCTTAAGTAAGGGTACTAAAGTTTTGAATCATTGAAAAGAGAAAAAAATTCTCTATCAAATGAGTATGATATAGGATAGGGGTACCTTGCCATTTAAAAAAATTCAATTGTTTTTCATTGCGCTTTTGTTATTCGAAAAAAAAATTCAAATTTTGTCTTATGGTGGAAAACTAAGTACCAAACAACTTTTATTCAAAACATTTTTCTCTTAATTTGATAGTTATTGAGATTTATAGCATATTCCATAACTTTTGGACACACTGTATACAAATTTATAGTTATAAAGATGATAATTAAATATATTTGCAGAAAGCTATTTAGACTTTATTGGTTAATATATTACTTTTAAAGTAAGGTTGGTTCTGCTGATACACATAATAAAATGTCAGTTCCAATAATAAGGCTTTTAAAAGCGCGAGTCCTCTGCTAAAGGGTATGACGTAGTGTCTATATCTATAAGGGTATCATTTTGAAAATGAAAAATCTATATAACGCCCCGGACGGAGGTTGATAATCTAAAGGGTTTACGATTTAAAGCTAAACGGAGCTATTGAAACCGTTCTAGGTATTTGAAATAATGGCAAGAAATAACTTGGTTGAATTATAGTAATGTCTAATAGTAGAAAAATAAATTGAATTGAGTGTGGATTGTTTAATAATACGAGAACAATAAAAACTAACGAACACGCGTTTAGATTAAACACACTAATAAATCCTTGCTATTGCACCCGCGAAGTATTCGTTCAAATTATTTCAACCTAGTTTATTTGCATCTTGAATTAATTGTTTTTAATATTTATTTATTGTATTAGTTTCGCTAAACTCGAAAGCATTTTAGAAAGTAAAAATTATTTCATATTTGTAACAAGGAACTTTAAAATAACTTATTGTTGTAATATATTAATTTAATTTGTTATATGCTTATTGGAAGCTTTCTCTATAAATAATAGTCTAATATACAACGACTTGCTAGAAAAAGGATGACGGCTAGCACCTCCTCGCGACCTAACCGTAACAAATATGTCAAAGGCCTTTAATAACGCCACTCCACACTAAGGCGGCAAAAACGCCAAGAAAACGAATAAAAATATATATTAATTATACTATCCGTTCCAAAAGGAATGCTCAAAGTTATATCCTGGTTAAAATCGATTTTACGTTTTGTAACTTCGTGAAAAATTGTGTATTGAAATGTTTAGTACAGTCCTGTGATATTTAAGGTTTTTTTTTTATTATATTGAATACAAATAGCAACAAATAATTTGTTTAAAAAGTATATTTTGTACCTGCTACGACCTGAGATCGTCCAAAAAAAGACAGGTGATTTTACATTAAGCGTAATAAATGAATTTAGGTACTTAACTAATCCAAAAATGTTGTTTTAGCATATTCGCTATATTCGGAAAAACGCAAGCTATTGAAAAAGTATTTTGTTACGACCTTTATCTGAATTCCAACCAAACAAAAAACAAAAATGTAAGAAGATTGCAATAGAAATAACGCATGCAAAACCAGGATTTATCGAATGATTAGTTACATTTTCAATAACGCTTTATTCAACACAAATATTATATTTCCCGTGATAGCCGTTTGATAACGTGGTTTCCTCAAAGCAATTTCATTGCTTTTAAACGAATTGCGATCGATTAAAGTACGTCCTTTTAATGCGATAACAACCTTAAAAAAAAAACTAAATTTCCAGTTTAATGAAAGGAACGTCTAAATTTGATTGTATGAACCTGCTCAATAATCTAATAAGTCGCTACAAAATTAACTAATGAAAAACCAAAATGAATTACGTTCATGAACGATGCATTTGTTTTACAGTTTTCATGGCGACTGTTTTTATATTATAAACTAAATACATGATATTGAGATAATTCAAAAACTTTCCATCCTGATAATTCCAAATTAAGAAAATTTGAAAAATCAAAACAAACTTTAATTAGTGCATAGATTGTACCGTACAGCACAAAGTTTGAAAAGTTTTCGGTTCACACCTTGTTAAAGTTACGATCAAATAAAAAAAAAAAAACGATTGCTAAGTCAATTAAGAAGCGAAGCGAAGTTGTTATTGGCGTACATTGATACCTTTAAATGCGGCAAAGAGCTTACTACAACGTGCGAAGGATTTTAAATGATGGACATTTTATCGTCAGAAAGGCTGTTACTGCTACTAGTCACTATATTTCGTAAACGGTATAGGTGCTTGCATTGACAAAAACACATAATTTAAGAAACATTGCGACCAAGAGGGAGGTACAGTAGATGCAACGCACACGGGCCACCAATTTAGAGAAGATGGGGCAAAATGCCATGTATTTAAAAAACTTATCAACAATTCATCCGACTGTTTACCTGTTCCATAAAAAAATAGTGTGATTTATCTTATTTTATAGCAATTTTTATTATTAATGTACCTACATTTTTATATAAATTAATTTTTCATCAATTCAACGTAAAGTTTCCATAGGGGGCCCAAAAAAAAAGTTGTTACAAACGTTCCCCCATATACAAGGTGTTTCAAGAGAAAATTGGAATAGTAAACCTTTTTGGAAAAGGTAGTATGGACCATTTTGAGTTAAAAAGTTCATATGAACATGTGTCCCATTCCCAATGGTTGGAATAGGTAGATACAGCTGTTAACTCTTTCTTGATAGACGTCGCTCCACAGACAAAAATCTAATGGAGTAAGGTCTGGGGACCTTGGTGGTCAATTAATGTGACCATATCGACCAATCCATCTTTCTAGTGATGTTAGAATTAGATAATGCGTCACCTGACGGCTAGAATGTGCAGCTACACGTAGTATTGTAGTACTATTCGTGTGTTTTATAATTTAAATAATTAATACATGCAATAATCAACCTTTTGTGTGAGGCTTTTTAAGGTTAACATTCAAACAGCTGTATCTTCCCATCCTATTCTCAATGGTTAGGATAAGATAATACTTACATTCTACATAAAAAATTACCTTCAGAAGGTACAAATAGAATTGTTCTAATGATTAAGACAAAAAAGTTATGCGAGAAAAAAGAAATTCGACATTTTCATATTTGTTGCAATAACACCTGAAGCACGAGGAATTTTGTACTTTTAAAAATTGATTGTGGCTCCTCTCATACTAAGGAATAGTTCATCTAATTTAAACAAACTTGTATCTCCTATAATAAGCGAGATTCCCATGCTGGAAATGTTATCTGGGACACCCTGTATATTTAAAAACTGATACATTTTAATTTTTTTTTAAATTTATTTCCGGCTGCTTCAATGATTCAGTTCGTTACAGTTAATAGATAATATATTCATACGTATAAATTATTTAGTTTGGAATAGTTTAGTGTGAAGTGCTAATGCATTTCGCTGACACATTCTGTTGTATTTTATTTGCAGTTTGATTATTATTATATATATCCATACATTTACAAACATGCATTGTGAAATGAATAATCAAATGAAATTGCGAAGCACCAACACAACGTAAAGGAGATAATTTTGAAACAGTTAGCTAAAACCAGACTGTAAATTCTCTTGAAATCAATACAATTCATTAGGAATCCGCATCTTTAATCTAAAACGCAGACTTTATTGCCAAAGTGAATTCAATATTTTGGAAGGTAATCCATTAAAGAGATTCATTAAAGTCTTCCATTTCTGGAAATAGTATGATGAGATTTATGTCTGGCTTAAAAGCAAAGCTTAGAAACGTTTGAGTTTTAATACACTGGGCTGTTGGTAAATACGATTTTGTCTTCAAATTGTACAAAATCATCAAAATTTAAAGGCCGTTACATGTGGGAATACAAGTTAAATACTTAATCCAGGCAATGAAACACAAATATTTGTGTATTTTGTATACAAACGTGTCGTTTTCGCTTCTAGGGCTTTGTGAAAAAAGTACCGTGAAAATATACGGCAGCAGATCCATTAAACCTAACTACGTTGTAGGGATCAAAGCAAGCACGATAAAAGAGTAAACCGTGTTTGTTACTTTTAAGCTAGATATTTGCGTTGGCTTTATATCAAAAATCGAACTGAAATGTAAAAGCAGTGCTAAGCTTTTGTAGCATATTTTACTTAATTACTTTACATGACTATTTTTTTAATCTATAGTTTATTAGGTATTAACGTCACGATTTAAACACAAAATCCAGTAAAGTGAAGTGAGTACACATGAAAAAAATGAAAAAAACACCAAATAAGATTGCCAATGAAGAATTTTAATGAGGATCTCAGCATTACCAGCAGAATTAGTCACTCCTTGGAAACAAAATAAAACAAAACAAATCTGAAACAGCTCTAGGCGAGAGAATCAGTAAAAACTGAAATAGACTTGTTCCAGGCACATCTTAACCCTGCGTCTACCGGCCGGGTCCATTAGACCCAAAACGAAAATGAAATAGAAATTAATTTGTTTAAATTAAATATTTGTGTTATAGGGCTTCTTGACTTTTTGTGTATATTGTTTATGTTTATAATGACAATATTTGTTTACAAAAATTATGTCAGAACAAGGAGATATCTATGCGGTCTGCCCGCACGAACTGCGAGCTGCAAATCTATACTTGTCGAGTGCATTTCTAAACATACAGGCACAGTGCAGAAGTATGGAAACAGACAAATATCTAGAATACCATTGCAGATATAACAATAAATTTTGTATCTGAGCTTTATGGTATTTTTCGGATTCGATGAACATATTAAGGTTGCAATTACGACTTCCGGTTGAAATTTTAAGTAGAACACCATGTATATTTTTACATTTTAAATTTACTTAAAAAATTGTATAAGGTTATATAGGTAAGTCTAAAGTCAACCGTTTCATAAAATTTACATATTTATGAAAATTTTGAGTGATACAGAGCATTTTCAATTTTGTAACAATTTATTTAAAAAGGCAGTAGGTACAATTTCGTTTAAAAATTAGATTGAAAATAGATTAATTAACACTTTGCGCTAGCTATATTTTAAAAATATTATACAGGGTGTTTTTTACGCTTGGTCAAACTTGTGAAACTTTAAACATCGATAACTCAATTTTCTTAAAAACAACACACTATTTGTGTTTACATAGTCTTGTAGAAAATTAGATTGTCTTTAAAACACATTCACCATGTTTTATATCTAAAACTGATATTTTACGAGATATCGCGATTTTTTTTTAAACTTCCCAGGTTATATTTGCAATCTGCTTACCATGTAAATTAATAGGGCAACGTTTTTCGAGTAGACCATGAAGGTAATTTTGAAACAATTGAAAGATAAAAACAAGAAAGTTATAATATTGTCTTTTCCTTTCGAATTTTCGAAATTTTTTATAATGTAGATGTAATTTTACGTTTATATCGAGGTTTCTTATCAGGGCACAATATTTTTCATATGATTGATTTTGATCGTTTGCAAAGTCTAAAAAATCGATTGATAATGTATTGAGTACGCGAAAAGAACGCTGTTTAAACAAAAGTTACTGACCGGTCTTATCTTTAAATTTAAAAAAACGGTTAGGGTTGAAACCGTTTTTGGTTGAACCGAAAATCAAACTGTATAAACACAAAAAATTTGTTTATAGTACCTATTTAGTAATTGTCCCGTCACACTGATCCAATGAATGAACGCATAATTTTAAGAAATCTCTATTTAAACGTAAAAATGGTAAAATTACATCTACATTATAAGAAATGGCGAAAATAAGTAAGGAAAAAAAGATATTATATCGCGATATCTCGAAAAATATCAGTTTTAGGGTGAATGTTTTTTAAAGACAATCAAATTTTCTATAAGACTATGTTAAAACAAATAGTGTGTTGTATTTAAGAAAATTGAGTTATGGATGTTTATATATATATAGGGTGTTCCATTTAAAATAACAAAGTTTGGGTCATATCCGGCGAAACCGGAAATGGAACAATTGTGTGCATGGGCTTAAAAACAGATTTTTTGCACATAATATATGTTTAAAAATTCATTTATCTAAAATCAAAACTAAAGGAAAAAAGGGGGTATACCACACTTCATTTACACCCGGTATTATGCGATTCATGCGCAGAAAAAATCAAATCTGCCAGTTTTATTTTCTTAAGATACATTTTTATTTATGTTTGTGTTTTAAAATTTTAATAATAATAATAGATTTTGTACTTTATGATTTCTATAAAGTAACTTTTGAAACTTATAACGATGTGTAATGTTTACTTTTCATTATTATGCTTGCAACAGCAGTTTGAAACAGCTCGGGTCCGTTGGACCCGGCTGGTAGTTGTAGCAGCATTATATTTTTGTAGACCCAGGGTTAAATAGATAATATTTTTATGCCAGGGCCTTGTAAAAATCAAACAAGTAGATACTAATTTTAATTAGTTCGTTACACGTATAATTAATTTTAAAAGCATAAATGTATCTCGATGTACCTACAATACTGTTTTTGTAGGCAATAACTTTAATAGATGTACTTTATTAGATGTTAATGTTGCTGTGTCCATAACTGTTATATTCACATGATAGTTAATTATGCTGTTTGTCCTACCAGGACAGATATCTCGTTTCGCATCAAATTAATATGATTTATAGTCCAGACAGATATCATGTGATAATTGGAGTATACCCATTTTCAATGCGGTTAATTATGGCAGCAATTTAAGAACGCTAAATTTACATAAAATTATTTATACACGAGCTCGATGAAACCCAATGCTTATATTCTACTAACTTTAATAAGATGAATCAATCACAGTTGCAATAACTCTAAACATAGTTACTTTTGCGATCAATGTAGTACAAGGACTTAATATTGTACGTATTGATCAAATATAAAGAGCCGTAAATACAAAATAGACTCCGCAAAAACTTGATGAAAATCGAACAAAATAAAAAGAAAGACTTCTTTAGCAAATTAAATTTTTCATTAAAAGTTTTATTTTGAACCGTAGAATAATATTAAGGTATAATAACTTGGAAACATTTTAATTAACAGTTTTTACAAAACATTGTAAGAAAGTCGGACAGAATCAAAATGATACGGATTTTAGGAATGTTTTAGATTGCCAGTTAAAGTTCTATGTTACATTGTAAATAGTGTTTGTATTTTTAAATGATGTCAAAAGAGTTTAAAGTACAAGTAATCCTTATTGTGACATGAGTTAAATATACAAGCCTTTACATAATTTTAACATAAATTTTAGTATTTGCCCGCGAAAGCTCGGTTCAGGCTTCAAACCGTCTTTCAAGCACATGAAATACAAACTAAGGTAAATTTAATATGTTGACAAACTTTATGGGGATGATTTTTTTGTGTGAGAGCTTAGTAATCTATATTAGCGAGCAAAGTACATGGTTTATTGTGGTTTTAAGCCATAGAAAAATAGAAATACAAACAATTTGCGAATCTATCGTACTTTTAATGCGCATTTAACATGCCAATCAAATCCAAATTATTGTCACGGCGCAGTAACACAGTACTTTTTTTTTAAACTATCATACCAAAATCGATCACTAATTTCGTAATCTGCTCATCACTTTATCTACCAATAAAAAATCAGTTACACTGTTATGGTTGCTGTAATTGTTATTGATGACTAACATCAATTCTGTATCTGCCCGTTTTTATGATTTTTAACTTTTAGATAGCGAAATCAATCATTGTATTTAGACATATGATGACATATCGAATTAGTTAGGGATGAATACATTTGCTCAATGGTTTGATTTGAAATCAATTTATTACATGCTTATGTCGTTGTTTAATACGGAGTTTACGAAAATAATCCTCTTGTATATGTATAGGGTGTTCCAGAGATCTGTATTTGTAATTTTTGAATATACAGTAAATACTTGATAAAAGCAACAGTTCGAGAAAAACAACTTTTTTTCAATTCAGGTACCTCGACAAAGGCAACTTTAATTTTGTTTTTACCTCTTCAAAAATATTATGATTCCATTTGGAACCAATGGTCACTTGTATAGATCAGTGGTTTCCACATGTATACTTGACCTAATTGTGACAATTACAGAAAAGTAGATTGGAATTAGAATAACTTCTAAGAAATTAAGAATGGATTCAAAATTTTGGAAAACAAGGGATCGTTTCAGGGTAATCTGTTATTAAAGGGAATGAAAAGAAGGTGTAAAAGGAGAAATATTTTGAAATTTTCTCAGTTACTCCCGAAAAATATTCTGTGTTTGTTCATATTTGTGCTAAAAGTGATGTATTAAAATTTACTAAATGAAACTCTTCTTGTTCTTCTTCTTTCTATGAATAATTCCTCTGACTGGCCTTTAAATGCTGTTTCACCATCGCTTTCTTGGCTTTTCTATGCTTCTTTGGCCTGTTGTTAATTGTCTCTGACTGTCTTGCGTGCGATCAATATAGTTATTCCATAGTACTCCCTTCTATATTCTACCCATTTCCAGATTGGTGTAATTTTGAGTATTGTCCTTTTCTCTTTGTGTCCTCACTTCATCCTCTTCATCTACTTGTGAAAGCTGGTGCCTTGGTATGTCGTATGCATTAGTTGTTCAATCACTATTCATTTCCAGCTTGCAGGATCTTTGATATTACTATCGATTTTGTGTTGCTGGTGACTATTTTCAGGTTTCATGAGTGTGCTACGTTTTTATTCGAAAAATTTGCCGTTGTGGTCGTTTTCGTGCAACTTTTAGACGTGATAGCAAAAAATACGAAAATGTGGAAATTATTTTTCCTCATAACTTTTTTGTCTTAATCATTATATTAATTAATATTGGGTAATATACGATTATTCTTGATTTTTAAGTTATTTACTTAAATAAATATCACATGTAATACTCCTATATCGTTAGGAATTTAAGAAAAATGCACAAATACCTATTTCGAAGCCAACTCTACGGCCCATGAAAAAATGAAATAAGTGGTAATATCTCAAAAATGGAGAGTGACAAAAAAATCTAAAATATTAGTAACATTCTACATAAAAAGTTTTTTAAAAAGGTACAAATTAAATTGATCTAACGACTAAGACAAAAAAGTTATGAGAGGAAAAGAAATTCGACATTTTCTGCTATAACTTCTGAAGTACCTACGAGGAATTTTGTAGAAATAGATTGTAACTTCTCTCATGCTTGAGAATCTAACTTAAGCAAACTTGTATAATAAGCAAGAACCCCATGCTGAAAATGTTATCTGGGACACCCTGTATATATCTGTTAGAAGAAAAAAAGATTTTATAGTTAAAAAAATTACGTGATATAATAATGAATTTCCTGCCACGTAAAAAAATATAAAGGTTATGGGGTTTTCTCTTAAAATAACAAAGTTATAGGGGCGCGACAGTCAAACTGAATCACCCGATATATGAGTAAATACAGTCCTCTTCTAATTTTTATTTCTGTGCTCTCTATTTAATTCTTCAGACACAATTTAATTTTTATGCGCCAAATTGATTATTGCATATTTTAGTTTGTAAGGAAATATGGCATTTTTTAATGAGAGGTTTATAATGTGACTCAAAGATCCCGATATTAAGTCGGCAGTATATTTAGTGATTAAGCAAAATAAACAAATATATGTCAACATTGCCCTATAGCTGTAAGTACTTTATTACCTATTCAAGATCATAAATAGAACTAGCTGTTTGTAAAGTAATTTAATTATTTGAATTTAAATAATAAAGCCAGGCACACAACATTCTTCTTTAATTAAATATGTTTTTGTAATACAATACACACAGCTTATTACTGGTGTTAATTAACTAGCTTTTAATTAAACAGACAATTCGTTTATTGTTAAATATGTGAATGCACACGATAAATTTCGGTTCGTGAGTTATTTACAAACAGTTCCATCTCAGCCGAACACCTCAACCGTAACATGACGTTCATTTAAAGTTGGAAAGAGCCAAAACAAACCTACATCTAAACAAATATTTTATGTCAAAACGCGGGCCATGACTGCGTTGGACACAAAAGTTTTAATTGTTTCGGTACAATATGAATAATATACGAGGCCACAAGAAAACTTAAATTGTTTACTTAAAGTTTTGTTTCATTGTTTATAACACGTACCGCAATTACATTTTATGTAATTGTTCGTAGAAGTTTGACATTTACTTTGGTTGTGTTACAATCGGGGATGAAAAACGTAACGTAACAATACCCGATAACTTGATAATAACGATTCTACTATAATTTCTAATACAATACCATAACGATATTTTAATAATGTTATATAACGTTATAAGTTATAATAAACACTAACGTTTCATAATAGTATATTACATAACAAGAGTTGTAAGAAGCATATTACGCACGAGTGGAAAAGTTGCACACGGAGCCGCGTAGCGGCGAGTGCTTATTTCCACGAGTGCGTAATTGCTTTACAACTCGTGTTATGTAACATACTTTTTCTACGATCACATAATACATACGATTTTAACGACTTTTTGGCTAATAAACACATGTAATTACGTTGTCTTGTCAATTTTGACGTAAGCCCACTTTGACATTTCTAGACAAGTGTGCGTTTTGCTTACCGTGCGTTATAATTCACTTACTAGGCATGCAGGAAGTGTTTGACGTGTCTACTTTGATCATTTATTGAAAAAAACTGTGCGTTTTGCTTACTGTGCGTAAGGACGCACTTACTATGCACGCAGGCTGGTATGGTAAGCGTCATTCACATTAGTGGTAGAAAAAAGGTTATTTTGTATTAATTCGTTTTTTATAAGGTTATGTAACGAAAACAAATAAAAAATAATGTTATGCAACAACGTAACGATTTAAAACGTTATTTCAGCCCTGGTTACAATAACAGCTTATTTTTCAAATTCAAATATTCCTTTATACATAAATTTGTAATACAAAATATTGTACAAGACATGTATAATGTATATACATAAATTAGGAACTTAAAACAGTACATAATATAAAATTTTTAATTTGAAAAGCAAAGGAATACTGCTTCAATACGATAAACTGCCCAAGACTTTTTATTATATTGAAGGAAACACCACAAACCAAAAGGCGCGTGTGGCTATTATTTTAGTAATTTATCGATTGTCGTGAGACGACAAAGTAGACAGATATATGGAGTAGAATAAAGTATGAAAATTCCTACATAGGATTTCGAAAAAATTAAATAATTATTCTAACGGGTACACACACTTTGGCACTCTTCCAGTGACATTGAATACATTTTTTTGGACCTAAAACTGTTCCTTAAGGCACACTTTTGTGATAATTTTTGAGAAACTAGGCTAGAGTAACCAACTAGGTACTTAAACAATTTAATGTCTATCAGATAAATAAGTTTTAAATAAGTTAAGGGCACTACCCCTTTTTCCAATTTAATTTAATTTTTGTAGTATAATATGGTTCACGGTGTCAAATGCTTTTGCTAAGTCTAGGAATATATGGGTAGAATTGTCCAGAGAGTTATATATTTTTTCTGCTAGTTCAGCAATGGCATTATTTATCCCTCTATTGCTAAAGAATGCGAATTGCTTATCTGAGATGATTTTATTAGTGTTGAAGAATGAAATAAGCAGTAATTTTATCAATTTTTCAAAAAAAAATTGTTATATTTGAAAGAACAGAGACAGGGCGATATTTATATCGGAAGTGATCCAGATTTATAAATTGGGGTCGTAAAAGCCACTTTCAATTGTTCAAAGAAATATCCTTGAAGGAAACAGTTATTAAAGATAATAGGGGAAAGTACCCATGAGTGGGACAGTCCTTGGATGGGACATTCTTAATACACTATAGTTAAACACAAATCTTTATGTACGTGCACTCACCAATAGATGGTAGATCGCGTACCTAATGTACTACCCCATTTCGAAGTTCTTATGTTGATATACAATCGTGTAATATCAGAATTAAAATTGTGTAACTAAAAAGTAAATATTGTTGTTTGTGAACTCAATGATATCTTGAAATTCGGTAACTCGAACAACTTATTTAAGTACATGCATATTATACCTATTAAATAACAAAACTTCAAGTCATTAGCTTTTAGGTTAAGTGTCAGTAAAGTTATGTTTGACAAAATGTCCCTATCCTCTGAATGGGACATATTACTGATCCTTAATTGGGACACGTCGCAAACAAGGATAACTTTTTTTATTTAAAGAATTTATATATTCTTACTCTAAAACAGTTTTTGTTATAAATATTTAGATATTTTTTGCATAATTTAAACTTTAAAGGATAAAATGGAAAAACAGAAAAGGATCCGCGTTTCTTCAACGCAATGGAATCGGCGGTACGTGAAATAATTAAAAATAAGGTTTCTATTCGGGAAGTTGCAAAATGCACAGGTATTTCTAAATCTTCTTTACATAGAGCTGTTAATAAAGCAAAACGAGAACCCACACTTTTAAACACGATCCAAATATTGGAAATCGCAGTATATTTTCAAAAAATGAGGAAACAGCATTATCCGAATATTTTCAGTCTGCTTCAAAAATGTGTAACGGATTAACTACACTGCAAGCCAGAGAACTAGCATATCAGTTTGCTGTAGCATGTAGCTTTAAAAAATTAATCTTCCGAAAAAGTGGGAAGAAAATAAAAAAGCAGGTAGAAAATGGCTAATAAATTTTTTTATATTTAGAAAAAGACATTGGAAAAATTCTTTAATATTATTTATAATGTTGTAAAGTTTTAAAAAACGCTGTCTTTTATGTTATCTTATATATTTTATATTATCTCATCTTGCATTTATGTTTATAACATTTCTAGTTGTTTACTATATAATAAATAAAAATTATATGTGGCGTCCCATTCATTGATTTCGCATGTCCCACTCTAGGAACAAGTGTTCCCATATTGGGACATCGCACTCAAAATATATTTCTATTTATAAAAATTTGTTAACGTTACAAATCACGTTTACTTGTTTCAAAACACTTTTGTTACATTAAAACACATTACTGGGGTAACACAGCATATTCATCTGAGCTATTACTGAAAAATTTGTCAACAATTAAGAAAATTGTCCCATTCATGGGTACTTTCCCCTACTTAAAGGTTCTGAAATATCTGAAACTACATTTTTCAATATATTTGATGAAACGATTATCTTGATAAGGTATTGAATTAGATTTTAGACTTTTGACAGCGGATATAACTTCTTCAGGAGTAATAGGAGATTTAAAAAATGGAATTTGAATTGACTGGGATATTTTTAATGTAAATGTATAATTAAATGTTACTACCAATAGGGTTTTTTTTTTTTTGAAACGACAAAACAGATACAGTCAGTTAAATGCAAGATTAATTACTTACTTTTAATGGTAAGTAAGTCATAAACACGTTTTGACTTTAAGTTTTCATGCCTTTGCAATTTGGTTTATTCTTCTGAAATCGTAGGAAAAAAAAGATTTATTTTTAGTCAGCACAGTTTAATTCAATATATGAAAAAAGTTATTTGGTGGCCACCAGTTTATTTTACAATAAATAAAACACTCAGATATGACTATCACACGGTTATGCTTATTTAATACTTAATAAATGTCACAATCACCTCTAAAGTAAACATGTTATTCCTGGTTGCAACTTCGTAGCCTGTAGTATTAAAACATCTTAGTTTAAGTCTACCCATACATTGTAAACATATTATGGAACAGTACATAGCTTGGTGGAGGATTTATACACAACTTAGTTAGTTATCTAACACTTCTGCAAAAAATTAGATGCAAAATTGATTACGTGCGTAAAAACTACCAATAATGGAGTTCCCACAAATACTAATTTAAAGAATAATGTAACACCAGAAGTACTTGTAAAACGAATTACAACGAAAAAGGTTTTCATCGGCGAAACAACAATTATTGGAAAACATTTTTACCAAAGTGCTACCTTCTCCGCAGGAGTCGTTGTTTATGCTGTCCTATCGAATCTATATATAATGGCCTAATCGAATGTTTTCACTGAAACCTTAAGGGCCAGCCCCAATTGGCAGATTTAATTTAGCGGCCAATATTAATCGATGAAAATGCGCATTAATCCTGATTCACATTTAACCTTTATAGGTCTAATGAAATTTGTAGTAGTCTTCATCGTATTGTACTGGGAATGTTTATTAATTACTGATTGTTATTTTAAAGAGTCTATTACACTATGAAACATTTCTAAAAGCGTAGTATTTGAAATAAAGCTGAAGTGTTTTAATCCTAATTTTAAAAAATTGTCGCATGGGTAATTCATTTACTATTAACTATGACAAAAAAACACGAAGCAAATTATGTTATCAAAGTTTGAAGGTGAGCGCCAAAATTTCCCAACTATGAAAGAAACGGCGTAAACTCAAAGTTAAATTTTATTTTTCAATACAATCCCCCTGACATCAATGCACTCATAACATCGTTTAAGCAACAATTCGATACCCCTAAAAAAATATGCCTTCGGTTTGTCTGCAAAATGTGCCCAAACTGCAGCCTTCGCCTCTTGGTCGTCACTAAAATGGCGCCCGCGAAGGTCCTTTTTCAAATTTCCAAATAGGTAATAGTCACTGGAGGCTATATCTGGACTATACGGAGGGTGATCGATTTGTTCAAAACCGCAGTCACGGATTGCGGCTTGAGCAGTTCCAGCAGTGTGCACGGGAGGACCATTGCCGTGCAGTAAACTCACACCTCTGGTCAATTTCCCAAGTCTTTTCTCCCGATTGTTTTGTCGTAATTTGTGCAGGAGTGCTGCATAATATTTCCCCGTTGACTGTGGTGTTGCGTCCTTTAAAATCCATGAGAAGAATGTCCGCACAATCCCAAAAGATCGTAGTCATCACCTTTTTTGTCGACTGACAGACCCCGAACTTTCTTGGCGGTGCTTCTCCTTTTCGCCCCCATTTCATCGATTTTTTTGGACCAAGGACCATGATTTCATCCCCTGTAACAATTGTCTTCAACGCGTGCACAGGATTTTCTCCACAGAGCTCCAAAAAGGATCGAGCTCATTCAACACGACGCTGGCGCTGAACTGCTGAAAGATGTTTGAGGACCGACCTTGCACTAACTTTTTCATGCCTAACCAATCGTGTATGATTCGGCGAATGCTTGTATCTGAAAGCCCCGACATTTTTGATAACTTTCACCTTCAAGCGTCGATTGCCTAATACGAGTTCCTCAACAAGGGCAATCTTGACGTCCGACACCACTTCCACAGTCCTTCTTGTCCTTGCATCATTTTCCAAGGATTCTTGCGCCATTCGAAATCGTTTTGACCAATATTTTACCACTGAATAAAACGGGGAATTGTCTCCGTACACCCCATTCAGTCGAACTTTGATGCTTTGAGGAGAAAGACCTTCACGAGTAAGAAATTTTATAACATAAAACATAAAATCCATTTTTGTTTTTTCCGAGGCTTATATGACTTGAACCAACGTGTTAATTTTGACCCGCCTGCGATACCTAGAAATTTTGGCGCTTGCCTCGTATAACGGTGCTATTTAAAACATAATTTTGTTAGAAATAGGGGTATATTTTCTTCTTTTTGTGTAACAATTTGTAAAAATCCTTACGATAATCTTTACAAAGAAACAATATAAATATTTTCTTAAAGCGGATAACCTTACGTCAAGATATCAACTGGGATGAACGGAATTTTCCCTGCTAAATGTAATATTAAAACTTCGCGGCCGCTTTTGGGTTCATTAAAAGATGCTGTTCTCGTTTCAAAGATATCGGATCACATATATATTATTCCGGAGTTTCAGTTTCAAGAAGTTAATTCCATTAATAAAAGCGAATCTCTGTTATAATAAAGTTTGTGTAACGCTCACTGTCAGGATTTACAAAGCAAAATAAACTTTCGCTGCTGGGAAAAATGTGTTAAAACTTTATTTAAAATTTGTCAGTTTATGTTACCTATATGCTAAAGTTTTATAGATACATAGTTTTCTGTCCATAATTGTGTACACTGAGACGACCGCATTAGTAATGTGTATAAATAATTTTAAATAAAAGCAATTTTTCAAGCTATTCATTTTCAATTGTTGTTTTGGCTTCCAAACTATCGTGGGAATTTTAAAATTAAAGAACATTTTTAACTTAAGTTTGTTTAGTCTGTTTCTTATCGATAATTTCTTAAGATATTAGTTTAGCCATGGAAAGTTTACGTTATTAAATACGTTAAAAAAAAGTTTTTTAAGTTAGAGGGGTTAAGCAATTTCGTTTAAAAGCAACAAAACTCTTAAGTAAATAACGACGTTGTCTAAGCGCCCGTCACAATACAAATGTTACGTGTGTTACATGCTAGAAATATTAAGAATGCGATCAAAAATAAACTGAAATTATCTTTAATCGTAATCATTTGAATTCATCCTGAATTAGCTTAGTCTAATTACAGCTGTTAAGTGTGTAACTTTTAACTAAGTTAGCAAAGTGCTCTGATAGTAGCACCTGATAGCAGGGATTATTAAATTGTTTGAAGTACATATAGGTTGCTTTACATGTCTGCAGGGTTATTTTCCTATTCCCACATGGACTTCGAGGCAGATCGTGATCCTGGATCTACAGGAGACCCATCCCTAGCAGATATGACCCGCTCGGCGCTTTCTGTCCTTCTCAAAAACCCCAAAGGGTTTTTCCTGTTTGTGGAGGGTTAGTATTTGTATGGTTTCTATATTCACTTTGAACTTTAAATTAGTTGTGCACGTCCAATAACCGCTAAATTAGCTTTTAGGGTGGTAAACGTTTGGCAAAGCCATTGATATGTTAAAAATTATGGCAAATATTAACATTTCATCTGGTAAAATTATATTGTAGAACATTAAGTATAATGTTTTGTTTGGAACGTAAAGGATCTTTTGTACATCATAGCGGTTATAACGGGGGTAAATAACGTATACCTGGATTAAAATATTGTGCGTAAATTAGTATTCGTAATTAACTGTGCATAATGTAATATTTTAGTAAAAGAAATTGCTTTAGAACAGTTTAGATAATTTAACCTATGGTAATTATAAGATATTAGAGCGTAGCCATGTATAAATAAAAATTAAATAAACATTTACAGTCAAAATTGCTTGAAAGGTCCTTCGAAAATGATTACAATCGCAAAAATCGACAATAAAGCAAAGAAGTAAAATAGCATGTGTGATACATCAATGCTTTAAAAACCAAATTATATTTGATTATGAGAATGGCAAAAAATGCGCCTATAAGAAAAAATAAACTTGATAGTAATAAAACAAATGACCTAGGGAAATTAATGATGCGTTTCCTATACCTATCTGTAAAAATGTTGTTGTCATTTCCAAGGCCTACTATTTAAAAATGTTACGATTTTCTCTTAACTTTATCAAAAACTCTTAATAACTCGAAAATTATAGCGGGTAGGTATAGAAAATGCTAATACAGATTTATGCAGCATTTAATTTTGCTTAAGAAAACGAAAAACAAATTTGGGCATTCTATTTTTAAAACGAATTTTAGTTATCCAAAGTTGTATTGAAAGAAAATTAAATTTTGGACACCCTGTAAGTAATGCATCGATTGCTAAAATTCCAGGATGAACTCCAAAGTGTCTTCTATGAAAAGTCTCAATTTGAGCGTTTTCGCTTCAAAAAGATAACATTAAGCATCACGATATACATCAAAAAAATGTCAAAAAAGTCCAAAAATCTTACTAGCTACTGCACTTAGGTATAGGGAATGCTATCAAAAGTCCCTCTAAAATAACGTATTTAACCAAAAAATGCAATAAAAAATAATCCATTGTATTTGAGATAAGAAAGTAGATGTCAACTTCCGGTATTTCCGGAAGTGTCGACATCTTGAAAATATTTTCATAGAACAGATCATATGCCATTATGGTCATAACCAAAATATCAGATCATTACCCTTTTTCATTCTTCATATATTTCTAATGCACGGTTCCAATCAATCACCCTGTGCATATTTAATTCAAAATTAAATACTTTTTGGTGTAAGTCAAGAATTTGCAACGGTTATGCAAAAAAAAAAACAAATAAAATTAAAATTAAATGATGCCAATATAAATGTACTAACTTTGATTTCATTGTTGTATTGTAGGTGGTCGAATCGATCATGCCCATCATTATAACAACGCCTATAGGGCTTTGGATGAAACTTTGGCTATGGAAACAGCACTGCTGGCAGCTTTATCGATGATCAATCCAACGGAAACTCTCATTGTAGTCACTGCTGATCATTCACACGTGATGACAATGGGCGGACAAGCAACTCCTCGTGGACATCCCATCCTTGGTAAGCTACAAATACAATAAAGTCACACGTTTGTTAACGTAATTAAATGAATGCTAGAGATTGTATAACTTATTACAGTAACGAAACACTTAACGAAATTATTGTGATTTTTTTATGAAAATTTCTAAACCTTTATGTAAACGATATAAGGGCCAATAATATGATTTGTGAGTATGAAGTTTAAAGCCATTTGCTTTCCTTTGAAAAAATACGTGAAAAAATTTTTTGGGGGCAAATATTGTGTTCTTAGACTTTAAAAAATATATGTATTAATTTTGAAAATCTTTGCTGTAGTTTAAAAATTTTCTTTTATTATTTTAAAGAAAGGGTGAAGACTTAGTTTTTGCACTTATTACGAAAACTTGCAATCGCACTTAAAATTATTTGTAGGCAAGTAATAGTTAAATGAAGTATAAATTTTGAATTGAAACACATATAAAATGATAGAATCTATCGATTCTTTTACGATTGTCTGTATGCACAAGGTTTATTGTGGCTAGTGCTAAATTGTTTAGTGGTTAAGTTATTCATAATTATTTAAATAATGTATTCGTATGGGAAATTGTCTACGTAAAATATCCTTTTTTGCGTCCGTTCAGAAAATCAGCTGTTTCGACCAATTTTTAGGCTGGAAAATACATCTATAATGTCCTAGGTTAGAAAGTAACTGGTTGCCATGGTAATAAGATCTCTTTACTAAACGGGAGGGTCACGATATGTTGTCGCTAGAATCTGACCAAGGCTGTGTTTGTTGCATCAAGAACATCAAAACTAAATGTTTTGCACCGTTATACGTGCCACTGGCCATTTGCTTTGAAAAAATAGGGAAAAAACTAAAAAGTTGAATAGGAAGGTAATTTTTGCGATCGCGTTGGCTATGAAACCGTCAGAGATAAAATCGAAATTATTTTCGATCTTGTTACGTAAATAACTATTAGTTATAAAATTGATACGGAGAGTTTAAAATATCTAATGCATATTATACAGTGTGTTTCTAAATTACACCAACTCTGAATTTTCGTTTATTAAAATTTCAATTATTAATTTGAAGTAATAATACAAAGGGTTCTTGCAGTTTAAGTGTACAATTTTTGAGTTATTCGCATTAAATTTTATTTAAAGTGTAAATAAATAATTTTTATACCCGACACCTCCACCAAATTTATCACGTATGTAGGATATCGAAAATAATTAAATATTTCCAGTACTTACATTGATAAGCTTTTAAACGATGCGGCTTTAAGAGCGTTATACGCAAGCTATACACAATAAGTATTTAAAAAAAATAATAGACTCATAGTATAGGGCGTTCACTTTTTTTTTTGAATTTTAAAATACAACACCCTGTATATTATTAAATCTTTGTAACCCTTTAATACTTCTAAAGTAATAATATACAAGGTTTATTGTGGCTAAAGCATATGATTGTACAGATATTCGTATTTATTTAAAATCAAATTTACAGTACATGCAAAAAAAAATTAATTGATTTAATATCTCCCATAATAACAATAAAACAGTAGGTTAAAAATATTTAGATTTAAAAGAATGTGATTTGGTTTGTTACAGCAATGTTATAGTTTATTTTACTGCTTTTCCTAAAACAAAAAAAAAAGCTCTTAAATAATTTTTTTTTTTTTAAATTACAGAATACTGACTCTTTTATAATATCGCTTTAATAGTTTAGGTATAATTTGTAAACAAAAGATGATAACAATAAAAAGTACAAAACCACAGTTTATAATAGATTGTTAATATTACCCATCTGTTCTCATTAAACCAACTTCGTAACTCTATTAGCAACAAAAACGTCCATGTTATGCTATACAAGAGATTGTTTACGTCTAACGAAAATCGTATTAAAATAACTTCACCCCATCACTCGTGCTTTGAGCTGTATCGCATTTAACGCGTTCCCCTCGATGTTATTTACTTTGCTCATTACAAGATATTTAGTTGTGTTAAGACACTTCACCGCGATGCTGTTGCTCATATAAACACACTTCATGGAATTAATTCAGAGTTCATGTGCTTGCCAAAGTTAGGTTTATTTATTTAATAAAATAAACCACTCACAAAATACGGTGGTTTGTAAAAGACCTTAACGTAAACAAGAATTTATGTTGTTTATCAGTAAATATAATCCGATAACGCGTTAATTAGTTTGATATACGACTACACATTATTATGAAGCATTAAAAGTGATGGAAATTATTTATGGCAACTGTCGAGCTCCCGAAAAGAGATATTAATTGGTCTCTTTGATTCGATCATTATGGTAATGAAGGTTAACAATAGCGCTCCTGTTTGAATTCACCCAAATAATATTAGTTGGCTGGTCTACGACTCCCACAACTCTAATTAGTGCAACTGATTTATTATTATAAAGCTAACTTACAAATTATTAAACTCCATTGTGACAATAATTTACATGTAAATACAAATTCGGTATCATTAGGCAACACGTGTAGAATTTAGAGAGCTACTCAACGATGCTTTAATTTTTTAGGAAAGAATAAGGTACGTTATATGTACCTATACCAAGTAATCTTTTTTTTTTAAATTGAGGGTTTAAGGACGCTTCAACATCTAAGGTCATTGGCGTCCGTGGGGTGGAGGGAGCAAAGAACAAGAATAGGGTAGGTAAGGTAAGGGTAGGTGGAAGTATTGTCACAGCATTTGCCTATAGTAGGTAGGGGAAAACACCTGAAACCCCTACTATGAAAGACGGCCGCGGGATTCGAACTCACGACCTCCCGATTACTCGCTAGGCTGCTTTACCAGCCTTACACCAAGCTCGGTTAAGTTATCATCTGAATGTCAAAGCGTAGACGTGATTTCAGTTGCTCTGCCGAGATAAAAAGTGAACTCAAAAAGTGCTATAGTTCTTCGAGCTATCGATAATTTAGTTCGAAAACAGTGATAGGAAAATAAATACCGTAAAAGTATCACGAACAATTATTACAAACAACCTGTAAACCATTTATGTATCTTTGGAATGTGTTGCAATACGTTGCTACGTTGCTAAATCCAGGTTACTTCTTTGATCAAAATTGACAGTTAATCTGTAATCAACCTTTACCACAAAACAGGCAACAATCACTAATGCACTCACAACAATACCAAACTCCAGTAAGTAATTATACTATGTCTCAACAAAACTAAACATCACGGTTCCAACTAAAACGCTCAAACAAATGAAATATATGAGTGGCAACATGTTAATAATACTCCTCTACAATTATAAGTTAAAAGAAATCAAACTTTTCGAATTAGGTGTGTAATTTAAATGCAAAATAATGAACGTTTTACTTAGAAATTGGAGATGCCAATAAAAAGTGGTATAATCATGTATATACTGTACTTTTACAAATGGAGGCAGAGGGGGCACGTGGCAGAAGGGCACCATGCCATGTGGGTGCCTAAAGACGACCTTAAAAGTAATAACAATTTATAAAAGAAGTGCTAGAATACAGAAAATTATTTTACTAACTAGGAAAGCCAGGATGTGTTGTCACTAGAATCTGATCAAGGCTGTGTATTGCACAAAAACATCAAAATTAATGTTTTGCAGAGTTATACGTGCCTTTGGCCATTTCCTTCGGAAAAATAGGGGAAAAACTGAAAAGTGAAATATAAAAACTAGTTTTTGCGATCGCGTTGTCCATGAAACCATCAGATATAAAATCGAAATTCTTCTATTTACCAATTCGCGCATCCTTTGTTAGTAAAATGGTGAAAAGTTTTTGAAAAAATCTTAAACGGTTCCAGAGAAAAACGTCAAAAACGAAACCCCTGCAAAAGCGCCAAGATTCGAGAAGTTGTATAAGTAACTAAATCTAAGCGACTTGCCCTGGCGTTTAACCGTTTTTACAAGGGCCTCGTTTTTGGCATTTTTCTCCGAAACCGTTAAAGATTTTTTCAAAAACTTTGCACCATTTTACTTGCAAAGAATTCGCGAATCGGTGAATAGAAAAATTTCGATTTTATCTCTGACGGTTTCATGGCCAACGCGATCGCAAAAATTACCTTTATTATTCAACTTTTTAGTTTTTCCCTTATTTTTGCCAAGGAAATGGCCAGTGGAACGTATTACTCTGCAAAACATTTAGTTTTGATGTTCTTGATGCAATAAACACAGCCTTGGTCAGATTCTAGCGACAACATATCGTGACCCTCTCGTGTAAGTCACAAAAAAATAAGAGATAGATTAGATGAAATAAAACAGAAAGCTGTTGAAATTTGTCCACCATAATTTCCATCGAAACTGATTTGGCTAATAAAAGAAAACGCAAAATAAAAAGAATATGTGATGAACAAACAGGAGACGTGGTTTTATCTGAAGATCGAAAATTATGTGATATAACAGCATTTATTGGTGTTTATTAAATCAAAAAGTGTATCCAAACAACACGTTAATATTTTAGTGCAAGTTTACAATAAAGGCGAATAAATTAAACAATACAGATGTGTTTTACAGCGTACAACATTGCGACAGTAATAATGGAAAAATAAATGAGCAAGCACTTTTTATTCTCAGGGAAATAATACTCACTCAAGGATATTCTTGTTTGTAGGTGTTCATATAAAAAAAAATTATTACGCACCTTTCCCTTGGAATTGCTCAGTTATGTTTTGTTCAGGCATGGAATTGTAAAACGACTATTTACGACTCCGGGGGCAAACATTATGGTGACCTTTAGCCGAACCCTGGGACCTTACACAGTTTCCTGTTCATTTACGCGTTAGTTACGTTTATGTAAATGGCGCGTAAATCAAAACTAGTTTTCCCAGAAGGAATTAAGAAAGCGATACCGGATAAGGTAAACAAGAAATAAGCATTTGTACGTTTGTACAAATATATGTTGGGCTGTGGTTTATATTGTTCCGGTATGTAAGGAAAGTAAATTAAACAACCTGTGTTTGACGAAACCAATTATATCAACTCTGCAAGTAACTTTTAATAAAGACATAGAGCAATGTCTACTTTGTAATATGTTTTAAAAGGGAATTCTTGCTACCCTTACAAATGTCACATTAGTTGTGGTTTATTTATACTCTATTTACTTTTATTATACATTAAAGTAGGCTGTGTCATGTTGGCATTTCCAAAAGTCAATATGACATTTAAGTTACATTCTATAGCTGGGTTGCAAATTAAAAATGCCAAAATTATTTGAAGAAAAATTTAAGAAAAGTATTGTTAAATGTTATAAAGAATATAAAAAAGATAATCCATAGTATACAAATGACCTAGTTTATTCCAAATTGTCGAATATATTTAAGTACTATATTAAATTTTGGCTGTATAAACTATTATACAATTATATTTTAAGTTGGAAGAAGTTTTATCCTAACAATTTTAAGGTCAAGGACAAGACAATTTAGAAAATGTTAAATACAAACGTTTATCCTTTTCGGACCATACATTTAGAAAAGAGCTGCAACAACTTATTTGGCAATATAATTCAAAAATAAATCTTTTACTTTACGAAATTTATTCAATGACGCAAAATATTGTTTAGAATTTAAAGGTGGACTTTCAACTTTGTATAAAATTTTGAAATCAATGGGGTATAAATATAGTTAAGTGGATGGTAGAAAAACTTTAAGTGAGTCAGAACATGTTGATGTAACATTTTTGAGAACATTTTTGCAGTATAGAAAACGTAGTGATGATATCAGATTTGTGTACCTGGACGAAACTTGGATTTATCAAAATGGATCTCAAAATAGTCGGTGGGTCGGGGTTCATGAATCTGATATAAAGAGTAACCCTAGCATAATTAAATATGAGGGCAAACGTTTTACAATTTTACATGCGGGTAGTGATTTAGGCTTTTTGGAGGGTTTTGTTGTACAGATTTATGTTTATGTATTATATGTTAATGTATTACATTACACAATACATGTATTTTGGGTCCTCAAAATTAATACAATCGTTTTAAACCGACATTTATACCGATATTCCAGTATTATTTGCAAAAAATATTGAATAACAGTAGCATATTTTTGGTCTGTTATAGATTTTAAATATTTGGGATCGTTTGGTTAAAAGTAAAAAAAAAAGGAAATCATAACAAGAAACATCTAAAAAGACGAATTGAATTTTTGTACTAACGAAACGCTAGCAAATTTAAAAAATGCCCTAATATACCGACGTAATCCAAAAATGTATTATCTAATCTAAAGGAAAATGAAAAGAAGAATGCGCGAATAACCAAACTAACGTATTATTCATATAACTATCTTTATATTTGTTGCTTCATATTTGTTGTACAGATTTATGTTTATGTATTATATGTTAATGTATTACATTACACAATACATGTATTTTGAGTCCTCAAAATTAATACTATTGTTTTAAACCGATATTAACACCGGTATTCTAGCATTATTTGCAAAAAATATTGAATATTAGTAGTATATTTTTGGTCTGTTATAGATCACGAGTTGATTCATTTTATGGTTATAAAATTACACAGACAGCAGATTTTAATGTTTGGGAAATCATAACAAGAAACACCTAAAAAGACGAATTGCAAAATACATTACAATATTTGCCATCTTATTTTGATTTAAATACTATTTTTATAAAAATCCTTAAATATTTTCCAAATTTTGCATTATTGGCAACGTTGTTTTGTAAATGATAAAAATTATAACCTAAAATGCTTTAAGTGACAATGTTAAAATATATACAAGGGATCTGTCACCCTAACATAGCCAACTTAAATGTATAATAAAAGTAAATACACAGTAGTTAGAGATACTTAGGCATTATGATAATATGCATGTTTCAATTTGAATAAAAGCAAAGCTTTGTATTGTGAAATAATACTCAAATTATTAATGACGAGGAACTTGAAGACCCTCTTTCTGTGAGTACCAACAATATCAGTCACTACCAGTCACAGAACATACACAAGCTACCAGTGTGACAGCATCCAAACCGCTTTGATCCAAAATAAATCAAAAACAACGTTAAGTGAATACCAACAGCATTATTTGAAAAACACCCACACATATCGCGTGGTCTCTATCTTGAAACAAAATATTGACCAACAGCGATTCGATTATTAAGCATTTTCAACATAAATTCAAAGAAAATTCCATGACATGTTAATTAACAGAGATAACTAATTTTTGGCTCTTTCTACGTTAATTTAATTTTTAGCTACCTACGTGCTTAAATGCATGTGAAATGCCTGCACGTTTGTTACAACATTACAAAGGAATATATTTCCTACATATTAATTTGTCAGAATTTAATGTTAGTATGCAACTCAAGTTTGTTTTAGTGCAGTACACTGCGTAATTATGAAATAGGGCAAATAGATGTTTAAATACAAGTTGCATATATTTAAATAACTTTATTATTTGCGCGATACTAATTAGTAGACCTAGTGCAAATATAGAGCAATTCTGTTTTAATAAAACATTTGTGGTAAGTTAATTGTATCACAAACTGTAAAAATGTTTTAAAAATCTTACTGTCAGAAAGAAATGATGTTATTTAAAGTTTACAAAACGTCTCGACTGGGGTTCGTCTTGGGATCCCGGTCCTTTTTAACCTATTTTATGTTTCCCGGGAAATACTTATCGGCCCGGGGAATCCCGGGATATTTGGTTTATTTTATGTTAAAATCTTTGTAAAATTATCATAATTTATCAGAATTTATTAAAAATATCTTAACATATATTATGGAAAAACTTTATTCTTATTTCAAAATAATTTTTCCAGCTTTATAATAACAAATTATGTACACCCGTACTATATGTACAGAAGTCCGGTCTCTGTGACAAAGTTTGTATCATCAAAATGCGTTTACAGTTCTATTTTTGTATACCCGTATATTGCGAAGAAAAATAGCGCAAAAATGATATTTTATTGATAAAAACGATGTCTCTTTGCTGCTAGAAGCTCTTAAGACAATTCCACCTACATCAATAGAGACTGAGAGAGCATTTTATGCAGCAGGACTTTCTGTTAACAAATTAAAAATAAGAAAAGTAACCAAAACATAGATCACCTTTGTTTTCTTAAATCATATTACAGAAATTCATTGCAAAAATTATGTCATTGTCTTCATTAAATTAAAATTGCAATAAAATGTTTGTTTATCTCATCAATATTAATCTATTATCTGTTATAATCATCAAACAAAATGTATTACATGTATGACTTTTGAATTGTTTTTAAGTAATAAACCGATTCTGTCCTTTTTTGGCTCATTTATTCCAAAATAATGACATAATTTATTACTACCCGGGATCCCGGGAAATCCCGAGAAGTAGACTAATTTCTTCCCGAAATCCCGGGACAAGCAAAAATGTTAAATATTAGAAAACCTAGTCTCGACTATATTATTGACCTTAAAGAATTCAAAATTGGTATTTTAACTAAAACAATTGTATATAATACATGTAAAGTATATAAAGTTTATAATATAGTACAAACATTGAAAGAGTATTTTTAAAAGAATACTACACTACTACTAGCTACCTAAATAAACTTGCTTTTTACTACTTGTATGGATGAACTAAATAGATAAGCAAAACAGGACAAAACCGGACAAAACCCTTACAAAGACTTACAAAGATTGGACACTTCAATACCAGTAAAAAATATAGAAAAGTAAAATGCCAGTTAAAAGAAGGAGAGGTAGACCAAATGAAACGTGGGACAACATAATTGGAAAAATCCTAAAGGAAAAAGGGAAAATGTGGGTAGAAGCAAAGAATATAGCGAAGAATAGTAAAGAATAGAAAAATTTTATTAGGAAAAATTTGTAGATGTATGAAAAAACTACACCCTTACATTCTATGGGTAGAAAAGCGAATGGATTATATATAATTTTTTTTTAAATCATTTTCTTAATTCATTTATTTAAACATTCAAAGAAAACTTGTAAAAAATTACCTGTTTTTTATTTATTGTTCTATATTGCAGCAGAAGATAATTTTAGTTAATACTTTATCAGGGCCACTTCGTTTGAGATAATTTGCTATTATCAAAACAAAATTATGGTAAATTATACGATCAAAAAGCTACTGGACTTTTTCATAAAACCCAAAAAATATACTAATTCATAAAGAATTATGTCTACTGCAGCAATCTAATGATGGCAGCAGCATTATCCGAATAGCAGACATGAAACTAAGCAGTAATTCGAAAACTTGAAAAGGCAATATAAAGTAAATTAGGCAAAGAAAGTTCCGTAACAAATTAAGCAAGTTACGGGAACAATTTAACGCAAATACATTTTGACAGGCATACTTTACGTATTACGTAAGCAAAAATGATTGACGTGATTTTCCTGTTTACATTCCATGCGGCTGGTATTTTAAATGTGTAAAAATATTGTAAAACTGTTTCTAAATTTAGTACCTCAAAAATTAAAAACCAACAGTTAATTTAAAAACTCGTTACGAAGTTCACTTTTATATCTACGTTTATAATCAGCTTAAACTAGCTATATTTAGAGAATTTGTTATTTTAAACACAAAAAAAGCGTAAACAAAATGATTGCGTGACTTCGTGTAGTCGCAAATATTAAAAGTGTAAATTAAACTTATATAAAAATAAAACAGCACATATAGATAAAAGATTAAAGTATTGCTTATCACAGCCACTAAAATTAAATATAAAGCTCACCCCTAACATATGTTATTAGATGGTAGTAGATCATTAATATTAATTAGAAATAATATTGCACCTAGAACTGTTCCTTGAGGCACACCACATGTGATAATTTTTGAGTAACTAGAGTAACCAACTAATGCGTAAATAAAATGTGATTTTAATAAAATACATTATAAAAAAATACTCTAAGCAAGCTATTGTAAAGTTTAAATATCTTCACAATTAGGATCACCACAATCAAGTAAATAACCAAGTTAATTTTGGCAACTGGCGAACATACCTCGCAAAGGCTGAATGCAAATATTCGACATGTTATAAATTTATCCTTCATAATAAGAGAACATTCACTACTGCAGTAGTATTTCGAATGGTAATGAGTTACAAAGCAGATTTATAAAAGGATGCGAAAGGGTATTTCTGGTATTAAAAACCGTGAATAAATGAATGCTGTTCCATCTGAAATATTAAAATCTCGCATTGTAACGACGTTCATTCGAACGAAAATATCGAATGAAAACAAAAACATCGGCGCTTATTCTATACTGCATTTAATTAAATTACTAAAGGTTTTTGCCAAGTCATTATAAAATTCAAAGGTATATACAAAATCTCCGTGGTGTAGGGTTACAGATAAAACATTTATTTGCTTGTAGTTTAAATGCTACCAACAATATAATTGATGAAAGACGTTAAAAGACAAAGATTGAATTATTTTTAAGGTTTAAATCGCGAATTTTAGCTGAATTGAAAAGCACGTTAATGTAAATGGTTTATATTTATATTTAATTCTTTCAATATATAAATTTTTAGCAATGAATAGACATTTATATTCCAAATCCATTAAGTTCACAGTGTTTTATATTTAAATGCAATTCAACTTCGTAGGAAATGAAAGTGATATGGGTTTAATTAGTTAGTTCACCTATAGAATCGGCAAAAAAGCTTTTCTCTCGAGCAAAAAACACAGTAAAAATGGTGGAATTCGTTCGTTATCTTTTTAGAAAAATAATAGCAAATGCTACTGATTTATTTTGGATATTAAACAACAAAATATAAACCGAAATGAAGTTAATTGACAAAAAATTAAACAGAAAAGCTTTAAAACATAAATAAATAATAACCATGTTTTGAATTAAACGGTTTTGCTCGATTAATGTTTACAGGAAATCCAATGTACGGAAACGCGCCTACTGCTTGTTTTAATTGGAGAAAGTTTGGACCCGTATAATTGAAAAACATGACAACATCACTAATCGCGCTTTTACGCCAGAGTTGAAAATCACCAATCTACAGTTCAATTACCTATGTATACTTCCGGTCAAAAGTTTAACACCGCCTCGGTGTTTCTAGAAAAGTAAAGTTAAACACAGAAAATATTGTTCGGATATAAAAGACATTTTTACCGAATAACATAAATACATAATATATTATTGAAATATTAAAAATTAAACAGATTAAAACTGAAATTATATCAAATAAAGCAAGAATACTAAAAATAGTCGTTTTACTGATTTTTCTTTTGTATTTATTGACAATTTTTTACTAATCTTGGCATGCCGATAGCTAATAATTTTTTTATTGTTTCCGGTTAAAAAAAACAATTTTTCTGAAAACGTAATCCAAAGCTCTTTTTTGACAAAGGACATTTTTCTTCGACCTTTCCATCGCGCTCTTTCGTTACAAGCCCTAAAGAACTCAGATTTGGATATTGTTTTGGCCAAATCATTTTATTCAGATATTCTGCCTCTTTTATTTTAAATAGCCTTTGCGCAATCCTGATTTGTGTTTAAGTTCGTTATCCTATTAAATGGTAAGTCCAACACCAATTAGTCGTAGCCCAGATGATACAATGTTGACTTTTAAAGTTCTTTTATACTGATCTTTTTTTAGTATTCCTTTAATGCGTACTAATTTTCCAACTCTATAGCCAGAAAAACAGCCCAATATTTTCAGTGATTCACGATTGGCACCACACAGTCAGGTAGTTTCTTACAGCAGTGCGCAAACCGTGGGTCGCGAGAAAATTTTTGTGGGTCGCCAAATACAAAGATATTTATTTGCTAATTAAAAATATAAGGCTTTTTTTCAACAAGTATCAGGTACCAGTAAAAAAAAAATAAAAAACGAACTTAAAGTATGAAAAATCAAAATGTTTTTTTGAAAAATATACAGCAATTCCTGAGAAGGCTTTACGGGCATCCTTAGAAGTTTCATATTTAATAGGGAAAAATTTAAAACCACATACAGTTGGAGAATCACACATTCTTCCTTCAGGAATTAAAATGAAATCAATCATGCATGGAGAAAAATATTGTAATGATTTGAAAACAATACCAGTATCAAGAGATACAGTTTCTCGCCGAAGTTCCGCCATATCACGTAATATAGAATCAGTTCTGTTATCGAATACAATACTCTCTTGTATTTGCTTTACAACTTGAGAAAACTACTGACAATACTAAAATGTCTCAATTAATTGGTTGTGTGAGATACGCTTTTGAAGAAAACATATGAGAAGAATTTTTATGTTGTAAAACTTTAGAAGAAAATACAAATGGAGAGAAAATATTTGAAATTATCAATAGATATTTTGAAAAAAATGACCTTACCTACCCGGACACACTGTGTCGCGGTTTGCACTGATGGTGCTGCAGCATTAACATGTAGTAAAAAGGACTAATTGTAAGAGGGTTAATAATTAAATTGTTTCCCATATAGTATTCAACCATTGCATGATACATAGACAAGCTCTTGTTGCAAAAGACATTGATAAAGAATAATTGCATTCTGTGTATGAGACATTATTACTACATACCGAAGTCAGATGGGTTTTACACGGCAAAAACCTGCGACTTATTTTCGATTTGGGATACGAAGTTTACATTTTTTGGTAGAAAAGAAGTTCATTAATGAAAATTGGCTCGGAAAACTCAGTTACCTTTTCGAAAAACTTAACGATTTGAATTTGAGTCTACAGAAAGAGAGTACAAACATTTTAAAATCGAGCAGTAAAATTGAAGCTTTTAAGAATGAGTCAATACTTTGGCAAGGACAATTGAACAAAAACAACACAGACCTGTTCCCTTCCTTTTCAGAATTTACAAAAGAAAATAATATAGATTTCTTATTACTTAAAAACATTATTTCCCGTCATATGATAAAATTGGAAGAAAACTTTTCGAAAAGGTTCGAAAAATTTCCAGGTAATGAATTAAATTGGATCCGTGATCCATTTTTGTTTGATATTTTAAATTCCAATATCCTTTTAAATGAAAAAGTACAGTCAATTAATGTTTCAAGCGACGCAACACTGCGCATTCAATTTAAATCTCTGACTTGCCAAAAATTTTGGTTATCGATTGGAAACGAATATGCCAAGATGCCACTGTTTTGCGAAAAGTCAGTAAAACGACTATTTTTAGTATTCTTGCTTTATTTGATATAACTATTTAGTAAAATTTATTTTGTATTAGAACAATATTTTTGTGTTTAACTCCATTTTTCTCGAAAAACTAAGGTGGTCTAAAACTTTTGACCGGCAATGTATGTAATTGCAAAATAGCTTCCAAAAATAAATATATCAAAAGACTACAGGGATTGTAAGGTATACATTTTAAACAGTAATGGGTAGTTCACACGGTGACTTTTAAAGTCGCGATTTTAAAAGTCGCGTTAAAGTCGCGACTTCGATTTGACAGTTCGACATTTGACGTAAGCCTACCATATTTTTATATTTTGACATAACAGACAAATAAGTTAGGTTAACCTAACCTAATATACATTTGTTTGTCATCGATTTCCAATTTATCATGTCCCCAATAGATGTTTCAACGATTTTAGAACATTATCAACAAATAGCAACTTCAAAATAATTAGTTGCTGTCATACTCGATGCTGCAATTACAAGAGCGGCCATTTTTATTTTAAAGTCGCGACTTTTAATTTGGGTAGTTCACACGGTGACTTTTAAAATCGCGACTTTAAAAGTCACCGTGTGAACTACCCATTATTTCCTCAATATTAAGGTCTACATCGTAAAACATGCCCTGAATATCAAACTATCAATACCTATCAATAAAAGATCTTTTGTAGGGTTTTAGAAAAAGGGTTGTTAAAATTACATTCCATGCGCTAACATGTTTTGTATTCGAAAAGATTTATAATTAAATTTTATTAATGGAGTTACCTGTACAATAAACGAAATTAACAAACATTGTTTACTAATCCGTATATCATTCACTTGCAATCATGTTACCCAATTTTTACTACAAAATGTAACAATACCACGTGCATAGTCGAGTTCTGCGGTCGATATGTTTCATGTATCTATTGTATTTCGCAAAACTGATTATAAAGCTGATACTGAAACGTATATTGAACGAATTCGCCCTGATTCAATTGCTGATAAATCTGCTCAATTTTATTTTATACTCTACGTACATACGAAGAATGAGTTATAAAACAACAATATGGATTATATCTAGCGAAAATATGTTTCCATCCAATTGCGCCGATAAAAATTTGTTACTTAAATATTAAAGTTATGAGGTTAAAGTAACCGTGCAGTTTTCTGATGAAATGGAAGGATAACCGTTTATCGTGCAGCTGATTTTTAACAATCTGATCATCAGTATTCTTTTATACTTTGATTAATGGGCACTTGGACGACTCAAGTGCACCTGACACTGTCTAAATGAAAAATGCAAATCGTTTCAGATGCATTCTTTTCTTCTTCATTTTTATAAAAGCATCGTTTCTTTTAAGCATGCAAGTAAGCTTGAATTTTCAGAGTAGAAGCTTTGCAGGTCACTAAGCAAACTGAAAAATTACAAATGATTCACAGGGTGTACACCTAGAGCGTATTTTCTTCAACCACATTAGATAGCATTGAAAACTAGTTTAAATAAAACTGTGGGAGGAGAATAATAATTGCGTGACCTAAAATTATTTTTACCAACACCCAGTGGTTAATTTTTTCAATAAGTAATTGCTTTTACTTTAAATGAAAAACACTGAATATTTTCAATTTCTAAGTACCAAAGTCTTTTTCAAACATTTATGACGTTTGTTTTACCTTTTATAAACAGTTTTTAAATTTTGTTCATTTTTGTAAAAATAATGATAAAAACAGACCTTCAATCAAATATTTATATTTAATAATTTAACAATGCCGTTGAAGTCTAATTTGGAAATTTCATTTGCAACCAATGGCAATGGGGTTTGTGCTTCCCGGAGTAGTCCGTGAGTTTGCCGCCTATCTCAATTTAGGTTTGCCAACTCTTGATTTGTCCAAAAGCGTACGGAAATCGACACAAAATAGTGGGGGGGGGTGGAATAATGCGCTGAAGGCAATTTTTTTTAAAATTTTAGATGTTTAAAGATTTAAAGTTAGATAATGTAGCGTAATTTATCATAATTCAAAATGGCAGAAACTTTTCTCATTAAAAAAAAAAATCAGATCGTCATTTCCAAAGCTTACTATTTAAAAAAAAGTTACAATTTTCTCATAACTTTATCAAAAAAATTTAATAACTCGAAAATTATTGCAGATAGGCATAGGAAACGCCAATACAGATTGATGCAGAATTTAATTTGACAAAAACGAGTTTTAGTGGTCGTAAATTTGATTAAAAGAAAATTAAATTTTAAACACCCTGTAAGTAATGCATCGATTGCTAAAAATCCAGTATGAACTCCAAGGTTTCTTCTATGCATGGTCTCAATTTGAGCGTTTTCGCTTCAAAAATGGCGGCGGTAGATAATATTAATCATATGTAAATCAATTTTTTTTTAAATTTCAAAAATCTAGAAAACGACTGCACTTAGGTATAGAGAATGTTATTAAAAGACCCTCTAAAATAACGTGTTAAATGCAAAACTGCAATAAAAAATTATATTTATTTACATCAAGTTGAGTGCATAATTGTACAATATTAGCAAAAACGAACTAAATATGTATGTGTCAAAAAGGTGTTGCCTTTAACTAATCCTTAGAATTTTATTTAATAGTCGAGGTGTAAAGAAAATTTTTTATACAATTGGAACTAATTAAACATATTTCGAAACTTTTGTTTATTGCACAATCTTGTAAATAAACAACTCGGCAAAAACCAACGAAAAAGAAAATTAAGCCGTGTGTGAACATGAACATTATTATCGTATTTTTCATGTAACTTGCATGGCTACGATGATTGCATGACGTTCATGTCAAAATAAATGAACACATGTGAAACGTTTGCATTTTTCGCTTGGTTGGTTGGACAAAGTTCACAGACTTTGCTGCAAAACGATTTCACTGTGTTTTGTTCTGCTTTTAAAAATTAATATGGCGTTAATAAATCATTTTTTGGCTCGATTAGTAACATTTTAAGCGGAAATATCAAACAGAAAAAGCACATTAACTTGAACGTAGGTATATGTTCATAATTTTATGAATGTAATCTAAATAAGGTATATAATGTTTTTAAGGCTTAATTGTATCAAAGACATTTTTTGGTATTTAAACAGGTTTTTATTGTGTCCAATTTTTCATAAATATATGTATAATCCATTCTCTCTCTACCCATAGGGTGTAAGGTAGAGTTTTTCCATACAACGAAAATTAGTTCTTTAAAAAAAAATCCATTCATTTCTATTCTGTGCTAGATTCTTTGCTTCTATCCACGTTTTCGTTTTTTTTTTAATTAAAATTTTTCCCAGTGCAATTCCATGTGCCTAATTTGCTAATATTTTTCTGTCTTCTTTTATAACTTTCGTTAGTTTTCGATCATCTCAGTCCATTTCCTTGTCCACATCCTTTTGAATGTTCATAACCTCTATCCTGTCCTTTATTCGTATTTATCCCCTTACCGCATATTGTATCAGATATGATACGTACCATATAAAGCGATATTAGTCATAGTTCTCATATAGTAGCGCCTTCTACAGTGTACTATACTAATAATATACAGTTTCACGCGTAATATTTGAAAAATTGCGCCATCTATGTTGAACTACAGAAAATATACATTAAAAAACGTCAAAGAGCTTAACATTTCCCGCCTACTACCGCCATTTATGCAAATTGGGTAAATTTATGTTATTGCATTTTATTTATTTACATTATAAATTCGACGTGTAATTTTTTTTTACTATAATAACGTCTAAATCTTTTGTGCCAAATCATTTAATTTTTATGAATAAAAATTATGTATGTAGTATATATGCATGGTATTACATATTAGAAAAAAAAAACAGAAAAGGTAAAAAATTTCGTCTTAAAATAAAAATAAAATTTTTTTAACATTTTTTTAGCATTCTGTAATATATTGTACACATTCAAAAAATTTTATTTGAAAATTTAAAAAGTCATGCAGTAAGGGGTTATTTCTGTTAGTTTTTTAATGTTATAGCGTTATGAACTTTTTTTTAGTTTTCCGTCTTTCTTGTCCCATTTCAACACATTTGTTCATATACCTATAGCTTTGTTTTCCTTATTTTGTTTATTTCTCCGTTTTTCCTTTCTTTGTTAGCTCTATTCCTAATTTGCTTTAGAACATCTCGATGTTTTTTGATAAGTCATCCTCTATCTTCGTTCTTATTTTTTTTTTATTTTGCATGTTTTTTTTCTGATTTGCTAATGGGATAAGTATATTTTATCCCCTATTTTCAATGCGTTTGTAACTTCCACTTTTATCAAAGTTCCTGTTGCATAAAGTTCTCCATGGCATTATTATAATAATAATAATGGCAACATAATCTAGAATCTCTAAACCAGGAATAATTGGAAAAAATCAATATGAAAATAATTACAAAAAAAAAAACTAAAACTATGATCGTTAGAACAGAGAGCAAAGGGCATAACATCACTATGCTAATGCCAATGGGATTAGGTTAAAACAGGTAGAAATCTTTCAATATTTAGGAGTAATCATAGAGAAAAATGGAGAAATGGATAAGGAAATAAGCGAAAGGACAGGAAATGTGGGAAGAATATTTAACAGTTTAGGAACAACATTTTTTGGAAATAGAGAAGTCCCAAACTCCCAAACTTTTATGCGGAAGTGAAACGTGGACACTGGACACTCACAAATACAAATAGTAGCCGAATGAATGCAGCAGAAATGGAAAATCCAAGGAATGACCAAAAATGATAAAATTTGTCGAAACAAAAATAAAAGAAAAACAGGTTGGATCACATTTATAGGATGAAAGAAGAAAGGTAGACCAGAAAAGCCTATGAAGCAAGATCACAGGGAAAAAACAGAAGAGGTAGACCGAGAAAAACCTGGCAAGAAGAACTAAAAAAAAGCAACAACGGATAGAAACATCAAGTGCAAGGGCATAAAAAAGCTAGCATAAGACAGAAAAGCATAGAAAAAGTCAGCACAACACAACTCAACAGTCCTACATCTAACAGTAGAAGGACTCATGACTAAAACAAATTTCTGCTTATTTTTAATATGAGACGATATTTAATTTGTTTATAAATATGTGTCTTAATAGTAAATTATCGTTGCCCAATTTTTGGTGTTAAAATTTAGGCCGATTAAAAGAGTAAGTGAATCATTTAGAATAAAAAAAATCAAGTAAAACATTTCCTCTTTTATCCGAATTGAAGTAACTAAGAATCACTTTTGAATGTTGTTTTTTCAAGCAGTCTAAAAAACTGCAAAAGTTGCAGAATTAGACCCACTGTAATTAATATTCGAGTTGTAGACCGTTGATATTTTTACGCAAACAAAATTCGTCGGACTCATTAACATGCCCTTGTTAAAGCAGTTTGTCTTACCCTGCGAAACGCCTCAAAAACAAATAATGAAATTAATTTGCCTTTTTACCTTAACGAGACTTTTAATGACTTCTGCTACTAAAACTGCTGCTAACTGAAAAATGGCTTGCAAAAAATATTAGATTCATTGCGTATCTCCTATATTATTAAGTGAAAAATATGACATCAAAAATAATTTATGTTTTTTTTATCTTTTTAATAGGCTGAGAAGCAATGTTACATCCAGTAAATTAATAGTTATTTATTACAGGCATAAAATTTATTTATTTATGTTTTGGCGAATTTAGTTGCACCCTAATATTTTTTATTTCGAGTTCCTTGTTTTTTAAACTTTATTTATGGCAAGCAAAGGCAAATTTTGATGAGTAAAGGTTTTGTAAACGAAGCTAATGCAATAATAATTACTGATTAAAAAATAGTTTTCGCACAAAACGACAATTTAAATTTAAAACAACAGATGGTTTCGTATTATAAATAAATATGTTCTTGAAAGCATACCAATCAACATGAATATTTGTATCCAGCAAAGCATAAACTAACTACACGATGAATTCTGAAAGCAAACACATGGATATCGCCCATTAAACTTTAATGGAGTTGTTGTTACATCACGCCATTACTACGCGTAGAGAAAACTTTATTTTATCCCACAATATCCGCGGTTAAATTATTAAAAATATTAGTATGGTTTTCCGATAATTAGTTTTATTATAATGAACGAGTAACAGCACGAAACTTTCCAACTTACAACCAAACATACATTTTAACGAAGCTTAGTGATTTACATGGCTTATATTTATTTCTGTTCATCATTTTTGTTCACGTTGTAAAAATGTGTATAATCCGTCAGTTTTAGATTAAAAAGGCATACGCTTTTAATGTAGCTGTAGGTATAGGTTTTGTTTTTTTCAATATTCACAACTCTCTTGTGGTATTCCGTCGCTATATATTTTTTGTGCGAAAAAAATATACTGATTTTTAATGATGTGCCACAATTAGCTAACACAGAAATAGAAAAGCATACCTCGTACCGAAAGGTACAAGAGCAACCAATTAAGAAGGAGGAGAAAATCTAATGATAAACTATTCAGTATATTCAGTTTATTTATTCAATATTTCACTTTTAAAATATATTTAATACGAGCAAGTTTTAGGTGATGGTCTTTAATCCTAAAAGGTTTTGAATTTGTAAAAACAAGTATGTGCTAATACGTTGCATGCCTGTAAAAATTAAAATTATAGCGATAAATCGTAATGACCAGGCGTACAATTGAAGAACGTACAACAAAATCTCGTATTTTCGTTGATAAAAAATCAGGAAGTATAATAAAATTCTGTAAAAGTTCTATTTTGCTGTTATTTTCAGAATGTGAATATAGTTGTTAAGTCAGATATATTTCAGCAACGCTTTGCTAAACCGTATTTTTGAGTATTTTGTTAAGTGCTTTTTAATATCATTTTAGCGAATCAATGATCACAATGTGCCTTATCGCTTATAATATCCAATGAAATGTGGAAAATTCGATAACGCATTTTGGAATATTGTTCGTTATGGTAACGATTTCGATATATCTGGAGAGTTTAGGATTGTTTCATGTCTTTTAGTTTAGTTGAATGCCATTTATCTGACGTAATGCATATTAACTTTTTGTCGGTTTCAATTTAAAATGTATCTTGCAGGATCAAATAATTAAAAAATTAGTGGTACAGGCATAACATGATTAGACAACATCAAACTCACATGTAATAAAAAAAGAGTGAATATTTCTTAATACTTAATACTAAAATAAAATGTTGCATTAAAATTTTCTAAGGGTGAAATATAAAGATTACCCATAAAAAAATTCTCGAACTTAAAAAAATACGGAATATAAATTGAAAGTCCTAAATCTGTCCAAAATACTTCCGATAAATCGTACCACTTCAAAAATTAAAAAATTTCCTATTTGTTTCTTTAACTTTTATTTAAAAAAAACTATTTTGTTTTAAATAATGAATATAGACCTAAAAATAAAACAAAATTCCAAATAAAACATTTTATCACACCATAACTAATATTCACTTAACTTAAAAAATTACTAATAGGAACGGAGTTATTCATTTTTTAACAATAAAATATTTAACTGCCAAACAATTGACCAGGCGAGTTTTCAAAGAAACAATTATGCAGATTTTAGCCCTATACGCTTTATAAACGGTGTTTATAACTGACGTGAGGCATCGAACTATAGGTACTTGCACTCGTCTTTGTGAAAGATTTATTGTTAATTTATAGAAAGCCTTAAAAAACCTTAAAAAATATGGAGTTGTACTGTAAAATATAAAATTACCGAATTAATTAAAATAATGTGGTAAGATATATGTATTATTATGTTCGAAAAATTATTTTTTTATGCTTCCTTTTTCCAAAAGTACAAAAATTAAGATTCAAGAAAAAACATGAAAGGAAAAATAAAGTTGTAATCCATAAAAAGGTAGCCATGAGAAAATAATATGGAATTTTAATAGAAAAACGGTCTGTAATATTGTCATTAAATTACGAGTAGATGAAAAAGTCTTTAATATAATATAGCACAAAAATCATTTTTAAGCACCGCGTTCTTGTAATATGCTTTGAAATTAATATTTTCCTTTGATGTTATTAGTTCATCTTTTCGCCACGTTGATCATTTTACTAAAGATCAAATCCAATATGTTTGTCTTTGTTCAACGACAATTTTCAAAATAATTAACTCTTACCACTGTTACACAAGCAGATTGGAATATATCCACATAAAACTTGAAAGAACTTAGTTGCGAACAGAGCTGGGCAATGCTTGAATGCTTACTACTTGCAATAATTTTTTAAGCACTTTTAATGCTTCGAGCACAATGCTTGGAGCACTTTCTAAAACAGGTGCTCGATGCTTAGAGCACCAAGCACTTTCATGAACACTTGGTACTTATTAAGCACTTTAGAAGACTTAATAAGCATTTTTATTTTTACCGCGCTCATTTTTGATTTTAATGAAACAGATTTTATGAATTCAACCCGTGAAAATCTATTAGCCATTTCTATCCATGAACAAAAAACAACGATAGAGTTAGAATTAGCTCAGTATACCAAAGATCCTAGAACGGACTGGGACATAACTTCCCTACAGTGAAGAAATTATTTTTGAGATACAATACTCCTCTGCCATCAAGTGCTTCTGTTGAGCGATTATTTTCTTTCGCAAGTATAATAAATGCACCTAACAGGCATGTACTTTCAGATGATAATTTTGAAAATCTGGTACTTTTAAAAGTAAATTCGAAAATTTAGACCGTCAATGTTGACATTAGTATCTAGCAAGCATTATATGCATAGGTTCAGGCACTAAAATTTCTAGTAATACCTACTTATTTAAGTAAATGCAAAACAGCCTTATGTTTTGCAATTTTTTAAAACGGAACGTGATATTTTGTTTTTTTGATCTCTACTCTAAACTCTACCCGTGTTAATTTATTATTGTTAATAAATGATTATGTTCGTTGTGTTTTAATATGAGGAATTTATTTTTATATCCTACACCTACAACTCAAAATTTTATTGTTGCGGTACCTATTCATTTTTCTCAAATAGTAAATAAGACACACCATCGATGTTTATTAATTTTTAATCTTGCATGCTTCCATCCAAAATTAGATACAATGTTTAATATAATGGGAGTAGGTACTAGGGTTTCTTCCGGGATCCCGAGATCCTGGTCCATTTTAAGCTATTTTATCTTTCCCGGGAAATGCTTTTTGTCCCGGGAATTCCCGGGATTTTAAAAAAAGTGCTATTTTCGTTTATTTTGTGCTAAGATCTTTGTAATACTATCATAACCTATCAGAATATAATATATAAATATCTTTACTAACAGTAAATTATGGAAAATTATTTCAAAATAATTTTTCTCTTTTGTATTTCTTCTTTTAGTATGGCGTAACTAAGCCCGATCTCCATGACAAAATTAATATCTTCAATATACTTTTACAGTTTTATTTTTGTGTATCCTAGTAATTCGATGCAAAATAGATTAAAAATGAATTATTTTTGATAAAAACGATGTCTCTGGTGCTAGATGCTATCAATACAATTTCACCTTAATAGAGACTGAGAGAACATTTTATGCAGCAAACATTTTTGTTAATAAATCAAGAAAAACACTAATTTACCGAAGCACAGATCACCATTCTTTTCTTAAATCACATTACAAAAATTCATTGTAAAAATTATATTATTGTGTTCATAAATATGAAACTGCGATAGAAAGGTTATATTTCTCAAATGTATGTTTCTCTCACCAATATTATTTAATTATTTATGATAATCGTAAAGCAAAATGTATCACATATATGACTTGGAGTTGTTTTTAAGTAATAAACCGCTCCCTTAATTTTTTTGTCATTTATTTAAAAATATTGACATACTTTATTACATCCCGGGATCCCGGGAAAGCCCGGGACAAAGGTCGATTTCTTCCGGGAATCCTGGGACAAGCAAAATGGTCGAATATGAGAAACCCTAGTAGGTACTAACTGATTACATAATCTAATAGCCTATATTATTTATTCTCTATACATATATTATAGGTATAACTACTCGTATTATCTAGGGAGGGTATAAATAAAAGTTTTAATTTTATGTATGCTTACTGCATAGTATTTATGTATGCTACATCATGGAAAACTGTTTAAATTTTAAATTTCTCTTAAGCAGTTCCCAAATGCTCAATGCTTGCTGCTTAATTTTTTTAAGCACTTTGGTCAGTGCTTGATGCTTTTAAGCATTTTTAAAATCCAAAGTACTTACTGCTTAATTATATCAAGCACTTACAAAAGTGCTTGAATGCTCGGTGCTTCAAGCACTTAGGGTCGGTGCTTTGCCCAGCTTTGGTTGCGAATACGAAGGATTGGAAAAATATGTGAAATGTGAACTTTTATCTCGATATTTCAATTTTTTTATGGTAAAATTTCAAGAAATAAATTGAACTTTCACCTTAGTTAAATTATTTTAAGTGCCCTTCCAATACTTCATAACGAAATGTCTGTTTTGATCATGCAATATATTTTCTCGTCATGCACTGTATTTTTCTATCGGCTGATAAATGCCGCTATTTTAATAATACATACGAGGTCTATCCAAAAAATAACCGCCGCTGTAGTTTGAGTCTTAAAATATAAAATACAAATGTTTTTTCTAGGACCTGACAGCAAAGTGTCCGATGTAGATGGTCAACCGTACAGTACTCTCTTATATGGAAATGGACCTGGTTACAGCACACCACGTCCAATCCCAATAAATACCACGACCATGAGCGAAGATCGTAATCAGGTGCATGGTTCTGCGGTTCCTCGACAATGGGCTACCCATGGCGGCGAGGATGTACCAGTCTACGCACTGGGTCCACTCGCCACCACTTTATTCACGGGCACTTTCGATCAAAGCTACATCCCGCATGCTATTGCGTATGGCGCGTGTCTTGGCGAACATGCCCAACGATGTCAGGGCACCGACAATTTCACATCACCACAAGTAACCGCTTGTGTCGTACCAGAAGTGTCCAGTGTTTCCGCTGCAGGTGCTCCCGTGGTCATAGCTAGCAGCGTTATGGCTGATGACGGTACAAGGGCGAAGTCACTGGGAATTCATCACTTGCCAATGACTTCTATGATGTGTTTGTTGTTTGGACTAAAACTTGGAATCACGTAATAGTGCACCAGTTGATATTAGACAAAAGTGACATTAGCGGTTGCCAGGGTATTTAAAAGAAAAAACGAAATGCTATCTATAATGTTGACCCCTTTTTGACGATATAAAACGTGATATTACAGTTAAGTCCGTTTGTAAATATGTGTATCCAGCAAAACTTTCAAACTTCACAAACAGACTTGTTTTAAATTAAGTGACAGCATTTGATCAACTACGTGTGGTGGACAAGTGTATAGTAATTGTGTATATAAGATTTAAAAAGCTTAACATGGGTTATCTACATGTTAAATTTACAATTATGCACAATGATGTACAATAGCACATGGTTTTCTGAGCAGATAAACTAACTAAATGTTTAGGTTTAATCCATCACCATTAAGCACTTATGTATGCAACAGATAACCAAAATAAATAACTGATTATAGAAAAGACGACTTTTTTGTTGATTGAAACAAAACGAAACAACCCTTCTCCAACATTCCAGTGTGAACCAATATTATTTGCTAAAACTTTTAGTTGCACTACTGATCAAAATATCTGCAGAACATTTTTTTTTAAATGTGCAGTCTACTGTACCAAATTTTATCAAAACTGTGAATTTTTACTTTAAATAATCTCAATTAACACTCACTATACTTTCGTATGTTCTCTTATTATGAAATATAACACTAGAATCAAGTTTCGTCATGATGAAAAGACAAAAGTTTTTAAACTTTTACTGCATTTTGACAAGAGATCCTTCGAAAAACAAAAAGAACATTTGCATTCATAAATGAACTACTTACATAATCCAATAAATTATTTAATATCAAAATTGTTTCATACTTGTTCCTAATGTTAATTATAAATATACATGCTTTTATTTATAAATTTTGCATAACTTGCTAATGTGCACCTATGCAGTGAATTCAACCTTTTTGAACGTTTTCAGTACAACTGCAAATTATTATTGATGCCACAACTGCAATCTCTTACAGGTAAGCATTTTTTTTTTGCTTTTACTTATTACAACAGCAAACTATTTCTATATTTTTATAAAAAGATCAATAAAGAATAGAAACTGTTGATAATTTAGAATAATAGTAAGATATTTAGTGGTTAATTCAAAACAAATGTAATGTACAACTTTTAATATCCTAAAATAGGAGGGTCACGATGTATTGTCGCTAGAATCTGATCAAGGCTGTGTTTATTGCATCAAGAATATCAAAACTAAATGTTTTGCAGAGTTATACGTGCCACTGGCCATTACCTTCGGAAGAATCGGGGAAAAACTGAGGGGTTAAATAATAAAAGTAATTTTTACGATCGCGTTGGCCATGAAACCGTCGAAGATAACATTGAAATTTTTCTATTTACCAATTCGAGCATCCTTTGCAAGTAAAATGGTGCTAAGTTTTTGAAAAAATCTTAAACGGTTCCGGAGCAAATTGATTAAGATGAGACAAAGCTGCGGAGTGAGCGTTAAGTTGGCGCCTAGGTACGACTGTTGAAATATCTTCTAAACTATAGTAGTTATAAAGTTTATTCTTGAAGCACAAAAAAGCACCATATCTTGAGATACATTTAAGATTTTGTGCTTAATATCGCGGAGCCAACTTCACGGAGCTCAGATATACAACAATTTCTCAAACCATAGCGCTTTTGCAGGGGTTTCGTTTTTGACGTTTTTCTCCGGAACCGTTAAAGATTTTTTCAAAAACTTTGCACCATTTTACTTGCAAAGGATGCGCGAATTGGTAAATAGAAGAGTTTCGATTTTATCTCTGACGGTTTCGTGGCCAACGCGATCGCAAAAATTACCTTCAATATTCAACTATTCAGTTATTCCTCTATTTTTCCAAAGAAATGACTAGTACAACTCTGCAAAACATTTAGTTTTGATGTTCTTGATGCAATAAACACAGCCTTGATCAGATTCTAGCGACAAAATATCGTGACCTTTCCTGGTCAGTTTAAACAATAATAATAATAATAAAAATCTTTATTTAGCTTTTTAGCTAATTGTATATAATATTCATCCTGCTTATATTTAAATTAAATTCAATTCAATTGACATTCGTTACTTTATAGAAATATCGCAAATATCCTTTACTTTACCAACATCAACTTTTGATACACACATCTGCAAACATTTATTTAACATATATGAATTCATAAAACGACTCATTAGATATAAACCTATCTCTCTTTATTCTTCCTGTGACAAAATTAACAGGCAACACAAGCTGATACCCTTGCTCCTTGTACCAGAACATTATCTCATTTCCCTTTTGCAGTGAAAACGAAATTCGATGTAATTATACTCCCTGAGAACACATTATTTTTCAGTCAGGTCATGAAAACATAATGAAGAAGATACATTCCCGAAAATGTAATTGCCATTGTTGAATTTACCATTACTGCTCTGTATATCTCACTTAAAATCACCAACAGGATGTATTTAGGTCATGTAACCGTACGCTTGTGCCAATTATTAACTTGGTTTTGAAAACACGATCAATTTCCACATTTTTAAATCATTTTTAAGTATAAAAATTGTTTTTTGGTTTAAAAATGTTTAATTGGTAATCAAGTTAATGATTGAAACATAAATTGTGTACATTTTTGCAAATAAAGGTGATAGCATTAATAGTATGCAATTTGCAATTTCGGATTATGTTAGACTTTTATTGATATATTAGGTTAATAGCTTTGTTAAATGATCATACTGAAAATGCTTGTTTTCATTTCGTTCATATTTAATTACAAATATTTTGCAGGCTCAAATCTTTGCACTTTAATTATCATGACGATCTCAAGCAAGTCTAAAGGAACCGTTTCATATCCGGCCCGGCGTAATTAGACGCAAATAGGAGCTTTCCTCCAAGCAGTTCTAAAACAGCGGTTGTCATCTTAACTTCTTTATCCTTTGCACTCGTAGAAATTTCTTTTGTTCGGTCGTCAGAAAAACTTGACCACAAAGGTCACAGTCATTACAATCCCTTTTTTCTGTAGCCTGTTAATAATCATGCGATTCCTAACTCCGTCGGGTTATTTTGTCAGTGTGCACAGATAATCTAAAAAATGTTAAGAAAACTTTGCCTTACAGGGATGCGCAAAAGTATGGAAACAAACAAATATCTAAAACATCATAAAAACTACTACAATAAAATTTTGTATCTAAGCGTTATAGTATTTTTCAGATTCGTTGAAAATACTGAGGTTGCAATACGACTTCCGGTTTAACTTTAAAATTTTAAATGGAACACCCTGTATATTAGTACATTTTTGGATTCCTCTTAAAATATACTTTAAAAATGTAAAAGGTGATATGAGTCTAAAGTCAACCGTTTTCGTAAAATTTACATTTTTATTAAAATTTTGAGCAATGCAGCACTTTCCATTTTTTTTTTGAACATCTAACTTCTTTAAAAAAGCAGTAAAACTTCGTTTGAAAATTTGATTGACAAAAGATTAATTAACACTTTGTGCAAGCTACATTTTTAAAATATTATACAGGGCGTTTTTTACGCTTGGTCAAACTTGTGAAACCTTCGTTAACTTGATTTTCTTAAATACAACACACTATATGTTTTTATATAGTCTTGTAGAAAATTTGATTGTTTCAAAAACATTCAGAATGTTTTATACCTAAAACTGGTATTTTTCTAGATATCGCGACGTTATCGTAAATTATTAGAGCAACGTAATATTTTCCAGTAAGCTATGAAGATAGGCAGCGGAAATTTTGGAAAAAGATAAAACTAGAAAGTTATAATTTTATCTTTTCCTTGCGAATTTTCGTATGTTGATTTTAATATAATTTACGTTGCATTTTAAGTTTTGATTTAATTAAACAAATACAAGTAATAGTATGACTATTACAACAGAATAAAAGGACAGTGAAAATAATAATACTTACAGAAAGAAACATTATGGTGTTGTAAAAATTATTGTGCATTACAACGTAAAAACTGTCCTTAATGAAATTAAAAGCAAAAACAATTGAAAGGAGCATCGAAAAATTTAATTAACGGGTTTCCAGTTAGAAACGCAAAAGTATCACGTCTTCTAAAGCACCATAAAAAACCAAACTTTATTATTAATTTCTTCATTTTGGAGGACTTTAAAAAAATATGAAATTATTTAATTCCCCAATCTACAAATTTTTAACCTCTTTGTGAAGATTGGTGTTTTTTACCAACCATTGGCTATTAAATTAACTTATTTTTTAAGTTTTCAAAATTAATACAATTTATTAGTTTAAATAATCAATGTTTTTGAAATTTCGTTTAATAGTCTTGGAAATGCAGACCAACGTAAAGATTTATTTAAATGTTGGAGAGTGTGATTATCAAATGGATTTAGCGACATTGTACAGATATTGATTAAATATATTTAAAACAAGTGTAACAGACACTTTCAGTTTTTTGCTCGTTTTTTAAAATACTGTAATACTAATCAAATCATACCCTAATGCTAAAGACATGCGATCGATGCCCGGCGCCTTCACCAAGTATCACATTGCAAAGACAACGTGCGCTTGATGGTGTATCTCGGGAGTCGGGATTCATCAAAATGCTAAATAATAATCATGAAATAAAGCAGATCTATCGCAACAAACATGATGAAACCCTTGACAAACGCTTGGCAGAATTCGAACATTATTATTAAGACAACGGGGGCTCAATGGACCAGGTTAAATATTGTTATCCCGCGTGTGTTGTTCTACCGCCATCTCTGAGCAAGTTTACTGTAGACAATCGTCCCAAAATTTGGTAAAACTGTTTCAATTCCCATTTATCCTTATCCAGCAACAACACTTTAATGTACAGGGTGGTCCAAATTCGATGGGATTACATGGGTATCTCGCTTAATATTTAAGATAGAGAAACGGTTTAATAACCAAAAATGTGCAGTTTTTTTAAGACAAACTCAGAACCGTTTCTGAAAATATTCTATCATTTCCGGTTTTTGAGTTATTGGAAAAAAAACTGTTTTTATTGTAAATATTTTTTTGAAATTTATATTTAGATATTTTTATGTAAAATTCAATATTCCTTAAAAAATATTTTAACGCTCGCCGTTAAAAAGTTATGACTCAAGCTAAGGGTTGATGTACTTATTTTTAATAGTACGCAAGTTGCGAAGGTCTTTTCATATTTTTTTTTTACTGTAAAAACGTAGTAGGCTTAGAAAACAAACACAAAACAAGGTGTAAAACCTTTTTTTCACTACTAGTAATATAGCGTAGCATTATGACGTATATTAGAATGCCGTGAAATTCAATTTCTCTACCTATGCATGGTTACAGGTAAACAATTTTTCATTATTAACCACTGGTGAATAATGAACAAATTTATATTTTTTGATAATGCTGTTGTAGTTTTAAAGAAAAAAAAATTATAGGACGATTTAGTATGATGGAGAAATTCCCTTTATTGGTATTTTAGCATTTAAAACGTTGTTTAAATAAATTAATTTAATTTTAAAAACTTTGGTGTATTTATATAACACGACTTTCGCGCCGTAATAAATGACGGTTGTATGGGTTGTCAATATCCACACCGTCGATTGACACAACGTAAAAAAGAGAAAAGTTTTAATAATGTCAGTATTTTAGATGAAACCATCGCTTAAAAACAATGTTTTTTAATAACAATAGTGATTTAGCAAGATGAGTAACACGCAGATTCAATATTTCTATAGAATAGATAGGTACTTAACTTTTTATATTTTAGGTTAGAAAGTGCGTGCATAACATAAATGGGTTTGTCTTACTAGTAGTGAAAAAAATAGTATATACACCACGGTAGAGAAGTCTTATAGCCTTCGGGCCCTTAGATCCCTCGGCGCTTCGCGCCTCGCGATCTAATCTGAGCCCTCAGGCTATAATAGTTGACTTCTCTACCTTGGTATATAATATACTATTAAAACTCATATGGTACAAGTTACAAAGGTATTTTAATTTGTTGTTGTGATAAACATTATAAATATTTGAAAATAAGAAAACAACAATATAGTCGGAATCAGCAGTTATGCAGTATATTGTTATTTATTTTATGTTCAAATATTTATAGTATTTATCGCAAAAACAAATTAAAAATTCGTTGTAACTTGTACCACATGAGTTTTAAAAGGTTTTTTACATGTTTTTTTTTCTTTTTCACTGCCTACTGCGTTTTTCTTTAAAAAAACTAAAACCTTCGTAACTTGCGTATTATTGAAAATAACTACATTAACCCTTAAACAGCGTCATTCAAAAAGTCTGCAACAAATGGAGAAGCTTTTTATTATTGATTTCTCAGAAAATGTTATTCTTTATAAAAGTTGGTGCAGGGTCTAAAACCAATTTTAAGTTTGAAAAAAAGTTTAATAAAAAGTCATAGGACACTAAATTTCAGCGATTTTTGAAATATTCGCAAGAGTAAAGTGCCCTTACTTTAAGAGATACACACAAATTTTATGAAAATGAGTTATTTAAAATCTAATGAATTTTGACAGTCAAATTCCAATTTTTATTATTTAAGAAATATTAACATTCAAAAAGTGTGCAACAAATGGAAAAGTTTTTTATTATCGATTTTTCAGAAAATTTTATTCTTCATATTAGAATAAAATTTTCTGAAACATCAATAATAAAATACTTTTCCATTTGTTGCAGATTTTTTGAATGTTAATATTTCTTAAAAAATAAAAATTGGAATTTGACCATCAAAATTTAAATTTGGTCTTACTTTTTTATTCGAAATAACTCTTTTCCATATTTTTTTTGTATCTCTTAAAATAGGAGCACTTTACTCTTGCAAATATTTCAAAAATCGCTAAAAATCTAGTGTCCTATGACTTTTTATTGATTAGTTTTTCATCTTAATATTAGTTTTAGATCATGCACCAACTTTTATGGGGAATAAAATTTTCTGAGAAATCAATAATAAAAAACTTTTCCATTTGTTGCAGACTTTTTGAATGTTAATATTTCTTAAAAAATAAAAATTGGAACTTGACCATCAAAATTTAAATTTGGTCTTACTATTTTATTTGAAATAACTCTTTTCCATCATTTTTTTGTATCACTTAAAATAGGAGCACTTTACTCTTGCGAATATTTTAAAAATCGCTAAAAATCTAGTGTCATGCAACTTTTATGAGAAGTAAAATTTTCTGAGAAATCAATAATAAAAAACTGCTCCATTTGTTGCGGACTTTTTTTTTAATAACTCAAAAACCGGTAATGATAGAATATTTTTGAAAACGGTTCCGAGTTTGTCTTAAAAAACTGCACATTTTTGGTAATTTAATCGTTTTTCTATCTTGAATATTAAGCGAGTTACATGTAATCCCATCGAATTAGGACCACCCTGTACATAGAACAAGAAAATGCAAGATACCGTGCCCAATTACCTTAGTAGTATTTGCTTACTGTGCACTTACAACATAAGATTTACAAATAGTGCTGCGTCTGTAGTCTGGAACAATTAAACCCTGAACGTAGTTCGATGAACCTTATTACATTAACTTTAAATTATTAAATTAAGTAAATTAGTGTGATAATATTGTAAAGTTTAAAAAAATTAGATTAGCTGAAGACCACAGACAAATAAACTATACGTTAAAGTTGTTTCCAGCATTTGACTGTTTTTATGCATGCATTTAAATAAGCTCAAAAAACTTCGTTACATAAAACTATCTTGTCCGATAAAATTGAACACCTTGAATGTACAAATGTAGCTACGATAGAACTTTTACTGCTATCGAAGTTTTAACTTGACAGGGCATATGTGCTATAAAAGAGTCCAATTTCCTGAGTGTCAAAACTTTGTTCATTCTTTTTACCTATGGATGTAATGGTCTTGCACTAAATTAGATCTACTAAACCGACGTGCAAATTGCCCAGTGCCGCGTCGATGTGGTACAATCTGCATTAATTTATATCTACATTTACACATCGCTGATGTTTTTTCGTCATGAATAATTTACACCGCCTTTCGCTTTTTTTCCTGTTCGTAGTATGCCATTACCTTAGTCGATAAATTTAAAACTGCAGCGTATTATACAACTGGCTGTGTACTCATTCATATTATAACACAATTACAAGCAAGCGCGGCAAGGAGAAAATCACAACGGAATTGTGAATTGCCAATACATTTTGAGATATTGCTGATAACTTCAGTTTTCATCTAGATTGCTTTCTCATAGACAACTTTTATATTTTTTATTTTCAAAATACCGGGGATAAATGAAGTGTTTTTTTGATTTTAGATAAACAAAATTTTAGACATATGATATGTGCAAAAAAACGGGTTTTTTGAGCACATGCACACAATTGTATCACTTCCGGTTTTGCCGGAAATGACCCCAACTTTGTTATTTTAAATGGAACACCCTGCATATTTTTACATTTTTGGAAAGAGAAAGCGATTTTGGATACAACTGCACTATTTTGATTAATTTTTATTACCTTAAATAATTTTTGAACCAAAATTGAATTTTTTAAAACCCGTTTTTTTTACAAATCATGTCTAAAATTTCATTTATCTAAAATCAAAGCTAAAGAAAAAAAAGGGTGTACCACACTTCATTTACACCCTATAGCGCCCTAGAAAGTGATTCCTTTTATTTTATTTATGTATGTTATTTGAGAACGAAAAAATCCACAGCTCTCAACAACTGAACAACCAGAAGATAATCAAAGTTACAATTCGCCCATGGCATACACAATTTATTTTTAAACAGCTTTTCAGCATAATTGAGAATGCTCTGAACCGGTAGTGTGAATAAATTTAATTTTGGAAGTGGCTGATCTTTTCTTTTTTCAATTACACATTCTAGTGGCGTTGGAAGCGAGCGTAGCGCTGTGTAAAATGCGCTTTTAAAATTAAATCAGGAGATAAACCACAACCAAAATTACAACAGACCAATGTTCCTTGCCTTTAATCAAATAACTAAATAACAATGACATTCTGAACCATCGAAGAGAGGATTTCGTCAGCAGAGAGAAAATGGACCTAACACTAACTTCAGTGTAGAGAATTTAAAGACAAAATAGTCTTCGATATTTTGAATAAAATGTACGTGCAAAAAGGTAATTGGTAGCGGAACTTCAAAAAGAATTGTTTTATTTCTTTACAAAATATTGCATACTACGTTACCCGACATAAACACAAATTCGTATCGTTAAACTTAGCAATATTTGATTATTTTTCATGATTTAAGAATATTTGCTCAACAAACGAACTGATTGAAATTGTATTACATACATACATACATACATACATACATACATAATCCTAACGCCTTTTTTTACCCTTTCAGGTGTAAGGCCAAGTCAATTATCATTTTTTTAAATAATACAAATAATATTATAAATAAAATGAAATATAATATTCCCATCTTTTTCAACTCCACTCTATGTCCCTCATAGTGGCTTTCTAGTACCATTCCCTTACTTTTTCGTTTCTGTTACACCTAGATAATCTATGCTTATCTTGTTTGTTTCGGCAATTTAATTCCTCTTCCTTTCCAGTAATACTTTTTACGTTCCATGTTCCTATTTTACTATAATTATTCCTTTCCTTCTCCTTTTCTTTGCATCTTTGAGGATCAATTTTGTTTTCCAATGCCCTTTCTCTCTCATTGCCAATATTTTTCCTATGTTTCCGTCCTGTTTATACTTTGTTAGTTTTTTGCTTTTCAATTCTCCAAGTTCAATTATTCCATCGCAATTCTTCTCCATTTACAATTACATTACTATACCCAATTTTAACTTCCTTTCCTTTTCCTTCTTCTCAGTTCTCAGTTGTCTTTGTTTCTCCCTTTCCTTTGGTGTCACATCATCATTTATAAATATACTATCCCCTTTCCTATTCTTCAGTTCAGGTTTGTTTTTCATGATTTTGCTTTTCTCTTTTTCGTTATTCAATTCTTTGACACATGTTCTTTCTTCTGCTTTGGTCACTGAACTTGGGATGATGTCTAATCTCAGTGGTCGCTTAGAAAATTTTTGATTCCTTCTTTTAGCATTGATGGGTCATTTGTGCCCATCTTTAGGCCATACATCACGACATTATTTTTCCTTCGTTCTTTTTCTATTACCTCTAATATTTTTTCTACTTTTTGTAGTTCTTCTCGTATTTTCTTATTTTCTCAATTTTCATTCTTCAAGAAATCATTTTTTATTTTTAGTTTTAGAAGTTCATCAACAAATCCTCTTTGTTGCGTTTTACTTTCCTGAATTTCCTTTTTGATATCTTTCCGTTCTAGCTTCATATCCTTTTTACACACTACAACAGGTTTCGAAAAAAAAGCAATTTTATAAAACAACTCTAAAGAACATTCTAACGAACTCGAAGTTTCTGGATTTGTTAACTTTCCTTTCATGTAGATTATTATATTTTGTTCTAAATTTTTTTATATATAAACTTCTCAATGTTTTGTAAACAAGTGATGATGTTTCATAAAATCAAAATAAACAGACACACCGCAGGTATGCAATACTGAAAGCATGTGAGACATAAGCTCAGTAATTATATTAAGGGAAAGTTTAAATTTTTATTTATTTATAGACGCAAGTTATAAAATGTAAACAAAACTAGCAAATTGCTAAATAAATTACACTATTATTATATCAAAACACATGTTATAAGTTTTTGAACGTTATGTAATATTATTAAATAGTCTAGTTTAATGTTTAAAATGAAATTATTTTTCGTTAAAAAGACGCAGACTGCTGAAATAGAGTATAATTAACAAGACTGATTTTATGTACCTACTTTCAACTTTAAATCGCTGTCACTGTACTAATTTAAATTTAAAATTAATTGACTCGTTCTAACAGAAAGATACAGAATAAACTAATTTTCCAAATATTCATTTTCTTTCGTATCACGTAATGTATCTTCAGTTCATTCGATATCCAGCAATTTCAATTGGTGATAATTAAAAACACGATGTTGAAAAGGGATAATTTCATTGCTATCTGTAAATTCGCGTATCTGTTATCTGTTGTTTTCTAATCGATAATTTATTTCTCTACGTAAATTTTAATTGAGCAAATTATCCATCCTTTTTCATTCGTTTTTGTAGAAATTCCATTAATTCACTAAGATACTGATACAACGATCCTTCAGTATTTTAGAATATTTTACCATAACATTAAATTTAATTTACTCTGTCTTTGTTATAATAAAAAAGAGTATTATTTATGTTTTAACAATTAATACACCATTGTAGATGTGTTTGAGTCAACACTTTTTCCATAACACGGTATACATTATTTTAATTATGTGTTTTTTTTTGTAAATACCCCTCGGGGTATTTGCTAATATTATAATCTGGTCAGAAATAAGATCAATGAACAATTTTGTTTTAACCTAAACGAACTATGGTTTGATAATCCTAAAACTAAGGTCATACTCACTAGCGTAACGTAGGATCTACCAACTTAATTACCTCCTGCCATGCTTTATCATACATAGGTACATGTATGTATTATTATATGCAAGTATTTTACACATAGTGTAAAGTTTATATTGCTCATATAATATGCTGTTTATTACATAATATACTTTTTTAATAAGGATCGTAAAGAACGCCTTACAAAAGATTTATCGACTTACACATCTTTCTGGGGAACCACAATAGCCTGAAAGTTTTTCAGCAGTTTATCAAAAAGTTGCTAAAGTGTGATTTTCGATCTAATAATAATGTGTCACACTTGTATTGAAATTTATAATAGATTATTTACTTTGTAAAATAAATAATATAGTTGTATATAGGTACCTTTTAAAATATATCTAGTTAAGAACAAAAATATTTAATATTTTGGTTTTGTTTATAGCATAATTATAAACCCCACATAAGCACAATTCCTATTAAAACTGTGCATGTTCAATACGTTACATTTTGTATAAATGATATATTGTTTATTTGACATTAACGTATGCCGTTTATTTAAGCTTTGCAGTTTACTAATTACTGCAAAATAAATAACTGATTGTGTGCTATGCATTATTATTTAAGCTTGTGTTGGTCACAATAACCACGTGCAATATTATATTAATATTAGTTTCATTAGATCTACAATGTTTATGTGTACATAGGTCTAATAATTAGAGTGCAAACCGCTTTTGAAAACGAACAAAGCTGATGTAATACAATTGACAATAATTGCATGATATAATTATGTAATTTCAAGTATTTGTTTTACGTACTGGTTTGGTAAGTTATTAATTGTTGCAAATAAGGCATTTAAACCTTCAGTTGACTCTAATAATTCTTTTATGAGTTTTTTTTTCATTATTTCATATTTTACTTTATACAAGTACAGTGCTGGGCAATAAGTATGGAAACAGACAAAAATCTAGAATACTATTGCAGATATAACAATGAAATTTTCAACATTAAAAAACTTTAAAATGGCAATAGCAACTCGTTTAAAATTTTGATTGGCTATACATTAAATAACACTTTGTATTGACCACATTTTAAAACTTTTATATAGGGCTTTATTACAACAAGAAATTAGAGTGACTGTATGCTGTATGCTATTTGATTCCGATATTTAAAAAGATGTGTAGTGGACAACACGCTCATCTTCACTAATTATTCCCATCAATCAATTGTTTCTGATTTTTGTGATAGTAAAATTCATCAAAACATTACCAAGACCAAAATATTAAATTTCCTCTCCAAATTTCTATTTTCGACCTATCACAAACTCAAATTTCTTAGAAACGACGAATAAACGCATGAAAATCTGTTAATTGCGACAAGGATATTATCAGTGTACGATTATGTTTATTGGTCGTTTCTAGGAAATCTGAGTTTGTTATTGGCCGAAAACGCAAATTTGACAGGAGGATCAACATCTGACAGGATAATATAAAATTATTACCGTGTAATAATGTTCTTATAGGTAGTCTCTAGAAAAGATTAGTGATTGGTTGAAAACGCAAATTTGTCAGGTGAAGGAAATTTTCAATACTATTTTTGCTAGTGTTGTTACTTTTGAGCTCCAAAAAATCACTTGTGTCTCATTCTAATTACAAACAGTAGTGTTACTGCTCTAATTAACAGTAAACCGTAAAATGTAATTAATGCTATGTGAACCCCGTAGTTAAATTTCTCTAGAAACTTTGGGAGAAATTTAACAATCCATTATAATTTGATTAAAACTATTAACAAGCGATGTTACGAAATTAGTTTGTTCTCCCATCTTAACATTGAATAACGACGATTTTTATGGGAATAATTAAGAAATGTAACGTGTTGTATATTACGATGAGCTTGCTACAAAAATTAGGTTAATATGAAGTGTAGTCCTACTTCTTGCAAGATTATAAATTCTACGCTGACTACGTTGTTTTGAGTAAATTAAATATGATGACGGTACATAGTTTTGCTTTTTAATAACACGAATGTTGCATTTATGAACATATCCCGTACGGCATACACATACATTATTGTTTCACTGAGAAATATTATCTTTATATTTCTGTTAAGTGTACATAATAAGTAAGTGATAATTTTCTAATTTAATAATAACCTCAATATCTGCAGAATAACAAATTGCATCCTAATAATTCTTCCAGTTAAAGTTGTCTAATCTATCAATATGGTCGTTTTATATTCGTACATATAAAGTTATTCGACGTATGTAATAGCAACATCCCACGTAATCTTCGCTACAGTAGAAGGTAGACGCATTTTATGACAATAATTTCCGCATAAGACGCAAAGGACGTGTTGGGATGGAGTAACATTAAATATAAAATACATGTTGAACATAAAAGTGTGCGTTTGTGCTTGTTTTTCATAAAATTTTATGTCCAAAGCTTCATAGATAGCTACGTCATCAGAAACACGGTTGCTTCATAAATAACTAAAAACGGTATGAGATATTTAACTATTTTTTCCTCCGTCGTTGAAACAATGCTTTTTAATTAGAACTTCCTGGTTTGCATCGCCATCGTGTTTATTAAACTGCCATGTTCCTAGTTGATAATTACTCTGTTAAAATATGCAACCATTTTCGTTAAAAAAAACTGCTGTAACTAATACTGCTGTAAATATTCGCCAATTTTATCATTCAAATGGCTTGAAAGTGTTTTGTACGCTACTAGGTAAATATGTGATAAATTTCAATAATGAAATATAATTGTTTCACAACAATTTAGCGAAAAGAGATGGTATTTATTGTAAAAAACTATACGCTGGGTATATTCTAGTTACACTATTCAAAAAAACTGGGTTATATGCATAAAAAAATAAACTTTCAAGTTGTAGTGACTATTCAATGTATTAAATTGTTACATACAGGTAACCCTTCTATAAGACGGTAGATAAGTTCCTAGAATATAGCGTGTTGTGTGAAACCGTGTTAAGTGAAACCCAGAGCCAGTAGATACTAAAAACAGGGTTGGGTTCATCAAAAACATTTTTTTTAAATTCATACAAGCAACTTATTTTTCATTAAAAATATTAACATATGTACATGGTGTCCTACAAGGTATACGTTTTTTTCATGTGTCCCTTCATATACAGAGTGTTCCAAATATAGTGACCAGCATGGGGATCTCTTAAACGGTAAGAGATACAGATTGGTTAAATGGGTCAAAATGATCTATGATTCAAGAGCAACTGTTCTATGGGGAAAAAAACCTGAAAAAAATCAATAGTTTCTGCGCTATTGATGAAAAACAAAACACATCAGGTTTTTAATTTCTGGTTATAACTTGCTTAATTGAAATCACACTCAAAATATTATTTGACATTATTTGGGCGCCTTTTTGCGTAGATTTGAAATTTGTCAACAAATTTCATCTATCTTCATTTGTTTTTGTTATTTTAACATCAAACGTATTTAAAATAAGAAAGTTAATGTTTTTTTCGGCCAACCTTGTGCAACTGACAAGCTATCGTACGTAAAAATGTAGCTAACAATTTTTAGTCATCCACTTTTTAAACAAAACATTTTCTATTAAACTTGTATTTACAGCGTTACAGCAGCGTTTCCATACTTTTGGCCTGCCCTGTATAACACAAAGAGTATTTAAAAACTGTTATCTACTTTATTGTGTCAATATAAAAAAATTTAAATAAAGAAACATAAATCTTTCAGAAAACTTTTGAGGAAATAAAAGATTGTATTTTTTTGGAAAATTATACGCTAGGCCAATTCTAGTCACAACATTGACATTATCAGTATAAATATTAGCTTTTACGTTCTGGTGACAGTTCATTGCAAAAACTTTTAAACAGTTATGACTATAAGCATTATTACCAAAAAGTTTCCAAAGCATCTTTAATAATTTTAAAGAGCTTGAAAAAATATTTTTAACTGAACAAATTTGTAGTCAATGCATTTATAAACAAAAAGGCCGAAGCCCTCAAACCATTTTTATACAAATCTTTTTACAAGGAACAAAAGACTTTTTTCAGCTATAATATTATTTTAAAATTTGGAGATTACATCATAAATTTACTGATTTTTATTATGTTACAATTACGTACAATTAATATTATGTCGCTCATTAATTAAGTAAAACTTTTAATCAACGCACATCACAGACAAGTTTATATAACGTTTGTACTAATGGATAAAGCTAAATATTGTTGGTAATTGCGAATAAAATAAAATTTTCCCAACCGGCGAAATAAAGAATTTACTACCCTCATAATTCTTCCTGCAAATGGATTAGGTCATTTAATTAACAGTCGAAATTCCAACCCAAACATTAGGAACAGCTTTATCGAAGATCGACCACATGCAAAATAGTAAATTAAATCCCAACAGGTTTTTGCGCTGGGTTTCACAGATTTCAGAATAATATGTTACACTTTAGTTGAATGCACGGTCACGTTCTCACAATTTAGCGTTTAAAATCTGTCGTCATAAAATAACAGATTATTAACAGCTGCTATATTTGATCGGTTTTTCACGATTTATGTACGAGTATGTTTTTAAATATCTTGTTTAGCTTGTATATTACACAAATACTTTACAATTTTTATTTTCCAATCACATTTTAAATTATGAATACATACAGTGTCATTCATAAGGTTTGTTACAATTGGATTTTTTTTATAATTGGTTTCTCGAAAAAAAAACTTAATAAAAGTTGGTACCTACATGGTCTCAAATTTTAAGAATTTCATACAGAAACAATTAGGTCCACAGAATCACAGATATAATAGAAAAATCACTTATCAAAAGATTTCTCATAGTAATGTAAGCTTTTTAATTTTTTTAAAGATGAAAAACAAAAAGTAGGCTGTGGAAACAAAAAGAAAAACAAGAAAAACCGGAGATTATAGAATATATTTGAGAACTGTTCTGAGTTTGTTTCACAAAACTGCACATTTTCGCTAATTTAACTGTTCCTCTATCTTGACTATTTAGCGAGATACCTATGTAATCCCATCGAATTTGGACCACCCTGTACAAACTATGGTAACCACAGAAATTAATCATTTTATTTTAGAATATTTGGTAGTGCATGTTCACCTATTTAATTTAATACTCAAAAACCGTAGGTTTTCGGAAAAAATGTAGGAATTAAGAAAGGTTCTAAATAAAGACAGCTTTAAAAAAATTATTGCAAAGTTCCTAACCTCCAAAAAGTTATGATAAAAAAAAACAACAGAAGTCGTATTTTTCATCCCATTGTGAAGGTGGGAGATCATTGAAAATATTACTGTGAAAAACCTTTTAACAAGTAAAAAACATCTACCAAAAGTCTTTTTTCCACATTTCTCTAAATTTGAGAAATAAAATGAAAACCTACTTTCACCGTTTCCCTTTATGGGGGTGTAACTCCGAAAAAAAGACGTTTTAGGAAAAAATATATATGAAAGCCCACCCTTTAATTTTTGATAAGAAATTACCTCCCGAAGTTTTTCGCAATATTTATGAATTACCCTGTACATAGACACATACGCACATTTAGACAATATATGGGGGCGCCTAAATTTTCTTTGCCTAGGGGCGCCAGATACCTTTGCACCGACCCAGAAAACATAGCAAGTCATAAGAAGCATATTTCATACAAGTTGCTTGATTGTATGTGCATTTCAATATTGACGATACGAGTATGTAAGAGCATTTTTTTAAACTATTCTCACTGATTTTTTGTAGATCGTAAAATAAAGGCTTTTTCGTTTTATCAACATTTATAAAATCACTAAAATATAATTTCAAGAGCAAATATAATTCACATTAGTAAAAAAACATTGTGTAGTTATATTGGTGTGCATTATTATTGCCATTGCTATAAAATCTTTGGTTTTGTTGTCAATATAATTTATTCACAGCATATGCGAAGAATTGTTTCCGACCACAAAACAAAGTTTTATTTACAGGACGGCAAGATGTCTATGTCACCACGGTAATAAAGTTTATGTTTCATCGACCTTGGAAATTTATTGTTTGTCAAAATAAGATGTGAGGCATTCAAACAATGATTGTATTGGATTTCTTGCAGACAAAACCGGATTGTGAATAAAGGCTTAAAGAAGTTATGTGAGATCCATGTTAATGAAAGAGGGCCAAAACAATGAACAGAGTGCGTTCAATAATGGAGTATAATCCTGCGGTTTCGAGCTTATTGTTCCTTTGAATACTAATGCTCACAGTGATTAGTAGGCCAACTGTATCTATACACCCATTTTACTAGCCCACAATAAGCTGCATAATAAAATAAAGGAAACAACGATAATGTACCACAAGCAAATTGACTGCTATTCAAATCGTTCTATGTTTTATTTAATTAAATAATAAAAATGTTTGCAAGTTTTACCATCTCTTATTACTTCACAGTTTTGAACATTTAATAAAAACTCTTTTTCTACGACCACTAATTTAAATGACTCTTACCGTACAACCTGCATGCATAGTAAGTGAGTCCTTACGCACGGTAAGCAAAAAGCACAGTTTTTTAAAGCAATTATCAAAGTAGACTCACGTCAAACACTTCCTGTATGCTTTTTTAGTGAGTTATAACGCACGGTAAGGAAAATATTTATCACATTACATAAAAGACATTATTAAAAAAGTGTTAAACATATTTTTCCTAATCTAGTCCTCTATCGATGTATCTTAATACATATTTGAAACAGAACGAAGAGCTAGAGTTGTTTGTAATAAAACTTTGTGGTTTAACAAATAATTTTTACCCTTCGTTTAATTTTGATTGCATTTAATTTTAACGCGGTGCACTCCGTTGCATATTTTGAGCATAGCGCATATTAAGTGAGCTTCCGGAAACTACAAAAAGGTTTTAGCTCTTTGAGAGGCATAAAACTTTCGCTCGCCACCGTCAGACCTCTCAGTTTACAGTCAAGTTTTTACGTAATGGTTCCAGCTTTTTCAAGCCGTATTCACTTCCAGTTCTTTCAGTCTATTACTAAAAAGAGGCGGTTTTGGGCCACATTTAGAAATGACCTGTTTAAATAAATGCGAGAATGTCGTTACGGGGAATATTCGTGTTCTAGAAAAACGGCTGCGTTAGAGTCGATTTACTTCCAACTCGATAGAGAAGACGTATATTTTATTACAATTTCTATGTACTATGTAAAATAAGTGAAAGAAATTAAACTTATATTGAGAAGTAGACAATTCAGTGTAGGTATTTCATGCAGTTCCTAGTTTACATTTCATTAAAAATCCTTTATCAGTAATCAAATACTTTTGAAATGAGTCAAGGATTAAGACTATATGATCTAACTATATGTTCTTTAACTTGATACTTGAAGAGGAAAATTTTCCTGGGTAAAGCTATTAGTATAAAATATAGTGTTATTCGTAAATAACCATGAGCTAAGCTAAACTGTTTTAATAAAGTTTTAGCTGATATTAAAGCAATGGAGTTTAAAAACTGCATGGAATTTTTTTAGTTTACAATGCCACCGTAATATACCCAACCATGAAAAATTTGTGTTTTGTATGTAATATGCTGTCTAAGCAACATGATGCTAAATGGATTGGACATATGTGTCTGCGCTTGATTCGTTACGGCACATCAACACACCATGTTAAATTATATGGCATATGTCCATACTGCTTCCATGCGATATAACTTTTCCCTAAGGATTACATTTTGTTAAGCTTCTATATTATACTGCCAAAACCCTTGTTATATCGCACATTAAATTATATATTTCATGTTAAAGTATAAATGATAGCACTATTAAGCATTAGTGTGTTAAATAATATGCGAAGGAGTTAAGGGTAGATACAAAATTTAAAAAAAAAAAACAAACAACGTACAATTAAAAGACAGTGCGATGAACAAGCTTTACATTTTTTGTTTGATAATAGGGATCAGTAATTTGAATAATCAGTGTTTATTACAATGTTTTTGGCAAAATTAAGCATACAAATTAAAAGTTTTTTATGTTTGTCAAATTGTATTTAATAAACCAGAATTTTCTATCGGTGAGGCACACTCCGTAGGAAGGCGGGACGGAATATCTAAAAGAAGGTATGAAGAAAATTAGAAATCGAAAGCTAAACTATTACTTATATATAGAGATCTTCTTTTACGGGCCGTTTAGGTCCACAGCTCCGTGATCCTTTCTTTCTATTTTTGGCTTTGGTCTTCCAGTCTCTTATACCCTTTTCTTTCAAGTCTGATAGAACTGCTTCTCTCCACCGTCTTCTCGATCAACCTTTCTTCTTCTTGTAATTTGGTGTTTTCCAGGCTATAGTTTTTGGTGTTCGTCCATGTGCCGTTCTTTCGATATGACCCAGCCACTATAATCTTTTCGCTTTTATCACTAAGTCAACACTAAGTCAACAACAAACATAACACCGGCCACAACATCAAATTCGCCGAAACAGAAGTGATGTCGAGAACTTCACCATACTACTCCCCCAAAATTAGGGAAGCCATAGGGATACCTACTTAAAAACCCAAACAACATCAACCGAGACAACGGCTATCCCCTCCATAATTCTTGGAAGAGGCTGTTAACCAGTAGATTGCACGCTCCAACGCCCTTCACACATCATGAACCACAGCCTATTATAAATACTCCAGACATGAATGACTCGCTAGTTGCTGTTTAACCAACAACCCTGAAGACCTTTGACGGGGTTCCATCCCGGAAACAACTCATAAACATTAGACATAGCTTTACATTTCTTCTGGTGTAATTCTAACCCCATCTTAAAAGCCTCCACCAATCTGTTTGTCGCGTGTTCTAATTCCTTTATATTTCTTGCTATAATGGCGATGTCGTCTGCATATCCCACTATTTGATGGCTCTTGTACATTATATCTTCTCCCCGGTTCAGACTGCTGCTTCTTATTGTCTTTTCTAGTGTTGAATAGTAAAGTTGAAAGGGGATCCCCTTGGTGTAATCCACTTCTCACTATGAAGTTTACTGATGTTTGACCTTTCACCCTTACATTGCTTTTTGTTGTTTTTTAGAGTCATATTAATTAAAAAACTATTACTTAAGACAACAAAAACACAATAACATAATATACATACTAAAAATGACAACTTTAAGTTAACTAATAAATGGAAAAAAAAGTTGATTAATCTTATCACTAAATAAAATATGTTTTATTACAAATTTTTTAATTAAGCTACTATAGCGATAGGAGTAAATTCATTGTTATTAAGATAATTTCATTGGCGGTCTTAATCAAAAACCAAAACCTTTAAATAATTTTCTTAGGCTTGCGAAATATTTCTTTTTACGCAAATATCTAAATTCCCACTTTACTGAAATTTTGCCAAACTTTGTGTGAAGTTCTATACCAATCAAACGTTTCTCTTTAGAAGTCGGTTTCGCGCAATTTAGTTTCAAATATGTATGCGTCAAACAAGAAATTTACAAAGCTGAAGTCAGTGAAGGGTAAAATTGGGCTAAGTAGAAATAATACCAACAGTACATGGAGTTATAAAGGGCATGTTGTAAAAGCTCTTCTCGACTGCTCTTTTACAACTCTCTCCGCGACTAGTAAATTCTGAATTTATTGGTCCTCCTGCAGCCGTTCTGGCATTCGCTATTTTATTTGTCACCCAATACCAGTAAACGATTCGTTCAATCAGATCTTTTGTCTTTGACCTTCACTGAATTTCACCGTTTAATTAATTGTGCCCAATGTTATAGTGGCTCGCTGAAATGTTGGTTTGGTAATATATCTGAGTTTTAATGCCATTTGTTTTTAAAAAGGTTTTCAGTTAAACGGTCATATGTATACAGATCACACATTCTACCCCTGAAATAATTTAAAATAAGGCTTAAGCTTAAATGCAAAATGGTCAATTATTTATACTACTGCAAGCTTTTTTTTTAAACCTGATTTGTTTTACTTCGGTATGTTTTTGCTGCTTTGGCTAATCACTGAAGTATAGGGGGCAGTTATTGCTAAAATTGGTACCACAAAATTGGTAGCATTGTTTTGTAGAGGCAAGACATTTAGAACAAGCGGGTTCGGGAATACAAAAATACTGCAAAAACAAACGCAACTCGTATTAAAATTGCCGAAATTGGTTTTCTTTGACTATTCATTTTTAATTTTTGACCCACTAAGTTCAATAACTTGTCAGACTGATCGGTAATCACGCTGGTATAATTGATAAATAAGTAAGTTTTAATCAAAATTTAAAATTCATTTGTTTCTTTTTTATCAAAAGCGCAAAAAAAAAATTTTTTCATAGAATAGTTGCTCTTAAAATCATAGATCGTTTTGGCTCATTTAACCAACTCTGTATCTCTTACCATTAAAGATATATCTTTGCTGTTCTAGATAACTGGGTCTCTTTGTATTAGGAAAAATAGGTAAATATTTATTATTTTAAAAGTACTAATATACAGGGTGTCCCAATTATACACCGCCAAAAAGTAGGTGCATATTTCTGAGTGAAAATGATGACCATTTGTCAAATATTTTGTTATCCGAAAATGCTTCCTTTCAAAGTTAGACCTCCAAAGTTGCAAGAAAAAAAAACAAAAAATAGAATACGTCCTAGCCGTTTAAGCTAGAGCTATCAAACTTGGCCGAAATGTTTAGGTGTTTCCCATTGACTTTGTGGGATAATTAACAGAAAGAAAACACGTAATTGGAAGTATGATTTATAGTCACGTCATCCGCTTAAGCCTTAAGTCAAGCATGACATTAGCCAACTGAGTTTAGTAAAAAAAATATTTGAGGTGTATAAACAGAGTTTGTCGATGCATCTTTAGCGCTAATTTTCTCGAAAACGGCTGCGTTTACAGCAAAAAACAAAGAGGAACGAATTTTTTCCTCTTAAGTCGTACTTTCTTATGGACAAATGACATTTTCAATTTTATTCCAAAGTAAAAAAAATCTGAAGATGGTATGCGGATGACCTGACTATAAATCATACTTCCAATTACGTGTTTTCTTTCTAATTATCCCACAAAGTTAATGGGAAACACCTAAACATTTCGGCCAAGTTTGATAGCTCTAGCTTAAACGGCTAGGACGTATTCGATTTTTTTATTTTTTTTTCTTGCATCTTTGGAGGTCTCTAACTTTGAAAGGAAGCATTTCGGATAAAAAAATATTTGACAAATGGTCATTTTCACTCAGGAATTTGCACCTACTTTTTGGCGGTGTATAATTGGGACACCCTGTATTTTTAAAGACATTTCTTGTCAAACAATCGTAGATTCAAGACTTTCCTCTCTGTAATACTTACAATTTTAATAACTATGTAATATAATAAATAAGAGGGTAAGTCATAAGGAGACGAGAGTCTTAAGACTTTTTTGCGTTGCGACAAGAGATTTAAAAAAGTTTGTGATTTTTATCGAGCGTATTTATCAATTGTTTTTTATTAATGTGTGTATAACACCCTATACATTATTGAAATGATGTAATAGACTATCGTCAGGCTATAATCAGCAGTGATGTTGCTAAGATTTAAGACAGCCCAGAACTGTGGCTCATTAATTAAACATTCCTGTCACACAAAAATTTCATTATCGGCATTTTAGAATGACAAAGCCGCATTCCATGGCACAACGTTTATTATTTTTCTGTATCTCGTACCTATAAAGTATATCAAAGATCAATCGGATCTTACTTTGCCTTTGTTCTTGAACAAAATAAACCTAATTAAAACTTTATCAGATTTACAAGCTGCAGATGCACTTTGAATTTGCTACAGTGATCAGAAAAAGGGGTTGTTTCAACAACTTTGCTAAAAGTTTGTCGGTAAATGACGCGATTTTTTGTTCTGGTCGTTCTACATTTTTCATTTTATCAACGGCACTTAAACAAGCTTTCAATAAGGTCTTTGTTTAATTAGTAATATAATAATATTAAATTATAATTTTCAAAATCTTAAGATTCCTAGGAAAAAGTCGGAAAACATTTTTAAACGGAAGCAAATAGCCTAAAACTTTACCTATATAATGGTAACATAACTCTTATTATATCATTGCGATTTTAAAATATTCATGTAAAATGCGAAAAAAGCAGTACCAAAAGTGGCACTCTTGACATGAAACAATCAGCATTTCTTAAAAAATACAAAAAATTGCTTAAAACTCCATAAAGACGTATTTACACATTAAATAACAATTAAAAACACTCAGATGTTTCCTATTGATATAACAAAATATTCATAAAAAAATTGAAAAGTGCAGTATTTGCACATTTTTACGAAAAAGTTGAAAGTATCAAAGGCTGTTGCCTTAAAGTTATTCTCAATAATTCTAAACAGCTTTCATTTCTTTGTAAGGGATCTGAGTTACTGCAACTGTAATTAATTGGTGAAAATTGTAGTCAGGGCCGTTCACAGAAAATTCGGACCCCGCTAAAGCAATAGACACCGGACCCCCCTTTTCAAAAAAATATTTTTTATTCGTCTCATAAATTTTAACAGTATGTATTTGTAAACAAAACTTTGTGTATTACCTCGAATCCGGGCCCCCTTTGCAACACCAGGCCCCGGGAATTAGTCCTGTCCCCCCCCCCCTGTGATAGGCCCTGATTGTAGTGAGTGATGTACAAATTCCAAACTCGATCTAATACAATTTTCCTCTTTATTATGAAAATAAAAAGGTTAAGAAATAAAATGTATTTAGTTTTAACGAGGTAAACCAGAGGAAGTGTATTTGGGGTGGAAAAAGTGACAGCTCTTTTTAAAATTGCCGCAATTGAATCGCGTTACTAGATGTTTAAAATCATTACGAAAGCAAATTGATAAGTTAGAACTCACCTGGGAGAGTCACTATATGTTGTCGCTAGGATTTGATTAAGGCTACGTTTATTGCATCGAAAATCAAAACTAAATGTTTTGCAGAGTTATACGTGCCACTGGCCATTTTCTTCGGAAAGAGGGGAAAAACTTAGAAGCTGAATAATAAAAGTAATTTTTGCGATCGCGTTGGCCATGAAACCGTCAGACACAAAATCAAAATTTTTCTATTTACAAATGCGCGCATCCTTTGCAAGTAAAATGATGCAAAGTTTTTGAGAAATCATAAACGGTTCCGGAGAAAAACACGAAACACGAGGCCCTTGTAGAAATGGTTTCCCCTATGTTAATCGCCTATGCAAGTCGCATAGATATAGTTATACAGGTACACAACTTCTCAAATCATAGCGCTTATGCAGGGGTTATTGTAGAATACAACTCCAAAAAGAGCACTAAACATTACGTTGGACAGTTTAAAACCAGGTCAGGAATTCAATGGAATGTTCTATTCTTCAAGTATAGAAACGATAACAGCTTCTTTTGGCCACAATTAGAAGACAGGAGACAATATAATTGACAAAGACATCATACGAATTTTGCCGGAACCTGTTAAGAACCGAAGAGACAATTTTATGTTTAATGTCAAATTTGTTGGACTAGACACTAGACTTTTAATTTTTTTAAAGTTTTTTACTTTAATCTTAATAAAGATATAAAAACGATTTCAAAAATCGTATTTTTCGTACTGTTAAATGTTTCCCACTTACCCCAGAAATTAAGAAATAGACAAACGATATAACCCATTGTCACACCCAAACTCATGGGGAAGTTGTGACCCATGAACATTAAAACAAATAAAAAATTATAACTTTATTCATAAGCCACAGAATTACGAAACTTCTTCAATTCCAAGTGGGAACACTTAGGTACCTAGAGAAAAAACTGCAGGCTGTAGCAATCGTGCCAAGCTTGTCAAACGCCTTTTGAAAATCAACTAATGAAAAACTAGGTCGCGCTTCTCCGGGTTTACCTTAAAACATTTTTTTCACTCCAATTTTTTTTTTTTAAATAAATTTGATACTTTTACAGAGATATAAATAATCAACTTATTTTTCTGTACGAAAAAATGTAGTACAACAAAATATGAACCTTTTCTATAAAAGTATTCCTAAGAAAACGTGCATTTCATAGTAACCAGGTATTTTCAATAATAAAGAAGCTAAAGAAGACGGATAAAATTTACAACCTGTTTTCGAATACAGGGTAATTTATAAAACTCCGAACGTGCGCTATCTTAAAGAGATACAAGTTGGTCGAATTGGGACAAAGTTGCGTATTTTCGTATGTATCATGAAAAACACGAATACAAAATCGACTGTGACATTTTTTAAATATATTTCAACTGTTACTATAAGAAAAGAGCAGAAATTCGATCGATTATGTTTTCAAATTTTTATTTTTAGAGTGGTTTTATGTTAATAAATAGAATAGCCGCTATTGGGTCACTGAAAATCCTCAATTAATACACCAACGACCATTACACCCTCGTAGAGTGACTATATTGTACGTCATTTGGGCCGGCGGCATCATTGGGCAATATTTCTTTGAGGATGCTAGAGGTAATGCTGTAACAGCTAGTGGTGAACGCTATCGTGACATGTTGGTAAACTTTTTTGTGCCCGAATTAGATCAATTGGACCTACAGCGCACGTGGTTTCAACAGAACGGTGCCACATCACATACAGCTCGTGCTATATGATGCAAATTTTGCGAGACACTTTTTCCGGCCGAATAATTTCAAAAAGTGGTAATATCGACTGGTCCTTACGATCTCCTGATTTGACCGCCCCCGATTATTTGCTATGGGCGTACTTGGAGGGAAAGGTGTACACCAACAAACCAACCACAATCCCCACGCTTATAGACAACATTCGAAAAGAAATTGATGAAATAACACCAAAAATCTTTGTTATGAAAAATATGCTTCAAAGAGCCCGGCGTTTGCGCCACGGCCAGAGGCGGCCACTTGATCGACATAATATTCCAAACGTAATGGTAAAGGCCATGTAATCAATCAATAAAATATAAATTATAGTATTGTATTTCATTTAAAAGTTATTTAAAAAAAACATCGGCCTGGAACATAAAACGCACCCTGTATATAATTAAAAGACGCATATCAACAATCGACACTTTGTAACGTTTATTCAAGACACTTTAGATAAACTGATTTGTTGTAGCATTACACAGAAAGTGATTAATAAAAAGAATGTTCTTTACAAGCATTAGATAAAACGTTCTTTGCATGCAAAGCAGCTGTATATCTCTTTGATGGAGCGAGAACCACTCAGGTTAAATGAAGCAAACGTACAAGGAAATTGATTGAGCATACAGAGTGCGTGGGAAATGAGCAGATGGAAGTTAGCCTTAGAATCCTTAAAGCAGAGAAAAAGTGAAAGTCGTTTCCGAGATAATGATTTCTCTTTTGAGAGTGTATATTCATTCGAACTTGCCAAATTATTGTTTGAAAACCATGTTACTGGACACGTTTCTTTAACGAGATACTTGTTTAAGCCATAAAAACATGGGTTTATAATAAAGAATGGCGAACATAAAAAAATCAGGAGTCACATTTCGCGTAACGTTGGGCAATAAAATACCGTAACTGCCTTAGATTCGCTCGTTCGTTTAAAGACATTTGCTGAAGCCAACCAGGGGACTAACTTGAGCAGTTGCAATAATTTTCATTGTCTTTCAGTAGCATTGCCTGCGTTTAGAAACGGTTGTTCAGTAGGTTGGGCGATTTATCGTTAATAAATTTATGTCGATATTTATCGATATATCGCCCAGCCCTACTCATTGAACAACCCTAAATTTCAATCGATATGAGAAATAAAATCCGTAAATGCTAACAATACGTGTCATATTCTCATAATTACGTTTTTATTTAACTAAAATAAAAACTTTTTAGCTGCTTTGAAACAAAATCAATCGCTCATAGTATCCAATGGAAAAATTTTTATTTATTTTCCCCAGTAGTGCCTACTCGTCCAGTAAAGTACTACTTTCCGGCGTTGTTACGTAAATAACTATTACTCGTTTTATAAAGATATTAGGACACAAAAAAAAAATATAATTGATTATGTAAATGCTGTATAGTGTAGACACTTTTCGTAACTTAATGATCTATATTTAGAATGATGGATGTTTCAGAAGAAACTCGGATTCTAGCATAATATTACGGCATTAGTAAATGTATCGTATCATAATAATTCAATCAACAAATTGAACTTGTATTATAACAATCGTAACATCAAAACTGATCGGGTTAATGGTGCTATATACATTATGTACAGCATAAAATAAAATACTCAACCTGGAAAGATATATACTATGCATTATAAACGTCAAACTATGTATATGATTACATTTTCAACAATAGCGTAAAAACTTTGGTAAAGATTAAAGGTATTTCTGTTATAAATTTTTAAATAAAAAAGAACAATACTTTCAGAAATGAAACAAAGTAAATAGACGATGTATTTTCCAATTTTATTTGAACCCCAGATAAAAGTAAAACTGGCAATTAAATCTATTTATTATTAGAGGCAATATACGTATTAATGAATATTTATCGTGTGTGATTAATATATTGTTAGAGCTCGTAATATTTACATGTAGTTTAACAAATAGTGCATAACGGCATTTATTAACCTTTTATTTAATATAAAACAATCTAATGCACGATATATAATGATAACCAGAACGTAAAATAATTTTTAATTTATTATCAAACAATACTTTGTATCAATTACGATTATTAATTATTCATTGTTAAGTCATATTTGAATATATTTAGAGAAAAACGTTGAGATACATGTATTTATTAGCATTCTGTACCTAAAAATTTCAGTGATATTCATAAACAATATTTAATAAAAATATGTTTAGTTAAAAATCTTATAATACAAAACCATCATTTATTAAAAGCATTTTTTATTTGCTAGCTGAAATAAAACTACGAGTTTATCACTACACAGATCCTTTGTGAAACTACGAGAATTATACAAAGGTTTATTTTCGATGCAGTTGTTTTATTTAAAACAGGATTATGCTTACTCTACCCAAAGTAATATTCCTACTGTGGCGTCACCAGACCAAGCTTAGTTCAGTTGTTGCACACCGTTCTGTTAACATTAAATTAGTATTAGTACTAAATTAACTGCACTTCCTGAAATTAACTTTGCGACAATTATTATCAAACAGAAATATTTAACTCCACTGTATCAACATTGCAAATATTATTTACCAATAAATAAATAAACGACAATGTTGGATATAACCATGAATTAAAATTTCTTTTATTTGCTTTGTTTATCAGTGTGCAAAGCTGAAAAAAATATAGTTGTACTAAAATAATTTCTCATATTTCATTTAGAAGGATCAATCCTACATCTCAGAGAGACACTTCAGAATAAAGCAAGAAGAACCTTATTCAGAACTTGAAGAAATTAAAACAGGAGTTCCACAAGGAAGCGTACTTCTACACCTTTTGTATACTTGTGATATTCCAACATTAGAAAACAATACTATAGCGACCTTTGCCGACGACACGGCTATTTTAGCAGTAGGAAGAAACAATATAGAATCATCCGAGAAATTACAAGCAGCTGCCAATCAGATCAACAACTGGACAAAAACATGGCGGATAAAGTTCAATGAAACTAAGTCAGTACAAGTCAATTTTACCAACAAAAGAATTGAACATGTACCAATCAACTTAAGTAATAAACAAATTCCATACTCCAACACAGCAAAATACTTAGGTATTTCACTGGACGCTAAGATACGCTGGAAGGCTCATGTCAAGAAAAAAAGGAAAGAAATAGCTATCAAATATAAAAAAATGTACTGGCTAATCGGGAGGAATTCCTCTCTGTCCCTACATAATAAACTTTTGCTATACAAGCAATTTTTAAAACCTGTATGGACATATGGGATATAGCTATGGAGATGCACCAAACAGAGTAATATCCAGATCATCCAGAGATTCCAGAACAAAACACTAAGGAACATGCACCTTGGTATTGCAGAAATAGTGACATACATCAGAACCTCAACATGGACACTGTAACCAACACCATTAAGAAGTTTGCCAAGAACCACGAAGAACGGCTCGATCAACATATAAACGTCGAGGCGATCCAGCTCCGAGATTAAGTTTATGGCACAATTGTTTCTTTTATTTAACTCCTTGTAGTACAAATTAACTGCACTTCCTGAAATTAACTTTGCGACAATTATTATCAAACAGAAATATTTAACTCCACTGTATCAACATTGCAAATATTATTTACCAATAAATAAATAAACGACAATGTTGGATATAACCATGAATTAAAATTTCTTTTATTTGCTTTGTTTATCAGTGTGCAAAGCTGAAAAAAATATAGTTGTACTAAAATAATTTCTCATATTTCATTTAGAAGGATCAATCCTACATCTCAGAGAGACACTTCAGAATAAAGCAAGAAGAACCTTATTCAGAACTTGAAGAAATTAAAACAGGAGTTCCACAAGGAAGCGTACTTCTACACCTTTTGTATACTTGTGATATTCCAACATTAGAAAACAATACTATAGCGACCTTTGCCGACGACACGGCTATTTTAGCAGTAGGAAGAAACAATATAGAATCATCCGAGAAATTACAAGCAGCTGCCAATCAGATCAACAACTGGACAAAAACATGGCGGATAAAGTTCAATGAAACTAAGTCAGTACAAGTCAATTTTACCAACAAAAGAATTGAACATGTACCAATCAACTTAAGTAATAAACAAATTCCATACTCCAACACAGCAAAATACTTAGGTATTTCACTGGACGCTAAGATACGCTGGAAGGCTCATGTCAAGAAAAAAAGGAAAGAAATAGCTATCAAATATAAAAAAATGTACTGGCTAATCGGGAGGAATTCCTCTCTGTCCCTACATAATAAACTTTTGCTATACAAGCAATTTTTAAAACCTGTATGGACATATGGGATATAGCTATGGAGATGCACCAAACAGAGTAATATCCAGATCATCCAGAGATTCCAGAACAAAACACTAAGGAACATGCACCTTGGTATTGCAGAAATAGTGACATACATCAGAACCTCAACATGGACACTGTAACCAACACCATTAAGAAGTTTGCCAAGAACCACGAAGAACGGCTCGATCAACATATAAACGTCGAGGCGATCCAGCTCCGAGATTAAGTTTATGGCACAATTGTTTCTTTTATTTAACTCCTTGTAGTACAAATTCCTTTTTAAACTCGCCTATCAATAGAATCATTCATTCACATAACCAAACATTTAAAGACGTTGATGTTTTTCATCTGCCACTTCCTGCATTTAAACATTATTGTAAACGAATTCTATAATCATATCTCACTCATTCATCTAACCATCCTCTTCAATTAATTAACATCTGTTTTGCGTAATTTTCTTTTGTATTTAAAAACAAGAGCTTTGTTTGGGTTCGACCTGTTTTGTTCAGTATTTGTCAATACATAAATAAATAATAGAATTTCAGTTTCAGTGTGAAAGTAACTTTTTTCAAAGCCTTTGTCATCTTTTTTGTTCAGCCACCGTGACACTATGTAAAGACCTTTACCATAGACACGGTTTTGTGTGGGAGGTGCTTTTAATATTCAGCTGAGAAAACTTTAAATTCGAAGCAACATGTGATAAAAGATGTAGAACGAACTTATTCTGGGTACATTGTAGCGATGCATTCTGTGCCCCTTTATAAGCTTAAATATCATCTCATGTACATTGAAGATTAATACGCAGACCAGCTGCAACAGTGTTGGTGCTAATCTTTAATTCCGGGTGCTTTTACTCAAATTGCTTCGTGTAATAAGAAAGTAGCTCTTATTTAGAAACTTGCACCGCTTCAGTAATGCCTTTCGAAATAGAGTGGATAAAAGCTACTCTGTTATTAAGCCCGAGTTGAAATTTTCCACTAGAGACGTGTCAAAACTCGTGAAGTATCGAACAAAAACGATAAAAGACTGTATGAATTCGATCTTTTAAGCTGGAGTACGAATGAACGCATTAAAGGGTCTAACTTTGGTCCTGTAACTATTTTAGTACAATGTGTGTCATATCAATCGCGTGCATTTATCATTCTTCTCGTGTAGGTTCAGGCAAGGCTTCCATCTTCCTTCTAACTTTATGGAAATGTCACATACAGATATAGATCCTTTTATTAAAACGCCCGGAGTTTTTACCGGTTTTCGGTTTGCAAGAAAGTTCGTATTTAATCAAAAAAGTTGATATTACTACTACAATGATATTACCGTGCTATTCCTAGCGACTGTTACGCGTTCACTGAAGTTCTTTAAAATTCCTCAAGACATTTACTTTCACCGCCAGTAAACAATTTAAGCGTTTCCTGAATCCTGCAATAAACATAAAAGTATCGCGCAAGGCAAAATTGCATATTGTTGCGTAACGTAATTTGGTTCATGTACAAAAATTTATTGTAGGAGTAGTAGTTATAATCCATTGTAAAATTGATCCTAAAAATTGATTTAGAACAGTCAATTTTATTCTAAACGTGTTAGAAAAAAGCAGATTTTATTAATATTTTTCATTACCTCTGGCTAGCTAGGCTAAAATTCATTAATCCCTTGATAAATCTTGCCGCAAATTCTGTTGGTGTTTTTAATTTCCATAACTTGTATCATCCAGCTTCATTTTTCATTTGCCGCTTTAAACAGAAGATATTCGCTAGGAAATATTAATTTATAGTTGAGTATATCAACTAAATATCAAATAAGTAGTCATTTAATCTTTTAAGTTTTTTTTTTTTAATTTAAACCTTAGTAGAGGTTAGGACAATGCAATCTGGTCTTTGAGAACAAAAGGGAGTTTAATTATAGCCTAAATTAATAATGTTCAAACTTAGTCTAAGGTTTATCCAATAGTAGTCCTTAGTTTGCTAATATATAAGTACACTAATTATTAACGTGCACACTACCGCACAGTCTCTGATTTTAAACTTTTGCTTAAACTAACTCAAAAAGTTTAACCCTTATAAGTCTTCTTTCTAATCCTGTAGTGTGCAAGAGCTGGGTCGCCTCGACGTTTACATGTTGTTGGAGCCTATCTTCATGGCCCTTGGCAAACTTCTTCATGGTGTTGTTACAGTGTCCATGTTGAGGTCCTGATGTATGTCACTATTTCTGCAATACAAAGAAGTATCAGCGATGTTCCTTAGCGTTTTGTTCTGAAATCTCTGGATGATCTGAATATTACTCAGTTTGGTGCATCCCCATAACTGTATCCCAAGGGTCTATACAGCCTTAAAATTTGCTTGTATAGCAAAATTTATTATGTAGGGACAGAGAGGAATTCCTCCCGATTAGCCAGTACATTTTATTTATATTTGATACCCATTTCTTTCTTTTTTCTTGACATGAGCCTTCCAGCGTAGCTTAGCGTCCAGTGTAATTCCCAAGTGTTTTGCTGTGTTGGATGGAATTTGTTTATTATTTAAGTTGATTGGTACATGTTCAATTCTCTTGTTGGTAAAATTGACATGTACTGACTTAGTTTCATTTAACTTTATGCGCCTTGTTTTTGTCCAGTTGTTGATCTGATTGGCAGCTGCTTGTAATTTCTCCGATGATTCTACATTGATTCTTCCTACCGCTAAAATAGCCGTGTCGTCGGCAAAGGTCGCTATAGTACTGTTTTCTAACTATGGAATATCAATACCAATAGGTATAGGACCGGACCTAGTACGCTTCCTTGTGGAACTCCTGCTTTAATTTCTTTAAGTTCTGAATAACGTTCTTTTGCTTTATTCTGAAGTGTCTCTCTGAGATGTAGGACTGGTCCTTCTAAATGAAATATGAAAATATTTTAAGTACAGAATAGCACATTTTTGGGAAAAAGAGGAACATTTTTCAACTGAAGAAAACTTGTTCCATACGGTGTTCATGGCCTAAATAATGGTTATTTGCTCTTAAATCAGTTTATTTGCGATTAAAAATTTTCATGAACAATGGAAAAAGGGCGAAGGCACTTTTGTTCGGGACAAAATCGAAAAATATTTAAAACAATAAAAAAAAGTTATGAGAAAGTGTTTACGTAAAACACCAACTAGTTTTATGAGCCATATGATTGATTAAAGGTTTGACTTTGTTTTATTTTCGCTAAAAATAAGTCAAGCAATGTATGTACATAGTTCGCTTTAAACGTAGGTACATTGTTCGAATTTAGCATGCTACAAACTTGATAAATCCAGTTGTGACTAAAACCGTTGATTTATTATTGCACGTTATATTTGCCGTGTCTAAACAAAAACAACAATTAAAAAATGACAAAATTTTTAGTTCCTATGCAACATTGTACCCGGAAAATTAACGAGCAAAGTATTTTCAAACAGCGATAAATTATTTTAGATTTGTGCGCGGCAACTGAGAAATAATAATAATCTTGCCAGTCGCGTAAAATTTGTTGAAAATATGTTCCCATGAATGCACTGGCTGTCTTGTTTGATTGATGCTTTAAAAGACCGTATTATTCTGACGTTTTGACGTAATACAGGATATCCACCTAGTGCGTGCTTTCTTCATAACTGGTTTATTTTTTAACTTCAAAAAAAGTTTTCAAAAGTTTAAAAGTTCGGGTCTATATATTTTTTATTAAACTTACTTATAGTGTTACATCAATTTTTACTTATAGGTTTAGGTTTTAAAATAAATTCCCTAACAGTATGTTTTAATCAGGGTGGATAAAAATCATGATTTTTTAAAAAAAATCAAAAAAATCGATTTATTTGATTTAAATCAGATTTTTTTGATTTAAATCAGATTTTTTTTATTTAAATCAAATGTACCATATTATCGAATTTAGTGACATATTCACATGCTATTTCTGTTTTGTGCTAATATATTTAATAATCATATATTTAATTCAATGGTAAATTTTTGTCAAAATGAAAAATTAAATATAATGATTAAGAATTTTGAAAAAATCAGTGCTAAATGGTGATATTTAATTAATTATATACAGAGTGAGTCATTAGTGCGGAATCGGTCGATTGTGGCTAAACGGCTTGAGATATGAAGTTGATTCAAATGCTATTTTATACAGTTTTTTCTAAACAACACAATAAACATATTTTCAAATATACAGGGTGAGTCACCTTTCTGGAACTAATAGCAACTTTTATATTTCAAATACAACACCCAATTTTTTATTTAATATTTTTGACCGCCTTAATTTCAGCTTTGCATCAATATAAAGTACTACAGGTTTTTATACGGCGTTGTAAAAAAAAAATATTTTCTAAATTATTCAAGGTTTTAAGTCTTTATTTAAAAAATTCTCCTGAAGTTATTTTGAAATACAGAGTTTTAATTTGGTAAGGACATGCAGAAAAAATTTCTGTTCGCTCGATATGAAAAAATTTGAATCACACATACAGGGGTGTTTATAAATAGGTGGCAACTTCCATGATTTTCAAAAGCTCGTAACTCGATTTTTTCAAATGCAAACCCCTGTATTTTTTTATGTCATCGAATTCGTCTTTAAAAGAGCTTCATATTTTGTTGAGTATGTCCTATACCCAAAACTCGTACTTTTCGAGATATTCGACATTTTTTTTTCAAATCGTTATTGAAGCAATAGAGTGCCGTGGAAATTAAAAAAACTGACTGTTCACTACGCTAACGTAAAAACTTGTCATTTATACTTTGAATTATTGCACTTCCACAATGAATATTACTTTACAAGAGCAAATTGATATGGTTTATTCACCATTTCGTGTATTTAATTACTAATAGTAATACAATTTTGTTTTATTACAAATTAATATTATATTGTACTCACATAATCTGTGATTTAAATTGATAATTTTTTTAAAAAAATCACTTGATTTAAATCAATGATTTAAATCGTGATTTAAATCGTGATTTAAATCAATTGATTTAAATCTGCTCAACCCTGGTTTCAATGATTAAAATTTTGTCGCGAATCACGTTTAATTGTTTTGCAGTGAAAATTGAAAAGTAACCCCGTTAAAAAACCTTTTTTAATACGCCTATAAAATGTCAAAATCCGATGCCGTTGTCAGATCGTTTTCACCTTTGAATTCTACCAACAGATTTAATTTAAATTCCCAGTAATAGAGTTTAAGGAAAATTCACTGTGTTAAGTGTCGAGTTGTATAATGCATACGAATGGGCAAATGAACAGAAACTGCAAAGCTTGTAAGATTTTTTACTGAACAAAAGAAACGATCTACAGAACTAGCACCAAAAAAAGGATAATAATTCTGCTAAATAAGCTCAACATGTAATCCTAACGGGCAAAAGATTAATTTCATTTAATTTACAACAATTTATTCGTATAATTAAGTTCGTATAAATCTTGCTAAGGAGCTCATTTAATTTCAAGCATGGAAGGAACATGTTATTTAGTTATTATGAGTTTAACACAAATGTAAATTTTTATGTCCTTTGTTTATGTATTAAGGTCTACCATAAACTGCTCTCTGGATAGCTGTACCGTCATTCTTACAGTGTAAATGTCTAGCAGTATGAGGACTAGTAATGTCCTCATTTTAGAAGGGCTCTAAAAAACGGCCCTGCAGTAACTAAGCACAATTGTGAATAAAACAGAATGATGGTTTTATGTAGCCCATGCAACATTATTAAGATTGAACTTTTAACAAACTTTATCTTAAAGACGCGACATTTCTTAGTTAAATAAATGTACCTACTTGGGAAGAGCGTATTAAAAAATATGTGACTTGGGTCAAGTACGTTTAGGTTAGTTAATATTACGAAAAACAACCGCGCAATTGGATATTTATTAGCTGCAAATAATATTTAAAACAGAGACTAACTTCAAACAGCCGAAATTGCCAATGTTCAGGCTTTAAAAAATGTAAAACAAAACAAAGAGTCCGACACTAAATTTAAATATGTCCACTTCCCAAACCGACTTAACGTCCGCCTTTGTATTGATCACTTTTCGGATATCCTGGACGTCGCACGATAGAAAAACTTTCCTGCCTCATTTAACAGTCACAGCTTCCTGTATTGCTATTGTTTAATAGTCCACAAAAAGGATTTAAGAAGTGTCTGAAAAGAAGTCGGTTTATTTAATATCATCTTGAAAGTGAAAAATGAACATTTCTACAAACAATAAAGCCAATCGCAAATAACAGGATTATTGACAAACATTTTTTAAAAATTTGAAGAGCTAAACAAATATGTTCAGTCGGATTTTGTCAAATTGCTGGTTGTTATGCATTGCGCAAGTATTAAAAAAGAGCATCAACGAAAACTATAGGTCAATAATAAAACAAACTTCACAAGCATGGATTAATAACCAATTTATTAGTTGCCGACTACCAAGATAAATCGTTTACCACACGTCTCGGAATAACCTAGCACATAATAAAACACTTTATTGTTATTATTATTTCTATATATCAAACCATTACTAAGGAGTTTTAACCAAAAAACATTATATATTATTTGTGTAACTTACTTTAGTAAAAACAAAAACAAATAATATTATTTGACAAATACAAATTATTATCCCATCAACGTTTTTAGAACACATTTAAAAATATTTTATTTTTCTACTTGATTGATATAACATACACACACAGGCCGACATGATTTTTGTTGTTTTGAATTTGGTTGGTGTTATTTCCTAATTCGGTGGAGCTGATTACGAATCTGCTTCTAGTTTTTTGATATTATATCAGGTTTTCACACAAAAGAATTTTTTAATAAATTGGATCGGCTGCGCCAGCTATGCAGGTACGACGCTACGACTTGTAGACCCGAGCATATTGGTCTGAAGGCTAGCTACCTGATGTCCCGGTTTCTCGGATTCGTAACAGTTAGAAATCAGTCAAAATACAACAGTAATTTTATTAACCCTTTAATGTAACTTATTATGCAAATAGTATTTTGTTTAAATATTTTTAAAAATAAATTACAATATTTTTTGTTTTTTGAAAACACATTAATCTGTTATTTCATTTTGCAGAAAAACTTGATGAGATAGCGAAAGTTTGTGGGTGCCATTGAATTCAGAGCATGTTACTTATGTAAGAACAACAGTTTTAATCGAAATTATACAAATAGTTTTTTGTTTAAATAGTTTTAAAATTATTATTTTTTGTTTGAATAGCAAAAATCTGTGTGTGCCATTAATTCAGAGGATGTTATTTATATAAGAACAGCAATTCTTACATAAATTGTGCAAATAGATTTTTGTTCAAGTAGTTTTGAAGTAAACATATTTTTTTTTAGGCTTAATAATCTTTTTTCCATTTTACTGAAAAACTTGATGAAATAGCGAAACTGCGTGTGCCATTAAGTTCAGAGCATGTTATTTATATAAGAACAGCAATTCTAATTTTATAAATTATACAAACAGTTTGTTGTTTAAATAGTTTTGAAATTCAATGGTTTTTTTGGAGAATCTGTTTTTTGTTAAAAACTTGATTTGATTGCGAAAAACTGCGGGTTTTATTGAATTCAGAGCATGTTATTTATATAAGAACAGTTACCAAAATTAAAACAATTTTCACAAAGTTCTAAAATGTCTGTGTAATCTATGAATACTTCGAATTTAAACTTGTGAATATATCAACAGCATTATAATTTGGTAGTTGAATTGATTCACTAATTCGTAGCCCTTTGTCCGAGCCAAACCCGTAGCTAATTTGAACTCATTGCACGTGGGTTTTGACGACCTTTGTCTGAATGGAAGAGGTATTTATTTTTGAAATATAATGGAAATCGACTTTTTTAAACTTATCTAAAATTTCAAGTTCAAACTATGATCACTTTTTAAAACAGTTTTATGTTTTGTGAAGCATTTTGTACACACAAAAAAGAATATATTTCGTCAGACTGTAGGTGACAAAATTATGCTTTGTGAATATCACATACACAAAAAATTAAATGTGTATTACACTCGTTTGGGGTTGGTGTGTGTGTCATACTATAACACCGTGCAGATTAGGTTAATGAATGCGGTTCCCCACGTAGTAACTAAATTAAATGAAACACGTAACTTCCATTTGGATTATACATTCATGAATTACATACATACTTGTTGCCGAGTTGGTTATTCGTATTTGTTGAAAAGAATAAAAGAAGCCAACCCTTTGTGTTATTTTCTACCCTATAAATCCACAATGCATCACTGACAACCAAAATAATAAAAAAATAACCCACGCGAAATCTTTGTGACTTCAGCAATAAACTAAATACACTCCGGAAAAAAAACAATTCAAACCGACAGAAAAACTTGGGATCTATAGTCATTTATTTGAATTAAATTAATTAAAATTAAATCAAATAAAAAAATTACCGAATAAATAATTTATATGTACATTATTTAAATGATTGCGAGTTACTATTGCACATTTTATTAACAATGCTATTATCCTAAAATAATTAAAGAATTCCAAGAATGTAATAATTACAACCTCCAAAGTTGCACTTCGAAATTATTTAAGAAGTAGCAGTCCAATATATTCCTGTACGACGTAGGAACGTAGCAGAAGCCTAACATCAACTACAAGGAAGGGTCACGATATGTTGTCGCTAGAAACTGATCAAGGCTGTGTTTATTGCATCAAGAACATCAAAACTAAATGTTTTGGAGAGTTATACGCGCCACTGGCCATTTCCTTCGGAAAAATAAGGGTGAAACTAAACAGTTGAATAATAGAAGTAATTTTTGCGATCGCGTTGGCCATGAAACCGTCAGAGATAAAATCGAAATTCTTTTATTTACCAATTCGCGCATCCTTTGCAAGTAAAATAATGTTTTTGAAAAAGAAATTTAACGGTTCCGGAGAAAAACGTACAGTGCAAAATTTGGTAGAGGTGTCGGGTTTACAATTACATTATTCAAATAAATGCTAATAACTTGAAAATCATGCATTTTAATTGAAGCGTGTTGGGTAAAAACAAGGAATGTCGATTTGTATTAGATCTTTACAATTCGATTTTAAAGTCTACTATTTTTTTGTTCGTAGAGCTGCATCAACCAAACTTATTTGAAACAAAAATAAACTTAGGATGGGATTAAGAATTATTTACACACACTAATAAATAATTATATCATTATAATTATATTATTTATTAATAAAATTATTTTAATGAGGTAGACTTAGGTAGAAATTCTTATTAGATTCACAATAACAAAATTTTGAAAGATGTGCAATAGCTTTGCATTTTTCTTCATTTAGTGGAAGCTGTTAATAGTGTGATTGTGTTGGCACTTTAAATTCTTTATTTTCTGATGACCTTGTTTGTCCTATTCCCAATACCCAGTTTTCTGTAAATACTTTTCCTGCTTATTTTAATTAGCGGATATACTTATTGTCCCGCTAGTTTCGAAAGGGTTAATGGGATTATGGTGAAATGTTCTATTAACCATTCTTCTGTTAATCCTTTATGTACTTATTATAATAATTAGCTTCGGTACTAGTTTGTTTAAACAACCTTTAAAAGGTATTTGTTAAGAATTGTATCAATATTAGAACTAGAGAAAATTTAAATATTTCCTCTTTTTCATACACACTAAATTTGGTGCATATGTAGTAGGCATAATGTAAAATCCGGAATTTTATAAAATGCCTAGGCATTTCGTTTGAGCATCTCGTGTTTTGACTAGGTAAATGATAAAATGCCGGCATAATTGTTTTTAATGAAAACAAACCTATTAGCTTCATTTTCATTGTTTATTTTTTAAAAAAACTTTAACCAACCTTTAACCTGGCCTTCTATTACTGACCCAATGAATGAGGGTCAGGTTAAAGATTCGTTAAAGCTTTTTTTTGTATGAACACAAACGTATGATCATGATCGTATGAGGTTAAGAGAAATTTGCTCGTTTTGACGGATTTTAGATTACACCTACGACAGATATACAAATACAATATTACAAACTGGCAATCTTGGTAATTAATCAAAGTATTAAACAACACTTTATTTGTTTAGAATTTTGCTTAAACAATTTTTCCTTTAAGTTTTGGCCTAAACGGCTGCAAATATTAGGAGTTCTGTTAATTTTACCTCAAAAAATATTACTTCTTTGCTGTCAGTAACTTTATTAAAATAATAAATCTTCTAAACTATACATCACCGCTTCCTGTTATCCACCAGATAAAATCTGCAAACAATTGCGTCTCCATAATAATCTTAATTACAACTTTTTCGCGGAAGCAAGACCCATTCTAAATTTAGCGAATGTACAAAAGCACTGGGTTAGAATACAGCGATTCCATTAGTAATTTGAGTGTGTCAACAATTTCATTAATCTTGTATATCGATAATCTTGGGTCAAAAAGGTGCTGCTAAACTAAAACGATGTCTGATAAGACTGATGCGCGGGTTTCAAAGTTGACATGCGGTTGCCCAAGCTTCCAGTTTCGTAGTAATTACTAAGAAGGTCGTACAGTTCATCAAACTGTTTACACTCTGATTTACTACCTTAAAGTGGGTATAAATGTTTACTTAACAGTAAATGACACACCATTTCCTGATTAACCCTTATGCCACAAATACAAAATTATACCGCACCTTTTGAACAGCTAATAAAATGTAAATATAAGTAAGCAGGATTACATTACTACCTCTATAATTTCGTGTGCCTTCAAATGTAACTCACAAACAATCCCTACTTAATGTAGATAAAGATAAGACTGCAACTAACGAAGATGGGAGCCTCAATACTGATTTTACACTTAAGGCAGGAAATAACACAGGTACGGAATTTTTAATTGGTACGCTTATTTTCAATAGGACTGGTTAATTAATTTAATTAATAGCTTAGTATTTATTGTTCACATTGTTGTCATTTGTTGTAGCGTTGCGCGTTTTTAATTTGTATTTGTGTGTTTACAAGTGATTTTATAAATACTACTTTCTTGTAAGTAGGGGTTGGCCCCTGTTAGAAATAAGTAAATAAATGAATTAATTAATTAATAAATAAATAAATATGAAGTCAAATACAAGATGTAACATTGATAAAAGCCCTTAGCGAGATTCGGAACCACTTTCCCATCCTCTGTGTCTAAGCTGATGTTACAAGATAATAAATGGCTAACAGAAAAGAATTTATTTTCCAAAGTTGAAAATTCACAGAACCTTAGAGTAATTTCCTATCTTAGTGGACGTGTTGCCACTCCTTTAGAAGACGTCCGACGCCGTCAGCATTATTCCTATTTGTAGCAGGAGCGGTTGCTCGCTGGCGTTTGACCTTTTTAACCGTTTTTTATAGAATACGGTATAAGAGTCTTTAAATAAATTTGTTTTGAAGATTTCCCAATATTTATTCTGTAACCTATCAAATGATAACAGCAATGCATTCCGAAAATACACACTATAAATATAGAAAACAGTCATGATGAAGGTTTAAGAAGCAAAGTTATAAAACTGTTTAAACAAAACGCATTTTTTGGCTTTATTATTTCTCAAATTTATATCGCATTACTGGTTAGGTTAATGGTAAGGAAATTAACAACACAAAATGTTATCACCAACAAAATTGGCTTAATACGGATGTAATAAAAACGTTTCACATATTTAAGAACCACCGAGTCGAGGAATGTGTACACAACTTGAAAATTCTTGGTTCAACCTGGAGTTCTACTAAAAAGAATCTTTTGTAACAAATATTGTAGCGGTAGTTGCTGTTCCGAAACTAGAATTGATAAAATCTGCGAAAGAAATAAGAAACGTGTAACTACTCCGAAGTTCTCGAAAATAGAAACGAGCGAGTAAAAATGTGAAATCAATAATGTTACAGCAAACTGTAATGTTGTAAAATTGTACGATATTTTTACATGTATTTTACAGCTTTCAAGATGCTCAACAAAATTTAAAACATTAATTTTTGTTGATAGTACAGACTGCCATAATTTTTTAAGAAAATGAAAATGAAATACAATAACCTGATATGGTAATCACAACTTTACCCCCAAAGGCTTGAATTTCTTCGGCCTGCAAGAAACCCAAGGATTCACCAAAGATTTTTAGTTCTACATAAATATAATAATAGTTATTTACTAAACAAAAACGGAAAGTAGTACATTACTGGACGAGTAGTCAGTTTTGGGACGAGCCGTAGGCGAGTCCTGAAACCTTGAGTCCAGTAAAGACACTTTACGGGTATGTTACGTAGAATTTTTTCTTCTGCGTCCGCCAGCGACACAAAAATCATTATCGTCACTAACCATAATTAAACAATAACTTAACAAACTACAGGTAAAAACTCACTTGTTTGACAGCGCAAATCAACAAAACAACTCATCACCATGGCAACCCGCTACTTTCCGCCCTAGGCCGATAAAGACAACTCATTACCATGGCAAGCAGTTACTTTTTGGCCTAGGCCGGTAAAGATGTATTTTCCAGCCAAAAAATTGATCGGAAACAACTGATTTTCTGGACGGACGCAGAAAAATACATTTGTGGACGTTGCAGACTAATAAAATAAAAAAAAATATTTTTTTGAGTTTAAAGATATTACTCTGACAATAATTTCTATTTTACTACAGTGTTACTTTATTAACTCAACATGAAACAACAGTTTCTAAACATGCAACACTCCAAATAGGCCAAGTTATAAGGATTTCAACTTTAATAAAACGCTATAACGTAAAATAATACGTTTATAACTCGGAGGACAAGTCAGTGTTTGTGTCTATCAACAAATCATTGGTTGTTATATTTTGAACATTTTGACCAGGGCACTTTACTCGCACAATATGTAGTTATAGGAAAAAATGCCAAGGATAGAACTGCAATAAAAAAGGATGACAACAGAGACCAAAATTCTTGGGGTAGCCAAACGGGGGTAGTTAAGAACCAACAACTGAGAAATATACAGCCAGTCAAAAAATAAGGAAGTTTGTTAATAACATTTTTATTTTATTGTTCGCTTTTATTTAAGGTGTTATAAGTTTATAATTTTACTTTAACTTCTGGTTATTTTATACTGATAATAACTTTTCACAGAAGCTTTTTCGAGAACAATCGTACCTGACATGTTTAAGATTTAAACCACTTGACAAATACGTTTTTGTTTGCATCTTATCAGTGATGTTAAACCCATGTAATTTTATTTATTACTGAATAGTACTATAAAATTAAACCTTTTTTAATAATTTATTATCTGTAAAACTTTCTATGACTGCTCTTGTATTTTTGTACCACATTAAGTTTCAATATTTTGTTACATATTTAACAGGTTAAGGTTCATTGAACATCTAAACAACACTGTAGACAGTAAAACCAATTAACGGTCGTTGGTTTGAAGTTTGTAAACTGCCAGTTAGAATTTAAATTTAGTTACGATCACGAGTAGGTGTATATATGGATATTCCACCTGTCTGTTGGACTAAGTGAATGCGAGAATAAGACCAAAACAACTGCTGGCGACAAAAACACGCGAAATTTGTTTGTTTTGCCGACAATGAATATTTTATAACTTGTATAACATCCCCTTTTGAAGCACATGGCTGTATTACCAAGAGACATTTGTAACTCGTTTGTAGGTTTTCACTTCGTTTACAATTTTTTTTAACACAAATTCGTTTTAGGATATTACCTTCCTCAACATTATAAATGCATTTCCAAAAAAATTTATGATTTTTGATTTTATATTATTTGGTAGAACGGAACGATACACTGTTAAGTTTTAGGCAATGCTGCTCTAGTTTTGTTATCAGTGGCGCGTTAAACGGTCATGGGGCCTTGGGCAAATTTTAATTTGGACACCCCATGTCCAGTGTTGAATTCAGACATGTTTTCTACAGCCCATGCAAAAAAAAAGAACAATTATAGATAAAGTTTCATTAAAAACAAAACAAAATTAATTGGATGACATTTACGAACAATTAAATGTAGGTAATCCAAAGTCAAAATGCATATATAATACACTTTATCGAATATAAGTATACTATTACCTATTGCACTAAATAACGAATAAGATTAATAAAAGAAGAATTAAAATAATATGCGTATATAAACTACAGTCATTTAATTAAACAATTTAAAAAAAAAAAACACAGTTCTTTACAAAACAAATACAAAAAATTTGCAATTACTAACAAGGGAGGGTCTCGAGATGTTGTCGCTAGAATCTGATCAAAGCTGTGTTTAGTGCATTAAAAACTACATGTTTTGCAGAGTTATACGTGCCACTGGCCATTTCCCTCAGAAAAATAGGGGAAAAACTAAAAAGTTGTTAAATAAAAGTAATTTTTGCGATCGCGTTGGCTATGAAACCGTCACAGATAAAATCGAAATTCCTCTATTTACCAATGCGCGCACCCTTTGCAAGTAAATCGGTGCAAATTTTTTGAAAAAATCTTGAACGGTTCCGGAGAAAAACGCAAAAAACGAGGTCCTTGTAAAAACGGTTTCCCCTATATTAAACGCCTATGCAAGTCGCATAGATTTAGTTATACAATTTCTCAAATCACAGCGCCTTTGCAGGAGTTTCGTTTTTGACGTTTTTCTCTGGAACCGTTTAAGATTTTTTTTAAAACTTTGCACCATTTTACTTGCAAAGGATGCGCGAATTGGTAAATAGAAGAATTTTGATTTTATCTCTGACTGTTTCATGGCCAACGCGATCGCAAAAATTACTTTTATTATTCAACCTCAGTTTTTCCCCTATTTTTCGAACGAAATGGCCTTTGGCACGTATAACTCTGCGAAACGTTTAGTTTTGATGTCCTTGATGCAATAAACACAGCCTTGATCAGATTCTAGCGACAACATATCATGACCTTCTCTGATAAGTAACTTTAAAGAAAAATAACAAGAAAGATTGAAGGGATGAATATGACAAAATTAAAACTATATCTTGACTGGAGCTTCAACAACGATGCTAAAGTCAAAAAAGTGGCCAGAAAAGCAAAAATTATAATTTATCATAAGGTAATTCTTCCAACAGTTCCTTTTGGATGCGAAATTTGGGTTTTCATTAACGATCTACATACGAATTTGGAAGTATGGGAAAGGAGCATATGAAGGCATAAAAATGGAGAATGATAAATAATAAAGAACAAATGGTCATTAAAATATAACAGCCATTGCAAGAATACAAAGGATAATTAAAAATATTTATCGTTTAACTTGAAAAAGTTTATAAAGTTAACAATATAAATTAACATCAAAATATTAAAATGTGTACCTACAAATTATTTTCAGTTCAATTCTCTAACAAAAGCTTTACAAAAAGTTTAAAAATGTGAAAAGCAGAGCTAATTTTCAATTACAGTTTCTAAACAAATTTTAACAAAACATTTTTCTCAATAAAATTAAAAAACTTTACTTGCACCCTTTTATAAAGTTTAATTTGCTAGGGTTAATTTTAAATTTCGTAAATATGGACACGTTTTAAGGAACGGTATTAATTATTTAATGCTGTCTTTAGTAACTTAGTTTGGGTAGTCTGGCGGATCTTATAGTAAATTAATTTGGGCATCATTAAAATTTACGAAATCCAGGAACACACCAATGTTATCAAAATGATTTGTAAAAACCAAGCTTTCTATTGTAATAAGCGACATATTTTGTTCAAAACAACTACAAGGGTCGTTCAACAGTAACACGTTTAGAGGCTGTAAGGCCCTCCGTTGATTTGTTGGCGGCGCGTCTCACCATGTGGTATTTTAACAAATTACACAATACTTTTTAAATGCCTTAAAAAACGTAACTAAGGTGGCTGATATACGAGGTGTGGACAAAAAGTTTGGACGAATTTTCTATCATAGATGCCATTTTTCAAGTCAGTCGCAACCATTGAATAAAAAGATAAAGGAAGGAGCGTTATAGCGATACTAAGGCGTTCAGGATAGCCTCTCAATATGGCGGATGCATGTTTCCGCTTCTCAGTGGCGTATCTAACATTTTTAAATATGTATTGATTAATGTAAATATTTGCTTTGTTTTAAATTGAGCCTGTTATTTACTTATTTATTTCTTGTTTCGTGGTTGAGGGAATTAAAAAAACGACAGCATATTTCTATATTTAGATTGTTTATTATGAGAGTTAAAAAATATGCTGTACACAAATGCACGCCACTGATATGACATACCATTTTGACAGACCACATCAAATTTTCAATACGTGATTACACTACAAAATATTAATGTCTACTTACCTATGAAACGTAATCTTTTAATTTTTTGACCTAGTAAGACTACAAGATCTGCAGCTAACCATTGTAGCACACAAAACCCTAAATATCTTGACTGTTTGACCTGTCAAAACCGGTCGCCATCAGAGGCCATTTATGTCGTCATTTCCGTCGCCGCTCAAACGCTGCAGTATAGTATTAAAAGCTCCTTCCTTTATCTTTTTATTCAATGGTCGCAACGCTTAAAAAAGAGCAAAGTGCAAATCTTTTTGACAAACGTGTCACTAGTACTTAAACAATGAAACAATATATACACAAAAATTCAGCTGCCATAGCAACGAAGTCATGGCTACGCAGATCAAACGTGTTTCTATTGAACAATCCTCGTATCAACTTCGTGGTTATGCAAAAGGCCTTGCTTCTTTCCGCAGAACATTAAACAAGAGTACAGTTAATGCTTCTTTTCTTGAATATATCTTGCGTTCATTTTAATGCTATTTATTATTTATGGTAGTAATAAATACACCTAAACACGAGGATCTTAGTTTGTTGCCTCTGCTATACGACACGATGTATTGCCGCTATCTTTGTGGTAAAACGCGTGCCGACGAAATACTTAAGATGTGACACCTCCCTAAAACATGGCGCTATATATCTGTAAAAAATCGGTTGCTCAAATTTTATACGGTAAACTTTTTCAGTTTCTTATACAGGGCAAAACTTATCATTTTTTTACTGACTGCCATGGTTGGGTAGCATTGTAATAATTTTTTAAATGTCAATATTAATAAAATGTAATATTTTCTTTATGAAACAAATCGTAATTTTTAATATTTTTATAGCATAACGTATACCTACTCCCAGACTAAGGTTGAAATGTAATTTGGCTAATAAATGCTAACATTTTGTACGAATAACCTCAATTAAAAATCACTTATATTTGTTTTCCAAGGATCTTTTATCGAAATATTAACTTTTTTTAAAATTCAAACTAAATCAATTCTATTCCCCGTCACATTCAACAATGATGCGGCCATTAGAATAACCGTTTTTTGCTTTGGCAATGTGGTTTAACGCAAATTGGAACAGCTAACAAACAAAACACTGTGAAAGAAAATTCTTGACAAAAACGACAAAGGCTTTTAACGAGGGATCCACATAATTCACAATAATTTTTCTCGTTAAATCCTTCTATTATATCATCTTGCCTCCTGTGCTTTATTGTAGCTTTTTCCTCTCTTTAATGGCACTTTTCTTTTCCTATATTTACACGCCTTTTTCATGTTATATTTTTTCCGACTTTTATAGGCATCTCAGATATTAAACCTACCACGGCGTAAATAAAATTATGACAGCGTTGAGGGAAAACTAACTTGCCGCATATAAGATTCATTATTTGCGTACGACAACGATATTGCACGACATCTGTGGGAGGAGAAGTGATTTATAATGTGATCACTTATGAAATGTAATGAAAGTGTAGCGTAATTTTGTCAGCAAATAAGTTACATGTAAATGTATTTGGTTCGCTAAAACAAATCTACAGATTTGGTGTAGATGTAGCAGCTGGATATGATTTAGTTTTTAACTTAGCAGTGTTTTTTTTTTCGACAAAATATAAACTATGTGTCGATCTAAACTTTTTCTTTGGATAAAGATAAAACAGATGAGAACAAAAACAAGTAAGTATGAGTAGATTGCTACAAATCCAAACTGATATAAACTGCTAATAGTTTAGAAACAACTTAATGTTTAAAAAAAACTGATAAGAAATACCTACACTGTTTAAGATTTCATAACGTTTAGAGGCGATTAAAGGAACCAAAATGTCAATAAAAGTTAACAAAAACATTTTTTGACGCTTGTTGACATTAAATAATTCAATTTATTTAGGAAACAGCACACTTAAAAAAATGTTCGGTCATAAAAATAAGCCAAAATACTTCAGCTGTATTACAAATTGAATCCTCTTCCAAAAACTGTAAATATATACAGGGTGTTCTCTTTATAATATAACAGTTTAGGTGATTTTCGGTTAAACCCGAAATGGAATTTTAACTAAAAATCCACAGTTGTATGTATTTTATTTGCGAAAAACACCACTCCAAATTCATGAAGCTAGGTTCATTAATGCAAAAGATGATATGCATATACAACAATCTGGTTATACCCGGTATAAATATACAGGGTGGACCAAATTCGAATTTTTTATGGAGTATCTCGGTTACAGTAAGAGTTAGCGAAAATCTGATATCAGTCTCTTTGACTATTTTTTTGAGAAAAAAATTCCTATGTAACCAGATTTTTTATAGTGCTTTCCATTTTGGCACTACAGACGAAAAATGAAATGTAATCGTTTTTGAAAATTGCAATTACTTCTTTATTTATTAAAATAGAAAAAATTGTTGTTAAGGTTTTTTATACAGATGTAAATACAGTATTTAAAAACAAAATTACTTTTTTAGCGACCTTGACTTTCGAGATAAGAAGCAAACATTATTTTAAACGAAAACCCTAGTTGGCCATGATTTTATATGAAAGAGCGTTTTTAGCTTTTCAAAAATACATAGTTTTGTATATTTGTTGCAAAAAATTGCCGAGATATGTCCAGTTTTATTAAAATTTCCTTATCAAAGTTTTCCATGATTTCGTAAACAGCTTTAATAAGGGGATTTTTACAAAACTTGATAAAGACCAACATAGAATGGTCGAAACGTCACACAAATCAAGAAGACGCGGTTCCAAACACGGGAACGAAGATTGTAACATGGACGATAGCCGCGAAAGCCTGAAGAATAAAATATTTACAAAATTAGCCCTATCTCGGTTATTTTCTGCAACAAATATATTTTTGAAACGCTAAATAAAACGATCTTTCATATAAAATCATGGCCAAGTAGGATACCCATTTAAATAAATGTAAGTTTACTGCATATTTTAAAAGTCAAAGTCAGTAAAAAAATATTAGTTTTGTTTTTAAATTAAGTATAAAAATCTGTATAATAAACATTTTGTTCTATTTTAATAAATAAAGAGCAAATTTTAAAAAACGATAAAATTTCATTTTTCGTCTGTTCGGCCAAAATGGAAAGCGATATAAAAAATCTGATTACATAGGCGCTCTTCTCTCAAAAAGAAAAAACAAGAGGCTAATATTTTGGCTAACTATTACGGTAACCGAGATACCCCATAAAACATTCGAATTTGGTCCACCCTGTATTTTTGTACTTGAACATTAACTGCTAATTATTAAAAAAATTATATGTTGAAACAAATATATTATTCTCTCATACGAAACAACGTGAGCCACGCTTATTACACTGCCGTGGGAGTAGATTAGTTTTTGTATAAGTTCTATACAATAGGTCGTAAAGCAAACTTTCATTGCACTTTTGGGATTATGTCGACAGAGTCTAGAGATTTGAAATTGTTCGTTTCCTTTTGAGAGCAACTTTTATCTGTCCTGCTGAGTAAAACCCGATGGGAAAAATTCTGTGTTCAGCAATATTTACTTTCAATAGCTTTACAGATGTAAATATGTTTTTGAAACAATGTTTCATGGATAACCATAAATTTAAAAATAAATCTATAGACATACCGATAGGAGTTTATTTCATGTTCGTCTGAAACAAATATTTAAAAATTTGCATTTATATTTTTGCAAATGCACCCTTACACCCCCTGTTTGCACCCAGAGCTGGGCAATACTTAAGTATTTTTTTACTTCAGTACTTTTTCAAGTACTTTTCCGGTACTTAAGACTTGTACTGCAGTACATTTTAAAATTAGTTACTTAGGACTTGAATCTCAAGTACTTCGGTGAAAATACTGGTACTTATTACCTGTATTAGTACTTCAGTACCACAAAAATTACTTAACTACTTTGTAAAATACTGCAGTACAGGGTGGTCTATTTTCGATGCCCATACAAGGTATCTCGGTTATTATCAGAGATAGAAAAAAAGTAAATACATAAACTCGATTTATTTTTTCGAGAGAAATTTATTGCCGTAAACAGATTTTTGATATCTTTTTTAATTTTTGAAATATAGCCAAAAACCGATTTTTGGCACTTTTCAAAAATGTTAAATATCTCGTTTAAACGAGAAGATAGAAAAAAACTTTTACGACATTTTTCGCATGATTTTTTGTGCTTAATAAGATAGCGATGTTCAATTGTTTTTTACTTATATCAATGCCGATATATTGCACCTAACTTTCTTATTTTAAATGGCAACCATAAGGAAATTATATATTTTTGAAAAACGCAAAAAATAAGCTTTCGATTCAGGTCAAAGCCAACTATGGTTGTCATTTAAAATAAGAAAGTTAGGTGTAATATATCAATATTTGTATGAGTAAAAAAAAATTGAACATCGCCATCTTATTAAGGACAAAAAACCATGCAAAAAATGTCTTTAAAGTTTTTCTCTATCTTTTCGTTTAAGCGAGATATTTAACATTTTTGATGACTTTTTTGATACTCGAAATTAAGCCAACACCATTTTTGGCTCTTTTCAAAAATGTTAAATATCTCGTTTAAACGAGAAGATAGAAAAAAACTTTAAAAACATTTTTTGCATGGTTTTTTGTCCTTAATAAGATGGCGATGTTCAATTTTTTTTTACTCATACAAATATTGATATATTACACCTAACTTTCTTATTTTAAATGACAACCATAGTTGGCTTTGACATGAATCGAAAGCTTATTTTTTGCGTTTTTCAAAAATATATAATTTGCCTATGGTTGCCATTTAAAATAAGAAAGTTAGGTGTAATATATCGGCATTAATATGAGTAAAAAACAATTGAACATCGCTATCTTATTAAGCACAAAAAATCATGCGAAAAATGTCTTTAAAGTTTTTTTCTATCTTCTCATTTAAACGAGATATTTAACATTTTTGAAAAGTGCCAAAAATCGGTTTTTGGCTATATTTCGAAAATTAAAAAAGATATCAAAAATCTGTTTACGGCAATAAATTTCTCTCGAAAAAATAAATCGAGTTTATGTATTTACTTTTTTTCTATCTCTGATAATAACCGAGATACCCTGTATGGGCATCGAAAATAGACCACACTGTACAGTGCAAAGTACATAAGTACTTTTAGTGAAAAATTTACCCATTCTGTAATATTTTTAACTGGTTGCTGACATCAAAAAGGGTTTTATACTAGTAACATCAGTAATGCTGTAGTCTCTAAGTAATATCTGCAAACAGTACTTAAGAGTACTTGAGAAATACTTAAGTACTTTTTGCAAGTATGTGCTTGTACTTAACAATCAGTACTTTTAAAAATAGCGGTACTGGTACTTATGATCCAAGTACTTGTCATAAGTACTTAAGACTTAAGTAATTTTTTGCCAGTACTTGCCCAGCTCGGTTTGCACCCATGTGTTTAACTTTAACGCATTAAATGTCTGTAAATTGAACTAGCTGGTATTGTTTTTCATGACGAAATTAAACTAGAATTCCTTGCTACCATTTTTATTGTATGCCATTATGTTTCGGATGTCACATTTATGATTTTAAAATTGCAAAAAAAATGTGAGAGTATGGCCTTTTTATTAATTGTTTACATTATGGTCATGTTGCACGTTAGCTACACATATTTTTTTTACTGCTGGCCTTTTTTTTTATACGCTACTTAATTTTTTACGTACATATTACAACATTGCCATGTTATTAGAGGATGTAATGTACACATAACTTTTATGTGTTTACAGCAACAAACGCAGTCATACGATTTATACTTTTCCCTGACATTTGTTTGTTCTGTTTCGTCATTTTTATTCGAGGTCTGTTTTAACAAACAGAACAGAATGAAGTAATATATTCAAATTTACTGCGAAAGTAGTACAAAAGTATTTTACGAGTCTAGAACTAAAAGTTTACGTTTTCCTAAAGTGGTAAATTTGCAAAAGGTGCAATTGAAGCGTGAATAAAATGCTATGTCGTAGGAATTGAAATATCGTTCACACGTTCGCATCGCGCCTCGACTTCGAAGCATCTATCGGAGCCCACGTTTGTGACATCCCGTATTCACCCCATTACTTACTTACAAACTAGATATGAAATACTGATATGGCCATATAAACCACCGAACATCTGCTATTTATGAACTGATTTTCGTATATCTACATATTATTATAATTTGATTTGCATCTTTTTTTGGCAACAGTCTTAAATAAAATTTAGGTTTAATTCATCTGCATCATTCATCTTCACATTAAACAGCTTTTGCGTTAGTTTTGTTTATATTTTATTTAAAGGTAAAAATTAAAACAAATCTATTAGGACTTGAATCTCAAGTACTTCGGTGAAAATACTGGTACTTATTACTTGTATTAGATACCCATGTAATGCCATCGAATTTAGACCAGCCTGTGCAGTGAACTTTGTCATCTTTAATAACTTTTTAACAGCAGCAATAATCACACTTAATTCAGCTTGACCCACATATTCACAAAAAAAAAAGTATTTTCCCATTTACCACAGTCAGAATAAAAGTTTGTACAATATAGTTTTTTGCAAATGTAGCGGTGAGGGAATTCATTTATTTATAGCACAAACGCTCGCACATCAATTCTTAAAATCAACAATTATAACCGCAGCCAACACGTCATGTTGTTTTGCATTAAATATATTTTATGTTGCATGAAATATACATAAATCACACTAAAGCCAGTTAGCTGTACACATTACATCCAATGGATTGTTTTAATGTCGTACGCTCAACTGAAACTACACAAATTCCGATTTAACCGACAATTGCAAAGAAAATTTGTTACATTTTTCAATCGTTTCCCATTATCGTAATTATGAACTAAAAATTTATTTCCTTTATTAATGAATAAAACAGCGTAATTGCAAAGCAGTTTGTTTCACAGTTGGAGAGTAGTTCTTTTGCGTATAAACTAGGAAAACTAATTAATGGTAGTAAAATTTAAAATTAAAAAGCAACATTTGTTTTAATTAAAATTTATATTAATTAAATGTAAATGGTTTACTACAAGGCTGTATCAAGATAATTTTCAAACAGAATATAATTATTCCCATTAATCATTTTACTTTATGTTTACTCAATTGGTTTTATTATCTGTTAATCTTCTATACAACTTGGTTAATAAAGTTTACTAAGGTATGTATTAAACGCTGTTTAAGACTAAACAGGCGTTTTATGTTGTGTTGTATTAAAGCATGTTGCTCACTAGCTTTCAGGGCCGGCCTTAAGCATATTCCACCGATTCCCTCGCCTAGGGCCCCGTGCTTAGAGAGACCCAGGGCTCAAAAAACAAAATATATAAATAGAATGCTTAATAATAGCATAGAAACAAAAAGCAATTCTCTATCATATCACTTGAAAAAGTTATTGTTTAATAGTGAAATACTAAACTTAATAAATCAACTATACCACAGTAATATAATAGATTATTTATCAAATATTATCATCAAATCAATTAACAAAGGCTTTCGTGAAATATTTCCAGTTGAAACGTTTTCGGAAACGCAAAAAGTGAAGCAGAATCTTTGGCTACTTAAATGAAAGATTTCACATTCTTGATATCTTTAGTTTTCTGGTATGATTTGCTTTTCCAAGCGACCTTAGTAAGCAAAGAATTACAAAGTGAAACCTCAGATCTGTCTTCGGAAATACTCACTTTTGAAAGATTGTGCGAATGGCTAGAAGTGTACCGGAAAAAGGTTTTAAAAATTTATTAATCGGTGCAAATGATCTTGGAAAAAATGTAGGTGTCGTTCTATAATTCCAGTCGATACGTTTACGGAAACGCAAAAAGTGAAGCAGAATCTTTGGCTACTCAAATGGAAGATTACAAATTTTTGGTATCTTTAGTTTTCTGGCATGATTTGTTTTTCAAAGTGAACTTAGTAAGCAAAGAATTACAAAGTGAAATCTCAGATCTGTCTTCGGGAATACTCACCTTTAAAAAATTGTGCAAATGGCTGGAAAGTACCGAGGACAAAGTTTCAAAGATTAATCGGTGCAAATGATCTTGCAAAACGTTTACGGAAACGCAAAAGGCAATTTGCATACCAGTCCTCAGACGACCCTGTTGTTGATGCAAAGGAAGCATACAAAATAAACTGTTTTAATCAAGTGTTAGATAAAACACTGCAGTCTCTTCAACCTCGATTTAAACAATTAAAAGAGACCATAGATGTATTTAGTTTTTGATAGACATTTCACAATAAATCCAAAGAAACTACATTAAAATGTGCTGCTGATTTACAAATTGCTTTAAAATACGGCGAATCTGTAGACTTAAATAGATTCATGTTGGAGAAAGAAATAGAAGCTTTAAAAGTAACTATTCCACAAAGTTGTTGCAATCCTTTAATTATACTTAAATATTTGGCTTGTTATAATCGTCCAACCTCGTTTCCAAATTTATTTATTGCACTAAGGATCTTCCTTACTATACCGGCAACAGTCTCTGCGGGCGAAATAAGTTTTTCAAAATTAAAATTAATTAAAACGTTTAAATTCACTCGCAATTATGTCAATTTAAAGTGAAGTCATGAGGGAGATGGACTTCGACAACCTATTAAAAAAAATTGCGGAAGCAAAATCTAGAAAGATCAATTTTAATTGAGTGTCTATTTCGTTTATAAAAATATGAATTGTTTTGCTTTCCTTCGTTCATAGTCAAATTTTATGTTTGGTTATGTTTGTAATAATATTATTTTAGCTTATGTTCGTTCAAATTTTATTGAAAAAATAAATTATTTGTATGATAATGTATAAATAATTTTTTTGTGGAGGGGGGGCCCACAGCTTGTCCTTGCGTCGAGCCCCGTGCTTACTAGGGCCGGCCCTGCTAGCTTTAATGCATACAATATATTTATTTTATCAATTAATGGCGACCATAGGATTTTTTAAGTGCTACAAATTATATAGGGCATTTTGAAGAAACATTTCAAGGTGTAATTAAAAGTTACTTTGATGTTTATGATTTTACGGTAAACTTAAAAAGCTCATTATTTTAACAAAATCCACTTAGCAAACGGCGAGTTGCTATTTTGTTTAGATTTATGCTAAAACATTTTACCGAGTCATTATTTTGATTTTACGCTTGCGGGAATGGAAAAAAGAAAACATGAAAGATTAATAACACGGCAATCTAAAAATATTTCTTTTCGCGGTTTGCAGCTTTAAGCTGGAACGTTACTGATGTTTTGTCTTTAAAATGTTTATTGTTTGGATCGACCTGTAGATATTATTTTTAGTTAACACAAAATTACTGTCAACAATTACGTCATATGTACTTTTAAAACCTGTGTGTTAGCATTTTCTCATAAAACTAACTTAAATCCTTCTCTTTCAACGAACGATGTATGGCTGTCATTTATTCCTTTTTAGGTACGCTTTCAAGAGATCAATATCGGAAGCATTTTGACAAGCTTTGATGAAGCTGGGGCCTGCCTTTTTAAGGACTTGCATAACGAGATTACTCGCCATTTATATTCTCTCTGCTTCAAACAAAGAGATTAACGAAATTGCAGTCACTCGAAGTTAGCTTTCGGTGCGTTTTACGAGAAGACACAGAACGTTGATGAAAATGCATCAGCGTGCTACGAAAATTATGTTCAAGTGACACACTACGAAATAAATTACAAGCTACGTCGGTTACTAGCGAGAAACTATATTGTGAAAATGATATTCAGCAAACATCGTAAATCCGCTAGGAAAATTTTGTATCAGTTGTGTTCAGGAGTATTGATAAATCGGGTTTTGTATGCGATTCAGAAAACGAATGGGGAAAGTACATTTTTTAAAGTGCTTCTACTTATTGGATTCGATGCGACAATCGAACTGACAAGTATGTCAAGTATGTCAAGTCCTGCTTCATATAATAAACACTAGTGTACGTACAATCCAATGTTAAAAATAATAGCTGTAGATTTTTGGAGCAGTAAGCAATAGAGTATACATTTTTTCATTTAATTTTATAAATGTGTATAAACTATTGTATTGATTTGTGTGATTGGAGTGTATTTATTGTTATTATAGAGACCCGTACTAGATTATTGTTGTTTTGTGAAGCCAATTGTTAAAGTAATTGTTTAATAAACAGTTTTATGCCAAGCGAGTACTCTAATCTGACCAGGGACGATATGTTGTAGCTAGAATCTGATCTAGACTGTGTTTATAGCATCAAGAACATCAAAACCAAATGTTTTGCAGAGTTATACATACCACTGGCCATTTCCTTCGGAAAAATAGGGAAAAAACTGAAAAATTGAATGATAAAGGTAATTTTTGCGATCGCTTTAGCCATGAAACCGTCAGAGATAAAATCGAAATTTTTCTATTTACCAATGTGCTCATCCTTTGCAAGTAAAATGGTGCAAAGTTTTTGAAAAAATCTTGAACTGTTCCGGAAAAAAATGTCAAAATTGAAACCCCTGCAAAAACGCAATGATTTGAAAAGTTGTGGTTGATCTGTTGTAACTAAATCTATGCGACTTGCAAAAGAAGACAAGTTTTTCGCATGCTATGCAAGATTTTTTAGTTTTTCTGCGCTTTATTATTGCTGCTCTATGGTCGTATCCGGGACAATCTTCGCCGACAATTCTTCGCCCACAATTCGCCCATAATTCTTCGCCTACGCCTACACAATCCTTCGCCGCCACAATTCTTCTCCGCCACAATTTTTCGCCGCACACAAGCATATCACAAATTTTGTTTGTAAATGTGATTGTTTTTATTTACAACGTAATTTTTACAGATTATTTTACATTAGGTTAGTGTAAGTTAGGTTAGGTTGTGTTGGGTTAGGTTAGGTTAATTTAATTTTTATTTATACTATAATAACACAAACAAGATTAAAAATTACAACATACGCTATTTATGTAGCAATTTTTAAACATAATATTAAAAGAAGAAGGATTAATATACTTCTACAAGAAACAACTTTAGGCTAATGTAAAATAATCTGTAAAAATTACCTTATAAATAAAAACAATCACATTTACAAATAAAATTTGTGATAATGTACAAGCGGCGAAAAATTGTGGGGGCGAAGAATTGTGGGCGAAGAATTGTGGACATGAACCAGTAATAAATATGACTGTATGTCTGAAAGTTATTTTATAAATTACTGATTTGGAGGTTCTGTTACAACTGTGTAAAAATCTTCTACACCTAATTTTACAGAAAATTATGAAAAAAATTATTCTTTTGCGATTGGTCAAAATCGAAAGTAATTTGTAACAACACAAATGTTTAAAAAAAAATTAAAATATAACAGGGATGGCAAATGTTTACAATAGGATGATTAACTAGATCAACGGTGGGCAACCTCCGGCCCGCGGGCCAACTCCGGCCCGCGTAAAGTTCTAATCCGGCCCGCGAGATCTTTAGAAGAAATAATAAATAAATATTTTCAAAAACAACAATTTTAAAGAAAAGGATTAGGTTAGTACCTAACATAAGGAAAAAGGAGACATCTACAGTTTCATTTTCGATATAATTCGTCTTATTTAAATTAAACACACATAGCTACATCTTTGTTCATAATTTAGTACTAACGTCGTAACATAGAAAGTCGTAACGCAGAAACTTCGGATATGTTCAATAATCGTTTAACGTCGGAAATGTTCGACAATTCGTTTTTCGTTTGTGGAATCCCCCGTGTAGTCACGTAGTGTCGTAGTAAATGAATAGTCGCATAGTTTTAAAGTGAAATATTTAATTAAAATTAATATTTATTTATTAAAGGTAATAAAAAAAAATCTCGTATAATTTAAATTTTAAATAAGAAAAATAATTATAAATATTTATTTTAGTTCTGAAAGCAAAATGGCATCGAACAACAGTAAAAAACGAAAAGTTGATTTGGAAAACAGAGTTTTTCAAGATAAATGGACGTCGCAATATTTTTTTATTATTGTTTTTATATTTTCAGAAAAAAATTCAAGTAACAAAAATGTGTCCATTAACTACTAAGGCCCGCGGGCGAAACGTAAATCTTATTCTGGCCCCTGTTATACAAAAGGTTGCCCACCCCTGAACTAGATGGTCGTTTTGAACTTATTTAAATATGTACTTCTGGTTTGTTTATTACCACATTTAAAAGTAAATAAAATGTTTCGTATGCTTGTTTTAGGTTTTAGAATTTTAAATTCAAAACTGAATGATATGACCAATATTTTATTTACAAAAATATGCAAATATAGAATAAGTTTATTATAAAAATTCTGTAGGTGGGTACTAGGGATTCTGTGTCGAGACAACCCGAGAATTTATTCCCGGGAATTACCGGACTTTTTGGTGTCTCGATTCCCGGGAATTGCAAAAAAAAATCCCGGGACTCGAGACTTTTCGATTCAAATTTCATATAATATAGCAAAATTTTTTGTTTTAAAATAAAACCTGTAGTCGAAACAACCCATGCCCAGCTTGTATACGAGCAGGTAACAAGTGAACAGTTAAAGGGTCGGCAAAGTGATTACGTTAATTATCTCTTTGATAATAATGTATTTACAAATATGTTGCACATGTTATTCCTAGAAGAATTCGCAAGAAATTTTCTAGAGCAGGGTTGAATTTGGTCGTTTGAAAGATCAGTCTGTCTTTTGATTTTACCCAAATACATTAGTTTTCTTGCGCTTTACGGTTACCGTCGTGTACCTACTTGTGAACTGCAGATCTCGGAATATTTCAAACCAAATTAATGAACCAACAAAGAAGTTCGACCGTGAAAAACAAAAAATACCACTATCAAAAGGAGTGCCAGATTTTAGAATCAACTGGGAACCCAACTCCGAATCTAAATCTTTTATATGAATCATTGCTCACAATTAAGCCAACATCAACGGAAAGTGAGCGAACATTTTCTATTGGAGGAATATTCATCACAAAAATTAGAAATAGGCTATCTGACTCCTCCTTAAATGCATTGGTATTTTTTAAATCCTATTTTGCCATGAAAAAGTAAATTGTATTAATTTTTTTATCGTAAACTCATTGTAATAATTACATTGATGTATTTTATATATACTCATTAAATGGATAGCATATAAAATATTTTCTATTTGTTTAAATCAGGGTGGATAAAAATCATGATTTAAAAAAAAAAATCGATTTATTTGATTTAAATCAGATTTTTTTGATTTAAATCAAATGTACCATATTATCGAATTTAGTGACATATTCACATGCTATTTCTGTTTTGTGCTTATATATGTATTTAATAATCAATATATTTAATTCATTGGTGAATTTTTGTCAAAATGAAAAATTAAATATAATGATTAAGAATTTTGAAAAAATCAGTGCTAAATGGTGATGTTTAATTAATTATATACAGGGTGAGTCATTAGTGCGGGATCGGTCGATTGTGGCTAAACGGCTTGAGATATGAAGTTGATTCAAATGCTATTTTATACAGTTTTTTCTAAACAATAAAAATATTTTCAAATATACAGGGTGAGTCACCTTTCTGGAACTAATAGCAACTTTTATATTTCAAATACAACACCCAATTTTTTATTTAATATTTTTGACAGCCTTAATTTCAGCTTTGCATCAATATAAAGTACTAAAGGTTTTTATACGGCGTTGTAAAAAAAAAAATTATTTTCTAAATTATTCAAGGTCTTTATTTTTAAAAAATTCTCCTGAAGTTATTTTGAAATACAGAGTTGTAATTTGGTATGGACATGCAGAAAAAATTTCTCTGTTCGCTCGATATGAAAAAATTTGAATTACACATACAGGGGTGTTTATAAATAGGTGGCAACTTCCATGATTTTCAAAAGCTTGTAACTCGATTTTTTCAAATGCAAACCCCTGTATTTTTTTATGTCATCGAATTCGTCTTTAAAAGAGCTTCATATTTTGTTAAGTATGTCCTATACCCAAAACTCATACTTTTCGAGATATTCGACATTTTTTTCCAAATCGTTATTGAAGCAATAGAGTGCCGTGGAAATTGAAAAAACTGACTGTTCACTACGCTAACGTCAAAAACTTGTCATTTATATTTTGAATTATTGCATTTCCACAATGAATATTACTTTACAAGAGCAAATTGATATGGTTTATTCACCATCTCGTGTATTTAATTACTAATAGTAATACAATTTTGTTTTATTATAAATTAATATTATATTGTACTCACATAATCTGTGATTTAAATTGATAATTTTTTTAAAAAAATCTCTTGATTTAAATCAATGATTTTTTTTTTAAAATCACTTGATTTAAATCATGATTTAAATCGTGATTTAAATCATGATTTAAATCGTGATTTAAATCAATTGATTTAAATCTGCTCAACCCTGGTTTAAATCCATTTATACCTACTCACATACAGGTATTTATCTGTTTTTCCGTTAGTAACATAATTTGATTTTTTACATATTTTTTTTACGTTTCAAACGAAAAATAATCAAAGTCTCGAGTCTTTTAAAAATTTGTGTCTCGAGTCCCGGGAATTGAAAAAACTCGAGACTTCAGAATCCCTATTGGGTACCCGGGTACCCGGTCTTGATCAACGTTGTATATTTCGGTTATTGGCATAAGAGTTAAATTAACATTTGCAATAAGTTTAAAATGATCTAGTTTTTCTTTTAATAAGGGTTACTTTTTTTAGCAAATAATAAAAAATTACTAAATTAATTTTGTACTTGATTAAATATTAATTAACACAGTACGCATTTACTGAAGCAAACAATGAATTTTCGTTGCTATTATCGATTTTCTGCTTAGTGAGCATGCACTCAAAACACCTACTTGAATTAGATTAATAGCCTCTGTACTTGTGTACGGCTGCGAAAATTTATTACAGAATCAGATTAACCGAAACAGATTTATCTTTGAGCCTAAAGTGGCGTGTCAAACTGCTTGTACGGGAAATATAACTCGCTCAACTTGAAAATACTTTTGACGAATTTAAGCGCATAACTCAAGCCGTAGCAGCACTGGAAAACTTTTTGAATAAACTTCTTCAAAGATTATTTATTATATTAACGCTATGTAATTCATTTTAGAAGATTTTTCATAATCGCGTAACAAAAATTTTTATTACGCCCTAACACCTCCCGGTAGAGAGCATTAAGAAGAAGAAGAAGGTTGGTAAATATTGCGACGGACCGGACTGCACATAGGCCGCACTGTTGGGGAAGAGTACTTATTACTCTTATATTTATTGTTGTTAATTATGGCTCGTGATCGTCTTTATAACGTGGTTGGACCCTCAAACGTTGTTTTACGTAGTACACAGGTCTAGAGCAATTATTACACGGTAAGAAACAAATTAAACACAACAATTTTAACCACAAACTCCTTTATTTTTCGACCCACTGTACATTTCTCGATGGTTGGTTCTTAACTACTGCGACTGTCCCAAAATTTTAGGTTCCCTGTTGCTATCCCCTTTTTTATTGTAGTTGCATCTTTGTCATTCTATCCTATAAACACATATTTGTGCGCGAGTAGTTTGTTCTACTTATGATATACAACTTTATCAACAAATTGTTTGTTAATTGACGAAACCCAAATGCTGGCGTTGTAGGACCCAACTTAAGACCATAATATTTTAACGTGAATGTGTTTAACTAAAGTTGAAATCCTCATAACTTGGCCCTTCAAAGTGTTACATGTTTTAGTAATTGATGCATCAGCATTTATTCCAATGTTATTCATTTAAAAGTAAATGAAATAACATTGAAGTAAAATAAAAAATTTGATCTCAGGCGGGGTGTCACAATATGAATGAGAAGTCGTTGAACTTGAATAATGGTAACATACATTTTCCGGTTTCTGAGAAACTTTGAAGTTTTCTTGAAAAAGTTTTTAATCGAGTTTTAATCAAAAATTTATAAAGCATAGAAAGCAATTATGTGTTAGGCAATAAAACGCTGTTACTCGAAATACCTACACGAAAATACAAAAGCAATTTATTTCTAATATATATTAACTTTTAATAAAAAATTTGAGTATGGTTTAGTTCGTTTGGCAATATAGGAGTTATGCGATATTGAAATCTAACGAAGTGAAAAATTCAGCCTTCTTTTGCGACGTTTTTTTTGTTCTTTTAATTTACACAACGATTCCACTAAGGTTTCAGTGTGATTTAAGGGTAGTTCACACTAGCGTCGGGACACTAGGTGCCGTGGCATCAAATGTCGTCGTCTGAACAGCCTGATGTCGCGATGCCACGATGTCACGACACTAGTGCCGCGAAATTGCAAGTATTAGCAATAAAGTTCTTAATACATACGTATATAGGGTTGCAGAAATCATGAATGTGTAAAGAGAACAATAATTCAAATCAAAAAGAAGAACAAAAAGAGATCATTACCGAATTAATTGAAATAAACACATTTATTAAGAAAAAAAATGCACAATTGTAGAAAAAATAAAATATTCCTCTATATTATTTCTAAATATACATAAATCACAGAAAATTATTTTCTTTGACTGGAGAGATCACGTCCTAATAAACTAACATAACTTAAAGTATCCTTCTACTGAATAAAATCGATTATTTAGTTTCCTTTCCATGTTATTAATATGAAGAGAGAAATATTTATTCATCAAATAAAATCATTAAAATCTTTTGGTTCTTTGAGAAACATTTTTCTCAAACATTCAATTTCTTTTTAATAAAATTTAAGTTTTTTAATTATAGATGTTAACAAGTTTCATATTTTTTTGAGTTTGAAACTTTCGTTAAAAAATCTTTATGTTTAAATCTCATCATAAAAACTATTACAAGAAATGTTTTTGTAATTATCACACAGTTACAATTGATTTGACTGTTGATACATTTAACCTATTCCGTTCTTTCGTCCATTGTGCCTCGACAATTGAAAAAAAAATTCAACGTTGGCATTATATTATAAGCAGGAATCGCAAAAAATATTGACACAATTTTAACAATTCTAAATGGAAATTAGTATTATTTGAATTTTAAAATACTCTTGCCACTTCAAATTTGTGCTCATTATTTTAAATTCTGAACCAATGGTGCCAACTACAAAATTACCAAACATCACTAGTAGCACTAAATAATGAGAGTTTACAGCTTTAAGTTTAAGTTTGAATATTAAATGAAATTTAGCAAACATTCTCATTTCAAGAAGGAGAGACCGAAAAAAGAGAACAGAAGTGAACAGTTTTGCATAAAAAAGAAAAAGAAATATCAGAATAAAAAAACAGAACATGTTCTCTTTAAAAGAGATATTCTGGCAACCCTAAAATCTATAAGGAGAAAAGTGAGATATTTTACTGCCTTGTAGGAGTCTTCCCAGCATAGACGGTTTCAGGAATTATTTATTTTGTTTTCGTTCTTGAACGAAAAATAATAATTTCGTTTTAATTTTAGTTCTCATGAAAATTTTGTTGATTTCGTACAACGTTTTCGTTCCGTTCTCAGTCCTTTATTTTAACCGACAGAGACTTAGTTGAATTCGCAAAAATGTACATGTAATAGAACATAATTCGTGTTATTTGTAAAAATATTCAAGTCTCCTCTGCAGAAGCAGAAATTAAAATTATAAGGATATCACATTAAATTACACCTCTTTTCTAGTTTTAAAAATATCCTACAGTTTCTGAGCTTGACTTTAAATAGAAATCAAAACAATTAATGCAAACTTAATCGTACGAAAGAAACGGTATATGATAAAGAAAAGCAGGAAAATCTTCAAACCCTGATATAAAAACACCTGCAGAAGAATCTGAAACCAATAACACCTTTAGAACGCAATAATAATACTGCTGAAATACTGCAATCGCAAGATCATATTTCGTGTCAAGCGATTGAAACCTGATACCTGAAGTGATGATTATGTTGATGATGCTCCAAACGCGCTGCAAAGCACTTTCAAATTTTTTATCTAGAGATGGGTACATCAAAAGATTAAGTAAGAAGGTATTACACATAGACCACCAAGTGTCGATATGATTGCAATTTTGTTTTGATGTAATAGTATATTACATAACAAGAGTTGTAAGAAGCATATTAAGCACGAGTGGAAAATTGCGCACGGAGTCGCGCAGCGGCGAGTGCGTATTTCCACGTGTGCATAATTGCTTTACAACTCGTGTTTTGAAGCATACTTTTTCTACGATCACATAATACCTACGATTTTAACGGCTTTTTGGCTAATATACACGTGTAATTACGTTGTTTTGTCAATTTTGACGTAAGCCTACTTTGACATTTCTAGACTAGTGTGCGTTTTGCTTACCGTGCGTTATAACTCACTTACTAGGCATGCAGGAAGTGTTTGACGTGAGTCTACTTTGATCATTTCTTTACAAAAAAAAACTGTGCTTTTTGCTTACCGTGCGTAAGGACCCACTTACTATGCAGGCTGTACGGTAAGTCATTTACATTAGTGGTTTTAGAAAAACAAAATTAAATCTTCGTAACTTAATGTGCCATGAAAAATCGAATACAACGTATTGGGCAGGTGAAATAATTAAACTTTTTAGAAGATATATGAAATAATATGAAAAAACTCCAGTCTTCAATTTCTGGTTTTTATGCATTTTGAAACACATTGGATATTGCTACACATTGAACTTTATTGGATGTGCCTCTCTAATGCAGTTGTATTAAGGGACATACCCAAAGAAATCCCATCCAGTGGTGCAACCTGTGCACAACCAATACGTTTAATATTAAAAAAACATATTTTACAGCAACATGCAGATGCTGAATGGTATGCCAATAAACGAAACACCTTTACATAAATTCTATAGCGTGGTTCTTTGTTTTCTTGGAAAAGCAATATTGTAAAGTATAAAACCAGATACCTATTCGAGTACGCTTTTTTCGTATCAGTGAGAAAACCAATATATTCAGTGTTCGAGCTTTTACATTATTTGAAACTCGAAGCGCATAAGTAAACATATTTGTTCCCTGTAGAAAATGTAAATAAAATTAATTTCAGTAAAAATATTTAAATAATTTTTTTAGTTTAAAACTGTGCATGTTATTATCATCTACCTACTACTGAGATTTGAATTGTTATAAAAAAAACCTTGAATATACAGAATTTAGGAACATTTCAAATGCAAATGGTACGTCCTTCTATAACAGGGGCTGCCAACCTTTTTTGCGCATCGACTTCCTTTTTTTTAGCCTTTGTATTTTACATCAAACCCTATACAGGGTCCCAGACTCCCAGATAACATTTCGAGCATGGGAATCTCGCTTATTATGAGAGATACAGGTTTATTTAAATTAGATGATTTGTTTCTAATTATGAGAGGAGCCGCAATGCATTTTTAAAACTATCCCAAAGCCAATTTGACGGCCCATAAGAAAAAATGAAGTTAGGGGTAATATCTCAAAAAAAGTGATAAATAAAATCTAAGATAATGATTACGTTCTACATAAAAAATTACCTTCAGAAGGTACAAATAAAATTGATTTAATGATTAAGACAAAAAAGTTATGAGAGAAAAAGAAATTCGACATTTTCATATTTTTTGCTGTACATCTGAAGCACGAGCAATTTTGTACTTTTAAAAATTTATTGTGGCCTCGAAAAGGCTTACAATAAGAGCTCATATATGTGTTAATCTTGCGCATTTTTACCGTATATTTTTTAAATTCCAAACTTGTTATTATCTATTTGTTTTAAACAAAACTTTTAATTCGATATCTTTTCTAATTTCAAATATTTGTTTGTAAAGTATTGCACAACGTGTTAGTTGCACAAAACACTCAACAAGATTTCTGAACAATACAAATGTTTTAAAATAAATGAATTTAGTTTTAAAAAATGTAATAAAAAAGTTTAAAAAGGTAGATCTTATTTAATTGATCCTCATTCGACCACTAATAGATATCAACCCCTTAAGATTTATTGACCCCCGACCAACCTCTACAAGTTCATCAGTCCCTTTTAAGTTTTCATCGACCCCTATGGGGGCCATACCGAAACCCTTGTTCTAAAATCTAAATCTGTTGGAGTTTTTTACCTAATTTTTCTTAACGAATACATTACATTCGTTGAAAGTGACTACCAGTCGACAGGTGACTACTGTTAATTTTTTTTTTTAATTATTTCCTGTATATTTTAACGACGAAAAGTGCAAAATTATCCTCTTATGACGATATAAAATTTGTGGAATTTATTTTTAATACTTTTGAATATATCGGCCAATGTTTATACTTATTTTTTAAATGAATTGTTTTTAAGGATTTTAGAATAAATAAAACTACAATTGATCACGAGACAAGAGTTTTAAGACTGGTTTAGCATTATGACAACAAATCATTAAAAAGAAATTCATTGTTGAGCTTGTTTATGTTAAAAATGAATCACTGAAATAATCCAACAATTTATCAAATAAAAACGTTTTATATCTGCCTGCATTGCATATGTTCGTTTCGACTTTCAAAACAATAATGGGTGGGATGCAACCAACTTTTGCGTTGGTTTAACGGTTATGGCTTATAGCTGTTTCAAAGGCGTCTTAAAACTTTTGTTAAGTGCCGCAATTGCAATAAAATAATACGTATAAACCGTTAGGAGAAAAGTGAAAAAGCTTTTGAAGTACAAATTTTGCGTAATCGAAGCATTAAGAAGAATAAAATTTTACAGTGAGAAGCAGGTGGATTTGTAAAGTTAACAACAACTAATAAAATAAAGTTTTGTAAATTTATGTGATTTTTGGAGTGTGATAAATGTTAAATATGTTTATGACAATTACAAGTGGGTGCATAAAACACACTACATGTTTGGGTAACAATTTTACATACTGTGGGTAATAAACGATCTACAAAATTAACAATGGCAGCACCAGTTGCACTAACCGCATGTGCTTAAAGCAATTACGTTTTTATTGCTTCATTAAAATCATGGTTGTGCCGGGACATTAATATATTTAAGACTAGGATTATTCACGATTCCAAAAAACATAAATTTAATTTTAACCCAGAATTTTTATCACGAAGGCTCTAGAATTATTACGTGAAATGAAATTTTACTTCTTGTTCCGAACATTTAAGTGAAATGTATTTTTATCAGGCTCACAACATATTTCTTGAACGGCCCACCCCCTCATTATAACCAAATTGCCTCATATCAAATGATAAATTCACTACCACAAAAGCACAGCGTTTCATTAAACGAGTTTTGGGGTTGATAATGTTGCTACATTCGCGAAATATAAAATTTCCTTTAGGCGCTTTAATTTAATCTTAACGATTACGTGTTTAATAAAAGCAACCGTTAAATAAATATATACAGAGTGTTTACCTTCCACCGCCTTATTCGACACCTTTTTAAATATTAGATGGAGAAAATTATAAAACGTAAGCTGTGGCGCGCCGTGCCTGGGGTGCCCGGGTGCAGGTAATCAGGGGGCGCATGCATCGAGATAAAATTGTGTTCATGCAAAAGCGATAGGAGGCCGAAGGAATGCAGCGGGTTTACCTTAAAAATAATTTGCTTCAATACGATACGAGCTGAACAAAAGGAATAGCATTTGCTATCAGGGTGACCAGGTGAATTGTTGCTTGATCGCCAAAAAAGCGCACTAAAGTAGCCAAAATCGCCAACAGAGGACGCCTATGTAGTCAAAATTGCCAACTCACTTTCCTTATTAAGTTAAAATTGGAACAGGAAAAATATGTGATAAAGGGTTAAATAGTTTATTACATACCAAGCGGGGAAGTGGATCATTACAGCCAAGTGCTAGGTTAGATGCACGAGGCGCGCAGCGCCGAGGGCAGCTATGGCACGTTGTTTTTTTCTGCACGGGGGGTTAATTGTCTGGGGGGTTTTTACACGGGGGGTTATTTGTGCGGGAGTTATTTGTACGGGGGGTTATTGTCCGGGGGTTATTGTCCGGTGGGTGATTCTCCAGGGGGTGATTGTCCTGTTACCCTCGGAGAATATCAATTTTAGTAATAAAACAGGCTTATTGTTTTTGAAGGACAATTAAATTTTCTATGATACTAAGAAGATATAGCGAGTTGTATTTAAGGAAAAATGAGTTTCTATATGTTTACAGTTTCGTTATTTTGACCGAGCCCTGTATAATATTTTAAAAATGTAGAAAAGTATTAATTAATTTATTGTCAATCCAAATTTCATTCGTAGACTTATCGCCATCTAGCGGAAAGTTATGTCGATAAGTTCCCGATATTTCCACAGGCTTCTGAACTCCGAACCTACGTTTACTACTACGTTAAAGTAAAATGACAAAGTCAATTTTCATTTATAATACGCTTGCGCTTGCGAAGCGAATAATACTAACTTCTCTCTACTCTCTATAAAATGTTGCCAATTGTACATTTTTTATTCGTGACATTAACAATATGGATTTAGGGCGCAAGAAATGAGTTCGCACCCCGGCGATTAATACCAACGGCGCGCCACTGAACGTAAGTTATATCATTAGTTATATATTTTGAACTGTACGGAGCTTTTTATTTTTACGCGTCACAAAGCTTGTAATTTTTAGTGAAACACTAATTATTAATGTTTTTTTGACTCCGTAAACTTTAGAGATTGTTCAGCAAACGTAAGAGAACGCTATCATGAATTTGTTTGAATATTGCTGTTGAATAGTACATGAAAAATGAATGCCGTCATCCCAACGCCAGATTGAATAAAGATTAATTAGTGTAACAAATTATATTAAAATAAACCCCTTTGATAAAAGCTCGTCGGTACACTCATTTTGTGGTAGCACGCAAAGCGTGGACAACTGAAACTTCTAGATAAAATTTATTTCATACCACACTTTTCGTAATTGATTCCTTAACAAACTGTTTGATAAAAACTGCTATAGATGTCTTACGAATAACCAAGACTCAGCTTAACGATAATAATAAAAATATGTTTATTTCATTGTTTATATTCTTAATTTCTGGGGATCTAAATTAGAGATCTCTGTCTGAGAAATAAAAGAACAAAAACAAAATATAAAGAGATGAGGAGAGGCATTGAATACCATATTGGCAATCTTTTTAAGTTAGCAATTAGGAGTGGAAAGAAATATGATTTTGTAAGAGAAGGTCACGATATTTTACCGTTAGAAGACAATGTTTCTTGCATCAAGAACTTCAAAAATATATATTTTTTAGAAAACAAATATGAAAAAAACTTAAAAATTGAATAATAACGGTAATTTTTGAGATGATAATATACAGGGTGGTCCTCATAGAACGGCCACTATTGGTGTCTCATAAACGGTAAAAGCTACAAAGAAGTTTAAATTAGATAAATTGTTCCCCTTTCTGAGACCTATTCAGTGATGCTCTAATGCAATAGTTTCCAACCTTTTTGTACCTCCACCCCCATTTTCTTAAAAAAAATTGCGCCCCCCTCACTTTTTGTAACAATCTAATTTTATAAATACTGTCCTAATATAATAATTATTTAATGGACTACAAAACAGTTTAACATATTCTGTTATTCTGTATAAATAAAGTTCTTGTTGTTTATATTCAAAAATTATATTTCGGTAACAGCTGCGCACCCCCCTTGCAATAGTCTCGCGCCGCCCAGGGAGGCGCTTCACAGGTTGGAAGCCACAATGCTTTAAAAAGTTCCATGGCACGCTAGATAATAAACAAAAATCGAAACGGGCAATTTTTTAAATCGTTAATAACTCGATTATACTTGATGGTACAAAAATATTTTTGGGAAAAAGTTGTAAATTTTTTCACGCACTGTAAAATGGTTTCAATATTGTTTAAATTTTCAGATAAATTACAAACTTGCATTTTTTTAATAGAAACAATAGTTGGCTATGATCTCATGAAAAAGCATTTGTTTCCCTCTTTTTAATAATATAAGCTCTAATGTATTTATTTTAATATTAAGGCTCAAAACAAATAAACTTCATCAAAAAGTCCCTACGAAGCTATAGAGTGTCATGTAATTAAACAATATTGAAACAATGAATGTTTTTATTTAACAGTGCGTAAAAAAATCTACAATTTTTTCCCAAAACTATTTTTGTACCATCAAGTATAACCGAGTTATTAAAGATTTAGAAAAAGATGCCCATTTTAATTTTTGTTTATTATGTAGTTTGCTATGGAACTTTTTTCAAACAGTGAAGCATCATTAAATAGAGGTCTCAGAATGGCGAACAATTTGTCTAATTTAAACTTCTTTGTAGCTCTTACTGTTAGCAGGATCCCAATAGTGGCCCTTCTATGTGGACCACCCTGTATATATATTTAAGGTTTAATTGTAACAAAGACTTTTTACTGGTATTTAAAAAGGTTTTTATTGTTTCTAATTTTTCATAAAACCGACATGTTTCATTGACTTAATTTTGTCAGCATCCTCAGGGAAGTTTTAATAATGTTAAAGTATTATTAATGATCTGATATTTATTTTTTTATTGAAGAAAATCAGCAACGACTAGAAATATGTATGTTAAAACTACATTTATTAAATGATACACAATTGTGATAAACGAACAGGTTAAAAAAAATTTGAAAATATATAAATATATCTGTATATTCAACAAACCCTATACACTATATATATATATAGTATATTTAAGTAGCATCTTCTGAAATTTTTATTCATTTTGTTAATTATTGATTGCAACCCTTAAGGGAAACGACTTTTTCACATTTCCACTTTACAGATGCATAATTTATTCTAGGGTCTTTTTTAATGATACCGCTGGCCTTAATGTTTGCAAAGCTGTGAAGCGTGTGCTTTGGAGACATCTTTTTCTTGGATTTTAAGTGTTTATTTTAAGTTATTACATAAAAATATTTTCTCTAAAATTACAAAATTATCTTGTCCAAAAAAAGTCAGTTAAAATGAAAATAAATTAGGATTATGCATGAACGACCCAAGCACTTTGAACAGAACAGGATTGCCCATCCAACACGCATGAATTGTGCATTACCTCAGTAACTTCTTTATTTCAGCTTCAAAAAAACATCGAGTACCAGAAAACGATTTGCGAAGATTCATTCCATGGATAGGTATTGACATTACCAAGCATTTTTACAGAAGCAGAACAGTAAGCGAACAGAAAGTTATAAATTACGTCCATTTGGAAGCACGTGTTGAAAGCTAAAATCGAGTTCTGCATGTATCCGTGCTGGCTTAACGACAAAATTATACGATTTAGCTGGAGCCTGCATTTTAAGCGATGCATGCAAACGGATTAGATTCAAATGTAAAACGCATTTTTACCACTTTGCAACTGCTTAAAACCAATTTTTAAATCAATTTTTGTTTTAGAAAAAAGACACCATGAAAAAGATCATTTCTTCGGTTATACCAGCATTTAGGAAAAGGTTTTTGGTTTAAATTAAAAATTTAAATCATAGATTAGTTATAAAATAAATTTCTACTAAAGTTTTCTACAGATAAAATTGTTAAGGATCAGACTGGATGTCAAGATTTGAGGATACAATTACCTAAAGGGTTTTCTGGAAGGGACCCAATCATCTCTAAAACTACTTCACTTTCGCCGCCGGTGTGCCCCAAGATTCCATACTGGCCCCTCTTCTCTTCAATCTTTACATCTCAGACATTCCCCAACCCAACCCTATAGGTAAGCGCCAAAATTTCCCGGCTTGACATAGATCCAGGTATCGCAGGCGGGTCAAAATTTTCCAACACATTGGTTCAAATCATATTAGCCTTGGAAAATAACAAAAATGGATTTTATGTCAATTCGTTTTCTTATAACTGTCATTCGTTCATCACGATGATTAGTGATGTCGCCGAGACGAGAAATTTCTCGATCTCGTCTCGTCTCGTCTCGAAAAGTCGAGACGAGAAAACCGTTTTTCTCGTCTCGGCAATTCGAGGCGAGACGAGATTTCAAGACCCGAGATCTCGACGAGACGAGACGAGACTCGAGAATCTCGAAAATGTTTTTAATTTGTTATTTAAATATTTAACGTTGGATTTTATTTTTTATTAAAGTAAATAATCTTATTATTTCATTATTGTTTGTAATCAAATGTTTATATACTAAAATAATTTATAATTATTGCCGATCAACGCCTTTATATTTTCTTTATTGTAATAATACTTGTAATGTATAAAAACATTATATTAATTACTAATGTTTTTGTCATTCATTTTGTTAATTTTATTGCAAAGAGAAATTATTATAAAAAATGTAGGTAGATATTAATAATAATTAAGAAGTTATGAATTACTTTTATTATCGCAATACTGAAAATATATACGCAGTATTGATAGGCAATAATTATTTTTTATTTTAAGTATTCGTATAGTCGTAATCGAAACTCGCCCAATCATATTTTACTTTTGAGTTATGGAATTAAGAAACAATTCATGCATTGGCCAAATTATTAAATACTTACGTGTTGCAATACGACTGCTGTTTGATGATTAACAGGAAAATGTCACCATAGGAACTGATGTAAGTTAATTACTTTGTATATCAAGTCTGCATATTAGCTATTTAACGTACTGAGAGACAATAGAGGTCGCAAAAAGATTTGCCAACGATGTTACAAGTGCATCGATGTCAGGGGATTATATTGAAAAATAAAATTTAATTTTGAGTCTACGCTGTTTTTTTCATAGGTAGTCAGGCCGGGAAATTTTGGCGCTCATCTCGTAGGTGTATTAGGGTAAAAAAGTCTGAAAACCACCGAGTAAAAATATTTTATCTTGGAATTCTTTTAAATTTATCACCGTTAGATATTTTTATCCTAGCCGCATCGATCGATAAAAAATTAATTATTAGAACAAGTTAGCTGCAGCGACGTGGTAAATATATCATATATTTAATTAATATCATGACCTAAATATACAACGATACCTCAACGTCGCGCCTTGCTACGAAGTAACAACCGCAAACAGCCTTTATATTAAACTCACGCAACTCGGTGAGCTACAAACACGGCCAAATCTGTGCTATACATTACACATCTTATTTGCTAATGAGCTAAGTTATCCCGTCAACTATTTATGAAGACCTTATTATAATATTAATTTACTGCACAATGAACAACCCCAGTTCAATTGTACAGAAACGGATGTATCGTATCGTATACCTACCTACACATTTATACCGTCGTTCATAGCAAAGGTTTTAAAAATTTATCACGTTAAAACATGAAATAAAAAACTAAAAAACTATTTCTATAAAGATTATATGCCGAAAATTTGAAACAACCAACGAAGAATTATGAAAAAGAAAGATTTTTTCAAAAACTTTGCACCATGTTACTTGTAAAGAATGCGCGCATTGGTAAATAGAAAAATTCAAATTTTGTTTCTGACGGTTTCATGGTCAACGCGATTGCAAAAATTACTTTTATTATTCAACTTTTCAGTTTTTCCCTTATTTTGCCAAAGAAAATGGCCAGTGGCACGTATAACTCTGGAAAACATTTAGTTTTGATGTTCTTGATGCAATAAACACAGCCTCAATCAAATTCTAGCGACAACGTATCGTGACCTTCCCTGGTCAGTAAAGACAAAGTTCCGGTTAAATTTTATCCTAATGAATCAGATTCGTGACTGAGAACAGATTATTCCAATTTTGATTGATTTCTATGGAAAATGTTGATTTTATACTCATCCAATGTAGTATTCGTCCGTCGTTCAGTAACTGATTAATGACGAATATAGAGGTTCTACTGCATTTATAACAACGGGTACATGGAATGGCGAAGAAGACTATTAAAAACTCCCAAATCGTAATTATTTTTTAATAGGTAAACTTTTACAAGCAATTAAAAGTTAAGTAACTCTTAAAGCTTATGACTCTGAAATGTAACATTTTTTGTACGTTTCTTTTTTGGTTAATAATAAGATCATATAATTACAAATGGTTTAAGTAAATTTATTTGCTTAAAACCGGTGTACTGAATTCCATTCTACCGGTGTTGTACAACTAATCTAGTATAAGATTAACGAGCATTTTTTTCTTAATAGTATCTTAAGCTAAAGCGTTTACTATAGGTAAGGTACTGAGTTTAGATTTTTGCAGCTTTTCATTCGCTTCTCGTTCATTATTTCCGACTGCCAAAACACCTGTATCATCTGTAAATGTAGCAATCATGGTTTGTTCCGTTTCTGGTATATCCTATGTGTTCCTATAGTAAATAGAGCAGTGGACCTAAAACACTGCCCTGTGGCACACCAGCTCTTATTGTTCTCAGTTCTGAGTATTGATCATTGCATTTGATTCTAAACAACCTCTCATTGATGTAAAATTTCAACAGTAGACTGTAGTGTTTTGATAGAAGTTGTTCTAGTTTGAACTCTAATCCTTTGTGCAAGACTTTATTAAAAGCCTGGGCAACGAACGTCCAGAAAAACAGTCGAACATTTTTCTTTTCTTCTAATGTTTTCTCCAAGAGATCAGTAATCCTATGTACCTGGTCTATGGTTGCATGATTGTTCCTAAATCCAAACTGATACATTTGAATTATACACTTTTCTTCTATTATAGGTTATAGCCTTGTTAAGAGGAGTTATTCATACAGTTTGGATTGAACTGGTAGAAGTGATATCGGTCAGTACGATGATACTTCATTGAGCGGTTTACCAGGTTTAGGAATCATGACCACTTGTGCTATCTTCCAGCACCTAGGAACGTATTTAAGTCTAATGGAAGCATTGATTAGGTTGGTCACTTTGAAAATTCATTTTCGGGGCAGTTGCTTCAGGATTTCTCCAGTTATGAGAACGTATCCTTGTCCTTTCTTCGGACTAATGTTTGTTTTAACTTCCAGTTTAACTTCTGTTGATGTAACTAGTTTTATTTTGAGAGGAGGGTTTTCTATTATTATTGGAAGATTTTCATCAATCTGTGTATCGTATGGCTGAAATGCGTTTTCCAATGATAAAAGAAAAATGCAATGGTCCAATTATTTAAAAAAAAAAGTTTTACAAATAGTGTGATACTGCACAAGTTTAAAAATTTTGGTACATTTTGTTTTCACGGCAATGTTTAATAGAACAGCGAGTGTTTTTTTAACGTTTTAGTGATCAAAGGGCTCAATTCGAAAGCACGATGTAGCTTTGGGTATTAAATCGTGGAATACAAAGTTTTACGGGTTATTAATTAATTTTATAGAATTACTTCAATTTGTACAAAATACCAATGCGTTAAGCCCTGTCTGGTAACAATATATTGATATCCGTTGTTGCACAATGTATTTACAATCTGGATCATTATGCCACACGAGATTAATGTACATTTAGTCAATTACATATAACCGGACATTAACCCATTTGGTTTACAGCGTATCAATTTGAATTTTCGAGACTCATGGTTCTCGTAGGAAATATCAGCGTATAAAATATGAACGCCAATTAATATGGCTACTGTTCGTGATACCCTATTTAGCGTGTATAATATTAGTACCATTGCTATACTTCACACTAATTAGTCTATTAAAATACATAGATCGTTAGTTTAATTTGCTTTTGTGTAGCATCTTTCAAACTAACATAGAGCACCAATAAAAAAAAACGAATTATTTGCACTTTTTTTAATACAAATAACGGATTTAAAATTCATGGCCCCAGTGTAAGATAAATAATTAAAAGTGATGTGTGTTAAGACATGAAAAACACGTTATGAATTATTAAATTATACTGACAAGGGAGGGTCACGATATGTTGTCTCTAGAATCTGATCAAGGCTGTGTTTATTGCGTCAAGAACATCAAAAACAAAAGTTGTGCAGAGTTATACATGCATTGATGATGATTTACATATGAAAAATTTGGAAAAACTGAAAAATTTAAAAACAGGTAATTTTTGCGATCGCGTTAGCCATAAAACGGTCAGAGATTAAATCGAAATTCATCTGTTTACCAATGCGCGCATCCTTTGCAAATAAAATGGTGCAATTGTTTTGAAAAAATCTTAAACGGTTCTGAAGAAAAACGCGAAAAACGGGGCCCTTGTAAAAACTGTTTTCCCTATGTTAAACGCCTTTGCAAGTCGCATAGATTTAGTCATAAAGATATACCACAACTTCTCAAATCACAGCGCTTTTGCAGGGGTTTCGTTTTTGACGTTTTTCTCCAGAACCGTTTAAGATTTATTCAAAAACTTTGCACCATTTAATTTGCAAAGGATGCGCGGATTGGTAAATAAAAGAATTTCGATTTTATCTCTGACGGTTTCATGGCCAACGCGATCGCAAAAATTACTTTTATTATTCGACTTTTCAGTTTTTCCCCAATTTTTCCGAAGGAAATGGCCAGTGGCACGTATAACTCTGCAAAACATTTAGTTTTGATGTTTGTGATGCAATAAACACAGCCTTGATCAGATTCTAACGACAACATATCGTGACCCTTCCTCGTGAGGGCTGTAAATTTTCCTTCTTTAAAACTTTTTTATCAAAAACACGACAATGGTTGTGCCTTTACACCTTTAACATATTGTCACAAAGACTTCGAGAACTGATCCTTAAAGACAAGGTGCTCTTGAGAATGTAGCTCGGAATCGATAAATAATAATCATGAAACTGATCAGATTTATTGTAACGAAACATAATGAAAACTTAAACAACTGCTTGGAGAATCTTATTATTGAGAGAACTGTGGATAACTGAACCAGCATAATGCGGCCATCTCGATTCTGGATCAACCTTGACTGACTTCTTCGCATAATTAAAAATATTATTACTACTCCTATTTACTCTGATTCAGCAATGGTTCTGTGACGTTTCAACAGGAAATAGAAGATGCTTATTGTACAGTAATATAATATTGCTAAGTTTGCATACTGGAACAAATCTCTTTGAACGGAGTTTAATAAACTTTATTACATCAACTTTAAATAATTAAACTTAGATAAAATATCAACGTAATAATATATAATGGACTCTCTTTTTTATCCAAGCTAATATAGGGAACAGGTTTGATGTCAAATACACAGAACAATGTTTCGGTGTATAAGTTATATGATCAGGTGAGATTAATTTTTACCATTTACGAAATAAGCAATAGAAGCCAACGAATTTTAGTGGTAATTTAAAAAGAAGGCATTTACATACCCACACGTAATAATTAGCTTGAAATTCAGAAACAAACTAAACAGAGAGAGGGCTAGGAAATGTACAAGATAAACAAAAGCCGGATTACGAAATAATTTAAGGACAAAGACAATTGGTATGGTACCCATATCAAAGGATAATGGAAAGTCATTAAGTTTCCCTTTGATCAAATATGAATTAGCAGGCATTACTGCTTAAACGACTTCATTGTTACGGTACACAGGACACAGTCATATGCCCACCTATATGTCAAAGAGCAACATATGTATTTTTTTTGGTCCAGTGATGTGCTACAAAAAGGGAAGTCGATAGCGAATCAACCGATCAAAGTCCTACTCGGATTATACCTTATAAAAGTGTTTCCCAAACTATGGCTCGCAGCCCGGTACCAATTCACAGGGGAAAAAAAGATCAACAGAAAAAATAAGAATAATCTTTTTATGAAACATAAAAACATCAAAATATTTCATGTCCTAAACCAATTAAATTTAAAATTGAAAGGCACAAACCAAATATTTTGAAAGTTCACTAAACAGTGGAAGCAAAAATTGAAAAATTTACTTTGTGCAAACAACGGGGTCTTTTAATTCTTTATTTTGTTCATTTTCTTTGATAAGTAAATAACATTGGAGCTCATTTTTATTTAGTCCCCTCTAGAGTATCCACGAATGAAGTTTCTAGAGGGTAATGAGCATTATTACATAATTTGTTATACCGGGTGATTCAGTTTGACTGTCGCACCCCTATAACTTTTTAATTATTGAAAATAACCCCAACAAACATCAAATATCAAAAATTATACTATAACTATCAATGGAAATGTATTAAAAATTAATTTTTAATAAAAATAAAATAAATAAGTTATTGGACCGTTGGGTTCTCACTGGAACACCCCATGATCTTTTGAATACATCGTATACTATTAATCAAAAACACAACAGCAAATGCAGGCTTCTACTGCATCCAAAACGTATTTCAAATAAGTTTTACAACATGAAACGGGAGTAATTTATCACTGCTCTTACAATCGTTACGAACAAGCCATATGCCATTATGCGACAGAATTTTAGTTATATTTCTAAACACAAGTGATAAATTTATCAAATTAATAAATTTGCTATCAACAGCAATGAATAACATGATGTAGGTACATGCACTTAAAATTTTGAATTCAATAAGAGGTTTTCTAATTTAAAGAAAATTGATTTTCCATTTGGATAACTCAGCCGATGCTAGTAAACTTAAGTGTTGTGGGCGATGCAGTACCAAGAAGAGCTATCGAAAATGCAAAAGGGCGAATCTGTTAAAACTGTATTTAACATAAAAGGAACAATGACATGGCCTTTGTGGTGAGACAGAAACAAAATACCCAAATTCAACTAATTTTGGAAGAAAACTGCTGTTGCCCTTTCCATCGTCATATTTAATTAATATGAATTTAGAGCTGCAAATAACTTGTTACAAAAAAAAAACAGATCGTCTAGATATCACAAACCGTAGGGATTTGAGATTAAAATTGACTAAATTAGTACCTCGAAGAAAAACTCTGCAGCAGACGTCAAGTTTACGATTTATGTTTTGTAATATACAAAGTGTTAATTTATGTTCATTGAATAAATTTAAATTAAAAACAGTTTTACCTATGTTCCTTTTTTTATTTGTAGTATCTATTAAATCAATCCTTTTTCGAACTTTGGTCGACTACTATGATAGGGGGGCATTGAAAACTTTTGAGGTGTTGAGGTGGGGCATGTATCAGAAAAGATTGGGAAACCCAAAATTATTAACAGTCATAAAACTAATATATCCGATAAATACGCGAAAAAATATGGTTTTGAATAAACCACAAATTAATTACGCAATACACTGTTTCTCCTTTAGTTACTTAAGAAAATTTAAAAACTTTATTGAGAGCAGGAGACCTAAAAAGATAAAAGAGAATTCTTTTATTAGTCTTATTTATTTTAAATAATTGGTGGTATTTTTAAATAGTTTGCTTCTACTAAGCATTTTATACATTAACAGATACTTACATCAAAAGCATATTTCATGCAGTCCACTATATTAACAACAATCGTTTCAATTTACTAGATCAGTGATTCGACAAGCTGGCACCCTGACTAATCCTCCACTGATTCAGAGTATTTAATATTCCGCTTATGCCTGACAGTTTAAATTTTTTGCAACAAATGTTTTTAACATTCTAGAGACAAATTACTACAAATTACTTAGCAAACTACTTCAAACTTTCCGCATCTAATCTTAAAGCTGCAGTCCGTCCTAAATAAATACTTTTACGTAATTGTCTGGTCAGTAATTAGTTAAAACCAAAGGGTGAAAACATTGTATCTAGCTTCATGTCTTGCAGTTTTATTCTCAAGAGAAATATGATGTGAATTTCTAATTAAACTCTTTGAACTCACGAAGGTACGGTGAGAATTATAAACTTTACATACAAGCAAAATAGCTTAATGTTAGTAAACACGTAGAGTAGTTATTTTACGGCTTCATAACTTGCTTGAAAATATGAACGAAATTCTTAGTATTCAGACTGTTACGTTTTAAACAACATTCAAATTATACATTCATGTTAAAAAAGTTGAGATAATAATTTCAGTTACAATAGCTTTTTTTTATTTTCTGGTATTTTAGACAAAAGTCAGACAAATAATTCACCTCAAATAAATAATAAAGAACATCGATAAAAGTACCTATTTCATATCGAAACACACTGCTACATTTTTAATATCGCAAAATGTTGAGACAGTTTTCAAAATATCATGCTGTTTCTGATTGTGTAATACTCATAGCTTTTTACTGAAATATTTAAAACTCTCCGCGAAATATACTTTTTTGCAGGAAATGAGCCAAATACCCTAACGCTAATGATCCAACTTTTCCTCAGTAAGTGTATAATCGATAACGTATTAAATCTTGCATTTCCCGTAATAAAACTGCAAAATTAGAACGCATAACTTGATGTCAAATATAAATAATTTTTAGTAAAGTCTTCTTATTTATTTACGAAATATTTAAATAGATATACAGGGTGTCCCAGTTATCGGTGAACAGTATGGGAATCTCGTAATCGGTAAGAGATACAGAGTTGGTTAAATGAGTCAAAATAGACTATAAAAAATCTATGAAAAAACTTTAAAAAAATTAATAGTTTTTGCGCTATTGATAAAAAACAAAAACAAATAACTTTTCGATGTTTGCTTTTAACTTGCGTATTTAACATCATACTCAAAATATTTTTCGAAATTATGAGGACACTTTTTTGCGTAGATTTAAAATTTGTTAATAAATTTTACCTGTCTTCATTTATTATTGGTTTTTAAATATCAAGTTTCTTTTATATTGACAGGTCGAAGTTGGCTGTGACACCATTAAAAAGAGATTTTTTCTCGTTTTATCGATGTATGGGTTGTTAGGTAATGTAAAAAATATCTTAAATTATTTAAGTATTTTTGTTTTGTTTAATTAAGTACAGCTATGTTATTTATGTGATGTTTTGTTTTGTTTTTCAATTGCCACTTTGATTAAACTTAACAAATACAGTTTAATTGTAATAACTTACTTATTTTTAAAAATAAACTTAACAACCCATACATCAATGAAACGAGAAAAAAAATCTTTTTAATGGTGTCACAGCCAACTTCGACCTGCCAATAAAAGAAGAAAGTTGATATTAAAATAACAAAAAGAAATGAAGATAGATAAAACTTATTGAATAATTCCAAATCTACACAAAAAAGTATCTCGATGTCGAAAAATATGTTGAGTATGATTTCAAATAAGCAAATTAAAAGCAAAAATCGAAAACGTCATTATTTTTTTTTTGTCAATAGAGTAAAAACTATTAATTTTTTTCAAGATTTTTCTTCATAGAATAGTTGCTCTTAAATCATAGGAGTAGATCATTTTGACGTATTTAACCAACTCTGTATCTCTTACCGTTTACGATAACTGGCTCACCCTGTATATGCAAAAAACAAAAAATATGGGAAGCGAACTAAAAACCAACTTAACACCGCAGTTCAGGGTTCAAAAAATCTTTAATTTGCTTCTTCAAAAGTTTTGATTCCTTCGTTGTTATAGATGATAAAGCTTATTACAAATATGAGTTTTTTTATTGACAGGATCCCAATATTACTTCGCGAAAGACATTGAAATTGATTGAGTGTAGAGCAAATGTAACAAAAAAAAAACTATTAACACTCGAGTTTGCCACGCGTCTAGAGCAACACCATAGTGTGAAAAAAAAAATTAAAGAACAGCATTGACTGTATCGATAACGTTGAAGAATAATATTGTCACGACCTCAGTTAAGACCAGTGGCGTGCAGTCCATGAATGCGTTGGATGCGGCGCATCCCTTAAAATTTTGAAATATTTCATACATTAATGTAATGTATAATTTGTTTTTCTAAAATTAATTTCTAAGAAGTAATTGTTCAACTATTATGTCCATAAAAAGTTACGTTTTAAAGTTAAGAGGAAAAAAATCTTATAATATTTCCCATTTGTCTCTGGCTCATTTAATGCCGTGAATGCGGTGTAGCGCTCAGCATCTAGGGCTGGACTCGTAGCATCAGAGATATAGAAGTTAACGCATGCGTATTAAGTGTCAGTTGATGGAGCTATATACTAGCTGTAGATGCTGTTTTCAAAACAGCATCTACAGCTAAAAACGCATTCACCGAACACCGGTAATGCGGTAGTATTAAGTTCACGCTTAGCGTTTGTTGTTGGATACGATCTAATTAAACGTGAAAGCAACATGCAACTACATAGTGGAGAGTTTGTTAAAACAGTCATAGCTCTTAAATTTTTTATGTCAGTCTGTAAAAGAAAAGTCTTTATATTCATAAGTTGCAGAGCTCGAGTATGTTAATTTTATTTTTTTATTTTTCAAATTATCAGTTACAATTTTGTTTAGCTTTATTAAAAATATGAGAGTTTCTCTCGCAGTTATGTACATCACGAATTATAACAGATTAGTAAAAAGTTGAATTTTTTTTTATATTAAAACTTTTTCTGATTATTAAAGTTATTAGTAGTACAAGTTAATAATAGGTAATACGTTGTCATGATATTTTACGGGATTTAAGTATGTATATGTAGGTGATGAAGATGAAGATTTACATAAATTTACAAGGAAAAAACAATTTTTGTATATATTCGACAGCATCACTTACAGTAAAACCCACTGCACGCCACTGGTTAAGACTCCCTTAGCGGATGCGGGAGATGCTCATACAACGCCTGAATACTAACTCTAATTTTATTATAAAAAATACCTTTTTGTACAGGGATTTTTGCTTTTAATCGGGCCTTGCTTGGGGATGAAAAACAGATATTATCTCGGTGCGTTGGAGCAGCCCTGCAGCCCTTCCAAATTTAAAAGAAATTATGCATATTTTTAAAACTTATTTTAATTTTTACTCAAAACCATTATTTTGTTGTGTTTACATTTTATAACAGTGTCTTATAAAATTAATATGCGAGCTGCATTTTCTGCAGCCCCACAGCATTAAGGTAGCCATACACGTGCAGAAAATCCTTGAGGTTTGGATCTTGAAAATGATGACGATAAGACGATATACATAAAATATTATGAATAGTGCCGATGCTATGGCATTTTTAAATACAAAACATTATTTTTCTCGGATTTTTTTTACACTTTGTTCCTTATTCTCAGCTTTTCCGGATAATCGGTTTGATTTTCCAACCAAAGTTATAGTTCATAAAATTTGCTATCCGGATTGGGCCGTCCGTTTTTTTGTACAACCTTCCGTTTTAAAGATACAGCGATTGAAAAGTCTAATAAACAATTAAAGTTTTTAACATTTTTAACATTTTTTGTACAAACTGCCTTTTAACTTTTAAACCATTGCCTCTAGACAAAAATAGTGTTGTAGAGAATTTCATTTCCTATAAAAAAAGCTTAAAGGTATTTTACTATAAAATTGATACTTTCGGCGACAGAGCCTTTTAAATACAAAAGTGTAAAAAAATCAAGTAAGTGTTGATATATGTGTTTAGCATTTGATTTTAGGGGACACCCTGTATATAACTTCTTTAAATATTGTATGTGTATGTGTTAATAAACTTTAACGTTCAATACTGAAATGTAATTTAGAAAGAAAAAGTCTCTTATCAGCTAGAAAAAGCCAGTGATTTTGTCGAATAGGGACAGGCTAACAAAATGACCGTCAATATGGAGAGGCAACCACGATGCGTGACTAGGTTGTGTTTTTGCCCCCGCTGTTTTGCGTTCAACGTGTATCTTGTTAGCATCAGCATAGAAGGAGGTCCTGTAATCGCATCCCTGCAGATCAGAGCGCGTCTGGTCAGCATCGTGGGATCGATTCCGTCAGGACTCAAGTGCTCCTAAGGGAATGAAAGAGCCTACAGCTATTCCCCAAATCCAACCAACACATACGTGCTGGGATACGGAAATGCTTTTATTTAATTTCAGATTTTGAAATGTATTAGATTTTGTACTGCTTTTAGTACTGTCAAAACCACACACACGACAAATAGCTTTTTTATATTTTACTTCAATTTAATAGAAAATGTCTATTCTTGCTAAAGGACAGATACATCACAATGTTATGTATTATGTTATGACATGTATCATTAAAGTAAATATAAAGTTTAGTATTCTAGTATTGCACAGACTGGCAATAATACATCTTCGATTAAACCACTGTTAATTCAATTGCGTATGTGCATATGTGGTTAATTATCCTGCAGTATTCTAAATCTTTCTGTTGTATAGAGTGAAGTTTGCGTCATTATTTTATCATCTGTGTGGATTATTACGTGCTGCATTTTTATTTAAAAACACTAACAATGCTTTTATAAACTTCATGCAATTCAGTATGAATCCTAAATTTAGTATATCAAAACAATTTTTAACTAAGAAATATAATAAAAAATGTTATGCATAACAGTAACTGAGATAAAAAGTGATTATTACATTTTTAATTTATAATTACATCATAATAAATTGTACAATGTTGCTTCCGTTATTTTTTTATTTTTTTTAAATAAAACTGTAAGTATTCTTCGTATTATTTTAAAATGAACTGGGACGAAAAAAAGTTGTTTTTATTTAAAGATGAACATGATTTTACGCGAAATGTTTCAAGCCTAACGTCTCCTTTTAACATTCATTATGAAATGTTTATTTTTCTAGCAATGTATTTAATTTTTAAGGCGGGTTTATTCGCATTTCTTCCGGAACAGTTTTAATAATTTGAGGATTTTGTGTAAGGCCAATTCTTTACAGGTGTAAATTGAGTGCTAGTTTTTGGAACGTAATTCTTAAGGGTACAACATAATTATTTTTCTACGACCACTAATATAAATGACTCTTACCGTACAGCCTGCATGCATAAAATGTGGGTCCTTACGCACGGTAAGCAAAAAGCACAGTTTTTTAAAGAAATGGACAAAGTAGACTCACGTCAAACACTTCCTGCACGCCTAGTAAGTGATTTATAACGCAGGGTAAGCAAAACGCGCACTTTTCGAGAAATGTCAAAGTAGACTTACGTCAAAATTGACAAGACAACGTAATTAAGTATGTATATTAGCCAAAAGGCCGTTAAAATCGTGGGTATTATGTGATCGTAGAAAAAGTATGGTACATAACACGAGTTTTAAAGAAATTACGCACTCGTGGAATTACGCACTCGCCGCTCCGCGGCTCCGTGCTCAACTTTTCGTTGCGTAATATGCTTCTTACAATTCTTGTTATGTAATATACTATTATAGTGTAAATATGTAGGGTATAAAGTTTTTATCCAATTTAACTTTAACACTAAACAATTCTTGTCCTAATTGCGTTTCAAGTTTTTGTAGCAAAGCACCAACAAAAAAGTTTCCATATATGATTATGAAATTTCATAAAATTAATAAGCCCAGGCACGTCCCTCTGTTTAAAATGATAAGCAAATCTTAACAAGGGCAAGCTAAATGCTACCCGCACCTTTATTTTAGCTGATAACATATCCCTTTTCTGACGTTCTTAACAGAACATTTTGTATTTATTCTCATTTCTTTGTTCTTCGTATTTCATGTCCAGCATATTTAGCCAGAGCCAGCACGGCAAAAAAATTAACACGAAGTAAGCGAAATGTTTGTTGTGATGAAGAGAAAAAAAAACTTAAATAGCTAGAAATTCGGAATCAAACGATAAACCAATCGTATAGCGCCCTAGTTATTCTTCCTGATCATATACAACCCAGATTACATTTTCAGCATGGGGATCTCGCTTATTGTAGGAGATACAGGTTTGTTTAAATTAGATGAATTCCTTAGTACGAGAGGAGACCCAATCAATTTTTAAAAGTACAAAATTCCTCGTGCTGCAGATGTTTTAGATCAATTTTATTTGTACTTTCCAAAGTATTTTTTAATGGGGAATGTACCTATTTGTTACTCCTATTTTAGATTTGGTTTATCTCTTACAATTTTTGAGATATTACTCCTAATTTAGTTTTTTCTTATGGGCCGCGATGTTGGGTATGGAATAGTTAAATGTGCTTTTCTCTCTATTTTAAATGAGATATTACTTGCTGTATCTATTTTTATAAATAACTCACAAAATGAAGAAACATCGTATTTTACCCATCACTTATCAAGCTATCTATGAAAATAAAAACAAAAAACAAACCTGTATCTCTTGTAATAAGCGAGATCCCCATGCTGGAAATGTAATCTGGGACAGCCTGTATATATGAGGAGAAATAATTGTTTTTGATTGGTTTGGTCCCTTTATCCATAAGAAATATAAATAGTTATATGATTGTTCTGGTATCATTTGGGGAGATTAATAACATTAACCTTTAATTTAAAACTGTTTTTTTGATGTGTGTTTTGCTTAGAATTGTAACTTTATATTTTCTCATAATGAGCTGGACATTTTATTAACTAATAATAATTATATTGGCGTTTATTCGCCACGCCAGATTTAAGGTGTTTGAGTGTTATCGTTTTATAAACAGAATGTTACAAACGTGCTTTTCGGGTGATTTTGTCAACCGTCAAAACAACACGTACTATTATTTATCAAAGATCCACAGACTGGATAGTTGAACGGTCACCTAACCTTGTAATTTTTCTTCTTACAAGTATAAAATTCGTAGTCTTTGCGTATTATTAAACGCGGTACAATAACTACCATGAAGTCAGTTTTAAACTTGTCGATTTTCTTTGCAACTGTGTTGGTGTGTGTACACTGTGCTACGTTCAAAGATTGCAGAAAACTTCCAGGAGGTAAGTTCAGTTCAGTTCAACTTGATTTCATTGTAAAATTTCGCCATTTGCGCTAAATGGGTGGGACATTATTGGGATCTCATAAACAGTAAAAGAAACAAAGTCAGTTAATTTATACAAAAATGTTGTGCTTTAAAACGTTACTCATTGTCAGCATTTTTTGAAAGTATCCATGGCATCCTAGATACAATTTTTTATTTGCTATAATAAATTAAGACTTAGAATCCGAACGTAGACTTGCGCGATATACATACATTTATTTTTGTTTATTTTTTTTTAGACGAGCTGCTTTATGTAAGACATGTGAAGCAGGAACGAACGTCACATGTTGCTGTTCAGCACATCCATTTTCCTGAAATATTAAAAGACACAATGGGTCTTCCCGTAATTACTTGTATTGAATGTAAAGATTTAAACAAACATCCGGAAGAGAGTGATTGCAGAATAGTGGCTGGTGGAGTTGGACATACCTTCACGCACATAAGATTGTCATCTCACAAGAAATATAATTACGAAATTAAAATTTATGGCCAGCGAAGATTTTAATATACAAAGAGAGTACTATAAAAAATATACAGGGTGTCCCCGTTATCGGTGCAAATATTTTAAGTGGTGTTAGAGGACCTTTTTCCAAGTAAAAATTAAGTAAAATTTTTTCCTAAAATCAAATTCTAACCAGAAATCAACAATTACTTGATTTTTTTTACACTTCAATTAAAAATAAAATCAGTCGAAACGAAAATACAAGAAAGGCAGCTGGGATAGTTGGGTCACATATACAGGGTGAGTCACGACGGACGCGTCGGAGTTTTATGGCGAAACGGTTTATATTTTCCAATTTCTGTCGCTGTTAGATTATGTAAGTCAATAAGGGCTACATTTTAAAAATATTTTCAAATATACAGGGTGCTCCAAAAAAGAGTACCATATCAAAGTTATACTTTTTCTTATGGAACACCCTGTATATTTTTACATTTTTGGATTCCTTTTTTAATTTACTTCAAAAAATGTATAAGGTTATATGGGTCTAAAGTCAACCGTTCTCGTGAAAATTGCATTTTCATGAAAATACAGTATTTTCAAAAATTTTTAACATTTGAAAACTTTGACAAGTCTGAAGAAATTTGCTTGGAGATAAGACTGACAATAGATTATGTAACACTTTGCACCACCTACATTTTTAAAATATTATACAGGGCGTTTTTTACGCTTGGTCAAACTTGTGAAACTTTAAACATCGATAACTCGTTTTTTTTAAATACAACACCCTATATTTTTTTACCCCGTCTTATAGAAAATTTAATTCTCTTTCGAAAACATAAAGGCTGTTTTTCACCTAAAATTGATATTTTCCGAGATATCGCGATTTTATTGTTAATTATTAGGGCAAAGTAATATTTTCAAGTAGGCTATGAAGGTAGACAGCGGTAATTTGAAACAATTAAAAGAAAAAACAAGAAACTTATAATTTTGTCGTTTGCCTACACATTTTTGACATTTTTTTATAAGAAAGTTGTAGATTTACCATTTTTACGTTTAAATATAAGTTTCTCATCAGGACCACAATATTTTTCATATAATTGAGTTTGATCGTTTGCCAAGTCCTAAAAAACGATTGATAATGTATTAGGTACGAGAACGGAACGCTGATTTAAAAAAAAAAAGTAATACTAACTTGTCTAATTTTACATTTAAAAAAAAACATGGTTGGTACTGTTTTCGGTAGAGTGTCGTAGTGTCGTATCGTAAACAGACAAAAAATGGTTTATAGGATTTAGTAATTATCTTATAACACTGGTTCAATAAATAAATGCATAAATAATTTAAAAAAATCTCTATTTAAACGTAAGTATGGTAAAACTACAACTTTCCTATAAAAATATGTTAAAAGTGTGTAGTCAAACGATAAAATTATAAGTTTCTTGTTTTTTCTTTCAATTGTTTCAAATTACCATTAAATTTTCTATAAGACGGGGTAAAAAAATATAGGGTGTTGTATTAAAAAAAAACGAGTTATCGATGTTTAAAGTTTCACAAGTTTGACCAAGCGTAAAAAACGCCCTGTATAATATTTTAAAAATGTAGGTGGTGCAAAGTGTTACATAATCTATTGTCAGTCTTATCTTCAAGCAAGTTTCTTCAGACTTGTCAAAGTTTTCAAATGTTGAAAATTTTTGAAAATACTGTATTTTCATGAAAATGCAATTTTCACGAGAACGGTTGACTTTAGACCCATATAACCTTTTACATTTTTTGAAGTAAATTAAAAGAGGAATCCAAAAATGTAAAAATATATAGGGTGTTCCATAAGAAAAAGTATAACTTTGATATGGCACTCTTTTTTGGAGCACCCTGTATATTTGAAAATATTTTTAAAATGTAACCCTTATTGACTTACATAATCTAACAGCGACAGAAATTGGAAAATATAAAACGTTCCGCCATAAAACTCCGACGCGTCCGTCGTGACTCACCCTGTATAGGATGAAAGAAGAAAGGTTAACTAGAAAAGCATAATATGAAGCAGGATCACAGGGAAAAAAACAAAACAGGTAGACCGAGAAAAATCTGGCAAGACGAAGTTAAAAAAGCAGCAGCATCGAAACATCAAATGGAAAAAACATGGAAAAAGGTCAGCACAACACAACTCAACAGTCCTACACCTAACAGTAAAAGGACTCATGACTAAATAAAATGTAAATAGATAACAAAACGTTAACAGTTTTATAAAATAATTATATTTGTGTTTTAATTTTTACTGGTAATGTGAATTTTTAAACCCTGCTCATAATTGAAATTCTGATAATATTTATCCCCTCCATTGCAAATTCTTACAAGCCGCCACTGCTTTGGAGGGCCAAGAATTGACGCGACTGAATATAATACAGAGACACACATTAAAAAGCTCCGCAATAGTTATCATGATTTTAGCTATATTAAGCTAATAAAAGTAAGCAATACGTATCACCATTTTTACCGAACAAAAAATACGATCCGTATTTCGGTATTCTGTGCGGTAATAAATTATGAAAATATATAACACCCGTTTTCCTTTTTAGCTTAAACGCTGCGGAGACTAATAAAAGATTTACATTTTTTGCACTTCAGCTGTACCGTCAAGATCATAAAATCATTAATCATCTTGGAAACGGAGGAATTGTGGGGAAGTTAGATTCAGTTTAACGATCATATAATTCAGTTTGGTTGACTTACCGAAATAAATTACATATAATTTTCCAGGAATATCTTTTTCAGGACGATCTACATATTTTTTTAAAACGTAAACTGATGAGAATGCATAAAATGGTGCTTACATATTTCCAAATAATTCAATTGTCGGCGCGAATTTTTGTAGCTCCGTAATCGAAAATATTAAGTTACTCTTATTATAACTCATCAAAAAAACTTAAAATGAAGAATTGTCTAACGATTCCTTTAAGTAACAGGCTCGCCTATTTTGAGATTTGATTTGGATGTAAAATTATATATTAATAGTATATTACATAACAAGAGTAGTAAGAAGCATATTACGCACGAGTGAAAAAGTTGCGTATTTCCACGAGTGCCTAATTTCTTTACAACTCGTGTTACGTACCATACTTTTTCTACGATCACATAATACCCACGATTTTAACGGCTTTTTGGCTAATATACACAATGTAATTACGTTGTCTTGTCAATTTTGACGTTACTCTACTTTGACATTTCTAGACAAGTGTGCGTTTTGCTTACCGTGCGTTATAACTCCTTACTAGGCATGCAGGAAGTGTTTGAGTCTACTTTGACCATTTCTTTAAAAAACTCTGCTCTGCTTTTTGCTTACCGTGCGTAAGGACCCACTTACTATGCATGCAGGCTGTACCTACTGTAAAAGTTATATACATATTAGTGTCGTAGAAAAAGTAGGTATAATTATTCACCCTCAGTTCAAATTACGATAGAATAGCATTTTTACTTTTTAAAGGAAAAATCAAAAATTTCTTTAACTAAATCAATTGGGTTAAACGTCCTAAATAGTAATAATTTACCTACATTTCGTGATTTGATTTGACTGTCGCACCCCTATAACTTCGTTGTTTAAAGAGTGAAACCCTATACAGGGTGTTGCATGACCAAACGCCAAACTTAAGGAGCATGTTCCTTGAGTCAGTTTAAGCAAAAATGTACTACATCGCTCAAAATTTTCAAAAACAAGTGAATTTTTGTGGTAAAATGTAAAATATCATTTTAGATGGTAGGTGTCATATATCATTGAAATGCTATCCGACTATGAGATTAAAATTTTTTGGCCGTATTTAAAAAAATGAAGTTGATGATGTTTCTGAAGAGACGAAACGTTGTTGGAAATTTTATGTTATCTCAAAATATAAAGCGTAAGAAGTTGCCATGGAGAAGTGCTTCCAGATTGTCGATATCTTAAAAATTGTAGGAAATAGGACAAAAAAACGAAAATCAATTTTTTCAGTTTTTCTTGAATAACTTTTGAACTAAGACAGCTATGAAAATTTTCTTTGCATCTAATTTCGCAACTTTGCCTAATTTAACCGACCTCGTAGCTCCTAAAATAAGCGAGAACCCCATGCATTTACTCGAATTTGGGACACCCTGTATATCTCTGCACCTCGTAATTTTCCATCGCCTTTTTTTACTCTAAATAGTCATCCAGAATTCATATGTTAAATCTCAATGCTGGACTGTATAGCAATGTACAATACATCACAATTATTTTGCACAGTTTATCGTGATGATAATAAAATAGCAGATATTACGTCATTTTATTAGAATAATACTCACAATCTTACTGATAACAAGTTTTTATGGAGATAATGCGTGTACAATATTTTACCTGACACTTTCTGATAAACAAGTGTCGTATCTAAACGTTTCCACTTATTTTACAAATACCGTGTCACTCAATCAACTGTGTAAGTGGCAAAACTAAGCAAAAAAAACAGGTAAAAATCCAGAGTTTAATTATGATCTAATTAAATAACGAAAACAGAATATTTGCAGAACCGAGTTGCAGTGAAATATGCAAGATTTAATCTATCTGTGCCCCTCGCTACCAAAATACAGTTGCGAATGGGAAGGGAAGGCGTCATGCATTATTCGACATTTCGAAGACACGCACCGAGACCTGATAATGGAATCAAATTTTTTTCAAGGTGAAATAACCCTAGATAATATGAGCAATAGACTTATGATTTCACACCTCGGTGTATTTTTAGTGCAGACGAAATTTTCATTGCAGCATTTAAAAATGTTGATTCGTTTACGTTTCTTGGGAACGCCAAAAAGTGCATCAAATTTTGGTTATACCGTGGAAGTATCGAGAGGAAATTTTGCCTTTACAAATAAAGGTTCCACAACAGGATACAATCTGGTAACAAATAACGCTGACGGATCCGTCGAAATAGATATTCAAGGGATTATGTTAATATGTAATACGCACAGTCTGGACAACGTAACTTGTCGGATAAAATTGCAAGAACAAAATTCCAGTTACACAAGTCTCTACCGAATGGACTCAAGTTATATCGAAGACAACAATGCTCTTGGAGAGTCAGCTGTAGAGGATAGACAAGTAAATGATATTGAAATAAACCAATCGAAAATATTTAATACCAATGTAGTTGAAGAGGCACCAGGTGAAACAGCTAGTGATCTACATTACTGTCAAGATGATCAATTTAAGCCAAATAAAAATGCTAGTGTAAGTTCAGATTTCACTGAAATAAAGACCTCAGATAGAGCTTCTGTAAACACTAGCGCATCTCAGCCTGTTATTGAAAATGACATGGATACTAAATACGTCCTCAATAATACCAATGCCCGTATTAATTTATCGTCCGACGATTCCAGTGATGAGCAGTCAGTAAATTATAACGAACGTGATAGTACAATTTCATATGACGATTTAACAGCGCACGATAAATTAGAGATTATAAAATGCATAAATTGTCGCAAAATTATGATGCCGCCAATTTACATGTGCCCAAATGGTCATAACGTATGTGGAAACTGTTGCAGGTTTAAATGTGACATATGTAACAGTTCTATAACAGACAAACGCAATACAGAATTGGAACGCCTGAGTAAAACGATAAAACATCCCTGCAAGTACGCGCAATCTGGATGCACAAGTTTTTTCTCCTGTTATGAGATAAAGCGCCACGAAATTTACTGTAAATTTTACGTTTACAAGTGCAGCTTGTGTGGCTTTGAGGGCAAATACGGCGAATTGGTCGGTCACATCAAAGTGGGGCACCCGTCCTTAAAAAAATACGAAACTTTAGAAGATATACCATTTCCGAACGGTTCGAAGTTTGTGATTACCAAAAATAATTTAATATTTTTATGCACGTCACAAATCGACGGTTCTTGTGTTGAATGGAGCGTGGAGTTTTGCGGGCCTCAGGAGCGCAGTTTTAGTTGTGAAGTAAGAATTAAAGGTAAAAAACCGAGCCAAAACAAACACTTTTTTTTAAAGAGACAGGATAACGTTTTTTCTTTGCGTATAGCTGTAGCTGAATTAAAAACTGTTAAAGATAAGAAATATCTTTTGTATATTACGAGTTACTAAAATAAATTGTTTTTCCTATAAAACTTTTGGTTTTGAAACTGGTAAAGAAGCTGATAAAATGTAGAAAATTTGTTTGTTAACGCAAATAATCTTAATTAAATATCACTTATATTTTTCCAAATGATCTCTTATTCAATACCAGTTTCAGGAATATCGCATCTTCATCAGTGCAGTTTTATTTTTACAATCTACAGCAGCGTTTCTCAAACTTTTTAACACGCAACCCAAATATTTTTCTAGAAATGAGAGTACGACCCATAGGGAAAAGGACCTCCATTCCCACAAGAAAATTTAAAAAAAAATGCATTTAGAAATGTCATTAAAAAGCATTTTAAGACAGAAATTTAAATTTTTATTTTTTGTTTTTATTTTTCTTTGTATTTTTATCAAAACAGTTCCGTTTCGCGACTCAATTTTGGAATTCTCTTTAAAAAATGTGAAAGGTTTTATGTAGAGTAAAGTGCCCTAATATGGAACAGTTACCTATTATGGAATACATCAGTTTTATGACAATGAATAAGCGATATCTGTTGAAAAGTATATGTACGTATTTGTACATTGATCACGCATTCCCAAATGTAAAATAGTTAAAAAATATTCACTAGATTACATAACAGATTCAAATATATTTTTGACGTGCTACTGAGTTTTTAGGCTAAATCTTTCAGTGCAAAATATTATATGCTAGGGTAAATGATATAAAATATTTTATTGCATATTTATTTAGCATGAGCCTTTACATTTCAATTAAATAGACCAAAATTTTGATTGGGGTCATTTCATGTTTTACATTATACCGATTTTTGAAATATCACATTGATGCCTAATATGGAATACAAAGAGGTGCCTTTTAATGAATATGATTATGGCCACTAAGTACAGCAATATGGGTTCAGTGTCAAAAATGTCAGAAATGGGCAGACGAAAAATGTGCAAAATACCCAAAAAAAACAATTCTATTGTCCTACCCGTAAAAAAATACATAAACTATCAACATTTAGTTCGAATGACACTTGAATTATAATTTAATTTACATAAATAACAGAGTTTTGGTTTGCTTTAAGTAATAATGCAAATCAGAAAGAAAATAAAAGATTAATCTATGACTCTATGAGTAGTTGTTTATTTTAATGTATATTTCCTATAGGTATAATTCTATATTCCATATTAAGAACCCCTAGTATTCCATATTAGGTTCCCCGGGAGCTTAATATGGAATAGTAGTAACATTTAAAAAAAATAGCTATATAAGAAATATCTACCGTAATATCGTACCAGAATTCGAGTAATGTGTTGCGTATTCATTACAAATTCCTTATAATTTATTTTGCAAAATTTTGTTGAATAAATGTGAATATTATTGCCGAATACAAAAAAGTATTCCATATTAGGGCACTTTACATAAAATCAATTTTTGATTAAGGTTTTTTTTGAAAATATTGACGATTACCGATCTTTAGCAAAATATTCATATTTAGCGATTTAACAACGTCAGTGTAAAATCATTTGGTAGTTTTGTTAACAATACTCCAATAGTGGCTTCTGTACAATTAAACTTTTTCAATATCACACAGGGTGTTTTTTTGTCGGTCCATGTAGCCGAATTTTAAACACGTATACCTGTCGATTTTTTTAAATGGAATGCCTGGTATTTTTTTACATTTTCGTGTAGATCATGTATTGTCTTTAAAAAATAATGAGGGTGTGTTACGTCTAAAACTAATATTTTTCGAGTTAATGCCGATTTAATGATAAATTATAAAAAAATGTATATTTAATTTTAATTTTACTCTTAGGCTGCAAATTTCTATTGTTTATTCAAAGAAACACGTTTTTATTATGACTGTTTAATCAACATTAATTAAAACTTGTTAAACAAAACACCCTGTGTATTATTTAAAAAGTTTAATTTTTCAGAAGGCACTATAAGAGTATTGTTAAAAAACTACCAAATTATTTTACACTGACTGAATATTTTGTTGAAGATCGGTAACCATCAGTATTTTCAAAAAAACGTAAATAATTCAAAAACTATTGCTTTTATGTACATAAAACCTATATTTTTTAAAAGAGAATTCAGTTTGGATTCTAAAAAATCAAAAATATACAGAGTGTTGTATTTAACATAAAAGAGCTACACCTCGGTGCGCGCAAACCAAACACTCTGTATAGCTGAAAATAATTTTAGATCATGTATCCTATGATCTCCAACAAATTGTGTCTCAAAACTTTTTTTCTATTTTGAATAAAAAAGCAGCTATGAAATAAATACGCACTAGTTGGACACCCTGTATAGATAAAAAGACAGCAAGTGTTGAAGAAATGTTAGTCTAGAAACTGTCAATGCTTTTCGATAACAAATCTCTCAATAAAAGAGGAAATGATTTTTAATTGCGTTAATTTGTATTAGCAAAAAAGTTGGCTAACTTAAATTAACTTTCCTATTTATTAAAGTCTGCTTAAGCAACAAAGATAATTTGTGGGGTGAATAAAATTAGTAAGTGATTATTCTATGTGAGATAATTAATTGTTCGCCAAAAAAATGCAATTTATCACAAAAAACAAGCCTAATTATCTAATTATCGACGACCAGCTAAAAGCATCTTGCTTAATTACTAACTGCGTAATTAGCTAAATGATTTTAATAATTTATTTTTCTAATTACGTTTCTAAACTGTTTGAAACTCATCAACAATAGAAGCTTAACACCTACACAATTAATCATTTTTAGCGAAAGGATCAATAATAACAAGTTAACAAATGATTCTAAACATTGGGCCGTGCTCAAGAAAGTGTAAATTAAATCAAACTGCATAAAAATCGATGAGATTTTTGAGATTGTTCGCATTTTGTTCTATTTACCGTTATCTGTTGCTGTTATGGGAATACCAAGTAGTTTACTCAAACTGTATTACATAAGAACTGATAAAAAAATATGCAAAGTGGCGTAATTTTATTATTTATATAGCAGATTCGATTTAGTTTCTTGCTAACAAGTAAATACTTACTTTAATAAATTGCCTACCGTACCATGATTAACACTTAATTACTTGACGCCTGTAAGATAGACAACCCATTAAACAATTTTGTTTGTTGACTATGATAATATTGTCGGTCTTTGCATTTAACACATCATCCATTTTAAATTTTTTTTTAAACAATTATCCTGTAGATTAGCTCAACGTAATTATAATTGACAGAGGGGCATAACCGAACGTGTCTTATAAATAAAAACTTATCTAAAAAAGCTAGGCTTACAACGATAAGCAAATAAGCCGGTTACTGATAATCAATTAGTCAACCATTTTAGGCAGTTTAACTGTTACATATAATTTATTACATTATATGATACATGCAAGTTTAGTATATTAGAAGTTTACATTGTGGGTGATAAAAACGTTACAATAATTGACTTGGAAATGACGTTAAATTGTTTATTAATTGCAAACATTACTTTTTTTACGAAATCATAGCCAACTTTGGCAACGAAATTTTTATAAACTTAAGCATATCTGGGCTATTTTTTGCAAAAAAAAATATACAGTGTGTACAAAAAGTAACGCAACGGATCAATATCTCGTCTTGTGGCAACTTTACAAAAAAAAAACGAATAAACGTTGTTTGTGGTAATTTACTACATAACCTAAAATTATTTTCAACTATACACAGTGTTTTGTTTTGGCGTACCGATACGTCACTTTGTTTTCTTAAATAGAACACCCTGTATATTTTGCACTTTTTAGATGCAGAATTAAATTGTCTTTCTAAATGTATAGGGTTTTATGTTTCTAAAATCAATCTTTTTGAGTTATTTAAGTTTTTATAAACATTTTTACAGAAACAGGACTCTAAGCCAAGAAAATATTGAGATTTTACAACATAGCAATTTCAGAACGAATTCCTTTAAAACTTTGTTCGACAATAGTATCATAGTGATTGCTGACTAGTTAAAATTTTAAAATAATACACAGGGTGTTTTCTATTCTCGGTCCATTTGGTTAAATTTCAAACACGGATAAGTCAATTTTTTTAAATAGAATACCCTATATATTTTTACATATTCTTATCGATAATTAAATTAAAGCCGAATTAAGGCCGAACACGACCAATTTGTGTTTCAATATTTTAATAAGTAAAAGCATTTTATACATTTTTCGCAGCCCCCCTAAAAACCTTTCACGCCCCCCCAGTTAAAAATATCTGAGATAGACAATGACCGCTAGTATCACTTTGGGCGCTATAACTCGGCTGCTAATGATCCGAATGGCTTAAAATTAAGTAAAAAATCAATGAAGGATGTCTTTCTCGACAACAAAATTTTTGTATAGACTAGTTTTTTCTATTTGTACAAAATTCGGTTATTTTTGTAACAGACCTTGTGTTTCTAACAAGCTCTTTTTTATAAAGTTATGACCAATTGGGGTTTCCACTTTAAAAAATACAAGTTTACTTCATATCTCGAAAGTCAAATTAATTTTGTTTTTAAATTGAACATAAAAATCTGTACAAAAAACCTGTATAATATTTATTTTAATAAATAAAGAAATTACAGTACATTTTTCTTCTGTAGTGTCAAAATGGAAAACTATATAAAAATGTTATTACAAAGGCGTTCCTTTCTCAAAAAAATAGCCCTAGAGACCGATATCAGATTTTCGCCAACCATTACGGTAACCAAGAAACCCGTTCGAATTTGGTTCACCCTGTACATCAAAAAATATGTGCTCGTTGGACGATATTTAAAAAACACAAAAAATAACAATTTTGATTAATCAATTTGAAGGATTTCTGAGCAAAACCTCGTGTGTCAATTTGCATTGAATACAATTTTGTACTTCTTTCAGGCAGCTCCCAAACCATCAAAGATACGAAGTCATAAGTGAGGTAAATTGTGTTAAGCAAATTGGCATTCCTTATCAAATACCGATAATTAACAACCCTCTTACCTTGTCTTTTATTAAAACCAGATATTGAAGGTAATAAAATCAATTTATTAGGTCAGTTTAATTTTGACTGTTTAAATATCCTTTTAAAACAACAATTTCGTAACTGCAAATAGTATGTCTATTGAATTAATACATAAATTAATTTATTTTCTGTTAATTCAGCATGCTATATTTTGTATAATCTGTTGCAAAAAGTATCAAAAATGTTTCTTAAAATATAAAACATAATTTACTGTTTATACAACACTTTGTTTAAAGCCATACATATCTATGTGCAGAATGTATTAAAATTTCACAAAAATGTATTTGCATCTAATTGTAAGTAAAAAAAGCAAATCTGATTAAAAAATGTTAAAATATGGAAAGACTTTCAAATTTGACTCATTACACAAACAGTGAATAAAATATTTGAGGCAAAAATCGTGGAGCGAATTCGAAAGTCTTACCTAAAATATGTATCTTTTTTGCAATCTTTTTAACGCAAAAATAATTTCGCACACTTTTGTTACAATGGTAACAATTAAGCTGATGTAGTACAATAATGAGAATACTTTTAAGTATTTAAAACAAGTTGCAGTGTTTTAAGGAGTGTTATTACGTACTTCAACGTTTTTTAATAATAGACAATGCGAATAATGAGGTAACAGACTTTTAGGCTGTTCGCGAAAATTAATTGTGGCTAAATAGATCCATTAGCAAAAATACATCGCTTTTATGACAGCGATTACACCATTTTAATTGTATGGCGTTGCTCTATTTTGCTAATTCTGCAGTTTATGTGGGTCAAGGTTGCCGAGATTGGGCCATTTTTTATATTTTAATTTAGTAAAAGTTTCAGTGTCGGTTTTATAAGAATTTATGAATATTTCTGAATTGCTTAATGATTTGGGAAATAAAACAGCTTGTTCAAAGTCATAGCAGTTTTAATACGTTAAATGAAAAATCATTAGTTTTTAGCTACAATCATGGAAACTAGTTTCCACGATTGCACCACATGGTTCTCCCATTGTTTTACTAGTGGTCATTTTAAAGGTAAATGAAATTAATAAACAGTTATAAGATATACAGGGTTGCGCAAAAGTATGGAAACAGACAAATAACTAGAATATTATTGCAGATATAATTATGAAATTTTGTATCTGAGCGTTATGGTATTTTTCGGATTCGATGAAAATATTAAGGCTGCAATACGACTTCCGGTTCAACCGGAAACGGACTCAAACTTTGAAATTTTAAATGGAACACCCTGTATATTTTTGTATTTTTGGATTCCTCTTAAAATTCACTTTAAACATAATATATCGAATTATGTCGGTCTAAAGTCAACCGTTTCCGTTAATTTACATTTTTATGAAAATTTTGAACGATACAGCACTTTCAATATTTTTTAACGTTTAAGGTATTTTCAAAGGTAGCAGAATTTCGTTTGAAAGTTAGATTAACAATAGATTAATTAACAATTTGCGCTAGCTACATTTAAAAAATATTATAGAGGGTGTTTTTTCCGCATGGTCAAACTCGTGAAAGTTTAAATCGATCACTCGTTTTTCTTAAATACAACACCCTATATGTTTTTACATAGTCTTGTAGAAAATTTGATTGTCTTTCGAAAACATTAACCATGTTTTATACCTAAAACTGATATTTTTCGAAATATCGCGAATTTATTGTAAATTATTAGGGCAACATAATATTTTCGAGTAGGCTATGAAGGTAGACAGCGGTAACTTTGAAACGATTAAAAGATAAATACAATTGACATAACAAAATTCAATTTATGCAGGTCACGGCACACTAAATAAAAAATTAAATTTTGTTTCAAAAATTATTTGAGGTTATAAAAATTAACCAAAATAGTGCAGTTGTATCCAAAATCGCCTCCTCTTTCCAAAAATGCAAAAATATAGAGGGTGTTCCATTTAAAATAACAAAGTTGGGGTCATTTCCGGCGAAACCGGAAGTGAAACAATTGTGTGCATGTTGCCAAAAAGCCCGTTTTTTTTGCAAATATTATATGTTTAAAATTTCATTTATCTAAAGTCAAAACTAAAGAATAAAGGGGGTGTACCGCACTTCATTTACACCCGGTATATCGATTATAACTAAGCCGGTCATATTCGTTGGAGGTGAACAATCGATTGGCACAAATTTTTTTTTACAACACTCGTTATTGCTTTCCAAAATCGAATTAATCGACAGTCGTACTACTCGCGCTGCGCGCTCGTACCCAACGTCCCAACCATTGTGCGTAGAATAGTCTTCAAGCGTAAACATATTTTAGCACAAGGGACTGTCTTTGTTTTGATGCAAGTCCCTTGTTTCTAGTGGTCTCGTTTTCGAGATATATCGATTAAAGCAGTAATCAAAGTGATCCATGTATCGTAATTTTTGCTGTACGATAATATCTTACAATTTTATCCATGAATCACCTAACTAATCCAAAAATTTCCTTAATGATAAGTTCGTTTGAAATTGGCAATTTTTAGAAATAAGCTATTGCACAGTATTCTTGCTAATATCATAATAGGAAGATAACACTGGGAGATAAGTTATCAGACACATGACTGCTACATTTTTACTTATTTAACTACCTGACAATTGATACAGCAGTTTAAACAATGTGTGATATAACTAAATCAGTTTTAAGTAAAATTAAATGTTTTTACTGCGAGGGGTATTTAAATTGCAGTCCGGTTATGCTTTTAAGTGACAGGCAAGTTTGTGACGAGTGTTATAAAACATTTCCCCAGCAAGAGAAGAGCCGATGCGCACGTCAAGTGAGTTACGAAGCTGTGGCTATAATGTTGCTCTTTCCGTGTCGCTATAATTCAAAAGGCTGCAAAGAGCAATTTCGGTTTAACGAAGCCCGCATTCACGAAGCCGAGTGTCCTCATCGTCTCGAAGCATTAAATTTGAATACAGAAAATTCACATCAAAAAGAAGCAACGCGACAAATATCGAATAGCAACAACGTCCGTACAGCCGAAGAAGAAGTTCTGTTACAAAACGATACTTTATCGAACGATACGACGGCACAGAACTTGCGTGTGGTGGAACATTTCGAACACCTTAAGTTGGATGCCAATTATACGTCGCACGAAAATATGATAACTCAGTCGTCTCTCGTAATAAAATATCAAATGCTCATTTCTGGAAACGATAAAAAAGGCATTTCCCTTTATTGTAAATCAAAAAACGATGCCTACTACTACAACAAATTCAAACCAATTAAAATACTTTTAGAAGGTGCAATTACGTTCAACAAGATTCTACAAAACGTATACAGTAACGCTGAAATTCGATGGGAACAAGAAAATATTTATGACAGTATCAAAGAGATCAACCTGAAACACGCGAAATGTACACGTTGTCAGAACCTAATACAATATGATGAACTAGAAATGTACTCCAACCGACCTATTTGCAAGGAATGTAAAAACCGCATATCCCTGTATTCACCTTTACACTACTCACAAAAGTATCGTTGCAAAAATTTTCAGTGTACGCAATTATTGAAACCGTCCGAAATAAAACTACACGAATACGACTGTAGCTTCGGGAAATTCCTCTGTCCCGTGAAAGACTGCAGTGTATCAGATTACCTATCGAACCTGAAAGTTCACTTAGAAGATCTTCATCGAGACAAGACTGCTTCATTCCACAGCATCAGTAAGAAAATTTCAGATGTTGATGAATGCTGGACAATGCTAGCGTTTGGCAGTGTATTTAAATGCAAATTACTTTGTTATGAAGAATGTGTCGAGTTTATAGTAGAACACGTGGGACCACATAGTGAATGCAGAAAATATAAATACGAAATTATTGTTTACTCTTCAAAGGATAAAGTTCAACTTTTTAAATGTGCAGAGTGTATAGGATGGAAGAGTTCATATTTGGAGCAAGGCGTTACATTTGAAAAGAATACCCTGTTAACGGACCAAAGTGGCATTCTGGTGAATTACACTTTAACAGTCTATACGACTGTATAATGAGTAATGCACTTCTACAGGGTGGTCCACTTTTTTGTAGCAGGACTTTAACAGTCGATACAAAAACTTATTTTAAAGCGAATATTCCATATCAACATGGGGCCAAAACCGCTTCATTTTAAAGATACAGGGTGTTGAAATTTTCGAAAAAATAACGATAATGTTTAACCGTTTCTCAGCCAGTAGATATATTTAAACCAAATTTGGTATACAGCACCACCTTACAAGTTACCACAATCGGTGAAAATCTCAAGTCCCACAAGCAACCAGTGGCGGAGATTTTGGGGTTCAGTTTCAATAAATTTTATTAGAAACTAGTACCTACGGCCCTTTTTAAAAACAAACTCGCCAAACGGTGGCAGATACGAAGAAAAGTCAAAAGACACTTTTTGTTTAGAATAAAACACTCTACCTAAAAACAAGTTCGAGTTTGATTTAGAAAAGGGCCGTACGATATTTTTTCGAAAATTTCGACACCCTGTATCTTTAAAATGAAGCGTTTTTGGCCCCATGTTGATATGGAATATTCGTTTTAAAATAAGTTTTTGTATCGACTGTTAAAGTCCTGCTAAAAAAATGGACCACCCTGTATAGATGATCAATTATTATTAGTTAATCGTGTACTCAAAAACCAATAAATTACTTTTGTACTCATATAAAGTTAAGAAGCAGCCCTAAGTCATAAACTTATTATTTATTCAAAAAATGTCGCATTAATGAGAAATTAAATGAATTTAAAAAACGAAGTCATTATTTTTTGTAGATTTAAAAAAAACAACAATTTAATCAAGTGAAAATGTCGAATTTCCTGAATCCTAGCTTAGAAAATAAGCTTTTCTGATTTTCATTGCAACAACAATCAACAAACAAAGCTTCCTTAGTAAGACATCGATTCAATATCCATTCTTTAATCTGGAATGCGCTGATAAGTATTAAAGTGTTTTTATTGTACACAAGATGCTCTAATTCCAACAAAAAAGAACTGGAGTTAACACTGTAATGATCGCCATGGATTGACAAAATAGCTGATTATAAAAAAGCCTTCATTCATTTAACAAAAAGCTTTCAACAGAAACATTGTTAATATTTGCAATAGAATATTTAGTTATCAACGTTTATGATATGGGCATAAGTATTGCAACACATAGTAACCAGATAATCGTAATACGATGTAATTTTTATGATTCATTACATTAAGCAAGATGAAAACTATTCCGATTATTTTTACAAATCACACAGCACGATGGTTTTCAAACAAAGTGAGTTGCCGACGACTCAAATTCTTGCATTAGTTAAAACAAAATGAAGTCATTGATCAAACCTTATCTCTGCTAAGACCAAATGAGCTCCTCATAAAGGCAACCCACATCCTTCATCGTAAAATGTGTAGATCTGATTTTTTCTCCCATTACATTCTTACATAACAAAAGCTTTAATCTGGCCAAGAAAGCAGTTTGTGTGTGATGAACCTAGACGAAGTATACTGGCCCTGTTTTATTCATAATTTACATTCTCCACCAAATTAATGAGGGTCTGTTACATTATTATTTCATTATCTATTCTTTTTCTAGTGGTTTGTCTAGTTCTAACCCGCATGCTTTTGTTCCTATCTGTATGGCGTTTTTAATCTGAACTTTTATACCAGTTCCTCTTTCAATAAGGTGTTCAAATTTATGTATAAGGTCTGCTTTGTTATCAGTTTTTATCTCCAAGCCTGTCACAACGATATTATTTTTCCAGTCTTCCAACTCTATCTTTTATGGATTTCATCTTCTCTTTTATTATCTTGTTGTCATTTTTCAGCAATTCATTTTTCTGCCTCAGTTCTTTCAGTTCCTCTTTTTACTCCCTTTTGATATGTCTTCTATGTCATGTTCTCTTTTTCTTTTCGAATCCTCCGACAAGTATAAGTTAAAACAACTTCAAGTAATAATATATATAAACAACGAAATGACAAAGGAGGAACTGGAAGTTCAAAAGAAGCTAAAACAAATAGCGGAAGAACGGATACAGAAAGGAAGAAAAACTGTTAGTAAATAATAACAGAAATATTAGGACAACGATACAGGCAAAGAAAAAGGGCAAGAAAATAAATTTAAAAAAATAAGAAATAAGAAAAGATAACAAGAGGACATCGAAAACGACACAAGAAATGAAAAAGGACATGCAAAAGGAAATAAAAAGAAAAGAGGAAAACACAAAAGGAACTCAACTCCAGAAAAATCTCCAGAAAAAACTCCAGAAAAAAAAGAATGTGGCCTTACACCTTCATAGGTAGATAGGCCTTAGGATTAAGTAAAGTAAGTAATTACATTATTATTATTATTGGTCTAGGCATAGAATAGTTATTGACTAAAAATAATATATGTTTATTACTGGATGTCTCAAAATGTTCTTAAAAATCATTTATAGCATATGCGACAATGTTTTTGGGTATAATTTATTATGGGTTATAATTCAATCCTCTGAGAATAGCATTTCAGTACGATATTGAGCTATTTGCTAAACTTAAGGTTAACCTTTGCAAAAATAGTGGTTAGACCTCATGACTCCTATTTTAAAAGTATTCCTTGCTATATAGTATGGTATTCCACAGAAGTGGTAATAATTCTGAAGTTACATTTAAAATTTAAAACGAGCAGTCTGGGCAAAATAGTCAATGATGATATTAGTCTAGCAGAAACGTATTTCCCTTTTTAGAATTCTTTTTCTTACTAAATGATTTATTTATAAAACAGCGTTGCTTATATCCATAAGACTTTTAAAGTTTCTTAAGAAATAGTGGATTTCAGGTAAAATTTTAATTAACAAGTCAATAAAATATTCAGCAATTATTAAATATATTTGTTGCTGGTGTGTGTCTGATTCTACAACAGTAGTTTTTACCTTAAATTCCAGATTACAGTTCTATATTTTATGTACAAATGCACTGTTCGTCCGTGCAATACTAATAGAATTTAGAAACTCCGGCTTGTTTGTAGGAAGCAAATATATGAGATTATCCTAATTGTGTTTCTTGTTCTGCATGCTAAAATCAAACTTAATGTGAACTATATTGCCTACAACTTAAGAAAACAATCCCTATTTGAAACTGTTATTGTTGAATGTTTAAGATCTTAAAGTTTAATGTCTCAGTTAATAACGTACGCACATACTGCAAAAACACTTTATAATCGTTTATATTTATACCTATAACTAATTCATCACCCATATTGGTTATAGAAGTTCTTGTTTTATGATTTTAATGGATTCGCAGGTTTTGAATAAATAAATAAATTACAAGATTTTAAATTAAATTGTACATTTTTGACATTATTATTTACCGAGAAAGCCTTCAGAAGTTTATTACAAAGGGCGTGCATCTATTTAATTTTGCAAATAAAAACTAATACACAGGGTGTTTAGTTATAGGCTTAATCCAAAGTTACATAAAAACGGTAATTATTTTTATTATTTAGTCATGAGTAGGACTGTTGAGTTGTATTGTGCTGACTTTTTTCCATGTTTTTCTGTCTTGTGCTAGCCTTTTTAACTTCGTCTTGCCACGGAACCGGAAAATTCCCCGACAACAATTTACCGACGGAAGATTCCCCGACAACAATTCGTCGACAAACAATTCACCGACTGGAAAATTCCCCGACAGTAAAATTTCCCGACAAACATTTTACCGAATGGAAAATTCCCCGACAATCTGAAAAATAATGTTCCTATCATAATTAATCTTGGTCGAGCAACATAAAAGTTATCAAGAGTTAATGGTTTATAATTTAGAATAACGTTGGACTAACGTAATAGTACCTATTACCTCCTTGAAAGTGTTTACTTGATGATAATTCAGAATAATTTTGGACTAACGGTAACGGTATAGCATTACCTACCTGAAAGTACAATTAACTTATTTTTCTTCATAAGAATGTAGGATTAATTTAAGAAGGGATTATTATAACAGTTTAATAGTCCTCACAACTATAAATAATTGCTTCCCCATTCTGAAATAACATTTCGATTCTATCATCGTAACATGGCTGTAGAATTTGTGTTAAGTGAAAAGGGCAAGCAAAAGTTGTTGTTTGATGGTTATTTATACCAAAAAAGACAAACAGAACGAAAAAATTTACTGGAAATGTGATTATTACTCTAAAATAAAGTGCAACGCGCGAGTTACAACTCTTGGAGATTCTGTTCTTAAAACAAAAGGAGAGCATAATCATATTGCAGATGCAAGAGAAAAAGAAATGCTTAAATTTTATAATACAATACGTGAAAACGCAAGAACTACCCAAGACGCGCCACATCGTATTATCTCTACTGCATCAGTTGCACTTAGCCAACCTACTGCGGCCTGTTTGCCGAAAGTATCCAGCATGAAGAGAAGTATCAGAAACATCCGTGCAAAGAACGACGGTGCTCCTGCTTTGCCATTCCATCGAAGTGACATTGTTTTCCCACAAGAATACACCTTAACGCAAAAAGGAGAATCCTTTTTGGTGTACGATTCTGGACCATATGACGACAGAGTAGTGATGTTTAGTACCAAAAGAAATCTTTCACTCTTGGCTCAATCCGAACATTGGTACGCGGACGAGACTTTTAAAACAGTGTCACACCTGTTTTGTCAACTGTTTACGATACACGGGTTAAAGAAAAACTTGTCAATTCCGCTAGTGTATGCGCTTTTACCTGACAAAACAAAAGACACCTACATTCGCTTACTGCAAAAGTTAAAAGAATTAATGCCTGGGGTGTCACCAACTACCATCCTTACAGACTTCGAAACGGGAATTATAACTGCTTTTGCCGAAGAATTCCCAGGTTCAAAGCATCGTGGATGCTTCTTTCATTTTTCTCAGTGTATCTTCAGAAAAATTCAGAAAGAAGGTCTAAAAAAACGGTATGAAAATGATGTAGATTTTGCACTGAAACTTAAGCTCTTGCCAGGATTTTCTCGGTCTACGCTTTTGTTCTTTCCCTGTAGTCTGTAGTGTTGCTTCACGGGCTTTTCTGGTTAACCTTTCTTCTTTCATCCTATAAATGTGACCCAACCATCCCAGCTGTCTCTCTTGTATTTTTGTTTCAACAGATTTTATCTTTATTTGTTTTTTATATAGTAATAAATATAAATATACTACTTATGTAGGATTGTAGTCTACATCCAGGTCTATAAAAATCCACAATAACAATTTCAAAATTATGAAATTATTTTAAAAATTCAAAATTTTGGAAATTTTAAACTAGAACATTTTTTCCACATTTTGTTATAATATTAAAGAGTTTACTTTTTTAGTAAAATTCCGTTTGTTTCAATTCTTTTGAACTGTAAACCTTTTTATACCCACAGATACACAATCATAAGAAGATACATAAAATATATGGCGAAAGTTATTTGGTGGCCACACCAGTTTATTTTTCGAAACTACTGATCAATGATTGAACCTAATCATGGTGTGTTCACTGTTTTGCGTGTATTTTATTAAAAAAGTAGAGACATCCAGGAAAACATGCAGAAAATGTTTCTATTCCTTAATCGTCTTCAATATGATTTAAATATTAAATTGACCTTGATTCTGGTATTAAACTTTCAAGACCATAATAGTGATTGCTAACATATTTTTTTAATTTTACCACTGTAATTGACTGCTGTCCTTTCCTACATAATTGTTCATCTTAATTGTTATGATAAAGCGAGGTCATAAATAAAGTGGCGAATGTCATATTGACCTCTACGACGCGATTTAGCTGCACAAATAAATTAATGACTAATAAATTTATTGTAACATGCAAGTTGTACCAAAGACACATCTTTAACACTCATCGCCTCTAAATATACACGGTGTCGACTGAAAGTACAGAGTATTGTGCATAGCACTTTACCATGCAAAATTAAATAGTTGCAAATTTTGGCTGCCCTGATTATTTATGACAAAAAAGTAAATACGAGGTGAGTTTTTGATTCTACACAACTTTTATATTTACACTTTTGTATCAAGAGAGCCAATAATTGCAACCATTTAATTTTTCATAGTAACGTTTTATGTACGATACTCTCCTCAACACCCTGTACAATTAAACCACGCTATTCTAGAATTATAATTAATTTAAAAGAATATTTTACTTTAATTTGTAAGACATGATTATAAAAATGTTCCAAAAAAAATAGTAACATTCATTTGTTTCAATATTTTTCAGATTTTGAGTTAAATGACAAAATTGCAGGTTCTTTAATGCAAATCATAATTGGATTTGCCACCATTAAGAAGCTTATTGTTTAGTCCTTTGTTGAGTTTGATATCATCTTATGCTTTAATAATAAAAAATGTCTTTTATGAAACCGGAGATAGCGTGGTATTGTAATTTTATCCTGACACTTTATTTTAAAAATAACTCAAAAAGTACAAAAATGACTGCTTTATTTTTATATTTACAGAACTATTTAATCAAAATATATTACTTCATTGTTTATTACATCAAAAAGATCGCATTAAAAATATAATTGATAAAATAATTGTTTATCAGACCACAACAAATTATTAATGTGGCTCTCTAATTTTGTAAAAATGCATTAAATTTGTAGAACTTCTTACATAAATACGGTTTATATTGTTTGTATTATAATAAAAAGAGTATTGACTCTAAAACAAAGCAATAACACCTATAACAATAGGTGGACATTACAATACAAAATTTTATAAACAAAGTATAGGTACTGAGTGAACTTGACTTTTCGATGTTTTTTTTGTTAGTCATGTTTTACCTACGTGTTTTGTTGTTACTTAGTATTTGGCTGTTGTTGATTTAATAAATCAATTGTTCGTTAGACGTAAAAGTGTTATGAAATTTGGTTGGAAGTTGATAATAATGAACTGATTGTTAAGGGTATTTCACACGGTGACACTAGCGTCGCGACATCAAATGTCACGACATCGCTTGACATTCGGTAGTTACTGGGTGTTCACAAGTAAATGATATATTTGAGCGTAGCGACATCAAAATAAAAATGACCGTTCTTGTAACTGCAGCAACGAGTGTTGTAGAGCAACTAATTATTTTAAAGTCGCTATATTTGGGAATAGATTTGTCCCATAAACAAGGATATTGTTGACAATGCTCTAAAATCGTTGGAATATCTATTGAGGACATGATAAATTGGAAATCGATGACAAACAAATCTATATTATTTGTCTGTTATGTCAAAATATAAATGTATGGTAGGCTCACGTCAAATACCGCACTGTCAATATGTAATATGCAAGCCTTGTTTTTATCGTGCAGATAATTTGATTGTCTTTAAAAAATAATGAGGGTGTATTACGTCTAAAACTAATATTTCTGTAGTTATTGCCGAATTAATGATAATTTATGGCTAAAAATACAAAATATACAAGAATTCAAATACATAGTAAGGTTTAATGAAATTATAAAAAAAAATATACATTAATTTTAATTTTACTCTAAGGCTGCTTTGTATCGTTTATTCAAAGAAACACGTGTTTCTTATGACTGTTTAATCAAAATTAATTAAAAACTTGTTAATCATTTATTTATTGCTTTAATGTGAGGGGAAAAAACTTTAATTTAAGTACAGCTTTAAGAATTTAGTATTATTTAAAGCTTTTAAGCTTTAAAAAATAATCCTTGAACCTAAATATAAACGATATCGACAGGTTATAAATGTTAGAAAGTCTACTTTTAAATATTTTAGCAAAAATATATTTATTTAAGATTTTCTGCACCAGTTTCAATCATTTTGCGTTAATAAATTAACTATTCTTGTCTACTAAGTGAAAAGTCATAGTATAATATCTTTTTGTTTCGATTTACATAAAAAAAGTGAACATGGAGAGCCTAAAACTGAAATTGCAATTAAACGTACCTACTACTCTAAATATTTTTTTACAATTTTTTCTCAACCTAAGTATACCCATAAATGATCATTAAAACAGCAATAACTCGAGAAATATTAGTTTTAGACGTAATACACCCTCATTATTTTTTAAAGACAATTAAATTATCTACACGATAATGTAAAAAATACAAGGCATTCCATTAAAAAATTCGTGTTTAAAATTCGGCTACATGGACCGACAAAAACAAACACCCTGTGTATTATTTAAAAAGTTTAAATGTTCAGAAGGCACAATAAGAGTATTTTTAACAAAACTAACAAATGATTTTACACTGACGTAGTTAAATCGCTAAATATGAATATTTTGTTAAAGATCGGTAATCGTCAATATTTTCAAAAAAAAAAAAACGGTAATTCAAAAACTATTGATTTTATGTACATAAAACCTTTTACATTATTTAAAGAGAATTCAATTTGGAATCTAAAAAATTAAATAATCCAAAAACTACTGATTTTATGTGCATAAAACCTTTTACCTATTTTATAGAGAATTCAATTTGGATTCTAAAAAATCAAAAATATACAGTGTTGTATTTAACATAAAAGAGCTACACCTCGGTGCGCGGAAACAAAACACTGTGTATAGCTGAAAATAATTTTAGATTATGTATCCTTTGATCTCCAACAAATTTTGTCCTAAACCTTCTTTTCTATTTTGAATAATAAAGCAGTTATGAAAGAAATACGTTGTATACCTACCTTAGTATTTATGATTGTTACGAATTAGTTATTCATAGAACATTATAAAGTGCATAACCTGCACAAACTTTATTTACTTTGAACGACTGTTTCCGGTGTTATAGACAATTAATAAGCCAGACGACTCATTTGGACGTTACTTACGGTAAACTTTGAATTAATCACAAACTAATCTAGGAATACAATACCTCAGCATTTGACATTTAATTAAAAAAACAAAACACCGAACAATGCTTAATACATTTTAAAATCATTAACATTGTATATCGACCAATAGTATTTACAAATAGTTATACATTTTCAACTAAATATGCGATTACAAATAATAAAAATCAGTTCAACTTCCATTATCGGTATAAACATTGGTCACAAAGTATTAATAACACATTTAATTCGTTTATTACACACTCATAAAAGTACGTTTTTTTAAATAATTTATAATGTATATGTCATGCTCCAGATGTCAAGGTTATTCAGATGTTTATTAATTTCAATCAATTATACTGGCTTGGCCACCAAAAGACTTTCGCCGTGTATTGTATGCTTGCCTTAGTGCGTGTACTATTTTATTAGTGGGTATAAAAAGTTCCAAGTGTCGCTCCAGGCGTTCTAATCACGGAACATACGTTCTAATAAATCTCATTTTTGTTGATGACGTATATCAAAATGACATTTTATACGAGTGTTTATGACGTAATAATAACTATACAAATTTTAAGGAAATTGAAACAAACAGAATTTTCCTAAATATACAGGGTGTTTCACTTTTCCATGGGACACTATTGCTATCTCCGTAAATAATGAAAATACAAGGTTGGTTAAATGGGACAAAGTTTAGCTATTTAGGAGTGTATTTTAAACAAGATTTTGTTTTGTTTAAAACTTCCATGGCAACGAAAAAACCGAAATCAATCGATATTTTTAAACTCAAATTTATTAGCTAAGACACAAAAATGCTAAGAAAAAAATGTTGGTAGATTTTATTTGCTATAAGATGGCGATAGTCAGATTTATTTATAAATTACCGGGCGATATATTTGACAAAACAACTTTTTTTTAAATGGCAGTCTTAGGAGGTGATGACTTTACATAAAAAGATTTTTTTTCTCTTTACAATGATACAATATTTTATATGTATTTTTTCAAAAATAAGCGAAATAACTTAAAAAAATGCAAAATTTAAGACAAAATTCAAAGTTACCATGGAAAAAAAACAATAACCGACTTCAATTGTTTTATTTCGACCATTGCTTGTCTATTATAATAATTGTGTTAACTGGAAATAATGTAAATCAACATACAGAGTGTACAAAAAGTAACGTAACGGATCAATATCTCGTCTTGTGGCAACTTTACAAAAAAAAGTTTCGAATAAAAGTTGTTTGTGGTAATTTACTACATAACCTAAAATTATTTTTAACTATACACAGTGTTTTGTTTTGGCGTACCGATACGTCACTTTGTTTTCTTAAATAAAATACCCTGTATATTTTGCACTTTTTAGATGCAGAATTAAATTGACTTTCAAAATGTATAGGGTTTTATGTGTCTAAAATCAATCGTTTTTGTGTTATTTCAGTTTTTATGTAAATTTTGACAGAAACAGAAGAATAATTTTGAACAAATTTAATTTTTTAAAAAATTCATAATTTTAAATTGTTATTGGGAATTTTTAGAGAGCCGAACATAGACTACAATTCTACATAAGCAGTATTTTTATATCTATTACGGTTTTTATGTAATTTTGGAATAACCTTATAACTTAAAAACCCTGTACCTATAATAGTTATTTGAAAAATCAACTAAATGCACGAACTTTGCAGGATACTTTTAAAGGCTCTATCGATATCTAAAGTATTTTAACGTCTGGCACATACTCATACACATACACAAGCTCTAAATCGCCCATACACACGCGCGCGCGCGCGTACACTTACACAGACGTCATCGCGAAAACAGTCAAAACTAGTTCAGCGACCTCGCGAAATCTGTAGGTAATAAGAACATTTTCGCGAATGCAATACTTACTTAAGACTACGTCTGGCGAAAGTAAAAACTTAAGAATACAACATAACTTAAAATTATTCAAATGTATATCAGATATCTACAACATTTTGCATATCTTAGCAACTTTCTAACACGTTACCACTACTTCCTAAATTATGTTAATCCAATAACGCAACAAAAAAATTTTACGCATAGTTTAAACCTTAAAACATTTCGTGCTTTTCATTCGTGCTTTAATAGTAATGAACTACTGTGTATAATATTACCTATTAGATGTTTACATCTACGACAGTTCAAATTAAGGTAATCTGCATATAATACATAGGTTTCAAATTAGAATAATTGACGTTCAAGTAGGATAAATTATTAACTAATGGCAATACCTTAATAGTTTTCGTTTGAGATTTGTTAGAGACACAAACAGTCATGGACAGTGATATCAAACAATTTTATGCCGGTTCCAATATTTTAATAACTGGTGGTACAGGATTTTTCGGGAAAATGTTATTGCAAAAACTTCTTAGAGAGTGTGATACAATCGGAGAAATATTTGTAATTGTACGGAATAAAAGAGGAAAATCTGCTACAGAAAGAATGGAGGAAATATTTGAGAATGTTGTAAGTAAAGTCTTTAATATATTATATCAATATTAGTCATTCATTTCAATTAACAAATTTTTAATTATTTAATAAGTTTACTGATATTGAAGAGTGATTTCAAAAACTTTGTTTATTTTACGCAACTGTACAGGGTGTACAAATTTCGATGTTTTCATAGGGAATCTTGGTAACTCTAAGAGGTATCGAAAAACGGACCCCGCTTCCTTGATTTTTTTTTTCGAGAAAAAGTCAATGGTGATAACTAAAATTGTTTTGTTTTCGAGTTATCACCGATAACTCGATTGTTTGACTTTTATTTTTATGACAATATCTCGCTTGTTTATGAAAATAAAGAAAAATAATTTTGACTTTCTACCGGCACTTTTTTGAAAATAATTTCGAAATTCGAGTTGTGACAAAGTTGTATTTTTTTAAATAGAACTTATAGTTGGCTGTAGCATCACGAGAAAGGGGATTTTTTCCCCATTCCAATAATATATATCATGTGGGGTCGATTTATTCATTTTCCTTACATTGTAGCAAAAAGTAGGTAATGTTTCGTATTTAATTTTTTCTAGTAGTAGGCTTATGTCATTAAGAATATACCTAGTAAAACAAACTGTGATTCTGTTGTTTTAACGATAATTTGACAGCTATACACGTTTAGTTGTTGATTGTTTTTATTTTTGTACCTTAAAAACACAAAATGGCTAAGGAATATTACGAAAAGTATGATGTGTTTGAATGTTTTATTCAAAGTAATAATAATTCTGAAGCTGCAAGTCGAACTTATTTTAATCGTTACCCAGAAAGAAGACAATCTAATAAATCTATTTTTGGAAGATTAAAACAAAATCTCATTTTGGGAACACATTAAAAACAATTTATATAATAATAGTAATAATAATATTAATGAACTAGGGGAAAATTGTATTCAGTGTATTAATTCTATTTCTAATATTCATATTTACAACGCAGTTCAGAGTGTTTCAAGGCGATGTAAATTATGTGTTGCAAATAATGGAAGGCAATTTGAAAATTCAATGTTAATAGTTTTATATTATTTTAGAATTATCTTCTAGCCTACTATGGGTTCTATTTAAAAAAATACAACTTTATGTCACAACTCGAATTTGGAATTTTCTTTTGAAAAATTGTTTACGCCACTGCATTCTTATCAAAAAGTGCCTGTAGAACGTCTAAATTATTTTCCTTTATTTTCATAAACAAGCGAGATATAGTCATAAAACGAAAAGTCGAAAATTCGAGTTATCGGGGATAACTCGAAAACAAAGGACGATAACCAATTTTAGTTTTCACCATTAACTTTTTCTCGAAAAAAAAGATCGAGGAAGCGGGGTTCCTTTTTCGATGCCTCTTATAGTTACCGAGATTCCCTATGACAACTTCGAAATTTGCCCACCCTGTACATTTTAAGGCGTAGCCACAATTTAAAAAAAAATTAAATTTACAACACATACTTTTTATTCGTCGTTGCATATCCAGTGGATTTGTAAGCAAATACACAATTTATTTACTTTATTCGTTATAAATAATTTAAGCTTGCAATCTTTGTACGCCTTTCCTTTCAGTTCTTGCTTTTAGAAGATCAAAGGTTTCTTGATTTTAATGGCAACAGGGACTCATTAAATATATTTCTTTTTAAATAAGCTAAAGCGATTACACATAAAAGCGCTTGCTCGAATAGCAACCAAATACCTATGCCAAAAGGCACATTTTTTTCAATTATTTTAACTTTAAATCGTTGTAAGCTAATTTTTATCACAATTTCGAAAGCGTAAAGAAGATATTTTTTAACTTCCCATGAACCTACAGGATATTTTCTTTAAAAAATAGGGATGAACATATAAAATTACAATTAAAATAAATTGCTGAATTATTTGAGTGGTTCGTTAACTAATATTCTTTATTATTTAGTCAGGAGTCCTTCTACTGTTAGGTGTAGGACTGAAGAGTTCTGTTGTGCTGACTTTTCTTCATGTTTTTATGTCTTGTGCTAGCTTTTTTATGTCTTTTCATTTGATGTTTCTATTCGTTGCTGCTTTTCTAACTTCGTCTTGCCAGGTTTTTCTCGGTCTACCTCTTTTGTTTTTTCCCTGTGATCTTGCTTCCTAGGCTTTTCTGGTTAACCTTTTTTCATTCATCCTATAAATGTGACCCAGTCATCCCAGCTGCCTTTCTTCTATTTTTGTTTCAATTGATTTTATCTTTTTTTTTGGCTTTTCCTTGGATTTTTCTTAGAAATCTGATTTCTTCTGCATTCACTCGGCTACTGTTTTCATTTGTGAGTGTCCACGTTTTACTTCAGTATAAAAGTGCCTTTTTTACCACTTCCACTTTTGTTCGTTTAGGAACTTCTATGGTTCCAAAAAATATTAAATATTCTTCCCACATTTCCTGTCCTTTTGCTTATTTCCCAGTCCATTCCTCCATTTTTCTTTATGATCACTCCTAAATATTTAAAGCTTTCCTCTTGTTCCAACCTAAGCCCATTTAAAGTGATGTTATGCCCTTTGTTCTCTGTTGTAACGATCATGGTTTTAGTTTTTTCGGTATCTATTTTCATATTATTTTTTTCCAATGCCAGGTTTAGAGTTTCTAGATTATGTTGCAGCTTTTTTTTTGTTTCCGCGACTAAGACCATGTCGTCTGCGAACATTAGCTCAGTTATGTTTATCTTTTCCATTTTCCAGTTGCCTAGGTGAAACGGTCTCATTTTTTGTTTAAAGGCTGTATTACATTACACAATATCTTGTACAATTTCTTGTTCAAGAAATTTTATACTAGATTGTACAGCTGTTGCCAAGTTACAATGTCGTAAATTGCCATACGCGAAGTGTCAGTTTACGACATAAGACGTGTTGTAACTTGGCAACAGCTGTACAATCTAGTATAAAATTTTTTGAACAACAAATTGTACAAGAAGGCAGATTAACAACCAAACTTAGCCTGTCAGCAAAAATTACAGTATATAGGTCACTAATCGCTCCACACTTCGATTACTGTGCGAGTATTTTGTTCTTATGCAACGAATGCGATTTGCTTAAGTTGCAGAAACAACAAAACAGAGGAATGCGTGTTATTTAAAATGCTCGAGATACACTAAAATAAGCGAAATGTTAAATACCTTAAAGTGGTTAAGTATACGTCAACAAATTACTTTTTCTCACAACCGTTGAAAAATGTTGTCATTACCTTATGAAAAATAGTGGGCAAAACGACATTTTACTCTCTAGTGAGCAAAAGTGATTACTTTGCTCCCTAGAGAGCAAAATTTGTTGAATTGTTATGGTAACGTCGTGTAATAGCGTTTTTAGACAGCGAAACTATCATTCGTGTCAAATACACAACTGGCATTTTAAGGTTACATTTAATGTAGACGTTTTGCTTTTAATGTTTAAATCGCATTTTTTACGGTTGTGAGAAAAATGTAATACACAACTCGTGAGCAAAGTACCTTTGCTCGTTCAACTGCCGTGCCCGCACTCGCCTACGGCTCGTGCGTGCAATTGGCAGTCTCACGAAAAAATAAGTACTTTGCTCACTTGTTGTGTAAATAACTATTAATTGCCTTTTTTTAATATACAAGGCAATAAATAATTTTTTACCACGTTACATGACTAAAAATTTAATACAAAACTGTAACATTCACGAATACCAGACCAGGAACAAAGACGACTTTAGACTACCAAAACTAACGAAAACAAATACACAGAACGCCTTCCTCTACAAAGGGCTCAAGATTTTTAATGAATTACCTGTGGAAATTAAACAAACAACTTCCATATCAAATTTTAAAAAACTATGTTTCGAATATGTGAAAAATAATGTTAAGATTTAATAGTTAAGAAAATATGTACAAATAAATATATGCAGCATTAAGATCATGTAAAATTAGCTAAAAGCTAAATAAAGATTTCTTATTATTATTATTATACAGCTATTACCCCATCTGGGGTAACTAATATTATTGAGTATTATTAAAAAATCACTTACCTTTTTTTAAATCGTAATCTTTCGAAAAAAAGAGGAGTGATTTTTCTAAACTCTTTTATACTATATTTTAGATATTTGATAAAGTTAGAGAAAAAAATCCGAAACTGCTTAACAAAGTGCATGTAATTCAAGGTGATTTGTCGCTTCTACGACTCGGAATAAGTGAAGAAAATAGAGAAATTCTCATCGAAAAGGTAAATGTAAAAGTTTTAAAGCTAAGGATAATGAAATCACTAACCGAAGTTTTAGGTTAATATTGTTTTCCACTGCGCCGCAGAACTCAATATGAGTATGAAATTAAAAACATCAATATACACGAACATACGAGGCGTTAGTGAATTTTTGGATTTGTGCTCCGATTTGCTGTACCTAAAATCTGTTGTAATGGTATCGACAACTTACTCTGTTTGGCAACAAACAGTGGAGGAAAAATTTTATCCATCCCCAATAAAACCTGCCACTATAATAAATCTAGCTGACGAAGTCGATGAACATATTTTGGACACGATAGCAAATGGGTAAAAGTAGTTTAAGCATACTGCATTGATTAGTACTTTTTAGTTTAAATGAATTTTTTAAATAATACCAACAGTTTTTTGTGCAAAAATCACATTCTATTTATAATGTATCGTATAATAAAGCTTCCAAAAAATCATACTCTAATTTTTAGCATTGTTGACAAATGGCCGAACGCATACTGCTACACAAAAATGTTAGGCGAAAGTGTAATTAATTTAAAAGGAAAAAACTTGCCAATTGCATTGTTCAGACCGTCCATAGGTAAGCAAAGTTACATTTTTTTTGTACTAATTAAATTCATTTGGTTTTCAATAATAGTTATCTACGTAACAAGACCGGAAAGTGGTACTTTACTGGACGAGTAGGCTGTCCTGGGACGAGCAGGCTGTCCTGGGAGGAGCCTGGAAGCAGGGGCGGATCTAGGTTCTTCGGGGCCTAGGGTTTATTGAAGTCCAATAGGCCCCATTTTTTGTTAGGTTAAGAATCTTTAAATTGGGGTTTAAAATTCATTTTTAGTAATATCAAAATCCGAGTTGAGATATATTTATTTATGAAACGGTGTTGAATTATGTTACATTGATTAAAATAAAACAAATAATACTATAAATTATCATTATTATTATATTATTAATATTAACTATTTTTTGCTATACGATAAGTGCTCATTGTTAATGAAAAAGTATTAAAAATGTATATTAATTCAATTTTTGTGGGCCCTGACACTTGGGGGCCCAGGGCTTAAGCCCTATTAGTCCCTATGTAGATCCGCCCCTGCCTGGAAGGATACGAGTCCAGTAAAGACACTTTACGGGTATGTTACGTACAATATTTTTTCTGCGTCCGTTAATGACACCAAAATCACTGTCGTCACCATCCATAATTAAACAATGACTTAAAAAACTACAGGTGAAAATTCGCTGGGTGGTATAGAGGTTTTACTAGCTAAACTGAACAGGGAAATACGCAAAGAGAAGGGATGGCGGTTTCTAAAAACGTTATATTATTATAGGTTATAACCAGGATTGGCCTGATTTAAATCAACTGATTTTTTAAAATTAAAATCATGATTTAATGCACACTTCTTTTTTTGCACGATTTGACGTCACATATAGGTAAATTAAATGCACGTTTTAGTTCCACCCGCTGAAACAACCGCCGGAAATATTGCTTATTAGCTTCTAATAGGTCAGGGAGACATAAAGTCTCTACAGGAATTTTCTTGTTAGAGACGCATTCCGGTAGATTTACTCTGTAAATTTTCACAATAATAATTAATTTTAGAGTCAAACGATCTATAGCCTCATTCAAAAAGTCTGCTACAATTGGAAAAGTTTTTTATTATCATTTCTCAGAAAATTTTATTCCTGATAAAAAATTATGATCGACCTAAAACTAATTTTAAGATGGAAAAAATTCATATGACACTAGATTTTAAGTATTTTAAAAATATTTGCAAAAGTTAAGTGCCCTTATTTTAAAACTTACAAAAAAATTCATGGGAAAATATTGTTTAGAAATCAAAAATATGACATAATTTCATTTTCGAATTTAATAGTAGTGTCAACATTTAAAAACTATGCAACTAACAGATACGTTTTTTATTATCGATTAATCGGAAAATTTTATTCTTGAAAAAAGTTGGTGCATGGTCTGAAACTTATTTTAAGTTTAAAAAAGCTCGATAAAGTTCATAAAAAACTATCTTTTAGCGATTTTAGAACAATTCGCAAGATTAAAGTGCTCTTATTTAAGGAGTTTAAAAAAAAATGAAGGGAAAACGATAATTTATTTAATATTACTTTTAACTTGTAAAAAACTTTTTTAAAACTCTTTTTGAATATTTCTAAAATTGTTAAAATCTAGTGTTATATGAATTTATATTCAACTTTTTTTAACTTTAAAGTTTTTGATGTTAAAATTACTATACAATTAAAAATTGACATTTTAACGACAAATTTCAGCTTTGGTCTTTCTCTATAAAGTTTTATTTTGTAACTCTTAAAATAAGGCTCTTGAAATATATCTGAAATCGCTAAAACTAGTATCGTATGAATTTTTATAAAATTTTTCCCATCTTAAAATTAATTTTAGGTTATCCACCAACTTTTATCAAGAATAAAAGGTTCTGAGAAATTTTTAATATAAAAAACTTTTTTATTTGTTGATCCTTTTTGAATGACGCTGTACAGAAGATATAATGTAGTGTGAATAATGAATAAATTAGTTGTGAAAAGGAAAAACTTCTCAAAAAAATATAAAAAAACAAAAATTGGTAATTTTTAATTAATATCATTGAATTTTGATTTTATTAATAAAAATCAAATTTTGCCCAACCCTGATTATAACCCTATTGTTGAAATGGACGTATGTTTTTAGGTGGCGCATTAATTATTAACGTTTAAGTTTTGGTTCTGCGTCACAGTTCAATTTATCTTGAAAGACCTTCTAACGACGCTTGTTTGACGGCGCAAATTAACAAAAAAACTCATCACCATAGCAGCCAGTTACTTTCCGGCCTAGACTACTAAAAACTCATGACCATGGCAACCAGGTACTTTCTGGCCTTGGCCGGTAAATATGTATTTTCCAGCCTAAAAAATTATTAGGAAAAAAAACAGTACATTACGCAAACACTTCAATGATAATGATCTCAGTTGTTACAACCAAGCTACAAACCACAAATCTGGAATGAAAAAAATTGCCCTTGTTAATGCATACCTAATAAAAATTAGATTGTCGCGATTATTGGTGGATTATTTAAGTTATTCATTTGTTAACATCATTAAGCTTTATTTAAATCACTTTTTTTCGAGGGATCTCTTATCGATATGCGATACCAGTTTCAAAAGGCAGCTGATGAAGAAATGAGAATGTTTTAACTGTGTATTGCATGTCGCCAGGAGATCCTCCGAACCAAAACATAATTGCCTATTGATAAAAGAATCACTAAAATAATCCAAAAAAAATTAAGTTTTTGGTTTGCTTTGCAGTAATGCCAACACTAAACGAACCGATTGCTGGTTGGACGGATAATATTTACGGACCTGCCGGTATACTATTGGCTTTTGGCCACGGAGTTTTACGGGTTATGTTCTGTAATCGAAACCTAAAGTTTGACTGTGTACCCGTAGATTTATGCGTCAATGCTCTTATTTGCACTGCTTTAGGATTAAGTCAGAAAAGGTAAATACATGATATTTATGTTGACTTTATCGTAAAATAATGTAATTCCAGGAAAACAAATGTTGACGATATACCTGTGTACAACTACGCTATGGGTCCAGAGAGAAGCATAACTTGGAAGCAGTTAATGAACGGCTCCATAAACTTTGAATATTTACCCAAACGAACTGTGTGGTACCCAATAGTTAACCTAACACATTGTCGTTCCTACTATTACATCCTTAAATTTTTTTTACACATAGTGCCTGGAATGTTGATGGATGTTGCTCTTTACTTGTTTACTGGTAAAACAAGGTACACATCAAAACTTAATTTCTATATTTGAAAAATTTAGACCACTTTTAAACTAATTCTGATAATCGTTACAAACAGGGTTGGCCTGATTTAAATCAATTGATTTTTTTCCGACCACCAGCACCAGCGAATGCGAACGAATGCTTGCTCTTGCTTGTTCTCGCTTGCTCGCTTGGTGTGGATCCAGCTTAAGGTTTAAGCAATGCTCTGCTCAAGTTCAAAAATTTAATCTTCAATCATAAGACTACTAGGATAAATGGCAACGTAAATGTACTTATAACTATTCCTGAAAGTAAATACGTACTTGTCCAAAATTTGTGGAAAGATCTTATATAATCCTTCCAGGACGCGCACTTAAGACAGTGACGCTTTCATGGACCACTAATTTTATGTTAGCTATTAAATAACGCGTACCTGCCATGAGTACCGGCCAACTTCTACGAAAAGTTCGCAATTGCTTTTAAACATGCACAACTCGAGGCGAAATTGCATTGCGGCTGCATTATTTTATTTATGAAAATAACGATATATCTGTTTTCAGGATGATGAAAATTTATGGTAAATTAGACACAGTATGCAAGGTATTGGAATCTTTCAATACAAGAGAATGGAATATCATAAATGTTAACGTAAATGAGCTGTGGAATAGCTTGAACGACACGGATAAAACTACATTTCCCTTTGATAATAGTGTGGTTGACTTTGATAATTTTCTCAGAGATACATGCAAAGGACTGAAAATCTATCTACTAAAAGAAGATATTACTGATTTAGAAAAAGAACGAAATCATGTTTTAAGGTGAGAAATATACCAAATCGTTTGTAGATAAAATATGTCACACTAAATTACCTTTTAGATTAAAGCGACTTCACATGGCATTAAAATTCACCGTTGCTGTATTTCTTGCATGGATTGGGTACCACTTATTACAATTTATAGTGAAGCTAATATTTTATTAAAGTATTTAAAAACATAATAAAATAATAGGTTAATAATTACTGATTTATTGTAAATATTTTTATTCTAGTCTTTAACTCTGATTAAATAAAGCTAAATATTTACAAAAACCTGTAAACTTAATTTATTTGTATTAATTCCATTGATCATGGGCACCAAATTAGCAAAACCGAACAACAATATCATGTTATTTCATGCCGCGTGCAAATAAGAATAGGGATACAGTTTTATAGTTCACTTGAATAAAACAAGATAAAGAAAACGCTTCACCGTCCGTTGAAGTTTACTTAAAAAGTTCAAATAAAAATGATAAAAGTGAAGAAGTTGTACATGTAAAAACTAAAATCGCATCATTCACTCGATGAAACTTGTAGAATTAAATTGCTCACGAAATCGTCAGCGCCTGGAGAACGCCTGAATACTGGTTTTGTTATGAACTTTTTGCTGTATTTATAAGTATTTTATATGAAAATGCAGCTAAAGATTTGATTTTTATGCTGCAAATGAACTGAAGAATTCTTTAAATATTAAAATAGTCAACTAATAGACGGACTAAATTTGTTAAATTCACCAAATAAATGTAACTAACAATTGTTGATGACATAAAAAATTTAATGTTTCTGTTAAAAAATTAGAAATAAAGTTTCATCGTTTTAAAATACAGGATGCGTCATATAGGTAACACACTATTGAAATCTAGTAAACGGTAAGAGGTTAAGTAAAATTTCCTATTATAGGGAACTATTCAGCTATGCTTTCATTATAAGGAAAACAATTATATAAAAGTCCCCCCTTAATTTTTGATAAGAAATCACCTTCCGAATTTTTTCGCAATATTTTAAACACACCCTGTATATTTATTTCTCGACGCAAAATTTCAACCCACCAAAAAGTTCTGATTAAAAAACCAACAGGAGTCGCACTTTTCAGCCCCCTGTGAAGGTGGGAGATAATTGAAAATATTACTATTGGAAACCTTTCAATAAGCATAAAACATCTACCAAATATCATTCTCCTACATGTATCCAAATTTGAGAAAAAGAATAAAAACCTTACTTTACCGCTCCCCTTTAGGGGGAGTGTAACTCCGAAAGGAGACGTCTAAGGAAAAAAATTTATATAATAGCCACCCTTAATTTTCGGAATTACAGATATATCTGGAAAAGCCAGATTGGCAAAAATATGTTAGTGTTAGCTGAAATAAAATTCGAATAGTCCATTTTGATAAATTCGGATATTCGTCAAATATACCGTACCAGAAAGTTCTTACCGGAAACTCTTCGAACTTAGCCTTTAACGAAGCATCCTTTTTAATAGCAATTACATTTTTGTTTTTCACTGCCACAAATTCTGTTGGCTTTTCGTTTATTCTTAATGAATTTGTACCCAATAATTATCATTGTTCTTTTAAATCGAATAAATCAATAGTCGTGCTACTCTCGCTGCGCGCTCGTACCCAACGGGTCTGTTAGAGTGTTAGACCATTGTGCGTATAATAGTCTCTTAGCGTAATAATATTTTTGCGCAAAGAATTACCTTTCGTTTGGTGCAATAATAATAAGCTGCAGATTTGATTTCTAGTATCATTAGGTACAGTTTTTGATCCTGATCTTATTCTGATTCTTAAAGAATGTCACTACGAGTCGAAAAACAGCAAAGCGATACTAACAAACATGCGGAACTCACTTTAGGAAACGCTGGTTTAGAGTGAGTTAGAGTCAAATAATTAAAGCATGCACCGAAGGATTTACATGAACAGTAATAGAATCAACTGCATTTTTGTTGATCAAAGCAACACCCCTATTATTTTAGTTTACATACAGCCTAATTTATGTTGAATGTTGTATTTAATATGTATTCATAAATATTTGCCTTTTCAGCAACACTTTCAATTAACTCTTTCATAACACATTAAGGTATGAACATTACGTTGAAAATGAAAAGCAGGAAAAGATTAAAAAACACGACGCGACAGAATTTTAGTGATTCGAGGCACAAAAGTAAACGATAAAAGCGTCCCAACGCCCTAACAACCACGAGCAAGTCAAAGTTTGGATTCATTATTTCTGAAACTGCGCGTAATTGTTCAAGCTTGAAATTACTTTGGTACTAGTTTATATGATTTGTGAGCTGCGTAGAATAATAGAAAGCTAACCACTATTGTCAACGGTCTAATTGCTGGCGATCATACTTTAAATTTGTTATCAAAATAATAATAGTTAAACACATTTTGCATTTTTTATTCATCTATTTGGTATGAATAGTTGTTTTTCTTTACACACGCGCATATGTAGGGTGACCACCAAGCGCGTACGTATATCCTTCATATCTCACTTATTAATCAATAAGAAAAGTAAATAAAAAGTTTGCTTAAGGTCAGTATAGGTTTGCATATACACATACAGGGTGATTCAAATTCCCCGACCATGGGGATCTCGCTTATTATTAAAGATAGAGGATAGGTTCAAATTTGGCAAAGTTGCTAAATTTTGTGCTCATCAATAATATCAAAACAGATTTGAAATATCTTCAACTGTTTTTGAAAAAACTGAAAAAATTACTTTTCGTTTTTTTGCTATAATTTTTTTTATTTATATTGAATTTCGAATCTAGAAAATAATATATATATACAGGGTGTTGTATTTAAAATAAAAAAGCTACACATCGGTGCGCGGAAACCAAACACTCTGTATAGCTGAAAATAATTTTAGATTATGTATTCTATGATCTCCAACAAATTGTGTACTAAAACTTTTTTTCTATTTTGAATAATAAAGCAGCTATGAAAGAAATACGTTCTAGGTGGACACCCTGTACCCTGTGTACACAAAGTTATGTTCCTGCTGGCTACAAACTCACATCCCACCAACAATCGAAACCACCAAGATATTTGTTACACTAAACAAATTAAAATATAATCGTAAAATCACATTTGGGTGTAACATTATACAGCAGTGCAGCAATGCTATAGAATTTTATTGTAAGTACACAATGTACTATTTTTATAACCCACATATCTATTATGTGCACCTCCAGAACGTATAAAATGTAAAGTACCCTACTGAGTTTCACTAAAAACGCTGGAAACACTAATGTAATATTCAACAGTGTAAGAAAATACGTTCACGGGGTGGGAAACTATGAATGTAAATTTAAAGTTATATAGCATAGAAAGTAATATAGTTCAGCATAAAAAGGGTCCAGTGAGATTAGTTTGACCAAAAACATAGCATGATTGTTTACAAAACAACACTTAAGCTCGTAACACTAATAAATTTAATAATGTTTTGTGGAACAATAGTTAAATAATTTGCATTACACCTTCATTATTTACTTTGAGCTATAACTATTTAAACATAAATATGTTTCATTGATAATGCGTTAATAAGTGAACTTAAAATTATTATTGGTTTAATTTCACGTTTCTGATCATCGTTTTAAAACGTGTTTGATGTCAATGGCATTGCTGATGTAAAAATATTGATGTAGTAGCATTAATCATATACAGCGTGTTTCAGACCACGCTATCAGCACTTTTATTAAAAAATGCGATGTCTGACAAAGATAAGGAAAAAAATTTATGACCAAAGTGCATATGCAGAATTGACTGGCGCTATTGCGGTTTTCGTGATTAAACCGGAAGTAGCCAAATCCGGAAGTAACTTTAAAAAGTTAAATAGAACCATCCGGTTTTTATTGCAGAATTAAAAAGATATTTAATAAATAAAAACTTTTTGATTATCAGTATAGTTTATAATCCATTGGACCTAAATCATAACAACATTTGAAACTCTATTTGCATGTAACTAAGTTCTGGACACCCCCTTTTTTCTTTAGTTTTATATTCAATTAAATGTGTAAAAAAAACAATTATTTGAACATATGCACACTATTGTTTCACTTCCGGTTTCACCGAAAATTACCCTAACTTTGTGATTTCATATGGAACTCCCTGTATCTTCTTACATTTTTGAAAATAGAAAGTGATTTTGCACTATTTTGATCAACTACCACAACCATTTTGTACAAACTAGTTGTGTTTTTTGTCGGGTTTATACTAAATAAAACGCACACATTTTATTTGGTTATATGATAAATGTGTTTAAACATTTGGTAAATTTAATATGGCGATCGCTAGTCTAAATTATGCCGTCCGTAATGATCAAAACCGAACATATCGCCGTTTACAATTTAGCGGCGGCCCAACTATTGCTATGAAACAGAAACAATAATGTAAATGGATTTTAAAATTCATCACTAACATTTTATATCTCACATTTATTACCAAAAGCACAAAATAATCAAGCGAAATGTATTTTTATTTAAAGGCGAACTATGATGATTTACATATTAATACATTAACAAACAAAAAAGGAACACAAGGTACACGGTTTGCGCCTGAAGCTAACTTCAATGTCTTGATAATATTTAAAATAATGAATATTTTAGCATTTTCTAAAGCATACAAGGTAGAAATAATTTTGCACGGTAAAATGAATTTTTCACAACAAAGACGATTTTGTTCTTTCATTTCACATGCGAACCTACGTCTATAATTGAAAAATCGAAGCACCATGCAGGCTATTTTTTATTTTGTGCGTTATACTCTTTCTTGTTGGGTTGGTTTTGGTTGCTAAATTATTATTTCATATAAGTAGTAACATATACATCAACATGGTAATAAATAAATCACGTTTTCATAAAATGTCCATATCGACTGAAAACCCCGATAAACCTCAAACTTTTGTAAATCACAGAAAATATTTTGTTAAACATTTTTTAAAAAAACGATGAAATTTGTATCAGACCAGTGATAGTCAGGTTTTTTTTTGACAGTACGTAGTACCTATACCTTTTTATATTTATTCTGATAGAGAATTTACTTCAAAATCCGACAGTGCATTCAAAAATTTATCGCAAATGAAAAAAAGGCTGCAGAGTTATACGTGCCACTGGCCATTTCCTTCGGAAAAACAGGGGAACTAAAACATTGAATAATGAAGGTAACTTTTGAGATCGCGTGGGCCATGAAACCGTCAGGGATAAAATCGAAATTCTTCTATTTACCAATGCGCGCATCCTTTGCAAGTAAAATGGTGCAAAGTTTTAGAAAAAATCTTAAACGGTTCCGGAGAAAAACGCGAAAAACGAGGCCCTTGAAAAAACGGGTTTCCTTTTGTTAAACGCCTATGCAAGTCACATATATTTAGTTACACAACTTCTCAAATCATAGCGCTTTTGCAGGGGTTTCGTTTTTCGCGTGTTTCTCCGGAACCGTTTAAGATTTTTTCAAAAACTTTGCAGCACTTTACTTGCAAAGGATGCGCGCATTGGTAAATAGAAGAATTTCGATTTTATCTCTGAAGGTTTCATGGCCAAAGCGATCGCAAAAATTTCCTTTATTATTCAACTATTCAGTTTTTTCCCTATTTTTCCGAAGGAAATGGCCAGTGGGACGTATAACTCTGCAAAACATTTAGTTTTGTTGTTCTTGTTGCAATAAACACAGCCTTGATCAGATTCTAGCGACAACATATCGTGACCTTCCCTGGTGAGTAAAAATGCAGCCAAAAAGCTCCTCACAGGAAGCTTCCTGATCGATTGCGCTAGTGTATCTAGATGCAGCGTATTGAATAGAAAAATAATACCTATAATTATTATTCTTTGAACATTTTTCTATTTATAGATTCCTGGTTAGATTTGAACGCTTCTCATATATGCAGGTAATCGTTTTTTTTTAATCCTTTGTCAAAAACTATTTAAATATTTAGCAGTCATGCTTTTGCTATAGATACTTCCCTCATGGTTCGCCGAACAGTTCTAAATAATTAATCGTTTCGTTTCCTAAAAATTCAAACGATTAGGTTCTGGTTTATGACCCACTTATAAATCCTCCGATGTTATCCATATATTATTTTCTTCGGCGTCAATAAACAGAGCAGCTCTTTAATGGAGCACTTCAAAACGTCGGCAGTCTTGTTGTCTTGTGGCGCCATTGCCAATGAATCATGCAAGCAGTCAACATTCCTCTTGAGAGCGGCACCAAGTATATTAACCCGCGTAAACTATAAATTTCTAGTTAATTATTGCGTGCTGTAAATGTTCAAACGTTTCTAGACGTGTTAAATGCATATTACCAAGTTACTTAATTTTGTAGCACTTAATCGCTCCATCGCCTAAGTGGTAATTCATTTCAGTCATTCTCTATTTAACAACGATATTGTTACACTGCGTCCGGATTTGAACAAAAAAAATTTAATAAAATAAGCGCAGTTTAATTTTTAATTTATAAATAAGTAATACACAACAAAAACTGAAAGGTGCTGTACCTGAGGTCTTAAAAGACATACGATTCGAATATTAATCGACAGTAAAACACATCGCTTTAATAAAATTAGTTAACTGTTCCATGCTAAGCGTTTATTGCCGTGAAACAAAATAAAACGATTTCCAATATCGTTAAAAGACAAATACCCTAACAAGGTAAGTGTGAAATGAATGAGCGGAATAGTCAGTGAAATGTAAATACTACAGTAATGAGAAATAGAAGAGAGACATAGCGCAATGAAAAGTGAGAAAGTGTTATTCGTGGTGGTTGCGGAAGTGTTTGTGTTGGTTGCGATTTTTTTCGATCTGCTTGGTGACGCCACAACTCTGGAACGAGTGATAGGAGAGCTTTCATCTACCCCAGATGGATTTTACACAGATTTTCTGAATACCGTTGGATTAAGCGCAGGGTAGGTCTAAGCTGACAATTAATTTGAATTCATTGTACTAAGAAACAATTAGGTACAACCGAAATATTTTTAACACTACCAACACCAAGCCTTCCTAATAAATGCACAAGAAGTTTTTAATAGTGTGCGCTATTTTTTTCAGAAGTGTTTAGCGTTCGGTATAATAATTATATAAATTTTACACTTTGTAGGGTCATGTCGGTTAGCAAGTATTTGTCTTCCAGATAGAGAATTTAATTTGATTTTAATAAAAGTGTAGTAAAGAAACAGATGTTAATTAATGCGTTTATAAGTATACATTTCCAGCATGGGGATGTCGCTTATTATAAAAGTTACAGGTTTGCTTAAATTGAATGAATTATTCCTTAGTATGAGAGGAGCCACAATCAATTTTTAAAAGTACAAAATTCAGATTTTGTAGCACAAAATATAAAAATATCGAATTTAATTAGTTGTTTTTTGTTTTTATTTTCATAGATAGCTTGATAAGTGATAGGTAAAATGCGATAGGGGAAAAAAGCACATCTAACTATTCCATAGCCAACTTCGCGGCCCATAAGAAAAAATGAAATTAGGGATAATATCTCGAAAATGGTAGGTGTTAAAATAATCTAAAATAACAGTTACATTCTCCATTAAAAAGTACTTTAAGAAAGTACAAATAAAATTGTTCTAATGATTAAGACAAAAAAGTTACGAGAGAAAAAAGAACTTCGACATTTTCATATTTTCTGCTGTAACATCTGAAGCACGAGGAATTTTCTACTTTTAAAAATTGATTGTGGCTCCTCTCATACTAAGGAATAATTCATCTAATTTAAACAAACCTGTATCTCTTATAATAAGTGAGATAGCCATGCTGGAAATGTAATCTGGGACACCCTGTATACAACCAACACATGTTGTTTTTTTTAATAAGTGTACCAGTTGCAATTTTGTTTATTTCGAATGCTATAATTAAATTAAGAATGAGTGCCCACAATCAAACATTTAAAAAATATTACTTTTAAATGGTTATATAGCAAGTTTTTTTTATGTTAAAATTTAAAATTGGTTAATTTCGTCCCATCATAAGCAATATTTTTTCAAATAAAGCAAGACATCAGCAAAATAGGAAAAAGAACATAAAATGTTCTAATTTACCGGTACAAAACTTCTTATAACTTCTTAAACTTTTTCTGTACTTTAGCGACATTAAATTATAGAAAATAACAAATTATCTATATCGTTTTATGTGTTAAGCCCTAAAACTCTCATCCAATCAGCGATTTTTGGTTCATAGGAAAAACTAAAAACGGTTTCTTGATTAAGAATGTATATTTTTCGAATATATTATGTACATTCATAAACTTTTTGAAAATATATTTCAGGAAGTTTGTAGTAAGGGCAAAATCTAGTCAATCCGAAACTTGCACGAAATTTTTGTTTATCAGGTTTACAGAATTTTAGGGTCAGGATGAAAAAACCTGTAAAATAATTATTGCTAACTGAACAATTCGATTATATCGACGAAATAGGTGCTTTTTCACGTCTCTTCGAAAATGCCTAACTCGAAAACCGACCGAATAGTAAAAATTTATTGACAAACCAATAATCGCCCCTACTAGCTTCGCACTCCTCGCACCTACCTAAAACAGAAAAATGTTCTTAAACACAAAACCACACAGTTATAAGTGTAATCTACAATGTAGGTATACACTTTTTTCTTCAAAAACAACATCCTCGACACTTAAAAACACGAAATATTTACCTTAATGTGCAATAACCGGAGGCTTCATTCCTGGAGTTTGATCATGGGCCTCGTTCAAACTTAATCGACTTGCCAACCGCTCGTAATCGTCCGGCATTCTTAACTTAATAAAAATGTCAGCCTTTCTTAAGTGTACAAATCGATTAAATCTATTCAATCAAACAAAAGAGAGCCAATCAGTCCTTCCGGCATGTGAGCGATACCTCGCCGTAAACTCTTGCTGAAACGAAATGTAGTATGACACGTTTTTTTTTTTAATATTTTGATTCAAAAAATATTAAAAATAATTTTTATATTACAGCATTTAAGCTAAGTTCCAAAATTGCACTAAAAGTACAAATTATTACAAGAATTTGATTAAAATCAAAACATAACTGAACAAATGCGAAGAAAATGATTCGTATGGTCACTAATTTTTATACACATTGTATAAATACATGGTGTAGCACAGATCATTACTTCGTCAATGCAAAGTTTTCATGCTACTGAATAACATAATATTTGCAAAGCTTATTTCTCAAAATAAGCGAGAAATTCAGGGTGGTCAAATACCATTTATACATTCTGTATAAGAAATGTCATGTTAAATTTTCTATGATAATTATCATGCTTGTACAAAGGTACAGAAACAAAATCAATTTTATTTGATTACCTGTTTTTTAAATAACAGAAATCCTTAATGCGCGAAAAAAAATAAAAACCGGATATAAAAAATAAGATTTAATAAAATTAAACTTAGGTTAGTGCTGTTTGATAAATAAGTAATGCTTATATACAAAAGTGCCTTGCTTAAACCAAAAATCCTAAGAAGGAATCGCACGAATAAATAATTTAAGTACATATGATCCATATTTTCATATAGATTTAAACTAATAACTTGCCTAAATTGATCTTTTTAAACTTTTAAGACGACAAATTTCTTTATTAATACATAAAATTTCATCGAGTACAAGTTAACGAAATAAAAGGCATACTAAAACTGATCTTATACTAATCAATTTACTTACAATGAATTGAAAATCAAAAATTATATTTTTTGGTGACAACACTAACACAACACTACAATAATTAATTATTGTAAAATTATTTAAACAGCCGTTTTTTAATATACAGTAATGCAACTACACTGTATAACGACACATTTTGAAAGAAATTTTGAACGTCTTCAATGCTTTTCAAACACATGTTACCTACAAATCAATAAAAACTCCCAAAATGTAGTTCGAAATTTAGCAAAAAAGTGCGCGTAGCAGTTCTGCCTCGAGTTACAAGGCCGTGCTTTAAGACAGAGGAGTACTCAGGAATTTTTAATAAACCAGAATTGTATCGGCATATTCTGGACCATCCGATCTACATAAACTAAGATAAATAATATTGCTACTGACGAAGTAACAGCTTATAATTAAGGGGAAAATGTAACTTTTGCGACATTTTGAAGTGTTAAGACTTCACCTAAAGTCAATTATATATTTCTTTAAGTGCAGGTACAACACCAGTTTATGTATGTATTAGACAAAAGGGCATTTTCTATAAAGCAGGGTCGTCTTGAATAGTTTTTAAACCGCTCAGTCAACGTAAAGTATTAGGACTAATATAAATATTGACTATATTTAACTTAAACACAAACATTAAATTTTAAAACATGACAGTAATAATTCTCGTTGATAATGATTTATTAATTATATTCGTAAAATGTTTGTTATATTATGTAATAATTTTATAGTGCTACATTATACCTACGTTTTTTATTATATTTTAAAATTACACTTTTGAATATTACATACGATTTATGTTTACAAGAAAGTTTTTGAGACTAACTTTTTTCGAAGAATCTCTTGTTGAAAAACAATGCCAATTTCGAGACTCTCTTCTGTTCTGCAGTTGCAGTTTTATTTGTTTGACATTTATTTATATTAACAGATGACTCAGCTAAATAATCCAACAATTTATTCTGAAAGTTTGTATAAATTTAACTTGTTGAAGCGAATACTCAATTTGACTAGATAAACGTCTGGTATAAAAACAAAAACGTACAAAGTTTTACCAGAATTAACTGGAGACCGTCAGACTAAAATGGCGATGAAGGGAGTTCACAACATGTGCCTTTATAAATTAACTTAAAATGTCAATTTTATTGCATTTAAAGTAACCAAAATACATAATGAGTATGTTAACTATTAAAGTTTTCATGTACTTCTTAATCCTTAAAATTAGCAACGTTTTTTGACAAAATTTAGTACTAATTTTTTAAAAGTGCTACAGAAATTAAAATGTTCCCCAAATTAATCACCAAAAATTAGCTAAGGGCTTTCATTTTGGATACCATCTCCATTGTTAGCTTTACGAGACTCGTATTAAAGCCGCCCGTGTACCCAGATACCGGTATTTATTTAATTTTAAACTCGAAAACGTATTTTGTATGAATACTTTTAGCAAAGGTGGTGCCAGAGCCATGTAGAGGTAGATAAAATTTAATTAAACTGTACTAACTGTGCACAAAGGAGATTATAAGGGCAAAGGTGACTGGCTAAAGTCGTCACCCTTATAAAGGTGGGTTGAACTACAAACATGTTCTGTTTAAAAGTAAAGTGTATAATAGTAAAAAACGAACCCTTTTGGGCATTAAATAATATTAACTTTGAACACAAAATCTGTTTGTGCCACTAAAAGTGAATAAATGTAGTACAGTTCTGTTGTTACTTTATAACTTATATTTTGGTTAATTTATATCATGCTGTTATGCTTTTTTTACGTATACGTAGACAATTTCTTTGAAACAGTAACTTTTATGTAATGAATAACTAGTGAACTTAATTAAACATAAAAATGTATACAAAAATGAAGGTGTATTATAAAAGCTAAAATTATAAAACAAACGGTATTTAAAACTAATTTCCACAAACGTTTAAAACAAAATTTTAAATAAAAAGTATATGATCAGGGTGAGTCATTAGCGCGGGATCGGTCGATTGTGGCTAAACGGTTTGAGATAGAAAGTTGATTCAAACGCTATTTCATAGTTTTTTCTTCCTAACACGATAAAAATATTTTCAAACATACAGGGTGAGTCATCTCTCTGGAACTAATAGCAACTTTTATATTTCAAATACAACACCCCATTTTTTATTTAATATTTTTGACCGCCTTTATTTTAGCTTTGCATCAATATAAAATACTACAGGTTTTTAAGCCGCGTTGTAAAAAAAACAAAATTTTTCAAGGTTTTATATCTTTGTTTAAAAAATTCTCCTGAAGTTATTTTTCGAAGTACAGAGTTGTAATTTGATAATGACATACAGAAAACATTGCTCGATTCGCCCGATACGTAAAAGTTTTAATCACACATACAGGGTGTTCAAAAATAGGTGACAACTTCAATGATTTTTAAAAGCTCGTAACTCAATTTTTCAAATGCAAACCCCTGTATTTTCTTATGTCATCGAATTTGCCTTTAAGAGAGCATTATTTTTTGTTAATTATGTCCTATACCCAAAACTGATACTTTTCGATATATTCGGTTTTGGATTTATTTTAATCCTTCCTCAGGGTTTCTAAGGTACAAAACAAGACATTTTAACAAAAATCTGAATTTATTCTTACAAATTTATATTTACTCAAAATGAGAATGTAGAAATTTATGTTGCAAATGTATCAAATAATTAAAATTAGAATGTAAATCAATAAAAAAATTCTTTTGATTTATAAAATTAAAATGTTGTTTAAACAAGCCAACTCCCATCGTCAAAAATTCAGTATTAATATTTAAAAACACAACACATTTTACATTTTCAAAATTTTTGCACTATCTAACTAATCATAAAAAAATATTATTATTATTACAACATTTCCCTTTTCACGTTTTTAAATTTTAACTTGATGCTTACTTTAAAATGGGGTAAAACCCGCAAAATATGAATAAAATTAAGTGATGTCACACGACATTACTCTCCAGATCTTAGACATTTATCTACTTCAAAGGTTTATGATAGTTAGTATCCCTTACATGTTTCATACGACTCTAGTTATTTGCGTATATTTCTTTAATGAAAAGTAAAACAATTAAAGGCGGTAGAACCTCATAGTCTATTTTTATTTAAATACCCATTATGGTTCTTTAAATGTATTTTTCAATCATAATCTTAAGTCCAATCATAGAAACTTACTATGAGTAGCATTGAACAAAGTTCTTTCAAGTTTTTTTTTATAAGACTTTAGGGTAGGTATATAAAGCAACGTTTGTTTTATTGGAGTTCTTGTGTGTCACTGCTCGCAAAGTTGTGTACAAATAGCGTGATTGGTGTACCTACAAGAGTGAAAATAACAACACAATTTTTATTATACAGTTATACAGTCGTACTTCGTACACGTAGACAAGAAAAAATCGCGAAACTACGACACCTCTTTCATATTTTCTGTTGGAATTGTGTTCCTGAGTGAACATTTATGTACTCTGAGTGCTTGTGTGATTCTGCTGCATAGTAGCTCCTCGAAAGTGGGTAAACATTTGCAGACCATAGGGGTACACAGACACGTCAAAATTAATGTAACAAATTTTATTGTAAACGTGTTAGTTTGGTACGAGGTAAAATCCAAAAATATCGACTATCGTTGCTGTATTTTACAAAACAATAATATGGGATTTTTCAAAAGGGGCTTTAATATCCAGTGATTCGGAAAAGTGTGGAAACAGACAAATATCTAAAATTCTAAAACATCATTAAAGATACCAACGAAATGTTGTATCTAAGCGCTATCGCATTTTTTTGATTCGATGAAAGTTATACGACTTTCGGTTCAACCGAAAACGGACTCAAACTTTAAAATTTTAAATGAAACCCTGTTTATTTTTATATTTTTGGTTTCCTCTTGAAATTTACTTTATAAATGATTTAGGTTATATTGGTCTTAAGTAAACCTTTTTCGTAAAATTTACATTTTTATGAAAATTTTGAGCGATACAGCACTTTCAATTGTTTTTAACATTCAAGTTATTTAAAAAGCCAGGAGAATTTCGTTTGAAACTTAGATTGGCAATAGATTAAATAACACTTTGCACTAGCTACATTTTTAAAATATTATACAGGGAGTTTTTTACTCTTGGTCAAACTAGTAAAACTTTAAACATCGTTAGACTAGTTTTAATTTAAAGTAAACCGCGAGATGCGCAAAGAGAGGGGATGGCGGTTGATATTAAGACTATTTTCCAGTTTTTCCTAATTTTCTCAGATACCGTTTGAGATATTTCCAATTTCTCTTTGAATCAATAATAAGCACCAAATTTAGCAACTTTGCCAAATTTAAACCTATGCTCTAGCTATTATAATAAGCGAGAACCCCATGCTTAAACTCGAATTTCAATCACCCTGTATAACAAATTAGGGTAAATTAAATTCCACCAGAATACAAAAAGTCAGTTATCGACATTCAAAATCTTAAAGCCGCTGTTAGAAAACCCCTTAATTATCTGACATTGTCCTCAAATTTTATTATTTTAATGACATAAAAGTTGTAATATTAATGTCAGTGGTTTTGAAAGATAAAAGTGGTTTTTAATGAAAGCAGAAAAATCACAAGGGCTTTGAATAATTCCAAATGTAGACTACTTACTAAAAACAATGGTTAGTTGGTTCGTCAACGTTTCCTATATTCTTTAAAAAGCAGTGTGAAAGCTTTATATGAATTCACATCAAACACAGCAATATAAAAGCTTGTACCTACTTAACTCTTTATTAAAAAACTCATGTTTTAATATTTTTGCTTGAGCTTTTTACCAAAGAACTGAAAAATTCCATATGGCGAATAAAATTAGACTTTCTGCTGTTGATTTCAGTTGTTTACCATGCATATGTACAATAGACTGACACACTCAAAGAATACGATAAAGGAAATAGTTTTAAAGTTATCTTTAAATATAGAGGACAATTGTAATCTATTCCTTATGTGCACCAGTAAAAGCGATAATTTTGTTTAGCACTCACTTGAGACTTGTCTATTTGTCTTAAATGTTCATTGCACTGTCACATACTTAGGAAGTACTTAAGTGTTAATAATTTACGGTGGTTTGGCGGGCTCTTTTACCAAAGGAAACTAAAACACTAAACACCATTTTGTGAGTTGCAGACCGGAAACGTTAGAATGTCCGTCTAGCAACGTTATTACCACCCGATACAAGTGCAATGTTAAAGGAGAATGGGTCGACTGTACCAGGAAACATTGCTGTAAGGACTACACGTTCGTGGCAGGCAGGTAAAATATAATTGAATTTAAATTTTTATTTTCACTAACCATATTACATAAAAATTTGCATAAATCGATAAAAAACTAAATTATCGGTTAAAAAAATATTAAATTCTACAATCACTTATTGCTACATAGCCAGTTGGACGTTATCCTGTAGGCATAAAGATTAAATCAAATTTGATTTCAGTTGAAAAAGTTGCCACGTTTAGACATTTAATCCAGCTTTATCGCAACTGTTGTCATCCATTTGATTTCGTATTAAATTTCCTTTTGGGTATAGTCTTTAGACGTCGGTAAACAGAACATGTCTTATTATAGTAAAAGCAACAGTTAGTCTGTAAATAATTTAATATAAAGCCAGCCGTGACTCTGCAAATACAAACATGCTGCGAAGGCAACTATAATGACGAGCTGTGCACGCTAATTACAATAAAACTAGAACACATGACACACATTAAAATGCGTAATCAGTTTAGAATATGGCTTTTTAGATTAGAGAATGTGACAGTTTCCCATTAAAAAGATTAAAATAAATAACACCACATTGACGGGATGCTAAAATTATTAATAATCACTTACGATTCTTAACTTCCATGAAAGAGGGCAAAGGTGCCTGAAGAAGAATCTAATAATAGGTAGATAAAATAGCCGATGATACCAAAAGTAGCCTCTGAAAGAGGTAAGCTCATAATATTGCTACTTCCAGTTGTATCCAAACTTTTTGAAAAGTTATACATAAAACGATTAAAGCCGATAATAGAAGAAAGAAAACAGCTTCCGGACCACCAATTTGGATTCCGGGAAAAGATCTCGACCATAGAACAGGTTCACAGGGTAACAACTATGATAGAAAATACACTTAAAGAGAAGAAAGTATGTGCTTCTGTATTTCTGGATGTGGCCCAGGCCTTTGATGAGGTCTGGCACCAGGCTTCTCCAGAAGCTGCACAAAATTTTGCTTAGAAAACACTGTGAACTCCTTGAATCGTATATTTTCGAAATAACGTTTTGGGTTCTACAGATAGAGCAAAAATTCAGAACTAAAATACATAAACGCTGGAGTACCGCAGGGTAGCGTGCTTGGCCCTATATCATATCTCCTATACAGCCTGTTCAAACTTAAGGGGGCACTATTGCTAACTTTTTTATTTGAATAGGTAGAGAGTAGGTTAAATGGGGAAAGAAGCATAACTTTTTATGACGATTTTAACCCTTACATTTGTTTTATAAAACCACTTCCGGTTTCACCGGAAATGAACTCAACTTTCTTAATTTAAATGGAATTACTACTTTTTTTTAATGAATTTGAATTCTTTACTTAATTCTACGTCTTTTAAATGTATTTTATCATACATCAATATTTAACCGTTTGCGAGATATTACAATTTTTAAAAAAAAAATACGATAACCACTTTTGTATTAAATTAATCTCTATTTGTCCCCATGTAAAAATATTCTGATAATATCACACTTTCTAAATATTGAAAATGACAATTAAATTTCAAATTTAAATAAAACAAGAAGTCTAATTATAATTAGTGTAATTAGAAAGAAATGACGATAATTTTATTTAAGCAATTAAAATAGTTAAAACAAAATGCAAATAAAAAATAATTAAAGTAGATGTTCAAAAACTCTTCCTCCCTGCTCGTCACATTTTATTAATCTTTTATGAACACTGCGAGTAGCCTTTAAAATTACTCTTCTATCAATACTTCTGATAATGTTATTAATATTAATTTGCAGTTCATCTACAGTTTCATATATTCTTTTGTAAATTTCATCTTTAAGGTACCCCCAGAGGAAAAAATCCAATGGTGTCATGTCTGGTGAACGCGCCGACCATTGGATGGGCCCATTGGTTACCAAATAATCTGTCTAATAGAGCACTTGTACCATGATAATTATGAGCCGGAGCACCATCTTGCTGGTAATAAATGAATGGACGATCAATTAAATTAAGATTGTCGAGAAGCTCTTCTAGTATTTCAGTCATCATTTCAACATATCGCACCCCAGTTAAAGTGCCATGATAAAAATATGGCCCAACTATTTTAGAACCTAATATTCCGCACCATACGTTTAAACTGAAACGGTTCTGTGGATTGTGTGGATGAATGAGGAAAGGGTTCTCTTGAGACCAATAATGATAATTTTTCCTATTAAACATACCTTTACTGGAAAAATTTGATTCATCACTCCATAAGACATATTTTAAATGATTTGGGTTTTCTTGGCAAGCATTTATAAACCACCGACAAAACTGCATCCTTCTTTCAAGATCACCTGGATGTAATAAATGTACTGGCCGATATTTGTATGGAATGAATTTATGCTTCTTTAGAATACTATGTATCGTACCTAGTGAAATTGCTATTTCTTTTAACAAATCTCTTGTTGAGTTATTAGGGTGTGCCTCGAAATATGCCAAAGTGGTAATTAAAGTCTCTTCATCCACAATAAAATCTTTTTTCTTTCGTTTTTTAGTAAAAACTTGTTCATTTGTTCTAAACTTTCTGTATAGTTTTAAAAAATACCTTCTATTTGGAACCACGCGATCAGGATATAACTGAGTGTATTCCTCAATTGCCCTGTTTGCATTTTTTCGACAAATTAAATAAACTTCCAACATATCACATTTTTCTACATGCGTAAAAACCATTTTGGAGATCAAATTGGAATAATCACTGGCTAACTGTCAAACTGTCACTGTGAAAAACAATTGCAACATGTACATAATTTTGTTAATATTCATGGATAACGTTATTTAACAAAAAAATTAAGAAAATTTGCGGTAACATTTTCCAATGAAAATATCTCGAAACCGGTTAATTATTGATGTATGATAAAATACATTTAAAAGACGTAGAATTAAGTAAAGAATTCAAATCCGTTAAAAAAAAGTAGTAATTCCATTTAAATTAAGAAAGTTGAGTTCATTTCCGGTGAAACCGGAAGTGGTTTTATAAAATAAATGTAAGAGTTACAATCACCATAAAAAGTTGTAATTCTTTCCCCATTTAACCTACTCCCTACCTATTCAAATAAAAAAGTTAGTAATAGTGCCCACTTAAGTTTGAACAGGCTGTATACATAAGACATCCCTAAACCACAGGAACAACAGTAGCAACCTACGCAGATGACACCGCAATATTAGCGGTGGGAAGTAGCGAAGTGGAAGCTGCAAGTAAATTACAAGAAACCGTAAACAATATCAGCTATTGGACCAATAAGTGGAAAATAAAACTTAATCATAACAAATCTGTACAAACTACGTTTACTAATAAGAAAATAGAACAGCGAACTCTTATAACCATAAATGGATCGGCCATCCCATATTCAAATACAGCTTAGTACTTCGGCATGACTCTTGATGTCAAGCTTCGGTGAAAGGAACATGTCAAAAAGAAATGTGAAGAACTGAAGCTGCAATACATGCACTGAATACTAGGTCGCAAGTTCAAACTAAGGGTACAATACAAGTCCTAAAACCCATATGGACATATGGAGTACAGCTATGGGGATGTACCAGACCATCAAATACCAGTAAGATACAAGTATTTCAAAACAAAGTTCTAAAGGAATTTGTCAATGCCACTTGGTATGTGAGAAACAAAAGCATCGGGATCTTAAAATAGAGAGAGTCGAGGCAGAAATCAAAAATTTTGCCCAAAAGTATGAAGCCAGGTTACACGACCATGTTAACGTTGGTTAGTCTTGAAGACTAGTTGTAGTTTTACGTTATTATAAATATAAAACCTCAAATTACACGACTTGATGCTTCCAGTACATTATTGGTACTTGGTGTATATTTTGCAGCACCTTCGTAGCAATTTTGATGTATTTACTCGTAGGTGGATTTGATACCCAAAAGTTTGTCTCTGAAACTTGACCTATGGCCTACTATATAAAATTAAATAAATTTAGCACTATACTATATACTGTTACAGGTGTGTACATAAAGATGAAGATCCTTGTTCCATGGGTTTTTGCGAACAGCAGTGCACAGTGTACCAACAAAGGGTAATATGTACGTGTTTCGATGGATATAAATTTAACCCCGACAATAAAAAAAATGGGATAAAACCAGTATGTGTTGGTAAGATTGCCTTTTTTAACTGATTTAACTGTTATTTTACACGGCATGTCCTAGTTTTGATATATAAGAGGTGTAAAAAACAAACAAAAATGAATTTCAAATTTATATATCGAGGGTCGTTCCTATTTGGCAAAACTCGTTATAAAATGTATTTGATTTTTCCAAACTAATTGGTTCCTTAAAGTCAAACATTTACGTATTACAGCAGTGTAGGGGCTAATTCACTAACCATCCAAACGTTTGAACAACGCTGAAATACTAGGAAAAAAATTAAATAACACTGAATTGATAAAGATTTTTATCAAATCATGAAATAATTTTTTCAAATTTTTTTCGAAGTTCGTCTTTATTTTACAAAATCCTTTAACATAGTCTAAGACAATATACATATAAATTATACTGGATCAAATTGGCCTACATACAATGCATGACGAGCGCGAAGCAATTTGAGGTTCATAAAACTTACATAAACAAGTTTTGTTTGAAGTTTCGAAGAATTATTAAATAATTCTCATCACGTTTAGTATTGTAAATTATTGTTTCTTTGCAACAATTTGTAATATTACAATCTGTACAACAACACAATTTACATAGTCAGTTTTCGAGCAGTAGCTGTAAATTATGCAATACAGACAGAAACTTCAACAAGTAAATAATAAGTAATTTAAAATAACTTTAAGACTCTTAACTTATTTTACATGTAAACAGAAATATGAAAGGATGAGTTTTAGTGTTTAGTTAGTGCAAACTAATAACATCTGCCAGTTTACACGAGAAAAGACGTCAACATTTTGTAAAATTTTTAATTACACACAAGGTGTTTTCTTTTCGACGTAGGTACATTGCATCATGCTAATTTTAATGAAACAATGAAATAACAAAATTAGGGTCATTTCCGGTGAAACCGGAAGTGAAACAAAAGTATACATATGTTCAGAAAATTCAGTTTTTTGCACATAACCATCTAAAATCTCATTTGTCTAAAATCAAAGCTAAAGAAGGAAAAAGGGGGTGAGCCTGATTTCAGTTACACCCGGTATATTGAACTAATGTTAGCAATTTTCCACTCCTCACGAGTCACTTATTCTTGCAAGCATAATGTAAACAACAATATTTTCAAGAAGTACGTCGGGTGCATGTTTTAACAGCTCCACTGGAATATCTCCAGGACCCGAAGATCTTTATTTTTCATTCCTCTTAGCGCCTTTTTTATTTCTCCAATTGATATTATTTCGATTTCTTGATGTAGTCTGTTTATTTCTATTTCCTCTTATGGTGTACTGTCCTCGACTAATAATTTTTTATGGTGTTCTATCCACTTCATCATTCCTATTGGGTCGAAATTTAGTCTTTGTTGATCATTCTTATTTAAGTTTCTTATCGTTTTCAAGCCTCTCTTAATCGTGTGCTACCTAATAAGCAAATAAGCTATCTATGTATTTCTTGGCATTTGTTATTCCAGTATTCGTTCTTTAGCTTTTTGACTTGTTTCTTGACTACATAATTCTGCCTTGAATAACTTTTACGGTTTTTGGAGTCATTGGTTGCTAACAATTTCTTCTTCTATGAACGGTTTAATACTACTGCTCCAACATTAACATTTTGGCGAGTTACTCCTTTCCTTTATTCCTAAAGTCTCTCTGGCCCGCTGATGCATTATGTTTTTTATTCGTACATAACTTTCTACGACATTATCCGTTAAATGCGTAAAAAACATAATTTTAATGATTTACGGTAAATATTTAGAATCATGTAAATTTTTTTTATACCCTACCACAATCATAGTCGTTATAACGGTCAAGACTTGTTTAGGGACCTCGTAAAGTGTAAATCTTCCGTATCTCAAAAATAATTTTTCAGGGTTGTTTAATTTATTGTAATGGACATGTTACACGATTAGTGGGGAGTTGACACGGCACCCGGAGCCTATATCACGTGAATAATTTGGGATGTAAAAGTGCATTTACCATATTTTTACACCACCACACGAGTTATGTATTAATGAATGAACATGAACACTGTAAATCATTCGTATTGGTTGCAGTATATCATTATTTTGCAGACTTAGGTATATGAATTTTTCGCCATGACAACATATGAGTAATTTTTGTAGATACAGACGAATGTTTAGACCGTAATGGTGACTGTGAACATGAATGCATAAATGAGCTGGGAACCTACAGTTGCTCCTGCAGAGAGGGCTTCAGACTTCGAGAAGATAACAGAACGTGCGAATCAGAAAATCCATCGTCTCAAGGATCAGAGCAACCTGCGCTTCGGGATCGATGTTACGCAAACTGTGACACCGTACTCAGATTACACGAGAAACTCAAAACATTGCAGGAAAAGGTAATTTACATGCTAACAGTGAATATTTTTTAGTGATAGTAAATTTTTCCATTCATAAACACTTAAAAACATATTTATATCAAATGCCGCTAGTTGCAACTTATTTTATACAGGGTAAGTAAAATAAAATTCATGGAGAAAATCATAAATAAAAGAGTGAAAATGCAATCATTTAAGAAATAAATGGCAACTTTTTGACATTAGTGAAGTCAAAAGTCAGTTTTTTCGATTTCCACGGCACTCTATTTGCTTCAATAACGATTAGAAGAAAAAATGTCGAATATCTCGAAAAGTATGAGTTTTACGTATAGGACATACTTAACAAAAAACGAAGCTCTTTTAAATACGAATTGGATGACAAAAGAAAATACAGGGGTTTGCATTTTTTGAAAAAATTGTGCTACGAGCTTTTGAAAATCATGGAAGTTGCCAACTATTTATGAACACCCTGTACGCGTGATTCAAACTTTTTCATATCGAGCGAATAGAGCAATGTTTTCTGCATGTCCTTACCAAATTACAACGCTGTTCTTCGAAAAATAACTTCAGGAGAATTTTTTAAATAAAGACTTAAAACCTTGAAAAAAATTTAAAATTATTTTTTTTTAGTGACGAGGCCGCATAAAAACCTGTAGTATTTTATATCGATGTAAAGCTAGGCGGTCAAGAATATTAAATAAAAAATGGGGTGTTGTATTTGAAATTTAAAAGTTGCTATTAGTTCCAGAGAGGTGACTCACCCTGTATATTTGAAAATATTTTTATCATGTTCGGAAGAAAAAACTGTATGAAATAGCGTTTGAATCAACTTTCTATCTCAAACCGTTTATCCACAATGACAAAGCACTAATGACTCACCCTGTATATTCACTCTTTGATTTAATTAGTGAATAATTACAAAGCGACGACAATCGACAATCTCTCGTAAATGGGTAAATATTATTGGGTAATTTAATATTAATAATTAACCAACTCAAATAAAAACGTAAGAATTAATTATATTTTTGTATTAAAATAAAACAAAAAAAAATTAAATAATATTTTTAGGGAAATTAACGTGTATACGAATGGATTATATGATGTATATTTTTTTAATTAAATTACCAGTAACTTTTGTTAAGTTTCTTGCGCCATTTTTTGTATATCAGTTTTGAAATCTGTAATTATAATACCGGCATGAGAAAGTTAAGGAACTTTTTACATATTAAGGGGAAATAAGAACGCGTAATTGACAAACTTTACATCATGTTCGAAAAAGGTTCTTTTTTATGCGAATTTCCAATTAAATGATTCTGAAATAATTACATTAGGTAGAGCACTTAATGGTACAAATTTTTAACTACAAGAAAGGTTGGATTTATAAAAGTAATTCAACAAAACTAAAACAAGCCTTATTGAACCAATGAGTAATCAATAACGAAAAGCAATTTAAAGAGTCAATGTTTGTGTGCAAATTGTGAGCTTCACTGGTGAATTTTAATTAAAAAAACATTTTGTTTGCAAAACGCAAACGTGTCTTTGATAAGGTACCTGTCCATTTAGATCTTCTTATGAGAAAACAAGAGGATTTGCCGTTAGCAAAATCGAAATTTTGAGGCTTTACGCTTTAATTAATTGTTAAAAAAACGTATTAACGAAAACCAATTAATATACAAATATATACTTTATACAGGGTGAGGCAATGGGTTCTGACGGTTTTCTGTGCGCTACTGTATTAGAATGCAATGACGCGCGAGCGGAACACAATGTTCCGCTCGCGTGGCATACTGACATAGGGGGATTGGCCCCCTCTTCAGCCGTTAGAGGCACAAGAATAGTGGGTAAGGATGTGGATAGTCAAGGATGGGCAAAGATAGGTAGTACTGCTACAGCATTTGCCTTAAATGTAGAGGAAACCACCTGAAACCTCTACAATGACAGTCGGCCCTGGGATTCGAACCCGTGACCTCCCGATTGCAAGTTAGGTTGTTAACACAACCAGCCATCGAGCTCGGTAGGCAACGTGTATTCGCTGTTTCAGCGTACTGCGTACATTAAAACATAGTTTGCTTGGCCGTCCAGATCGCCTGTTCTTACGGCGTCAGACATATATTTGTGTCTCAAGAAGCCGCATAAAATTTTGAGGATTTTAAAATTAACATTACAGAAGAAATCAGAGCAATAGACAATGAACGTTTGTTTGCAGGGCGTCATAAATAAAGTTCGCCGACGTATGCAAAAATATATTAAAAAATGGAACTTAATATACAAGTACACAACATATTTGTTTTGTTTGACTCAATTGTATCCACTAATAAGCCTATATTTTTTAATCAAAAAGCGTCAGAACCAATTGGCTCATCCTGTATATTCGCTTTAACGAAGGCAAATGAGATAAATAAGGGCTGATAAGCCGGATTTTTAAAGATTGTGATGCAAGAATTATAATAGAGAAAGGCGTATATCGTTACAATTTTAAATTGTTTGTGCTTTAAGCAAAATAGCTTCTCTAATTAGCCACATCACGTAAAACAACGCACTTTAACGCTATTTGTGTCTCATTATTTGGCCATTATCTGGAGTTGTAAAAAGTCACGTAATAAAATCTATTATTCAGGTGTCCGCTTTGAGCACCGCCATTCGTCTATCTAGCTACGCTTCTGGTCCACCGGGTCCAGCTGGACCACCCGGACAACCAGGACCTTCAGGTCCTAGAGGATTTCCTGGTAAGTACAATTTTTTACCAAACTAATTGGAATAATAACGAAAAAAATTGTTACAAACTTGAATTTAAAAAAAATATTTAATATAAATAACGAAAATTAAACAACCATTTAATAATAAAATTGTATGACAATAACTACTGTACAGGGTAGTCCAAATTCGATGGAATTACATGGGAATATCTCATTTAATAGTCAAGATAGAGAAATGGTTAAATTACCAAAAATGTGTAGTTTTTTTGGGACAAACACAGAACCGTTTTCGAAAATATTCTATCATTTCCGGTTTTTGAGTAATTGGAAAAAAGTGTTTTTTTGTTATATTTATAATGTGTCATATCTCCCTTATTGTTTTAAATATCGAAAAACTTTATAAGGGTTAATGTATTTATTTTCAATAATATATGCAGGTTACAAAGGTTTTTGAATTTTTTGATGAAAATTCCCTCTATAATAACGTATTAAATCCAAAAATGCAATAAAAAATAGACCATTGTATTTGAAATAAGAAAGTAGATGTTAATTTCCGGTATTTCCGGAAGTGTCGCCATCTTAAAAATATTTTCATTAAAGAGATCATATGCCATTATGGTCATAACCAAAATTTCAGATCAATACCCTTTTTCATTGTTCATATATTTTTAATGCCAGGTCCCAATCAATCACCTTGTATAGGTACTTTAAAATTTAATTTTGGGACATATTGTTAGAAATAAAACGTGACGGAAAAAATCTTATCTTTTTTATTTAGCTACCAATTTTTGGCTAAATATTTAATAAAACATTAAAACTATTAAACACATTAAAACTTTATTTAACGGTTTTACAAATTTGCAACTTTTAAAACACTTTGGCCTTGTAATAATTTGAAATGATGATGTCCTGATTGGCCATCTTCATGTCCAGATCTTAGTCCAACAGAAAATGTTTGGCATAAATTTAAGAGAGTCTTAATTCTTTATTAAATCATCTTAAAGTTTTTGGGTCAATCACGTTGATGATTGTCTCCTATATAACTGTGTAAATCATTTCTTTTTTTTTTTCAAGGACCAGAAAGCAATTCCGTTGCTACGACTAACAGTCAAGACTACACTTATTCCATCTTAGATGCATTTGTTCCTTTACCAGGAGACGATACAACACAATGCAGATGTAAAAGAGGTCCACATGTAAGTATTAGCAATTATACTATATAAACTATATAAACTATATTTACAATAAAATTTGATATTTACTATGAAATTTGCTCAGTTAAATATTTTCCTATTTTTATTTTGCCTTTCTCATTCATGATTAAATTAAACTAAAAATTAAGCATAACCTAAATTTTCTGTATCGACTATTCGTATACGGAATAAAACCATGAATTTACCAAACCTGCAGCCAAATTCAAATTTAGACGTCTACATAATAGCATAATATTCATAACACCTGTATCTAGATTATGATTTCTATCTAGATAGCGATTTATTGTATAGCAACTTATTTTATTTACAAAAATCTAAATTGTTCTCAGAATTTTACTCCAGTTTTATTCATATCGGCTAAAAATATAATTCTTGACACAAAACTTTTTGTTACACGAGTTCAAATATATTGCTGTACCGCACTTCTATTTATTACGTTGCGTATCAAATTCTGTTTTCATGTTTGATACGAGAATTTTTTTATTAACTTGTAATGGGAATAGCTTTTGGTCGTGACAAATTTAACATACGGGTGCATGTCTACGTTTGTCAACTGGTCCAAATTTCATGCGGGCGGACGTTGACATTCAAAAATATATTTACTTTTTCGTTATAATTCGTTTCGCATCTCGGAGTACTTCTCAGACGACGAAAGTTTGATAACAGGGCGTTTTTACATGTTTTGCAACGAGTTGTCTTGCATTCATCCTTTGTAACATTTTAGGAAAATCTTTACACTAAAGCAACTGACAAATCTTTATCTACACGTTATTTTTAACCTAAACGAGGACTATTTGCCTGCAAATTGTTTGAACCATCATTTACATTTAAAATGAAAAAAGTACAAAGGCTGCACATTTTTAAAAAAAACTCGAAACATTTATAAATTTAGATAAACGACTTAAAACTGTATATGTAAATGACTTACATATTATTTTTAGGGCCTAAATAATAATTATTAGTCCAATCATTTAAATTACAATAGTAATTTTTTTATAAAAAATGAGAAAATGCAAAAACTATCGCCTAGTACTTTCTTCAAACAAAAAAAAAACGAAAATATTAAGACTTGAGCAAAAAATACACAGAAATGTTAGGTCAGTGTTCAAACTTAAACATATAGCTAAAAAATTCATACACGTTATTTACATCTACAAAATAATTATTTGCTCTCAATTCATTTTAATTACGATTACGAAATGCTTATATCAAATGGAAAAAGGTCATAGAATAGACCAGGGCTGTAGTGGCCCACTGGCCACATTCAATATCAGGAAAATCCTAGAATAAATATTTCCACGAGAACTCAATATCCTCAAAAAGTTAATATTTGGGCCAGGATTTTTAATAACAAAATTATTGGTCCATTTTAAATTAAAGGTGATTGGTAATTTATGTTCACAAACGTAAACCTTCATTAAATTTAATTGCCAATGCCAATAGATAGGACTTCGAAAATAGTTTTTCACTGTAACTCTAATTTTATGTATAATTTTTAATAATCAAAAATTGTGCAATAATCTTCACAGCTAATGAAAGTGTTGTATTAACTATAATCAATATTCCCTTGCACCAATATGACGTTTAGAAACATTTTCGATAACAGTAGTAATTTCATTGAAAATCCTTTTGCCTCCGATATAAATGTTCAAATTCATACAAAGAAATGTAATAAATAACTCGAAAAGCGTGGCCAACTTCATTCATAATCCGCTCAGCTGCTTGCTTCCCTACATTTTTACTACAAACAGATCCGGAAAAACACTATTTTTTACGTTAAACAGAAACTTAAGTATAACAAAACTCAAAAGAACAGTATAAAAAATTCGCAGCATATCGCTTTTTCTTTGTTATTAAAGTTCATTTTTACAAATTTATTAATCTGACAAGTAATAGGCTTTCAAAACTGTTAGTTTGTTAATTCGTTGTCATAGAAACATCCTAAAGTACAATGACCGCCAACCTGATTTATAGTTGTTATTGTTGAAAGCGTATTTTTTCAAATTTGACAATGAAAGAAGAAGTAAAATACCATGTGTGATACATCAATGGATTCAGAAATATAAATGCTATTTGATTATGTAAATAGCGAAAATTGCCCCCATAAGACAAAACAAAGTTGGTTGTCATAAAACAAAAACGAATCGATCTAGGAAAAATTTGTGACCACCATCCGATTCGGCTTAAAAAGTTGCTTAGGCAATGTTTTTACACATTTGAAATATTTCATACTCCAAAGAAATTATAGACGATTTTCAAAAATTGTTATTTTCCGGTTATTCCCAATTTTTTCGGATATCGTTTGAAATATTTCGAATATGTCTTCAGATTATTATTGAGCACAAACTTTAGCAGCTTTGCCAAATTTAAACCTATACTCTAGCTATTATAAAAAGCGAGATCCCCATGCTTAAACTCGAATTTCAATCGCCCTGTATCATTATACAATTCAAAATCGTGTAGGCCGTGACATCTATCGGTGACATTTTCTACTTATATTTTGTATCAGGAGCACATAAAGGAGGTGATGAGTAAGCTACGACATATGCGACTGTTACAACGAACGTGTTAAAAAGTAACAAACAACATCTTGCATTTCTGGACTAGATATAGTATCCAACGTCCGATACTAAATCTATCTCCTTCTAACTCATTGACAATGTAGCGGCCATTTGATGTACGTATATAAGCATGTTTACATTCGTTCAACCATAACAGCTGATCTTTAATGACTTTAAATAGTTAAATTTTAGCTTTAATAACGAATTTCAGGGTAAAATAAGAAACATCATCCTCATAAACTTAACCAAACATTCATTAAATGCAAAATTCAAAACATAAATCGAGAAAAGTTTTGCATTAAGAAACACGCGGTAATTTCAAAAATTAAAAAAGGTCCGGCAATATGCCGAGAGTTCGCTCGCAAAAATAAAAACATCTCGGTCTACAAAAAAAATCGTAACTCCGTTATTAGCGACCCGAAAATTTTGATTCGGTGTTCAAAATGTAGCTAAAAGACTGGCGCATCCAACGATGTAAAGAAAGTGCAAATAAAACACATTTTGATATCATCCACGGCCGTCTGAAAAAGGTCCTGCAATATGCCAAGAGTTCGCTCGCAAAAATAAAAACATCTCGGTCTACAAAAAAATTCGTAACTCCGTTATTAGCCACCCGAAAATTTTGATTCGGTGTTCAAAATGTAGCTAAAAGACTGGCGCATCCAACGATGTAAAGAAAGTGCAAATAAAACACATTTTGATATCATCCACGGCCGTCTGAAAAAGGTCCGGCAATATGCCGAGAGTTCGCTCGCAAAAATAAAAACATCTCGGTCTACAAAAAAATTCGTAACTCCGTTATTAGCGACCCGAAAATTTTGATTCGGTGTTCAAAATGTAGCTAAAAGACTGGCGCATCCAACGATGTAAAGAAAGTGCAAATAAAACACATTTTGATATCATCCACGGCCGTCTGAAAAAGGTCCTGCAATATGCCAAGAGTTCGCTCGCAAAAATAAAAACATCTCGGTCTACAAAAAAATTCGTAACTCCGTTATTAGCCACCCGAAAATTTTGATTCGGTGTTCAAAATGTAGCTAAACGACTGGCGCATCCAACGATGTAAAGAAAGTGCAAATAAAACACATTTTGATATCATCCACGGCCGTCTGAAAAAGGTCCGGCAATATGCCAAGAGTTCGCTTGCAAAAATAAAAACATCTCGGTCTACAAAAAAAATCGTAACTCCGTTATTAGCGACCCGAAAATTTTGATTCGGTGTTCAAAATGTAGCTAAAAGACTGGCGCATCCAACGATGTAAAGAAAGTGCAAATAAAACACATTTTGATATCATCCACGGCCGTCTGAAAAAGGTCCTGCAATATGCCAAGAGTTCGCTCGCAAAAATAAAAACATCTCGGTCTACAAAAAAAATCGTAACTCCGTTATTAGCGACCCGAAAATTTTGATTCGGTGTTCAAAATGTAGCTAAAAGACTGGCGCATCCAACGATGTAAAGAAAGTGCAAATAAAACACATTTTGATATCATCCACGGCCGTCTGAAAAAGGTCCTGCAATATGCCAAGAGTTCGCTCGCAAAAATAAAAACATCTCGGTCTACAAAAAAATTCGTAACTCCGTTATTAGCCACCCGAAAATTTTGATTCGGTGTTCAAAATGTAGCTAAAAGACTGGCGCATCCAACGATGTAAAGAAAGTGCAAATAAAACACATTTTGATATCATCCACGGCCGTCTGAAAAAGGTCCGGCAATATGCCGAGAGTTCGCTCGCAAAAATAAAAACATCTCGGTCTACAAAAAAAATCGTAACTCCGTTATTAGCGACCCGAAAATTTTGATTCGGTGTTCAAAATGTAGCTAAAAGACTGGCGCATCCAACGATGTAAAGAAAGTGCAAATAAAACACATTTTGATATCATCCACGGCCGTCTGAAAAAGGTCCTGCAATATGCCAAGAGTTCGCTCGCAAAAATAAAAACATCTCGGTCTACAAAAAAATTCGTAACTCCGTTATTAGCCACCCGAAAATTTTGATTCGGTGTTCAAAATGTAGCTAAACGACTGGCGCATCCAACGATGTAAAGAAAGTGCAAATAAAACACATTTTGATATCATCCACGGCCGTCTGAAAAAGGTCCGGCAATATGCCAAGAGTTCGCTTGCAAAAATAAAAACATCTCGGTCTACAAAAAAAATCGTAACTCCGTTATTAGCGACCCGAAAATTTTGATTCGGTGTTCAAAATGTAGCTAAAAGACTGGCGCATCCAACGATGTAAAGAAAGTGCAAATAAAACACATTTTGATATCATCCACGGCCGTCTGAAAAAGGTCCTGCAATATGCCAAGAGTTCGCTCGCAAAAATAAAAACATCTCGGTCTACAAAAAAATTCGTAACTCCGTTATTAGCCACCCGAAAATTTTGATTCGGTGTTCAAAATGTAGCTAAAAGACTGGCGCATCCAACGATGTAAAGAAAGTGCAAATAAAACACATTTTGATATCATCCACGGCCGTCTGAAAAAGGTCCGGCAATATGCCGAGAGTTCGCTCGCAAAAATAAAAACATCTCGGTCTACAAAAAAAATCGTAACTCCGATATTAGCCACCCGAAAATTTTGATTCGGTGTTCAAAATGTAGCTAAAAGACTGGCGCATCCAACGATGTAAAGAAAGTGCAAATAAAACACATTTTGATATCATCCACGGCCGTCTGAAAAGGGTCCGGCAATATGCCAAGAGTTCGCTTGCAAAAATAAAAACATCTCGGTCTACAAAAAAAATCGTAACTCCGTTATTAGCGGGCCGAAAATTTTAATTTGGTGTTCAAAATGTAGCTAAAAGACTGGCGCATCCAACGATGTAAAGAAAGTGCAAATAAAACACATTTTGATATCATCCACGGCCGTCTGAAAAAGGTCCTGCAATATGCCAAGAGTTCGCTCGCAAAAATAAAAACATCTCGGTCTACAAAAAAATTCGTAACTCCGTTATTAGCGGGCCGAAAATTTTAATTCGGTGTTCAAAATGTAGCTAAAAGACTGGCGCATCCAACGATGTAAAGAAAGTGCAAATAATACACATTTTGATATCATCCACGGCCGTCTGAAAAAGGTCCTTTCAAAAGGTCATACTTGTGATACTTGTCATACTTGTGATCGCGTTGGCTATGAGATTGTGTAGGGAAAAAATCAAAGTTTGTTATAGTTTTTAATCAGGGAAAACTGGAAAAAAAAGAAAAGGTGCTCATAAAGAGAGAGAGAAAAGGCTAAAAGTACTTCACGAAGTTGCTAAAAAAAAATTCAAGTTAAGTGATTTGTTTGCTTTAGCTTCTAAAGTTAGTGCACCTGATGTTGAAAAATCATTGATCAAGAATAGCATTCATCAAATTCGTCAAAAGATGACAATCTAATCTGCCCCATTGAAACAGACAAAATTGAAACGTCGATTATCAACGCAAAGTCTTCATGTTCAAGTCTAACTTACCAAGTAACAAATATTTTGAATATTTATCAGCTAGTTGTTTCACAAAACCAACAAGTCAAAATTTTGAGTATTTTTTTAACAAACATCCTTGTCAGCCAACTATTGGTGATATAACTTATTGGCCATTTAAGCCAAATGTTATATTTTACAGAGATGATAAAATAAGCAGACGATGATTATCATATTGTTTAGAAAAAGAATCTCTATTTTGTTCCGTGTGCTTGGCATACAGAACATGAAAATAATAAGATCCATGAAAATTGTGTTTATAGGCATATGCCTAAACTTAAAAGTAAAGATATTTATGGTTTAATATTCTCAAATGAAGGTAGCTTACGTCAAAAAAAATGCTCTCGAACGCAAGCAAGTATTGGAAAGAATTATAGATGTAAAACTAATTGGAAAAAGGGGTTTAGCTTTTCGGGCTCACAGGAATCTACTAATTCACTTTCATTAGAGCATAATGAGACTGAACATGGAATTTTTTTAGAAATAATTTTATTATTAAATAAATACACAAAATATTGTCATTAGTAGAGCAATCTCATAAAAATTATAGCGTTTGGTCCCTCTTGATAAACAGTAAATTTTAAACAGATTTCTTAATGTTTTGGTAACTGGAAGCTATCAACAATAAAGATACTTGCGTTAAATATGATACATTTCAAATAAGTATCTGACTGCTATACATTCCAGAATCATGTAGGCTGCGACCTCTGTTAGTGACATTTTCTACTAATATTTTGTATCAGGAGCACATAAAGGAGGTGGCAAGAACTCTACGACAAATGCGACTGTAATAAACAACGTGTTCAAAAGAGACAAACAGCACCTTGCATTTCTAGACTAGATATATAAGTATCAACGTCGAAAACAAAATCTATCTCCTTCTAACTCATCAACAATGTAGCGTGCGTTTAATGTCCGTATTTTCAACATGTTTATATCCATTCAACCATAACAGCTGATCTTAAATGACTTTAAAAAGTTAAATTTTAGCCTTAATAACGTCTTTCAGGGTAAAATAAGAAACATCGGCCTCATAAACTTAACCAAACATTCATTAAATGCAAAATTCAAAACATAAATCCAGAAAAGTTTTGCATTAAGAAACACGCGGTAATTTCAAAAATTAAAAACTATTCATAACTTTTCTTGTACCTTTGACTATTTTATAAATAAGTTTATATATAAGTTATTTACACTCAGTTGGTTGAAATATTGATAAAAATGCATTTATAAAACGTGTGAATGGAATTTTATGGCATTTTCTTAAATTTACAATATTTTGGCTACAGTCTTTGAGGAAAATTTGCAATTGTCTCTATATTATCTAAAAGACATAATGCATTTCCAGCTAAAGTTTGCTCAAAAAGACCTAAAACAGCTCTTTAAAGTTTTCAAAAACGTTACAAGTGTTGACACAAATTTACAGTTTTGCAATGGTCTCCATATTTTCTAAAAATCTTAAAAACACCAGCTTAAGTTTGTTCAAAAACGTCCTGAAACTATTTTTTACAGCTCTTCAAGATATTATTTTTTCTCAAATAGAAGAGGTGCAGCTATTGCAAAGCTATTATATTTTTCAAAAAAAGTTTACTCTCGCAAGTCTAATATATTTCACCGTATTTAACGTCATTTCATAGAGTATTTCCTGCAATTTACAATATAATAAGGTTTATAGGGGTTTCCATTGAAAACAATTAAGTTATGGGGGTACGTCAACCAAACTGGCTATACATTATACAATTCAAAATCGTGTAGGCCGTGACATCTATCGGTGACATTTTCTACTTATATTTTGTATCAGGAGCACATCAAGGAGGTGACGAGTAAGCTACGACATATGCGACTGTTACAACGAACGTGTTAAAAAGTGACAAACAACATCTTGCATTTCTGGACTAACTATAATATCCAACGTCCGATACTAAATCTATCTCCTTCTAACTCATTGACAATGTAGCGGCCATTTGATGTCCGTATATAAGCATGTTTACATTCATTCAACCATAACAGCTGATCTTAAATGACTTTAAAAAGTTAAATTTTAGCCTTAATAACGTCTTTCAGGGTAAAATAAGAAACATTGGTCTCATAAACTTAACCAAACCTTCATTAAATGCAAAATTCAAAACATAAATCGAGAAAAGTTTTGCATTAAGAAACACGCGGTAATTTCAAAAATGAAAAACTATTCATAACTTTTCTTGTACCTTCGACTATTTTATAAATAACAGTTATTTGCACTCAGTTGGTTGAAATAATGATAAAAATGTTTTTATAAAACGTGTGAATGAAATTTTATGGCATTTTCTTAAATTTACAATATTTTGGCTACAGTCTTTGAGGAAAATTTGCAATTGTCTCTATATTATCCAAAAAACATAATGCATTTCCAGCTAAAGTTTGCTCAAAAAGACCTAAAACAGCTCTTTAAAGTTTTCAAAAACATTACAAGTGTTGACAAAAATTTACAATTTTGCAATGGTCTCCCAAAATTAAGGATGTACCGTAGAATAGGGCAACTTGGGACAGTAGGGTAACTTGGGACAAAATGATATTCTTACCTAAAAATTTTGTTTACAACTGTCAACTTTTGAGATAATCAAAGTTGCTTAGTAGAGTTTTAAAAGTATCATATAAGCTTAAAAAAACGAATTAGTTTTTGAAATTACTACGAGACGGTAAGTTGTTACATCCAATTTTCAATTAATATAAAATGGCCGAATTAAGAACTGTTTAAAACTTCTCTTGTACTTTTGTTCTGAAAATATACGTTTAATATTAAGTCTTGAATAACTTATCTCATTTTTTTATTTAATACTACCTATGTTCAAAAATGAATGATTGTCCGTTTTGGTGAAAATTTTTGTTCAAAAATTATTGTCTCATTACTTTTTAATTCAATTAATATATTGGATCCTGCTTTAAACAACTTTTTTACAAATGAGACAATCATTTTTGAACAGAGGTAGTACAATTTTTTTAATTTTTTCACTCAAAATATCGTTTAGTTTAAAATTTTTGTAACTTGCGAATTAAAGTTTTATTTTTGATATTTTTGATATTTTTTTTCATGCTGGATAATTGTGAAAAATCAATTTAATATAAAAAATATAATATAACTGTCCCAAGTAGGACTTTATAGGCTAAACTTGAGTCAAACTACTGAAATTCATATGTGTCCCAAGTTGCCCGGTCTTAAGTATTACTTGGGACAGGAAGTTTTTTTGTTGGTATCTTGTATATATACATATATATTTATTTTATATATAGAATATTGTTCATTGGCACCTCACCCAATTACATAAAAAAATTCAGTTTTTAATTAAAAAATGAACGTGGTACACGCTTTTAAATGTTGAAACTGTCCCAAGTAGCCCCATTCTACGGTACTGATATTATGGTAATAGGTTTTTTGCTGATCAATTGATAATAATTAGCTTTTTAGTCGATTAATTAATTCTGATTATATTAATTTTTGGCTTTTTATTAGTTGTTAATGACTAGATGTGGATATTTATTGATACAAAAATATAATGTAAGTTTAACTCAGTATCCTCTAAAAGTTAGGATTTTTAATAACAAAATTATTGGTCCACTTGAAATTAAAGGTAATTTAGTCATTATGTTCAGAAACGTAAACGATCATTTAATTTAATTATGCGAATAGATAGAGGACTATAAAAATAGTTTTAGTTTTTCATTGTTACTTCATGATGATTTTAAAAGCTTATATTTTTGCAATTCAACTCTGTCGAATATATTAGGGAGAGCCTGGTGCAACGGGATCAAGAGGTCCGAAAGGTGAACCTGGTGAACGAGGACCTAGAGGACCGAAAGGAGAAAGAGGATCTTTTGACTTTCTATTACTTTTGCTGGCAGATGTGAGACATGACATTGTTCATCTGCAAAATCGAGTTTATGCTAACGGAGAAAAGTATGTAAAGTATTTCTGTAATTTAACATTAATTTTTAACCTTTTCTTTCCTAAATAAAAGTTAATATTTCATTTTTTTTTAATGGTATGTTCAAAAGTATCATTTTAGTGCATGTTCTATTTAATTTTTTTTTTTTTTTACTTACAGGCCACCAAAATTTGACTTTGAGGCAGCTTTGGATAGGCGAAAATTTAAGGACAAGCATAAATTACTGAAACAACAACAGCTGTTGCAGGGTTATGTGGCATCTACAACAGAAACTACAACTGTACTCTCACCAATGGCAAAAAAGGTAGAAGATGGACAGTTAAATGCAGACGAAGGAGTAGAAGAATTCCAAGATATGATTACAACAAACTTAAATGATTATGTTGAAGAATCAGACGAATATTCTGGGTCTGGAGAAATCGAAGACGATTATATTTATTAAGATAATTTTAGTGTAGTATTAAATAAAGTAAAGAAATATATGATTTACGTGCATTATCTTTAAGTAAAAGGTGCTCTGTCTAAATGTAACTTCGTAATACACATAAATACAATTTTGCTAAGTAATTGTGCTTCTATGTTACAATAGCTTTTTATTTAATCCATGTACGTTTATTTAATATATACAGTGTCATTCAAAAAATCTGCAAACAAATGGAAAAGTTTTTTATTATCGATTTCTCAGAAAATTTTATTCTTGATAAAAGTTGGTGCACGGTCTAAACCTATTTTTTAGATGAAAAAAGTTCAATAAAAAGTCATGGGACACTAGATTTTAGCGATTTTTGAAATTTTCGCAGGAGTAAAAGGCCCTTATTTTAAGAGAGACAAATAAATTTTAAGGGAAAGAGTTATTTAAAACCTAAAAGTGGGGCTAGATTAGAATTTTGACGGTCAAATTCCAAATTTTATTTTTTAAGAAATTTTAAGCACTTGATTCTTATGAATATTTCAAAAATCGCTAAAATCTAGTGTCCTATGGCTTTTTATTAAACTTTTTTACATCTTAAAATAAGTTTTAGACTATGCACCATTTTCCATCAAAAATAAACTTTTCTGAGAAACTAATAATAAAAAACTTTTCCATTTGTTGCAGACTTTTTGAATGTTAAAATTTCTTGAAAAATAAAAATTAGAATTAGACCGTCACAATTTAATTCAAGTCCTATTTTTAGATTCTAAATAAATCTTTCCCACAAACTTTTTTCGTATCTCTTAAAATAAGGGCACTTTACTCTTGCGAATATTTCAAAAATCGCTAAAATCTAGTGTCTTATGACTTTTTATTGCACTATTTTTCATCTTAACAATAGTTTTAGACCATGCACCAACTTTTATCAAGAATAATATTTTCTGAGAAATCAATAATCTTTTTTCATTTGTTGCAGAATTTTTGAATGACGCTGTATGTAACTCTAGATATACCGAGCGTTGCAAAGGTGGCAAAGTAACACCTACTAAAAACAATGAGACAAGCAATGACTGAATTATGATATAATTTAAAGTAATATATCCTTTTTGTTACTTAAGAATATTGTTGAAGATATGAACAATATAAATATATATTTTCCAATTTGTTTTTTTGTTTATTATTCATAGTATTGACCATTATAATTATACAGGATGACAATAATCTACATGGTGTTGTAGGTATGGATAACTTTGCTATTATAAGAGTTACATAGATGGTTAAATTAGCAAAATTGGACGAGATTTCGAAGACGAATTTAATACCATTTTGACCTACCCATTCAACTTTTTTAAACGTTTTAAAAAACTAAAAACAGACGATTTTTTCAATGATAAATAATTCCATAGCCGCTTGTGTTAAAACCAAAATATTTTAAAAAGTCGAAGGTGTAGTTCAACTGTCCAACTTTGCTAATTTAACCGTCTATGTAACTCTTATAATAACAAAGTTACCCATACAACATGTAGATTATTGTCACGCTGTATTAGACTTGAATCATTTTTATATAATTAATGTTTTCTTTAAGACAAGTTTTTAGTACTCAATTGGTACAATATTGAAACAAATGAATGTTTTCATTTTACAATGCGTAAAAAAATCAACTTTTTTCCCAAGAAAATTAAGGGGATTCTTTCATAAAAAAAATTTTCCTTGGATGTCTCCTTTCGAAGTTACACCCCCCTAAAGTGGAGCGATAAAAGTAGGTGTTTATTTTATTTCTCTAATCTGGATAAATGTAGGAGAATTATATTTGGTATATGTCTTATACTTATTGAAATGTTTCCCATAGCAATATTTTTAATTGTCTCCCACCTTCACAGGGGGCTGAAAAGTGCGACCCCTGTTGGTTTTTTATCAGAACTTTTTAGTGGGTTAAAATTTTGTAACTTCAAATTTTTTGTTTAAAAGCTTGATTTAGATTTATTTTTTACTTTTTCTCATAAAACCTAGTTTTTGCTTTTTGGGCTAATAATAAAATAAGCAAACATGAACCATCAAATTAATATTCAGGGGTAATTACACGACAGCTTTGTTTTTATCCAGCTAAACTTGCGTCGTTACGAAAGTTTGGTTGCTAGGAAAGTCAACGAGACAAAACTGTCTGATTTTATGAGAAAAACAAAATAATAAAAGAAGGTTCTAAATAAATCAAGCTTTCAAAAAAAAATTTAATTGCAAAATTTCAACCCACCAAAAAGTTATGATAAAAAAAAAACAACAGGGGTCGCACTTTTCAGCCCCCTGTGAAGGTGGGAGATGATTGAAAATATTACTATGGGAAACCTTTTAATAAGTATAAAACATCTACCAAATATCATTCTCCTACATTTATCCAAATTTGAGAAATAAACCTAATTTTATCGCTCCCCTTTAGGGGGGTGTAACTCCAAAAGGAGATGTCTAAGGAAAAAATTTCACATGAAAGACCCCCTTAATTTTCGATAAGGAATCACCTCCCAAATTTTTTCGCAATATTTATGAAACACCTTGTATAGTGTCTCGCATTGTTAAAAGTGTTAAAAGTGTGCTGCGACATTGAGAAGGTTGGAAAACACTGCTCTACATATTTTGTGAGAAGCACCAAAGGCACAATAACTAAAAATTTAAAAATTTAGGCACTAGGAAGTAGGTATAATATTTTAGTAATTTTTATTGTTATAATATTTTAATTGTGTTTGGATTATAATCTGCTGTTTAACACATTGCTAGATTTTTGTAATAAAAAATTTACGATGTGTAGTTTTGGTTGTGGTATTTTAACAGTAAAATTACACAATAATGAAGGAAAAATTTATATTTTGTGGCCAACATCATTCGAATAGATACATTTATAAAACAAAATGTAAAGTAACTGTAACATTAACATACATTTAAACATAAAAAAATAAGTTGATTCATTATAGGAAGCACTTAAATTAGTATACAGGGTGGTGCTTTTTCGATGCTCACCATTGCTATCTTGGAAACGGTAAGAGATACAAGGTCGGTTAAATTAGAGCAAAGTTGCACATTTTTATGGCGATTAAGGATCTGAAAAAAAATCCTGGATATTTTGATTCGTTTTTGATTTATTACAAAAAAACTGAAAAATGTGATTTTAGAAAAATATTATTATCTTCCCTACCATTGACGCTATTTCATTTAAACTTGGTAACTTTATGTTTTTGACCGTCCTGGGTTTGATGACGTCAACAGAAATTTTCTAAGCCTTCTAGATTTCAAGTTGCGATAGTCAACTTTTTTATTTCTTATGGCCGCCATATTGGATTTTTACACCATCAGACAGACAAAAAAAATAGCTTTTCAGATTGGTAACCAACATACCTTTTTTCTTTCAAAAAACTTGTTAAAATTTCAAAATTTGTTTAAATAATTCATAAAATCGAGAATGCTCTGAAAAACAATTGAAACTATGATGTAAATAAAAGCTACAGAACATTTTATTAGTCTAATGATAACGAAATTAAGATTGTTGGAAACATATTTAGAAGATATGTTGGGCGATTTGCCATTATTAACAATTCAAAATCATCAGTGGTTTCAGCAAGGAGCTGGTCCTCACAACGCCCGCATTGTAAAAGACGCTTTCAAAATTCATGACTTGGTACGTTTGGTCCTGTTCATTGGCCTCCGTGATCGCCATGTTTAACGCCTATGGATTACTTTTACATTGATGTTGTTTATGCAACCCTAACGGAAAATATTGAACTTCTTCGCCGTAGAATCAAAAATGCTTTCGACTTTATTTCGAGACAAACTATCCTAAAGGCAGTGGACGAAATGAATTTGAGGACTAACCGCTAAGTACATCATAAATAAACAATTTAAATAATTATTTATGTGGTGTTTTAAATTTATTGTCATTTCGTTATTTTATTAGACCTATAAAATGTTGTATCACTTTTATTTATACTTATTATAATTTCAATTGTTTTTCAGAACATTCGCGATTTTATAGATTATTTATACAAATTTTCAAATTTCAACAAGTTTTTTGAAAGAAAAAAGGTATGTTGGTTACCAATCTAAAAAGCTAATTTTTTTGTCTGTCTGATGGTGTAAAAATCCAATATGGCGGCCATAAGAAATAAAAAAGTTGACTACCGCAACTTGAAATCTAGAAGGCTTAGAAAATTTCTGTTGATGTCATCAAACCCAGGACGGTCAAAAACATAAAGTTACCAAGTTTAAATGAAATAGCGTCAATGGTAGGGAAGATAATAATATTTTTCTAAAATCACATTTTTCAGTTTTTTTATAATAAATCAAAAACGAATCAAAATATCCCGGATTTCTTTTTAGATTCTTAATCGCCATAAATATGTGCAACTTTTCTTTAATTTAACCGACCTTGTATCTCTAACCGTTTCCAAGATAGCAATGGTGAGCATCGAAAAAAGCACCACCCTGTATGGTTAATACCAAATACAAGTAAAAATCAAAATTAACAAAACATTGTAAATTATAACACACACTTTATTTGTTAATTTTCAATGTACACACGTCTTGTGTACAGATGTTAATGACACATACGTGCAATTAAATTTTTAAGCACATAAAATTCTGTACACAACAGCCATAGTCGTCCTAAAATTATCCACTTTTAATATCACTTGAAACCGTACAAATTCAGTCTTCAATACTTCAAACCGGATCAAAAGCGTATAGTAATAAAAAAATCTTACTACCAAAACGATAGCCTTGAACGGGGGTTCCCGAAATTGCGCTTGCAAGCACTCTTCTACTTTTCAAAATGGTGCTTGCAATTTTGAAAATTATTGAAAACACGAATTTACTTGAAAATTCTCGAGTATCAGGGACCCCCGGGCTATTACATGCGCTGAAGCTGTATTACGATATATAACCAATGTCGTTCCAACAAAATATTAATAACCAAATATACACTATTTGTATGTATAGTACAATTACAGGCACGATTTACAGTATAACTGACATTTATAATGTAAAATAGAATTCATTAATTTGAGATAAAGTATCTGAATCAACTAACTGCAACAATTGTTCATACTGAGCTTGCCCGATTTGAATTTTTAGTGCGTTCATCTGAAAACATTAAAAAACATTATTAATTCATATACAGTGTGTCCAAAAGAAATGGAATATGTTATATATATCAGTAAATATCCACTTTAGGAAAAATGTTTTGAATAAAAGTTGTTTGGTACTTAGTTTTCCACCATAAGACAAAGTTTAAATTATTTTTTTTTCGAATAACAAAAGCGCAATGAAAAACAATTGAATTTTTTTAAATGACAAGGTACCCCTATATTATGCTCATTTGATAGAGACTTTTTTTCTCTTTTCAATGATGGGGTCACCTTAAAAATTAAGTTTATGCTAAGAGGCCGGAGAATATCGAAAATTTAAAAGATCGTATTAAAGAAATTACACCTGAAATGGTTGGGAATGTTATAAACAGGTTTAAAAACCGAGTTTATCATTGGCATGCTGTAAATGATTCACAGTTTGAACACTTATTGTAGATGTTGTCAAAAAAATTGAGTTTTTATGATGTTTTTGTTAGAAATAAATACTAATCAATTAAAATAATTTTTGCGTTTTTCTCAAAAAGTTGCTTAAGTAATTTTTGAAAATCGTCTATAACTCCTTTGGAGTATGAAATATTTCAAATGTGTAAAAACATTGCCAGGCAACTTTTTAAGCCGAATCGGATGGTGGTCACAAATTTTTCCTAGATCGATTCGTTTTTGTTTTATGACAACCAACTTTATTTTTTCTTATGGGAGCAATTTTTATTATTTACATAATCAAATAGCATTTATTTTTCTGAATTCATTGATGTATCACACATGGTATTTTACTTTTTTATTAATTGTCAAATCTAAAAAAAAGGGTTTTAAACAATAACCATTATAAATCAGGTAGGCCGGTCGTTGTAGTTTATGTTGTTTCCGTGACAACCAATCAACAAACTAAAAGTTTTGAACGTCTATTACCTGTCAAATTAATAGATTCGTAAAAATGAAGTTTAATAACGAAGAAAAACGCGATATACAGCAAATTTTTTATACAGTTCTTTTAAGATATCACCTGCTTTATACACATTAACTTAGGTTTCTGTTCAACGTAGAAAAATAGAGTTTTCCAGGATCTGTTTGTAATAAAAATGTTTTTTTTATTGTCATCTGAAACATTTCTGCCATATTTTTCTCCAAGTTTGGCAAAAGCCCAATATTTACCCAAGTTTCTGTCTAACGTACAAAAATATGTGTGCGAGGGTTGTCTTATTTCTGAATATGTTTCTGCATATCGTTGACTTGCCGATATAGAATACATATTCAATAAATAAAAAATTGACAGCATATCGCGTTTTACTTCGTTTTTGAAATTCATTTTTACGAATCTATTAATGTGACAACAGGCTTTCAAAACTTTTAGTTTGTTGATTGGTTGTCATGGAAACAACATAAACTAAAACGACCAGCCTACCTGATTTATAATGGTTATTGTTTAAAACCTTTTTTTTTTATTTGACAATTAATAAAGAAGTAAAATACCAGGTGTGATACATCAATGAATTCAGAAAAATAAATGCTATTTGATTATGTAAATAATAAAAATTGCGCCCATAAGAAAAAATAAAGTTGGTTTTCATAAAACAAAAACGAATCGATCTAGGAAAAATTTGTGACCACCATCCGATTCGGCTTAAAAAGTTGCTTGGCAATGTTTTTACACATTTGAAATATTTTAAACGCCAAAGGAGTTATAGACGATTTTCAAAAATTGTATTTTCCAGTTTTTCCTCATTTTCTCAGATACCGTTTGAGATATTTCCAATTTCTCTTTGAATTATTATTGAGCACAAAATTTAGCAACTTTGCCAAATTTAAACCTATACTCTAGCTATTATAATAAGCGAGATCTCCATGCTTAAACTCGAATTTCAATCACCCTGTATAGCATATTCCATACCTTTTGGACACTGTATAAGATAAATCATGTAGAAGTATTGATATCTTACCTGAGATTGTAAATAGTCCCGTAAAACGATATTATGGACTGGGTCCGATAAAATAAGCTGTTTCTTACGTTGATCGTGATCAGTTTCATAATAACTTTCGGTGTCTTCGTGAAAATAACTAGGACTCTGACCAGCCGACAGTACCAGCGAATCGACCAAAACACCGTTATCATCTGCTTTGCTAATATCATTAAGAGCTTCCAATACGTTCAACATCACCGAATTAATTCTTGTTAACACTGATCTGCTTCCAGTTGTTAAAAGATTTACTAGTGCCAATCCTGCAATTTGTAATTAAAATCAACGATAAGTATTACATAACAATTTACCGTAAGTGAACACAATTTAATTCTTACCCAAGAGTTTCCTTCTTTCAACTTGTGAAACATTGGCCATCTTCTGGAGCCATGCATCTAATATGTAAGATAAAACATTTTCTTCCGTGTCATTTTGTACCTGTGCTAAGCTTCTAATTACATCGCTAAAAATACTGTGTGAAGCTAACAAGACTCTTGCAACAATGGATAGATACATCGATACTATCATCGGGGTCTCGCTTCCTTGATAAATTGCTCTGCAATATATAAGTATCTGGTATAGTTAACAATACCTACCACATTAAATTAATTAATTATAAACAGAAAAGAATCGGCGACATAATCCAGAAACTCTAAACCAGGAATTGGAAAAAATCAATATGAAAATAAATACAAAAAAAACTAAAACTATGTTCGTTGCAACAGAGAACAAAGGGCATAACATCAATTTAGATGGGCTTAGGTTGGAACTGGTAGAAAGCTTTAAATATTTAGGAGTGATCATAGAGAAAAATGGCGGAACGGACAAGGACATACACGAAAGGACAGGAAATGTGGGAAGAATATTTAACAGTTGAAGAACCATTTTTTGGAAATGGAGAAGTCCCAAAACGAACAAGTGGAAGTGGTAAAAAATGTAGTAACTCTGGCACTTTGATATGGAAGTGAAATAGTAGCCGAGCAAATGAAGATGAAATGAAATTTCTATGAAAAATCGAAGGGAAAACCAAAAAAGATAGAATAAGAAATGAAGCATGTAGAGAACAATGAAAGATAAAATCAGTTGAAACAAAAATACAAGAGAGACAGCTGGGATGGTTGGGTCACATTTATAGGATGAAAGAAGAAAGGTTAACAAGAAAAGCCTATAAAGCAAGATCAAAGGGAAAAATAGACCAAGAAAAACCTGGCAAGACGAAGTTAAAAAAGCGGACAGAAACATCAAATGGAAAGACATAAAAAATCCAGCACAAGACAGAAAATCATGGGAAAAAGTCAGCACAACACAACTTGGACCGTTGAGTTGTGTTGTGCTGACAGTAGAAGGACTCATGCCTAAATAAATAAATAAAATTATAAACACAATTATTAAAATGCAATTCTTTTTCTATTAACCCCTGGACCGTTACAAATTATAGAGTGAGCGGCAAAAGTATGGAATAAATTCATTAAATATAAACAAAAAATATTGTTTCAATTTTAATCAATTTATTCTATACTTTTGCCACACACTGTATACATCTTTCTCATCTTTCCGATGCATTGCCATTAGTTTGTTTGATGGCTTTTACATCTCTTCTTTGTAGTTTATCCCTCTTAATAAGTGTAACATATCCTTTCTGGTATTTTCTGGTATTTTCTGGTAATTTCTGGTAATTTCTGGTAATTTCTGGTAATTTCTGGCAATTTCTAGTAATTTCTGGTAATCTCATACAAAAAGGTGGGTGGATTTGGATCATTCGAAACTTTCGCTCTATCTTTTTCGTGACAAGCGAACTGAAGAACGCATCATCGTATTCTAGAAATACCCCGCGAACTTAGATCTACTCTATTTCATGAGATTTTTAAAACAAAACAAAAAAGATATGTTTGTGGCAAAGGCAGAGAATCAATTGTTTTGTCCTTTTTCAACTCACAGCTTCCGTACAGAGGCATCAAAAAATGGTCAGCTTCTGCCAAAGCGACAGTGTTGTGTGCATAAACCGGCTTTCGAATCGTAAAGAGCGGCAGGAGCACAATAAGAACACCCGAACTCAGTTTGTAGAGAACAGCCAACGATGCCAAACCGAAAAACTTGTCCAAACTCAAGTCGTAGAGCATGGTACGAGCGCGATAAGGAGGCCCGAACTCAGTTCGTAGAACACGATCAAGGGTTTTTTAAATAATAAAATGTCCAATGATTACCTTTCTCACAACCTTTAATTTTAATTTCAAATAAATCGAAAATTTCCACGATATGATAACACGAGTTTCGAATGGCATACAATTTAAACTGCAATTTAGTATTACTTACTGAAATATTCTTGGCAAAACTGGCTTAGATGTTTCCGCTCCGAGTTCAGGTAAAGCTCTGATGAACGTTTCTATTAACCTTGTCATCATAATGATTCCTTCAGATCTCATATCGGCCATTAATGAATCGCAGACGGTCATCATTTGATAGCCCTGGGATTTCATCACGAGTTCGGGTGCTAATAGCATATGAATTAAAGCCACCAATAAACAGCAACGGAGGTTTTCCGACGAATACTCTGTGGAAAAAAGCAACGACAATTAAAAGTGTCGACCGGATTTGTACAATCGACAGTTACCTAATAGAGACGACATATTATTAAAAAGCTGCATTAATTCGTTAGTCATAACTGTCGAATTTTCAAGCACCGTCACCCATAACTCTAGACTGTCTTCTAACAGATAAACTATTGCTCCTTGACTGACATCAGTACCAAGTTGAATAATTGGTAGCAAGAACGGATTTAATTCTGCGCTAACTGTTCCTAATGCTTTAACAAGTTGTATAAGTGTAGACACTATGGCACACCTCAACATATAATGTTCTTCAGATTCTCGCCATAAAAGTGGCAAATAATGAATCAAAGCATCAGTGTGCGGACGAATAGTCTGTCCGACTCTCTCCACCATTAAAGACATCACATTTAACACATGCATCTGAAAAACGTCGATAAACATTAACTTTAAAGGATTTGTTTGTAAGCGTCACATTAATATATTGAAAGAATTCAGCTAGACCAGAGGTTCCCAAACTTATTTGGCCTACCGCTGCTTTTTCATAACAAAAAATTACTGAGCGCCCCTCTGGAAATCTCGCTTCTTTAAGTGAATAAATAGAAAAATGCAGTGCAAATTTGTATTTTTTATGTACAGGGTGATTCAAATTCGAGAGCGACCATGGGAATCTCGCTTATTACTGAAGATAGAGGGTAGGTTTAAATTTGGCAAAGTTGCTAAATTTTATGCTCATCAATAACATCAAAACAGATTTGAAATATCTTCAACTGTTTTTGAAAAAATTGAAAAAAACTTGGAAAAATTACTTTTCGTTTTTTTGCTATAACTTTTTTATTTATATTTTTTTAATCTGTACAAACTTTTACGTGGCCACTTTTTATTTTACTTTTAATGGTGCCATCAATTTTTTGCTGTGCCGATTCCGTTTTGTTTTATAGGTGCTAACTTTTTAATTTCTTATGGGCGACAAACTTGATTTTAAATTTTTTCAAAAACAGTTGAAGATATTTCAAATCTGTTTTGATGTTATTGATGAGCATAAAATTTAGCAACTGCCAAATTTAAACCTACCCTCTATTTCCAGTAATAAGCGAGATCCCCATGGTCGCCCTCGAATTTGAATCACCCTGTATGTGTGTTAATTTGTCTAGTTTTCCAGTACACATTAATAGTATACTCCTATAATCCAGTCAAAGTGTTTTGGATAAAAAAACTATGAAATTACATATAAATAAAGACAAAAATTTTTAAAATACTGCTACACTTGCTTGTAACCAAAAACTGTTAACTTCTTACCTTTGTTTCACACTCTTGAACTTCTTTAAGCAAATTGAAAAGGAGATTAAATGCTGTGTCTAGATATGGTTTAAACTGTTCCGAATTAAACTCAAAGTCATCGATAGCGTGCCTTAACGTCCTAGAAGTTGTCAGTCTCACAGCCATGTCTTCATCAGATCCCAATAAATTAATTACACAATTATAAAGCGCCGGTCTTAAATCTGGCGACAGTTTAATGCCAGTCCAATTTCCAATAAGCCATGCTACACGTCTTCGTATCACACGATAATTATTATTTTTAACCAATAATTCTTGGGTCAGAGTACTGGTAAACCACTGGTCAAAATCCACCTGCGTAAAAAAATAACAACTGAAAATTTACATCTAAACCAGGAAAGCTAATGCTAAGATAATAATCTTGTATATACAGGGTGGTCCACATAGAAGGGCCACTATTGGGATCTCATAAACGGTAAGGGCTACAAACAAGTTTAAATAGGACAAATCGTTTCCCTTACTGAGACCTATTCAGGGATACTTTAATGTTTTAAAAAAGTTCCATGGCACGCTAGATAATAAACAAAAATCAAAATGAGCTTTTTTTAAATCGCTTATAACTCGGTTATACTTGATGACATAAAAATATTTTTGGGGGAAAAGTAGATTATTTTACGCACTGTAAAATGAAAACATTCATTTATTTGTTTCAATATTGTTTAAATTCATGGCACTCTATAGGTACTTTCATAGGGAGTTTTTGATGAATTTTGTTTTGAGCATAAATATCAAAATAATTACATAAAACCTAATATTATTTAAAAGAGGAAAGACAATGCTTTTTTATGAGGTCATAGCCAACTATGGTTTCCATTTTAAAAAATGCAAGTTTGTAATTTATCCAAGAATTTACACAATACTGAAACAAATTAACGTTTTTATTTTATAGTGCGTAAAAAAAAGTACAACTCTTTCCCCAAAAATATTTTTGTACCATCAAGTATAACCGGGTTATTAGCGATTTAAAAAAAAATCCCTTTTTGATTTTTGTTTATTATCTAGCGTGCCATGAAACTTTTTTAAAACATTAAAGCATCACTAAATAGGTCTCAGAAAGGTGAACAATTTGTCTAAATTAAACTTCTTTGTAGCTCTTACCGTTAACGAGATCCCAATAGTGGCCCTTCTGTGTGAACCACCCCGTATATTCAGCTTAATACCACTATGTGCCTGATTATTATGACAATAAAAGCAAGAAACGTACCTCATCGTACAGATCAAAAGCGGCAAGTCCGACGGCGTTATACACTGCATCTTTCCTTAGAATCCCATCAATGTCGTTTGGTTCTACTATAGAATTTGTTTCTCTTATCATTTCCAATAAAACTGGTGCCAATACGTCCCGAAATTCATGGAATAAGGTAACAAACACAGTTTCCATACAAGGCTATAAAAAATGATTAGTCAAAACTCAGAGACTCGAACCAGAACCGAACCGATTTTTTTTTTTTCGCTTTGATTCGATGTTTTTAACAAAAAAACCAAAATGTTCATATTCGGAGAGTGCCGGTTCGGTGCAATGACACCAGATGCTACTATCCCCACCAACAGTATCGCAGACATACTATCGGCTGGTGTAATGCTCCCATATAAAAGACAACCCCCCATTGAAATGTATGAATGCGCGCACTTTCTTCTGTTTTTTAATAATTTTTATACAGGGTGAGTCATTAGTGGGGGATCGGTCGATTGTGGCTAAACGGTTTGAGATAGAAAGTTGATTTAAACGGTATTTCATACAGTTTTTTCTTCCGAACACGATAAAAATATTTTCAAATATACAGGGTGAGTCACCTCTCTGGAACCAATAGCAACTTTTATATTTCAAATACAACACCCCATTTTTTATTTAATATTCTTGACCGCCTTCATTTTAGCTTTACATCGATATAAAATACTACAGGTTTTTATGCTGCCTTATCACTAAAAAAAAATAATTTTCAAATTTTTTCAAGGTTTCAAGTCTTTATTTAAAAAATTCTCCTGAAGTCATTTTTCAAAGCACAGAGTTGTAATTTGGTAAGGACATACAGAAAACATTGCTCTATTTGCTCGATACGAAAAAGTTTGAAACACGCATACAGGGTGTTCATAAATAGGTGGCAACTTCTATGATTTTCAAAAGCTCGTAACTCAATTCTTTCAAATGCAAACCCCTATTTTTTTTATGTCATCGAATTCGTCTTTAAGAGATCTTCATCCCCCACTAATGACTCACCCTGTACACTTTATTGGTTCCAACTTACCCTAAGGCTATATTTCCAACTCTCTCCTCCTTCATCATTAACGAAAGTTTCGGGGTCGGCATCCCACATTTCCAGGTCCTCTTGTTTCAGTACGAAATAATGCGACACTAATTTTTTACACATCTCAATAAGAGTATTTTGTTGGAAGAAAGCTTTTTTAATTTCATTCGCTTTGAGCGTTGCAGGTTCTTTCGTCATTTCTATAATTTTGGCGGGCTTATACTCGGCGCACAACAAAATACCTTTAATGAGATTGAAACACTGTATAATAAAACGTTCGTAAATATACTGGGATCCAACAGGAGTAAAAATATAATAAACAGTAAATTCCAAAGTCGGCTGTATAAAATCCACGTAAGAGAATGGATGGACATCTAACATGTTCAATAAAATTTTTGTTAAGTGTATTATAAACTTCTCACACAGTTCCAAAACGTATATTCCTTTGCCTCTCAGCTGTTTTCCTAAGCAGAAATAAAATATGTAAAAAAAAATACCCAGTGGTAAAAAAGACAACATTTAATTATCTTATGGTGCTATTCGGCACCGCCACGGTGTACCGTTATAACGCTGTAAGTGAGTAAGCTTATAATGCACCGTAAGGTTCGTACTTACAGCGTCAACAGGATATGCTATTCGGCACCGTCCTCTATAAGTAACAATACAATTGATCTACCCTTACCGCGTAATGTTAGTTTAGTTCATTGGTGTTGTGTGTTTGTACAGGTTAGTATAGTTTACTTTGTTTGTAATAGTTTTTTTTGTTTGTTAATAAATGTTTAAATAGAATGGATATTGTTGCAAGAGCAAAATAAGTCGCATTGTACTAATCCGTAACAGGTTAAGTACAAAATTTAAATATAATTAATTATGTGTAATTCTTTATTCCTACTTTAATATGCTGCTATAAAACAATGTTTGTAATACAATATCGAATACAACTCGAAGAAATAAAAGTAGGTAAGATGTCATACTGCAAAATATACCTAAGTTCGAAAATAAAGATTTTGATTTAGATTTTTAAATTAACCATTTACAATTAACTTTTATTTAAGATTTACTGTTTTTTTTTTGACTGGTTTTAATGGTATTTAAGAATTAATGTTTTGTTTGTTATTATTTCAGAATGTAGGTACCTAATGTTTTGTTTGTTATTTGTATTATTTAAGAATTAATGTTTTGTTTGTTATTATTTCAGAATGTAATGTTTTGTTTGTTATTTGTATAATTTAAAAATTAAGGTTTTATTTTGTGATTGCATACTGTATTTATTTTCTACTTTCTTAAGGTACTTTTTAATGGAGAATGTAACTGTTATGTTAGATTTTCTTTATCACTTTTTATTTTTGAGATATTACCCCTAACTTTTTTTTTTTTCTTATGGGCCGCGAAGTTGACTATGGAATAGTTAAATGTGCTTTTTTTTTCTCCTTCAAATGAGATATTACTTGCTATATCTATTTTTATAAATAAGTCACAAAATGAAGATAAATCGTATTTTACCCATCACTTATCAAGCTATCTATGAAAATAAAAACAAAAAACAACTAATTAAATGTCAAATAATAGTTACTACTGTGTTATATCATTTATTAAAATTTTATAGTATTGTTGTGTAATTCGATAGTCTTTGTACCAAATTTGTTATCATATAATTATGGGCACTTTTACAACTAATTAAAAATTTTAAATGTTGAAATGCTACATTCTTTGCAATAGAAACTGTGTTAAATAGATCATTCTAATTAATTATTGATTAGTTTTGGATTTTTGGTTGGTTTCTCGAAAAAAAACATATTCTTTTAAATTTATTTCCAAATTTCTGTAATTACACACACTTCGTTGCCTTTTCTCGGGATATAGCTCTAAGTATATTCGCTCAGCTTCTACACAGTTTTTATGGTAAAGAATGTAGCATCTCAACAAGTCAAATTTTTCGCTATTTTTCAATGCAGCCATCATTATAACAATTACTACATAGACTATCGAATTCCACAACAATAATATTCAATTCTAATAAATAATACTGCAGACAAATAGTAACTGTCATTTGACATTTAATTAGTTGTCTTTTGTTTTTATTTTCATGGATAGCTTGATAAGTGATGGGTAAAATACGATTTTTCTTAATTTTGTGACTTAATTATAAAAATAGATATAGCAAGTAATAGCTCATTTGAACGGGAAAAAAAAAACACATTTAACTATTCCATAGCCAACTTCGTGGCCCATAAGAAAAAAAAAACTTAGGGGTAATATCTCAAAAATAAAAAGTGAAAGAAAATCTAACATAACAGTTACATTATCTATTAAAAAGTACCTCAAGAAAGTACATATAAAATTGTTCTAACGATTAACACAAAAAAGTTATGAAAGAAAAAAACATTTTCATATTGTTTACTATAACATTGCTATAACATGCACGAGGAATTTTGTACTTTTAAAAATTGATTGAGGTTCATCTCATACTAAGGAATAATTCATCTAATTTAAACCATCCGTATCTCTTATAATAAGCGAGATAGATCCCCATGCTGGAAATGTAATCTGGGACACCCTGTATAATACATACAATCATACAAATAATTCTATTATTTTTTTTGAGTCAGGCAATACACACAAAAGCAAGTTACTTACGACATTCCAATGTTGCTCGAGCTCGTTCAAACACAACTTTGAGGAAGCACATGCAATCTTGACTTTCATGCGGTTTATAAAAACCGAAAATAGTAAGTTTTCTTAATATTCGCAATGTTAAAAGCGCTTTTTCCAAGTTTGTTGTGATAATTTCAGGTGAACCATTTTGTGCAATGTCCTTAACAAACGCTTCCGTAAAATTATTCCACAAATTTAAGATAAACGTATATATATTTGAAGTAAATTCTTGAAACAATTTTCGGTCCCCTAAAAACAATATAAAATAAACTTGTAGCGACGTAAGTATTTTTTGCAATGAAGCTAAATTACATACCTGCAAGGCGCTTCGAGGAGATCGCTTTAACAACATGGTGCAAAGTTAATAAAGAGCGATGTTGAACTAACGAATCAGTATTTTCCACACCCTGCAATAAAGTTGGGAAGAGTTCAGGCCATTCTCTTGGACAATCAAACCGAGCTACTTTAGACACCAAAACAGCAAGTTGCAATGCTATGGGATTAATTGGTTCTCGAAAATTTGACAGCAAACTGTGTCGTAAAGTTGCCTTTTCTTCGTCCGATATGGCACTACAATAAATTGACACATGTAAATTCACATGTAAAATTCCATTATAGTAATATTTTTATACACACCAGGGTGCATTTTTCCTCCAGTACTTATCAACTCCATTTTTAAAATACAACACTGCAATCCACCGGACGTTTAAATCTATGGAATGGTTCGAAATGATATTCTACAACCAAACTAAATGAATAAAATAATTATGATACATATTACTAAAATTTACAAGTAAAATTGAATAAAAGCCGGGCTGGATTTCCCATTCTTTTAATTTTGCTTCTGCCGGTTTAAGAATTTCTGCATTTTGACTGCAAGCTCTCTGCAGAACCTCGCATACCATTACATTTGCTGATGCTGGATCCATAGTAAGTGCCACTCATGACACGACAAGTTTTGCTACTATATGGCAAAAGTGATATTAATTTTAATTTTTACAATTAAGTTACACACTACAAAATAATCTACATACATTACTTATTTTACATGACACTAAAGTTAAGGTTATGTTCATGTTATGTTAAATGTCCATAAATAACCAGTGGCGTTCCGGTTTTGTGGGCAGGTGGGGCACATTGAAGGAGCTTAACAAAGATTTTGTTAAAATACTGTACACGCTCTTTTATAAGTGATGCCAGCTATGTTGCTTGAAAGAAATGTATTGTTTATTATCAATAATATTTAAAACTGATTTTATCGATACAAAAGGCAGTTTAAAGCTTATAGATATATTTTGGCTTTTAAGCTGTGAAGGTTTAATCTTCAGCAAACAATTTATACCAACAACTCATCTACTTTTAGTCATAACCGATTTTCTGGACATTTTATGGACAATACTAAATATTTTGCAATTTAAGCAAGTGTGGTTTCAAATTTTTGCTCAAAACATCGATTGTTTCATGTCTTGTCTGTTGCAGTAACCGAGATACCCTATAAAACATTCGAATATGGTCCTCCCTGTACAGTACTTAGTGTAAAAGCTGTATTACATTATACAATTTCTTGTACAAGAAATTGTACAATTACTTGTACAAGAAATTGTATAATGTAATACAGCTTTTAAAGAACTCTCTTATATAAAATTATTTTCTTTATTTCTCCAAAATCAGCTAACACATACAAAAAAAATAATGTAAAACAGTCAAAATATTAGTTCAACGGTGTAACTTTCCACATGATATAATTAAAAAACAACTGAATGATTTAGGCACTTAATATTGTTTTGCTAAGAATTTAAAGAACACAACTATTAGTTAATGACTTATTTTATTCAAACGCCAATTTCTTTTCTGGATCCATAAAATGCGGTAGTCCTGAAGCATTTCTGCGACGCGTAAGAATTTCAACACCGGTTTCCGTTACTAACAAAGTTTGCTCAAACTGTGCGGACCATTGACCATCTGCAGTTACGGCTGTCCAATTATCGGGCCACATTTCATCTCGCCAAGTTCCCATAGATATCATCGGTTCAATTGTAAAACAATGACCAGGTTTCATGATGCCTATAGCTTTATTTCCTAAAAAGCATTAGAAATTAAATTAGGAAATATTTAAAAGATATCAGACAAATATCGCAAACATAATTTGAATGTTTTTATTATGATGCTTGCCTAAAACCCACGAGAGAACGAGTTCGAACACTTGGAACCCTTTGGTACTGAAACTGTCAAGAGAACCTAATACGACAGTGCATTGCTTAATATTTCGTATACTTACTAGCATAATGCGGTACATTTGGGGCCGTATGAAATAATCGATGTATGCCATGTCCACAGTAACTTCGAACAACAGAATAGCCATGAGCTTGGGCATGTTTTTGGATGACGTTTCCAATTTCTCGATATTTTTCTCCAGGTTTAACAATATCAATCGCTTTCATAAGGCACTCATATGTCACTTTAACTAAATTCTTGTGTTCATCTTTAACTTGACCGACAAAAAATGTTTCGTTTAAATCACCATGAAAACCACGATGATAAACAGTAATATCCACGTTACATAAATCACCATCCTTTAAAAGCCGAGTATCTGGTATACCATGACAAATAACCTAAATAAAAGTATTGTTACTTTCAAATATTATCCCGACAGCGAACTTTTTGACAGACTAACTTCCTGACAGTCAAACTTTCCGAAACCAAGTTGGACATTGAAAAATTGACTGTCGGGAAGTTGGCTTTCCGGAATATGACCCACACCCAACAAAAATATATACTCACTTCATTGACTGAAGTACAACACGATGCTGGAAATTCATAGTAATTTAATGGCGATGGATAACACTCTCTTTCGATGCATGCTTCATGTACGATTCGATCAATTTCATCAGTTGTTACGCCTATGTCACAGACGCGAGCTGCCTCATCCAACACTTCTCGTCCCAATTTTGTAGCAACTTTTACTCCTACCAACAAAAATTTAAAATATCGATAGCTATTACAGAGTGGATCATAAATCTACTACCAAATTTTGGCAAATAATTTCTGAACTTACTAAAAAAAGAAATCATGGAGGTGCCATATACAGTAGGGTGACCATTCGTCCCCAATTTTCGGGGACAGTCCCCGAAACAAGACTCAAGTCCCGGATTATTCTTGTTCCCCGATTTTTATAATTTTCCTATACACATTTAAAATAACCAATGTATGGTGCTTCCACTGTTGCCAAATTATGCAAATCTGTTAATCTGGCAACATTGTAACAGTGTAACCGCTTATTGGTCACTAAAACTGGAGTGGGGAGGAGTTTGTGCACCTTAAATAAAGTGTCAAATCCGATTAGGTTATGTTACGTTAAGTTACTTAGGGTTACCAATTACCATAGATCATTCTAAACAATTGAATCTTCCTTAGGTACAAACAAATTTTACTACGGTTACCATTTTTGCTATTGAGATTATGATTGTTATTAATAAAGGTAACCAGTAACAACAGTAAAATGTGTTCTTACCTAAGGAAGACTCATCTGTTTGGAATGACCCACACGTCCTTTCTCTTGAACATATCCTCTCTTTCTGAAATGTGCAAAAATGAGTGGGTTTTAAATCCCGCTCTTTAATCTGAATTTCGTTTATTAAAATGAAAGTTGTGGTTTCTGGTGTACGGGAAACGGAAAAATAGATTTTACAAAAGTTAGTTGAGGACCTTTTTTTTTGGAACCCCAGCTTAGTTCGGGGAAAAAATGGTCACCTTAATATACAGTATTTAAAATTTCATCCCTTTAATAAAAGATTCTTTAAAAACCTCCCTTATTAAAATATTATAGCTTCTTTAGGTAACAGTTTTATAATAGATTCATAACTATTAAATCACAATCATTTTGCAATTTGTTGAATCTTAAAAATTCAATTATATCTGTACAGTATTAACCCAAACTGTATGATTATTTATAGTTATAATGCTACTTAATTGAACACCAATTCAAAGTTGTAGAAACAGATTAAACAAAAGTAATCCGATAAATACTTGGATAAATACAGTCAAATTCTGCTATAACGAACCAAGTTACTTAAGAGCAATGTTAAAAATGTCGTTTTGACGAAATAAAAATTTAAGTAAAACGTATATTTTTAAAAAGACTTTATTAAATATAAACTTTTACATGGCATTGAAAATTTAATTGTTACTGGTGTTTCAAAAATATGAAAAACTAAAATAAACGATTTCATTTAAAAAAAAAAAATTTATTGTTACTTTATAGCTAATTTATATAGGCAATTGTATACTTCAAATATGTTACTATAATGCAATTAACAAAGAAAATGAAGTATATGTGAATAAAAAGATGTTTTTTCCCAGTTTCATTATAATTATAACTGATATTCAGTATTACAAAATAATTTCATAGGCACGCAGAAGTTCGTTACAATGAGATTTGACTGTATAACATTTATATCAGTGAATTCATTTATGCTTTTAATATACTTTTACTTTTTACCATCAATTTCTTCATCATCTAATACTTTAATTTGACCAGAACCTTTAACAGCCTGTTCTGATAACGGATAACCTTTTGGATGGTCTGCATAATCTGGTCTTCCAATATGTGCTGGAACCATTCGACGCGGTGTCTGAGGGAATGGGCGTAACTTGCCAGTATAAGAATAACTTGGCCATGGGTTGTACGATGTTTCTTTTTTACCATCAACACTTTCACCCTCTAGTAACATTTTACAAAAAAACTCATTAAAATTGTTCTTTGATCGACCTTTTTTAAAAGTGTACAGCTGTACCTACCTAACCTTACTTACTCGCTAAAGTGTGAATTATCTTGTGAGTTTTCCAGTTAGCCTTAAAACATTCCTGTGAGCAGAAAAATGATCCTTGTATTCCAATTTTAATGCACGTGGGACACTGCAACTTTGCAGGAGCATCACAATCAGGAGATTCACAAACACCTAAATTGGCCATGCTGGTTTTGTTTTACAACTAAATAATTCTTAGATAATTTATTGCCAATTGTGAATATACGAAAATATTTTACAAAACAGCACAGCTTTTCAAAATTAAAAATTATCAAATTTGTTAAAATTTCTAACCCACAATTTATGCGTCAAAGTACAGTAACAAACGCTACCACTACCAAAGATTTTCTAAATGTGTAAACAGTTGGTATTTTCAATTTTTGAAATGTCATAGTTAATGCGGCAAAATTTCAAAATTATTAGATATTACGGTGATATTACGATTAGTGTAATCAAAATTATTGAGATTTTTAAATTATGGCGATTTTGAGTCAAGTTAAAAGTAAAGTATGGGTAAAAATTAATTGTATTTTAACATTACTTGTCACAGTTTTATTGATTATTAACTATTTTCATCAAGATGCAAAAGAACTTAGAGATATTAAACGAACTAAAGGTTATAATTACTTTCAGTGAAATAATTGATATTAAAGTATATCTTTGAATAGGTTTTAGTCCATGTTGTGGATATCCATGCAAAAACGGTGGAATTTGTTTTGCAGAAGGTAAAGCTTATTACTGTGACTGTACAAACACAGGCTATCAAGGAAAAAACTGCGATAGCGGTATGTAGTTAACTTTTAATTGTATTTTGTTGATGTTATAATTGTGTATAATTGATGTGTAATTCACCATTAAAACATTTCTGTTACTTCAGCCACAATATTAAGAAGGATTAAAAATATATTGAAATTAAAAGGTAGTTTATCTGCAACAGCAAATGCATTTCCTTTTATATGGAAAATCATAAACTTCTCAATACTTACCCAAGACATATTTGTTAAGAACGTTTATGCAACTCATAGCAAATGGGGAGATGCTCATAAACAATGGGCTACTACTATGGATTATATGAACGATGATTATTATCACAATATATCTTTTTTTCCCCGAAGTCTTCCTCCAGTGCCCAAAATTTGCCCTGCCGCATTAGGCGTTAAAGGTATAATACCATTAAAGTGCTTCAAGATTTATAAAATAATTTATAGGAGCTCAAGAATTGCCTCCTTTAGATACAGTATTTGATAAAATACTGAAACGTAAAAAATTTAAACCATGCCCTAAAAGAACAAATTTGCTCTTCGCGACATTTGTACAACATTTCCAGATGCAGTTTGGCATGCAAAAAGCTCCATTCACTAAAGATTATGAGTTGGGCGATCTAACAGTAAGTCAATAAAAAAAGTTGTATATTTTTGGTTACATTATTTTAAAAAATACAACAAATACTTTCATCACACACTCCTCCTTTTTGCAATGTTATTTTGTAGATTGATATGTCGCAAGTATATGGGAAAGATGAGCAAATGAGAAATGCTCTAAGATCATTTCGAAAAGGAAGATTAAAAAGCAGGGTTTATAAAGGTGAAGAGTATCCTCCGTTTTTAAAGGATTGTCCAGAAATAGAAATGATTTATCCACAGGTCAGTTTGTATATGTGCATGGCATAATTAAAAGAAACGAAATTTTTCTTATAATTTTATTTACTGCTTAAAATATAAGAGTAATAAGCTTTGTACACAATAAAAATAAACTACACTTGATCATAAGGGTTATTATTGAGTGTGATACTTAATTGATGCAAATAATTTCAGTCAACATTATCTAAAAACATGAATTTTTAAGCGAAGATGTACAGGGTGGTCCAAATTCAATGGGATTACATGGGTATCTCGCTTAATATTCAAGATAGGGGAACAGTTGAATTACCAAAAATGTTATTTGAGACAAACTCGGAACTTCAAAAATATTCTATCATTTCCGGTTTTTGAGTTATTAGAAAAAAAGTGTTTTTTTTTTTTATATTAATAATGTCATATCTCCGTTATTCTTGTAAATATCGAAAAAATTCATGGAGATTATTTTTAAGATATTTTTATGTAAAATTCAATGATCCTAAAAAAAAATTTTTTTCGCTCGCTCTTTCTTACAACTCACTTTTTGTGTCTAGCCCCCTAGGTCATTTTCTGATTGCACCATTACTATGCCCCGTTTGAAATTAGTATTGTTTTTGCAAATTAAAACAATATCCCCCCTGAAATATTTTTCTGCGTACGTCACTGATGGCTAGTACTTTTGACAAAAAATGTATGCATTAGCTTGTTATAAAATATTACTACATATTTGTTTAAAAATACAAATGTCACTAATTATTTTTTTAAATTAAAACTTTTTTTATATAATCTAATCAATAACAATTTTTATATTTTTTTTAAATCAACATTTCTTTGCTCATTGTTATGTTTGAAAAGGTACAATACCCTTAATTTATTCCTCACATACATTAATCACTGATAAAATAGAATATCTGGATATCAAATTGTTTACAGACAGGACCTACAACACACATGCATGATATGATGTTAGAAAAAGATGTGAGACCTACATGGGCAATGGGTAATCCTAGTTTAAGCATGAGTCCAATGCTATTTGCCTTGGGAACAATTTGGCTGAGGGAACATAACAGAGTTTGCGAAATATTGGCTGAAGAACACAAATCATGGTCTGATGAACGGTTGTACCAAACTGCAAAGACCATCATTACAGGTATGTTATCCAAAACATATTCAGCGTCCTAAATACGAGACTCATCACTGGCAACTTTTGAACAAAGATAAAAGGTACCTTAAATCGGAGGGGAATTGGTTTTAAAGAGCAACTGTGCAATGGTTTTACTTTTCTCAAAATTTCATGCAACGCTAGGTATGGTCAAAAAACCAAAAACAAATCTAGTTTCCTATAATGTCGTTGATGAGAGATGATATGCTTTTTTTCTAATGCAAAGCCAACTATGGTTTTTATTTATAAAATGCAACATTTATTATAATATAATAGTAACATTTTATTTGTGTTAAGTGCCTAAAGCCTAAAAGCATCGCCAAGTTGTTTTTGTCGCGTTTTATTTTAAATTTCTTACAGCTCATAAGTTGTCAATGACTAGTCTCGAATTTCGGACACATTTTATGTACAGGTTGTCCCAGTTATCGTGAACAGCATGGGTATCTCGTAAACGGTAAGAGATACAGAGTTGGTTAAATGACTTAAAATGATCTGATTTACGAGTAACTATTCTATGAAGAAAAATCTTTGAAAAAATTAATAGTTTTTTCTCTATTGATAAAAAACAAAAAAATGATGTATTCGATTTTTGCTTATAACTTGCTTATTTGAAATCATACTCAAAATATTTTTCGACATTATAAGGACACTAATTTATTGTGTAGATTTCAAATTTATTAATAACTTTTATCCGTCTTCATTTGTTTTTGTTATTTTAATTTCAGCTTTCTTATTTCAAATCGTAGTTGGCTGTGGCACAATTAAAGATTTTTTTTCTCGTTTCATTATTATATGTCAAAAATATCTTAAATTAATTAGGTTTCTTTGTGTTTAATTAAGTACAGCTTTATTTATGTGATGTTTTGTTTGGTTTTTCAATGGCCACTTTGATTAAATTTAATAAATACAGTAATATTGTTATAACTTGTTCATTATTAAAGATAAACCTAGCAACCCATACATCAATGAAATGAGAAAAAAAAAACCTTTTTTAATGGTGTCACAGCTAACTACGACCTGTATTTAAAATAAGAAAGTTGATGTTAAAATAGCAAAAACAAATGAAGATAGATAAAAGTTGTTAATAAATTTCAAACCTACACAAAAAACTGTCCTGATAATGTCGAAAAATATTTTGAGTGTGAATTCAAATAAGCAAGTTATGAGCAAAAATCGAAAACGTCACTTTTTTGTTTTTTATCAGCAGCGGAAAATCTATTGATTTTTTTCATGGAATAGTTGCCCTTAAATCATAGATCATTTCGACTCATTTAACCAACGCTGTATCTTCTACCGTTTACGAGATCCCCATGCTGTTCACGATAACTGGGACACCCTGTATATTCCAATATTAAAATTTATTTTTCTTCAGCGGAAGCTGTTAGAATTTCAATTAACGAATACGTTCAACACATAATGCAATATCATTTCACGGATTTCCATAAGCCTAGATTTATTCCCGAACTTCATATACAGTTTACTGGTCGTGTACCACAAGAATATCCCTTGTTGCCTCATTGGCAAGTGCTGATACCGGACGAACTTATCATTGCCAACACTAATTACAGTTTAGATCAAATGTTGTTTACAAACAATCGAATAGTATTTGAACATGGCTTAGATCAAGTTATTAATGCAATGACATTACAACCTGCGGGAGAGGTTTGAAGTGCGGCATAAAATTATGCATATTCACAATAAACTGTATTGCAGATGACACATGGTAATACTGGTAATTTTGTTAAATGCTGTATTCAGCATGCAATAGAGCAGAATCGCAACCTAAGGTTCCAATCATATAATAATTATCGCCGTATATTTGGTTTGCAACCCATGGAGACCTTCGAAGAATTAACTGGTGATTTGGCTCTTGCTAATTTACTAAAAGAAATTTATGGCGATGTAGAAGCAGTGGAACTGTTTGTTGGTAAGAATTTATCCTTCAGAATAAAAACTTCAAAAACAATTGATTTTAGGTACAAAAAAAACATCTGAATTCAAAAAATAATAATTTTTCATCCAAAACTTACTTAATATACAGGGTGTTCTGTTAAACAAAACAAAGTCACGTATCGGTGCTCAAAAACAAAATGCTTTGTATACCTAATTGAAAAAATGTTATATTATATTGTAAAAAAAAAACTTAAAAACAATTGATTTTAGGTACAAAAAACTTCTGAATTTAAAAAAAAATATTTCATCTAAAACATACATAATATACAGGGTGTTCTGTTAAACAAAACAAAGTTACGTATGTATCGGTGCTCAAAAACAAAACGCCCTGTATAATTGAAAATAATTATAGATTATGTAGTAAATGACCACAAACAACTTGTATCCAGAACTGTTTTTAAAATGTTTACTAACTGAGGCAACCCTGTATACAGGGTCCCAAATTCGAGTAAATGCATGGGGATCTCGCTTATCTTAAGAGCTACGAGGTCGATTAAATTTGGGCAAAGTTGCGAAATTAGATGCTCATCAAATATCTGCAGAGAAAATGTTCATAACTGTATTAGTTCAAAAGATTAAAAAAAAAACTGAAAAAAAATATTTTCGTTTTTTTGCCCCATTTCCTAAATTTTTTAAGATATTTACAATCTGAAAGCACTTCTCAATGGCAACTTATCCCTATTTAAAAAAATGAAGTTGATGATGTTTCTGAAGAGACGAAACGTTGTTGGAAATTTTATGTTATCTTAAAATATAAAGCATAAAAAGTTGCCATGGAGAAGTGCTTCCAGATTGCCAAGATCTTAAAAAATTTAGTAAATGGGGCAAAAAAACGAAAATCAATTTTTTCAGTTTTTCTTGAATAACTTTTGAACTAAGACAGCTATGAAAATTTTCTTTGCAGATATTTGATTAGCATCTAATTTCGCAACTTTGCCCTAATTTAACCGACCTCGTAGCTCTTAAGATAAGCGAGATCCCCATGCATTTACTCGAATTTGGGACACCCTGTATAGTAATGTCTATATTTTCGTACTATCCAACACCTCGCCGGTGTTGTTTAGGTCCGATAATCGGAACTCCACTATAGATAAAATAATTTTTAATTGGCTGGTAGGATTACTGGTGGAAAAAAAAACTGTTGGTATTTTTCCTCCAACTATGGCCACGATTAGCGGATCCTGGTTATTGCAAGGACTTTTATCTCATCCAATAAATTCTCCTGATTGGTGGAAACGAGAAACATTTAGTGGAAAAATTGGCATGAACATAGTAAAATTAGCATCTTTGAAAAAACTGATTTGTAATAATTTAAGAGGTAATTGTAAAGATATTCAAGTAAGTTTTACTGTACCACTTACTGAATTTTAAAACTGTTATAGTATGTATGTATGCGAACGAAATAAAAAATCTTTGGTATTATAAGTGATTATAATTTTTTTTTATACAGGATGGTTCTTATAGAATGCCCACTATTGGGATCTCGTAAACGGTAAGAGCTACAAAACAGTTTAAATTAGACAAATAGTTCCCCTTTCTGAGATCTAATTAGTGATGCTTTAAAAAAGTTCTATGGCACACTAGCATTTTTTTTAAATCATTGATAACTCTGTTAAACTTGATAGTACAAAAATATTTTTGGGGAAAAAGTTGTAGGTTATTTTACCCACTGTAAAATAAGAGCATTCATTTGTTTTAATATTGTTTAAATTGTTAGATAAATTTCAACTTGCATTTTTTTAAATGGATACCATAGTTGGCTATGATCTCATGAAAAGGCTTTTTTTTTCTCTTTTCAATAGTATAAGGTTTTTATTTTGATATTTAGGCACAAAACAAATAAAATCATCAAAAAATACCAATGAAGCTGTAGAGTGCTATGAATTTAAACAATATTGAAACAACCAAATGTTTTCATTTCACCTTGTGTAAAATAATCTACAACTTTTTTTCCAAAAATATTTTTATATCATCTAGTATAACTGAGTTATTAACGATTTAAAAAAAAAGCCCATTTTGATTTTTGTTTATTATCTAGCGTGCCATGGAACTTTTTAAAAACATTAAAGCATCACTGAATAGGTCTCAGAAAGGGAAACAATTAGTTTAATTTAAACTTCTTTGTAGCTCTTACCATTAACGAGATCCTAATAGTGGCCATTTATGTGGACCGCCCTGTATATATAGTATTTTAAACAAGTTATCTAGAAGCTGCCAATTGGCGAAATAGGGCTATTAGATGCAAGCTCAAGTTTAGAATGTTCACTATAAAACGACATACTTTTAACCACAATTAAATTGTGAGAATGAGCTCGTTTTTATTACAAATTGAACATTTTTTGCATTACTTTAATCAATTCGGTACAGTATTAAAAAGTGGATAAGGTTGAGTATTAAGATAATAATCACAAGTAAAATTCTTGAAACTACAAGACAGGGCTGTGGAGTCGGAGTTTAGGAGGAATTTCTTGTCAGTGGAGTCGGTACATTTTTTCCGACTCCGAGTACAACAAAAAAATGCGAGATGGTCCTTTGCCGCAAAATTAAAACTCAGTTTTTAAATAATTTTTTTATATATACAGGGTGATTGATTGAGACCGGTACTTAAAAATATATGAAGAATGAAAAAGGGTATGAATCTGAAATTTTAGTTATGACCATAATGGATTCTGATCTGTTTACTGAAAATAATTTCAATATGGCGACATTTCCGGAAATACTGGAAGTTGACGTCTACTTTCTTATTTCAAATACAATGGTCTATTTTTTATTGCATTTTCGGATTCAAAACGTTAGTTTAGAGGGATTTTTATTGGCATTCCCTATACCTAAGTGCAGTCATTTTTTAGATTTTTGGACTTTTTTGAAATTTTCATCGTGTTGCTTAATATTATCTAATATCTAATGCCGTAATTTAAAAAAAAAAAACGCTTAAATTTAGATCATGCCTAGAAGAAACCTTGGAGTACATCCAGGAATTTTTGCAATCAATGCATTACTTAAAGGGTGTCCAAAATTTAATTTTATTTTAATACAACTTCAGACCACTAAAACTCGTTTTTTTTTAAAATACAGTGCCCAAACTTCTTTTTCATTTTCTAATGCAAAATTACATTCTGCATCAATCTGTATTAGCGTAGCCTATACCTATCTGCAACAATTTTCGAGTTATTAAGAATTTTTGATAAAGTTAATGGAAATTGCAACATTTTTATATAGTAGGCTTTGGAAATGACAACAAATGCCAATATTAATAACTGTAAACCACTTTTATTCCGTTTGTCGGAAGTATACTTTACGTTATACATTAAATTTCGTAAATTATCAAAAGCTTTATTATATTTATTACCGGCAAAAAAAAATTGCCACAGAATTGCATTTAAAAAAAAATCCAATTCAATATATTTGTATACGAAACTTGCTTTAATAAATGTCCCAGTAACAAAATTTTAAAAGTTGATATAATCCTAGTTGTATTGTATTAAAAACTATTTAAATTAAAAAATGCAAACTGTATCTATGATTTTATTCAACACATTAAATTAATTAGTAATACAGTTTTGATTATTAGTTAAAAAAAAACAAATCAAAAACATTTTTTTCACAAATATTCAAGTTTTCAGGCTCTTAAATTTAACAATCAATTAAATAATCAACTAATGTATCTACAAATATTCCATTCAAATCATTCCATAATTGTCAAATAAATTTACTAATTAAAATGGTCACTATAAATAATAATGCGATTTTTAGACCCATATGGTTTTAAGATTATAAACTACAAACACGTAACATCTTATGTCACTGCAGTGAGGTTATAGACTAATTCAGCCAATGTTTTTCTTAATTACACATTGGAAATTGTTACCTATAAACAGCACAATTTCATTTAAATTAAAATACAAAAAAATATAGAATGCTTAACCACTAATTAAAAAATCATGATAAAAATTATATGACACTTGAGTGCAATTAAAATTATCAATAAAACATGTAGTTTTAATACAAAGAAAATATTTTCACAATGGATTTTTTTATCTCATTAAAGAATTTAAATTGCATTAAGTTACCTAAATTAATTAATGTACCATGTCCATTAAAAGCAGTACTTGTTCTATGGTGCATTTGCTACCTCATTAAGATACAGGGTGTCCCACAAGGTATGCCTTCGCTAATTTTTGCATAAACCGAATGTTTAGGACCTAAATAAAACGTATTTACCGATAATAATTTTTTTCATTTGTCCCTTCATATACAGGGTGTCCCAAAATATAGTGAACAGCATGGGGATCTCTTAAATGGTAAGAGATACGGAGTTGGTTAAATGGGTCAAAATGATCTACGATTTAAGAGCAACTGTTCTATGAAAAAAACTCCAAAAAAATCTATAGTTTTTACGCTATTGATGAAAAACAAAACACATCAGGTTTTAAATTTCTGCTTACAACTTGCTTAATTGAAATCATACTCAAAATATTATTCGACATTATCTGGGCACTTTTTTTATGTAGATTTGAAATTTGTCAACAAATTTTATCTATCTTCATTTGTTTTTGTTATTTTAACATCAGCCGTATTTAAAATAAGGAAGTTAATGTTAAAAAAACAAAAACAAATGAAGATAGGTAAATTTGTTGACAAATTTCAAATCTAGACAAAAAAGTGCCCAGATAATGTCGAATAATATTTTGAGTGTGATTTCAATTAAGCAAGTTATAAGCAGAAATTCAAAACCTGATGCGTTTTGTTTTTCATCAATAGCGCAAAAACAATAGATTTTTTTCATAGAACAGTTGTTCTTGAATTATATATCATTTTGACCCATTTAACCAACTCTGTGTCTCTTACCGTTTACGAGATCCCCATGCTGTTCACTATGTTTGGGACACTCTGTATATGAAGGGACACATGAAAGAAATTATTATCGATAAAAACGTTTTATTTAGGTCCTAAATTAGCGAAGGCATACCTTGTGGGACCCCTGTACATTGTTTGAATAAAAAAGAGTAATACACATTTAACAAAATGCATATAACTTTTGTACTTGTATTTCTGTAGATTGCAGTTTCATAATGTTGTTTTTTTCCCATTTTCCTTGCTATTAAATATTATTTGAAGCATGCAGCACATGCACTTGTTAAATCGCAACGATAAAACAATCTTTTTAAAAAATACAACACACATGTTGATTCCAGTACGTCTCTAACAATTTTCAATTTTTTTTTTGCTTTAAAAACATTTTCAATCATTGCAATAATTATTTAACCACAAATTAATATATTTAAAAACGTACTTAATCAACATGTTTTACATTTATAAAGGTATTACGGTCAGCACTAGGTTTTGAGCTCGGCAATGTAGGCCTGTTTTAATTTAGCCATCTACGATCATCACAGCTGTAATGTACCTCTATTCACACTACACTAATTACTTTATTAAATGAAGTGAGCACAGAAGCTTACATTACCAACTGCTAAATGCTATACTTATGGCTTTGTATGTTATAACTTCATTTTGACTGTAATGAATCAGTTTCATTTGTTTCACTAGCATTAACATCTTTTGCATTTGAATTAATGCTCATAGCTGTAATAATATTCTGTTCTTCAGTTAACCACTTCCATGACGAATCAGACTCCGAATTCCTCTTACTCTTCTCACATTTATCGATCAAATCAACACCGGAATATCTATTTTTACCCTTTTTTTCATCCGAATACGGTTTAACAATGCTCGAACTTCTCAGAGAATTTTGAGATCTTGATCTTGAACGTTTTCTGGAACAACTACGCGAACGACTTCTTGACCTCGAACGATTATAATGACCCAAACGTTTGTGCTTCTTTTGTTTTTTCATACTTTTAGCGATAACTCGTTTTTGATGATCCAATTGAGGGAATAAGTCTAAAAAGTACACTGATGTAAACAAATGTTCGTGGTAGAATTTTTACAATTGACACCATTTTGAATGCTATTTAACCCCTTACCGCATATTGTATCAGTTATGATACATACCATATAAAGCGATATTAATCATAGTTCTCATATAGTAGCGCCATCTACAGTGTAGTATACTAATATTATACAGCTTCACGCGTAATATTTAAAAAATTGCGCCATCTAAGTTGAACTACAGAAAATATACATTTAAAAACATCAAAGAGCTTTACATATCCCGCCTACTACCACCATATATGCAAATTGGTCAGGTTCATGTTATTGCATTTAATTTATTAACATTATAAATTCGACATGTGATTTTTTTTTACTAAATCCTTTGTGCCAAATCAATTAATTTTTTAGAATAAAAATTATGTATGTAGTATACAGGGTGATTGAAATTCGAGTTTAAGCATGGGGATCTCGCTTATTATAGTAGCTAGAGTATAGGTTTAAATTTGGCAAAGTTTCTAAATTCGATGCTCATTGATAATCCAAAGAGAAATTGGAAATATCTCAAACGATATCTGAGAAAATTAGGAAAAACTGGAAAATATGATTTTTGAAAATCGTCTATAACTCCTTTGGAGTTTGAAATATTTTAAATGTTTAAAAACATTGCCCAAGCAACTTTTTAAGGCGAATCGGATGGTGATCACAAATTTTTCCTAGACCGATTCGTTTTTGTTTTATGACAACCAACTTTGTTTCTTCTTTTGGACGCAATTTTTACTATTTACATAATCAAATAGCATTTATTTTTCTGAATCCATAGATGTATCACACATGGTATTTTACTTCTTTCATTGTCAAATTTGAAATAATACGTTTTTAACAATAACAACTATAAATCAGGTTGGCCGGTCATTGTAGTTTATGTTGTTTCCATGACAATCGATCAACAAACTAAAAGTTTTAAAAGCCTGTTACTTGTCACATTAATTAATTCGTAAAAATGAACTTTAATATAATAATATAATAATGTAATTTATTTAGCGATTTGCTAATTATTTTTTACATTTTATTACATGTACATATATAAATATATAAAATTTAAAACTTTTCCTTAATATGACTACTGAGCTTACGTCTAAACCTAACAATATTAGTTTCACTTTTAAGTTCACTTGATAAATCATTGTAAAATTTCAGTCCTTTATAAAAAAGAGAATTTTGTGTGTAATTTCGTGTCCTGAATGGCAATTTAAAGTCTTTACAGTTTCTAGTCGGATAGTTATGAACATCAGAGTTTTGGGTTAAATATTTTAACAAAGAATTTGGAAGCAGGTTATTTATAATCTTAAAAATGAAAATAATCGTATTAAAAATGATCCGTTGTTTAATACTAAGCCACTGTAAAGTATCCAGCATCAGAGTAATTTTGGTGTATCTAGAACAGTGTATAATAATTCTCATAGCCCTATTTTGCAATTTTTGAAGCCGGTCTAAATCATTAGTGTTTGCCAGAAATAAAATACTAGAGCAGTATTCGAAATGGGGTGCTATGATACTTTTGTATATTAAAATTTTAGTAAGGACTGGAAGTTTACTGCTTAATCTACCAAGAAAACCTATTTTTTTAGAAACCTTTTTAACTATATAATTAGTATTACTTTTAAAATCAAGCTTATCGTCTATTATTACACCCAAGTATTTAATTACATTAACTCTATTTAATACTACACCATCTAACTCTAATTGCTGATTACACACATTCTTATTGTTGTTTATCACCAAGTAGTTTGTTTTGTCGACATTTATTTTTAGTTTGTTCACCTTTAACCACTCTGCGACTCTATGTAGGTCAGTATTTAATTTGCTTACCATATTGTCAACGTTATTGCCACTAATAAATATTAGAGTATCATCTGCAAATAAATTTATGATGCTGTTTCCGACATTTGCTACAATGTCATTCATGTACAGTATAAATAACAAAGGCCCAAGGACACTTCCTTGAGGAACGCCTAAATAATGAAGAAAAACGCGATATGCTGCCCATAAGAAAAAAACAAAGTTGGTCATCATAAAACAAAAACGAATCGATCTAGGAAAAATCTGTGACCACCATCCGATTCGGCTTAAAAAGTTGCTTGGGCAATGTTTTTACACATTTAAAATATTTCAAACTCCAAAGGAGTTACAGACGATTTTCAAAAATCGTATTTTCCAGTTTTTCAAAATTTTCTCGGATACCGTTTGAGATACTTCCAATTTCTTTTTGGATTATCAATGAGCATCGAATTTAGCAGCTTTGCCAAATTTAAACCTATACTCTAGCTATTATAATAAGCGAGATCCCCATGCTTATACTCGAATTTCAATCACCCTGTATATGGATGATGTTACATATTAGAAAAAATCCGAAAAGTTAAAAAATTTCGTCTTAAAATAAAAATATAATTGTTTTAAAATTTTTTTAGCATTCTGTAATATACTGTAGGTACACATTCATAATTTTTATTTGAAAATTTAAAAAGTTATGCGGTAAAGGGTTAAAATCACTTTTTTAACCAAAATTTAATTTTTTGTGTGTCATTACCATTACATTGAGTCTACGAATGTCTAGATCAGAGGTCTCCAAAGTGGGGTGCGCGGGATAATTCGTAATAAACTAATATCTTCATTTCCACAACGTAATCTAACAAGTTTCATTATAAAACTTTTGTAAGTTTTATTTTGGGGTGTGCACTAGTCCTGCGACATTAAAGTGGGGGTGCGCAACCAAAACTGTTTGGAGACCGCTGGTCTAGATAACATTTTTAGAATTTCAGCAAACGTTTTGGTTACATAACGGAGCTGCAAAATCAGTTTCAAACAAAAGATTATTTTTTTAATGGATCAGTTGCTCCTGCGTTTATTTGCTTAAGGCATCTTTTAACGAATTTAAAAATACCAGTAACTTAGTATGTTCATTAACAATCTGATAGAATACCTAATTGTAAAATTTGTTAACATATTTCATGAACAGTAGAACACTATGCTTAAAGGTGTGTCTCCATGCAAGCAGCAAGACCAGCCTCTATCAGAGGGGGGGCCAAAAGGGGCAGATGCCCCGGGCCTCACAATTTCACGTATAGCCTCTTACAAATTTAGTGGCTTCACAACGTTTAACTCGATCTGTAAAAAAACCGTACCAATTTTCAAAAAAGTAGGAGTTATCAGTGTGAACCAGGACGGATTTTAAAACAATTGAAGAAAGCGAGGAACTTTTGTGTTTGTTAGTCACACTGCCCCGGGCCTCGTGTTTTTTTGAAAGGCCCTGAGCAAGACAGTGTAACTGTGCACCTGCGTGTCAATGAACCAACCACAGTTACAGCTAAAATTTTAATACAACGATGCACATAATAAATTTTATACACAATCGCAGAGTTACACTGCTGCACCTACCATGCAACAAAGAAGAGTAAGAACTAGAAGATTAAACCATAATCAGTTTTAAGTAGACTAGAGCAACATCAAAACCAATTAATGTTTTGAACCAATACACAAAATAACTTTTTTCTGCGTCCGTCCAGAAAATCAGTTGTTTCCGATCAAGTTTTAGGCTGGAAAATACATCTTTACTGGCCTAGGCCAGAAAGTAACTGGTTGCCATGGTAATAACAACTCTTTACTGGCCTAGGCCAGAAAGTAACAACTCTTTACCGGCCTAGGCTGGAAAGTAGCTGGTTGCCATGGTGATGAGTTGTTTTGTTGATTTGCACTGTCAAACAAAAGTCGTCATACCAAGTTTTCCGAGTAGTTCCCTGTAGTTTGTTAAGTTATTGTTTAATTATGGATGGTGACGATAGTGATTTTGGTGTCAGTGGCGGACGCAGAAAAAATATTGTACCTAACATACCGTAAAGTGTCTTTACTGGCTCGTATGCTTTCAGGACTCGCCTACGGCTCGTCCAAAAACTGTCTACTCGTCCAGTAAAGTACCACTTTCCGGTCTTGTTATGTAAATAAGTATTAATTTAGTTTGTAATGAAGCGACTTTGTATCTTACCATGTGATATTTCCAACGCTTTTTTAGCAGCATTCATTTCTGCTTGTTGAATACTGTGACCCATGGCACTAGCAAGTCGTTTTCCTCTAAAATACACAGCTACCGTATACACTCGTGTGTTAGTGGGACCTTTACATTCAATCACTCTGGAAAAAAAAATAATGTAAAATATTCAACTTTTATTAACCCCTTAACGCGCAAACCCGAGTATACTCGGGTTTGCGTTACTGTCCGAAATGCGCAAACCCGAGTATACTCGGGTTGCGTCGCATTTTATGTTTCCGTAATTAACGTGCTCGCATTTATACAGGCAATGGATTATAATCTCAAGAAAGTCATCAATGTATTAAGAAAGAATTATTCTTACAGTATTTACATAGTTTAAGTCAATTTTTAATAATTTTTGGAACTTTTTGTAAGCCTAAAATATCGTGATTATTTACGTACCGTTCGCTCACGGTCGTTTTGTGCCGGGGTGCAAAATGAGTGGGTGCCTAGCTCATTTTGCACGATTTAGGCGACGACGCATTTGTAGGAACATAGATAAGAATATGTTATGTTGGTTATCAATCTGAAAAGCTAATTTTTTGTCTGTCTAACAGTGTAAAAATCCAATATGTCGGCCACAAGGAATAAAAAAGTTAACCATCGTAGCTTGAAATCTAGAAGGCGTAGAAAATTTCTGTCCACGTCATTCGACTTAGAATGGTCAAAAGCATAAGGTTAGGTAAACACGCGCATACGCAGTTCACATCTATTGCCACATGACATCTCGGGCCGACGATATCTGGCATCGTGTGCAGAACGCCGATATACCTAGGTACCACGTTACGAGAGGGCGCGTTATTATTTGTCCACAAATAAAGGCCCATAGGCTTCTATTTGGAAACAAAAACCCGAATATAGGCCCATCTGGGCCTGTATTTGGGTGGGCCTCTTATCAGAAAATCCTGGTACCAAATTTTATTAAAAAAGCGTCAATAGGAAGTATTTTTTTTTCTCAAAAAAATTTTTTTAGTTTTTTGGTTATAACTCTAAAAATAATCAAAATATCCACGATTTTTTTCAGATTCGTAATTGGCATAAAAATTTGCGACTTTTCTTTTATTTAACTGATCTCGTATATCTCTTACCGTTTCCAAGATACCAATGGTAAGAATCGAAAATTTCACCACCCTGCATAACTTGAAAAAATAAAATAATTGTTTTTGATTGAATTTTTAATTTTTTGTTTCCATATATGTGGGTATTGTATAAAAATATGTTCAAATAACGATTTCCACAGATTAAAAAAACTGATTTTTTGGGACGACTTTTTTAAATAAAAAGCGCGCGTTAAGGGGTTAACAAGACTTACTTATAAACTGGAATATCTGGTTCCCCTCCATCCATTGTCCGAAGTGTAAGACAACATTGTTGTAGTTTAGATTTTGGATCATTCCAGTCTTGGTTCATTATAAAGTCTTGCAGTCTTGGAAACAAAGTTACTTGGCAAAAGACTTCACAGTATTCTAAACCCTAAATACATAAAGAATTAATTTCTGTGTAAAATAAACCGCATGACAAAAGATAGTTTCTAAACCATCTAGGCAACATGATAACACCATAAAATTACTTTTTATATTTCTTAAGTTGGTATTATAACAGCACATGAAATTAATAATTGCAATACAAAAACCTGCTATTATTAAACTTTTTAATGATCTCAAAAAAAACTTGGTTTGGGCAACATTTTCAATTAGAAACGGTAAGAGGTACGAGATCAGTTAAATTAGAGAAAAGTTGCACATTTTTATGGCGATTGAGAATCTGAAAACAAATCGTGGATATTTTGATTTTTTTCAGATTTATAACAAAAAAAACTGAAAAATGTGATTATAGAAAAAAATTATTATCTTCCATACCATTCGTAAATGCTTTGAATAACAATTGAAACAAAAAAAAAAGCCATACATTGTATTGCTAATAATAGGAGTGGGCGTTATCGAAGTTATATCGAGAAACAAAAAAATTGTCAGCATGTTAATTTTGTACTAGAATAAACACAAATTTTTAAATTTTAGAAAGTTTAAAAAAAAAAGTTATGTTGTTTATATGGCGGCCATAAGGAATAAAAAATTTGACTATCGCAGCTTGTAATCTAGAAGGCCTAGAAAATTTCTGTCTACGTCATTCAACCCAGAATGGTCAAAAACATATGGTTGCCAAGTTTGATTAAAAAAACGTCAATGGTAGGGAAGATAATAATTTTTTTCTAAAATCACATTTTTTAGTTTTTTCGTTATAAATCTGAAAATAATTAAAATATCCACGTTTTTTTGTTTCAGATTTGCAATCGTCATAAAAATGTGCAACTTTTTTCTAATTTAACTGATCTCGTATCTCTTACCGTTTTTAAAATACAAATGGTGAGCATCGAAAAATTCACCACCCTGTATACCAACGCTGGCCAAATTGTGATATGGTTTGCAATTTTTAAAAAGTTGGCCACCCCTGATGTATACAATATGTTTGACGAGTTCTCCAAAAATAAATTTTTGGATATAAGATAATTGTGTGAAAAGAATATCACACACTTGAAGAGTAAAGAAAATAAGTGAACTAATTACCTTATCCACATACAGCGCTCCAATAAAAGCTTCCAGTAGATCCGCCCGATCCTTAGTTTTTAATTCTGCTTTTGGATTATTATACACTGCATAATTTGCCATTCCGAGATCATCACAAACTACAGCCTGAGTACGATTATTCACTAAAGAGCTGCGTAGAAGCTGCAGTCACAAACTAATAAATCAATAAGTTCTGTTAAACTTAAAATTAAATTAAAATTAAGACAAATTAGACTCTAAATTTAAAAAACATTAAAACATTTTTTTTTAATAGACATACAAAACAATATATCATTTAATAGTGAAACGTTTAAAGGCTACTACCAGGGTTTCCAAATTCCTGACATTTTGGTGCCATTGGGAACAGAAAATCCCATTTTGCAGAAATTCCTGAGACTTCCAGGTAGAATTACCAATATAATCTTTTTTATCTAATTTTCGTAGGGCACCAGTAATAAACAATAAAACATAATATTTGATGCTAATGAGAGACAGACGAAAGTGGAAACATTTCCTACAATTTCACACCCGTAAGGTAAAAGAGAACGGATTATAACTATAGCTAACTAAATAAAACCGAAAAATATCATTTGTCTCGTCTTCCCACCCACAAATGGAAAGTCATGACAACGTTAAAAAAGATTGAGCCTTCCCCTAATATTTCCGGTTAATTGCATTCTTTTGTAGACCAGAATTTAAAAGTTTTTGTCAAATTCAAATTGTACGAATTATTTTCAGATATAGTAAACCACGGACATAGTTTAAGATACACTTATTTATAATGGCCAGCTACACATAATCGTTACAATAAATTTACTATTTAATTTTATAATTTTCGTAATAGGGTCCCTGGCACAATCATATTTTTTTTTGCACGGAATCCTTTGCAAACAAGTAAAGTATGCATATAAAACATTTAAAAAAATTGAAAAATGTCATTAAGGGTCAATTAGACCCGTGTGCCCAGAATATACACGCTGCGCATAATTAATACTACTATTTCATCAATTTTGTTTATTTCAGCGACGTATGTATTCTTAAAGATACATGCCTAAAAATGCTTAAACGTGCAATTTCATATACAGTGTGTCCAAAAAGTATGGAATATGCTATATATCTCAGTAAATATCCACTTTAGGGAAAAATGTTTTGAATAAAAGTTGTTTGGTACTTAGTTTTCCGTTATAAGACAAAATTCAATTTTTTTTTTTCGAATAACAAAAGCGCAATGAAAAACAATTGAATTTTTTTAAATGGCAAGGTACCCCTATATTATACTCATTTGATAGAATTTTTTTCTCTTTTTAATGATGGGGTCACCTTAAAAATTAAGTTTATGCTAAGAGAACATCAAAAATTTAAAAGATCGTATTACAGAAATTACACCTGAAATGGTTGGGAATGTTATAAACGGGTCTAAAAACCGAGTTTATCATTTCCAAGCTGTAAATGGTTCACAGTTTGAACATTTATTGTAGATTTCGTCAAAAAATTTTAGTTCTTATGATGTTTTTGTTAGAAATAAATACTAATCAATTAAAATAATTTTTGCATTTTTCTCAAAAAGTTGCTCAAGTAAGGGTACTAAAGTTTTGCATCATTGAAAAGAGAAAAAAATCTCTATCAAATGATTTCATTTAAAAAAATTCAATTGTTTTCATTGCACTTTTGTTATTAGAAAAAAAAAAAAATTGCCATATAGTGGAAAACTAAGTACCTAACAACTTTTATTCAAAACATTTTTCCCTAAAGTGGATATTTACTGAGATATATAGCTTCCATACCTTTTTGGACACACCCTGTATACGTAAATTTATATCTTTAATAAATAATACCTCATAAAATACAAAATTGTTTAAAATTCGATTGGCCGTTGAAATACACGTAAATACACGTCAAACGAAATAATATCCCTATTGAAAACCACCCAAAGTGAGCTTCTCTCAGACACACACACAGCTAAAAAGTTGTAAACGAATGTGTATATAATAGAATACACGCGGCGCCTAGGACCCACTATGATGAGTATGCAGATGAATACTCACGGCAGTCAACGTGTTAATAAATAGGATGCTTTATAATTTTTTTTTCGTATTAAGTACCAGCAATAAGTAATGATTAAATTTAAAGAAACAGTGTAATTTAAAACTTTACCAGTTTAATTCTAGTAATTACTGTTGATTTATAATAGAAACTTGATTCACTTTAAAAACAGACAATTATTACTTACCGATAAATGACCTTCATGATGCTCAGGAAAATATTTGTACAAATATTCTGATGCAATTAATTGTAAAACTGTATCGCCAAGAAACTCTAGACGTTGGTTAGAGCCGAGTGTCAGATTTGTATATCCCACACTGCGATCAGTAAAAGCTCGTGCCAACAGTCGAATATGTGTAAACTGCACACCAATGGAGTCTTCAAATTTAGTAAGTCTATCCAATAACTCAAACTTAGATATCCATTGACGATCACCTGTAGGTTCCTGTTCTTGCAATGGATGTGGAGGCAAATTTATCCATACTTCCAAAAGGGCAGGATTTATTTTAAAAAGCGTCTCACTGAATATTCGGTCGGTTATCTAGATAAAAACGCAGTTAAACCACTTTTAAAGCATTTAATTGTTCGAAATTACCTCAATCCCTCCATCTAGAAACAGAGCACCCATTAACGCTTCAAAGCAATTTGCCATGGCATGGCGGAGCTCCAAGTCATGACACAAATCTGATCCATGAGCATATAACATGTACTGATCCAAGTTTAACGTACGAGCTAATACGGCCAGATGTTGATTTTGAACAATAGCTGCTCTGTATGTAGCTAAGCCACCTTCCTCTAAATCAGGAAACGAATAAAAAAGGTGAATTGATGATAAAAATTCCACAACTGCATCGCCCAAGAATTCTAGCCTTTCGTTATGTGTAATGTTTGACTCGGTTTCTTGCTTTTTTCCGAACCGTGACATTATATTTATTAGTGTATTAATACCTTAAATAAAAAATTATATCGGTGAGTAGAAGAACAATAAAAACTGTAAAATTTTACATTTTCAATTCAGGTAGCCATTTCGTTTGAATGAAATAAATATATTATTTTAAAAAAAACAAAGTTTAATGTCAGTTAATCACAAATTCATCATGATGAAGAACAGTTATATTATGTTATAAGTAAAAGTTTTATAAATAAAATCGTTCTACCACTGTATGAAGCAAACTGCATAAAACAATGAATTATATTTTTAGAAAACGTATTCAGCTAACTTTATTACTGCTACTTGTATGTTTAAAATTATTTATTCCATTGAAAAATGTGAGGGGATCAAAAATTTATACATATTGGTTGAAAGTCTGAAAAATAGAGAAAAACTTTAAAAACAGTTTTTGCATGGTTTTTTTGTCCTTAATAAGATAGCAATATCAAATTTTTTTTCACTCATATACAGGGTGATTGAAATTCGAGTTTAAGCATGGGGATTTCGCTTATTATAATAGCTAGAGTATAGGTTTAAATTTGGCAAAGTTGCTAAATTTTGTGCTCAATAATAATCTGAAGAGAAGTTGGAAGTATCTCAAACGGTATCTGAGAAAATTTGGAAAAACCGGATAATACGATTTTTGAAAATCGTCCATAACTCCTTTGGAGTATGAAATATTACAAATGTGTAAAAACATTGCCTAAGCAACTTTTTAAGCCGAATCGGATGGTGGCCACAAATTTTTCGTAGATCGATTCGTTTTTGTTTTATGACAACCAACTTTATTTTTTCTTATTGGTGCAATTTTTGCTATTTACATGATTAAATAGCATTATTTTTCTGAATTCATCCATCTACCACACATGGATTTTATTTCTTTACTCATTGTCAAATTTAAAAAAAAAGGGTTTTAAACAATAACCATTATAAATCAGGTAGGCCGGTCGTTGTAGTTTATGTTGTTTCCATGACAACTAATTAACAAACTAAAAGTTTTGAAAGCCTATTGCTTGTCAGATTAATAAATTTGTAAAAATGAACTTTAATAACAAAGAAAAAAGTGATATGCTGCGAATTTTTTATACCGTTATTTTAAGTTTTGTTATACTTTATCACATGCTTAAAACAAATTTACGTAAGTTTCTGTATAACGTAAAAAAATAGTGTTTTTCCGGATATGTTCGTAATAAAAATGTGTTTTTTACTTTCATCTGAAACCTTCCCTTCCATATTATCTTCTGGGTTTGGCAAAAGCCCCATATTTCCCCAAGTTTTTGTCCAACCTACAACAATATGTGTGCGAGGGTTGTTTTCCTTCTGGATATATTTCTGCATATCGTTGACTTGAAAATATAGAATTCCTATCCAATGAGTAAAAAATTCGCAGCATATCGCGTTTTTCTCCGTTATTAAAGTTCATTTTTACGAATTTATTAATGTGACAAGTAATAAGCTTTCAAAACTTTGAGTTTGTTGATTAGTTGTCATAGAAACAACGTAAACTACAATGACCGGCCTACCTGATTTATAATGGTTATTGTTTAAAACCCTTTTTTTTAAATTTGGCAGTAAACAAAGAAGTAAAATACTATGTGTGATGCATCGATGAATTCAGAAAAATAGATGCTATTTAGTTATGTAAATAGCAAAAATTGCGCCCATAAGAAAAAATAAACTTGGTTGTCATAAAACAAAAACAAATCGATCGAGGAAAAATTTGTGACCACCATCCAATTCGGCTTAAAATGTTGCTTGGGCAATGTTTTTACACATTTAAAATATTTCATACTCCAAAGGAGTTATAGACGATTTTCAAAAATCGTATTATCCGGTTTTTCCAAATTTTCTCAGATACCGTTTGAGATACTTCCAACTTCTCTTCAGATAATTATTGAGCACAAAATTTAGCAACTTTGCCAAATTTAAACTTATACTCTAGCTATTATAATAAGGGAGATTCCCATGCTTAAACTCGAATTTCAATCACCCTGTATATATTTCACATTACACCTAACTTTCTTATTTTAAATGGCAACCATAAGCAAATTATACATTTTTGAAAAGCGCAAAAAGTAAGCTTTCGATTTATGTCAAAGCCATTTAAAATAAGAAAGTTAGGTATGTGTAATATATCGGTATTGATATGAGTAAAAAAACAAATGAATATCGCTATCTTATTAAGGACAAAAAACCATGCCAAAAATGTCTTCAAAGTTTTTCTTTATCTTTTCGTTTAAGCGAGATATTTAACATTTTTGGAAATTGCCAAAAATCGGTTTTTGGCTATATTTCGAAAATTAAAAAGATATCAAAAATCTGTTTATGGCAATGAATTCCTCTCGAAAAAAGAAATCGAGACTAAGTACCTAGTTTTTTTTCTATCTCTAATAATAACCGATATGGGGATCAAAAACAGGCCACCCTGTACATAGTAACAAAGAACTTTAAATTTTTTTATCAAAAAGACTTATTATTGATCCAATTAAACTCAAACAAACAAAACTCAATCAGATAAAAAAAAATTAAATCTGTATTTAAACACTAACCTCTTTTCCTTGTATTCATATAATGAATGCGTCTATCTCCATATTCAGGCTGCCTAATACCACAATTCGTAAGACTATTCCTTGCATGATCTGGATTTGTTCCAAAATTTTCTCGGTACGACGGGTGTGTTAAAGCTAGTTGTAAAAGGGCTCTGTTTTGAAATTTATATTTGATTATGTCTTCCAAAATATTTAAAGAGTTATGAAATCTCAAATGACAGACCAATACGGGTATTAACATTGCATGCTAAAAACAAATAATTGAAAACTTTTATACAACACAATTAAATAAACAGTACTAACTTGGACCACATCGCACATGATTCCAGTACGATAAAAACCTTCAGCACTAACAGCTACAGTAACGTCACGCTTCATCTTACTTTGTGTTCGCATTTCTTGTAATTTGTTTTCTTTAGCTTCTAGTTTACGTTTATCTTCGAATGTAGGTTTGGACATGTTTGCCAGAAGATGCCTAAATTTCACATAATCTCTCCAAGCCTTTTGATACCTAGTGAAAGTCTATTATTAAAAACTAAAAAACAAGTATGATTTAATATATTTTAGCTCCACAATGTGATTATTACTGTTGACATCATGTAGGTTGGTCAAAATAATTTATACAGTTTCAACATAAAATCTTTGGTACGTAAATTTTGTCTAAAACACCTATTTTAAAAAATAAAGAAATTACAGAGTGATTGATTGAGACCGATACTTAAAAATATATGAAGAATGAAAAATGGTATGGGTCTGAAATTTTGGTTATGACCATAATGGCATCTTATCTGTTTACTGAAAATATTTTCGATATGGCGACACTTCCGGAAGTTGATGTCTACTTTCTTATTTCAAATACAATGGTCTATTTTTTATTGCGTATTTGGATTTAAAACGTTATTTTAGAGGAACTTTTATTAGCATTCGCTATACGTAAGTGCAGTCATTTTTTAGATTTTTGGACTTAATTGAAAATTTTTCGATTTTCATCGTGATGCTTAATATTATCTAACGCCGCGCCATTTTTGAAGAAAAAACAATTAAATTTAGACCATGCCTAGAAGAAACCTTGGAGTACATCCTGGAATTTTTGCAATCGATGCATTACTTACAGGGTGTCCAAAATTTAATTTTCTTTTAATACAACTTCAGACCACTAAAACTCGTTTTTTTTTCAAATACAATGCCCAAACTTTTTTTTAAATTTTCTAATGCAAAATTACATTCTGCATCAATCTGTATCAGCGTTTCCTATACCTATCTGCAACAATTTTCGAGTTATTAAGAATTTTTGATAAAAGTTAAGAGAAATTGCAACATTTTTAAATAGTCGGCCTTGGAAATGACAACAAATGCCAATACTTAATAACCGTCAACCACTTTTACCACGTTTGTCTGAAGTATCCATGAAATGGATTACCAAGAGTATTCAAACACGGATATTTTGCATTTACTTTACATTCATGGACAATTTCAGAAGATTATTGAAAGTGCGCAGAAATAGTTGTGCATTTTTAACATAGCTTGTACAGCATAGTATGTTAAACCAGAGTATTACGCTGCCAATCCAATTGACCGCTAAGGATGGTCATTAAAATATCCCAGGATGTTAACTTCGTTAGTTTCTTCGTTTGTCACACGCTTAGGTCGAATACTAGCAGATTTCACTCTTCTAAATTGCAAAAAAATTTATTCTATTCATTGACTTTTCTGTCTGGTCATGACAGTCAAATGGGGATACCTCTCACTGAACAGACGGCAAGTTCTTTCAATAATCTTGACATTCTTCATGAATATAAAATAAGTTCAAAATATTCGTGTTTGAATACTCTTGATTTTCCATTTTCATGGATACTTCAGACAAACGCAATAAAAGTGGTTTACAGTTATTAATATTGACATTTGTTGTCATATCCAAGGCTTACTATTTAAAAATGTTGCAATTTCTCTTAACTTTGTCAAAAATGTTTAATAACTCAAAAATTGTTGCAGTTAGGTATAGGAAACGCTAGTATAGATTGATACAGAATGTAATTTTGCATTAGAAAATTAAAAAAAAGTTTGGGCATTGTATTTGAAAAAAACGAGTTTTAGTGGTCTGAAGTTGTATTAAAAGAAAATTAAATTTTGGACACCCTGTAAGTATTGCATCGATTGCAAAAATTCCAGGATGTACTCCAAGGTTTCTTCTAGGCATGTTCTAAATTTAATCGTTTTTTCTTCAAAAATGGCGGCGTTAGATAATATTAAGCATCACGATGAAAATCAAAAATTTTTCAAAAAAGTCCAAAAATCTAAAAAAATGAATGCACTTAGGTATAGGGAATGCTAATAAAAGTCCCTCTAAAATAAAGTTTTAAATCCAAATACGCAATAAAAAATAGACCATTGTATTGAAATAAGAAAGTAGACGTCAACTTCCGGTATTTCCGGAAATGTCGCCATATTGAAAATATTTTCAGTAAACAGATCGGATGCCATTATGGTCATAACCAAAATTTCAGATCCATACCCTTTTTCATTCTTCATATATTTTTAAGTCCCGGTCTCAATCAATCACCCTGTATATGCATGATGTTACATATTAGAAAAAATCCCGAAAAGTTCAAAAATTTCGTCTTAATACGGTTAGCGCCACCATGTTAAAGAAAGTCGGTTTTTCTGGCCACCAATTATTGTAATGTAGTGTTGTATCCAATGTTGTGTTGTATCCAAATAGATATAGGTGGCCCATCGGGACAAAATGATTTGTATCCATGGATACAAATGGCGCTTAACGTGTTAAAATTAAAATAATTTTTTTTAAACATATTTTAGCATTCTGTAATACATTGTACTCATTCTTGATTTTTTATTTGAAAATTTAAAAGTCATGCGGTAAGGGGTCATATTAGATTGTTTTAACTTACTCAGGATTTCCTGCGTAACTTAATTGCGGTGGACGAATTCCAAAATGTACAATTTCAGGAAATTTGTAATCTCCTGGTTTCTGTAAATCAGTATTACGATCTAGTTGATCCACTCTAACCGAACACGGCTTTTGACCCGGATATGTTACTACCATACCCTAAAAAAAATTCATTCGCTGTTTACCGGCACAAAAAAATAAGGTAAAGTGCAGTACCTTTATTTCATCAGCATAGGTTTGCCATTCATACTGACTCATGTTAACCATATCTTTCAATTCAGTTTCTTTAATTAATGGTACTGAACTTTTCAATAAATATTGCAACACTTCTTTCATGGACAATATTTCTTTTCCATTATCTGGCAACTCTCTCACAAATCTTGGCATAAAGTGGAATTGTGAACAACCTGAACTGTCGCCTGCTGCTTTGAAATCTAAGTCAACTAATTCTAAGACTTCTTTAAATAGATAGTCATCTAAAATCAAAATACTGGTAAATTTGTACCGAAGATGCGCACCAGCAACTTACGAAATAAATCTAATTCCCTAATTGTAAAATTATCTAGCATTTTTTCTTCGATATAAAGGATTGTATATTCAATATTAAACCTGATAACTTTGCAGGTCGGTAATTTTATTAACGGAAAGTGCGAAAACATGGAATATCCCTCGAAAAGAAATTCATGTTCGTCGTGATGAATGATGGTAGGAGTTTTTATAAGAAAATTTGTTGGTGGAGAAATTGTTATTCGATAATGATATAATTTATCCGCATTATTGGAATTTATACTGCACTTTTGAAGATATTTTTCTCCAGCATAAATTCCATGCCTTATTCCAGATTTGCGAGCTCTTTTAGAGCACCTGCATAATGGTCCATCATTCATTTCTCCAGGATCATTATACCTAAAACGCAAACAATTGTTATGACAGGGAAAGGGAAGAAGAAAGTTTTCATTCACTTTGTTGATGCAAATACTCAAGTTTGCTATTTTAAAATCGTTAAAGTATTGCATTCTCCTCAGTCCACTAAATAATTGTTTTCAAGATTAGCAAATCAAAAAAAATAATGATGATAATAAACATTTAATATAATCTTAAATGAGATTGCCAATCACTGGTCTAAACAAATGAACACCAACGAGGATCTCAGACACTACAAGAGACTGAAGATCGATTAAAAGTAATAAAATTTGTACAATTGTGTTTAGCAAGTTTTTTTTTAAGTTTCAAACCATTTTGTATTTTACAGTTTCTAAACTTTGAATAGACTGTATGTTTGAAATAAAAAAAATTAATTTGCTTAACTTTTACACATACAATTTTGAAAAAATATGCTTTCAAGGTATATAAATGGGTATGAATTAATAAATGTTTGTTTAGTTATGATTCTGTTTCAAATAAAATACTGTACTATATACAGCGCTATAAGGTTTTTACAATTTCTATATATTAATAACTCATATTTCAAATACTCACCACATTTCAGGATGCAATCGATCAGGATGCTGTTGTTTACGTGTTAATTCTTCCATACTACAGTCTTCCTCGTCCGTTATTTCCTCTTCTGAACTCCCAGAACTACTTGATTCTTCTGCTATAAAATTAAAATATTCAATCACGCATAAAACTTACATTAATTATATAGATTGGTTGATTTTTTTAAGAACTATATTATCTCTAGATCTCTCTAAATGTACTAAAATGTTTTTCAATGTTTTTAATGCAAGTCAACATCTACTTTTAAACAAATCTGCTAAATTTTTTGTGAATTCATCATTGAAAATGCTACTACGCCTTAAAAAATATACTATTCACTTCTGATGGTGCCTGTCCACGTGAGAGTAAACTACTCTCGATAGTAGCGTCGCCAAGGATACAGCCCCTGAGAGTAACTCGCGATTGGCTGTATCCTTGGCGACGCTGCTATCGAGAGTAGTTTACTCTCACATGGACAGGCACCATAATAAGCAATTACGATTTATTTAGATTTATTTGATCACAACAATATAATATGGAAAACAAAACTAAGAGAATGAAAGTGTAAGCTCAATTAAAATGAAATTTATTATTATTCAAGTTTTTGTATCCCTAATTGCTCTGCACCAATTTTTCTTTGAGTTTGTAGTTTGTATAATAGTGTGTATGGCAGTACAGTTTGCACATTTACCAGTAACTATAAGCAAAATAAAATATCTAAAATTACTTACATTTATGTTTGCACAAACGTGCTCTATTTTTTCGAGGTGGAGGTTCATATTTAGGTTTTCTTTTATTTACTTTCACGGTTCTCAAAACTAATGTTTCATTAAACGTATCACAAATTTGAATCAACTTCTCAGTTCCAACTACTACTTTGGGATTGTTTTCATCTCTTTCATAATATAAATCAGCTGGAGTAGTTCTAGTCCATATTTTCTTTTCCTGTTCAAAAGCATCATCGTTACTTTCTTTTGACAACTCCTTAATTTTGCTCGAGACTTCTTCCTTGGTAGTACAATAATCTTGTCTCCATTTTGACAATATAGCATCTCTTTCACTTTTACTGGATGAACAGTAACTTTTCCTAGTGCTACTTTTACTTCTTGATCGTCTATATTGCTCTCGACTAAATTTAGGTCGATAATCCTTATTTCTTGGTGATTTCGACCGAGAGCGATAACGTGATCTAGACTTTTGACGAAATCTTGAAGAAGATTCCGATCTTGAACGAGATCGTTGTTTAGAATCTAATCTTGGTGTTATCGCAGTTCTTGGTTTATAACTGAAGTTCTGTGACACACGTTCAGTAGATGTATGCTGTTGGAAATTTCGATGACAATTATTTACATCATAATTTTGTTCTACACTGTTACGCTTATCATAGGTAACTTTTGTACTTTTATACAATTCCAATTCAGCTTTATAATCCAACACATTAGTCGTACTGGATTGTGAATTTAGATACCAATCTTTATCAACTGAAGATGCTGGATGAGCATTAGCTACTGGAAAATTATATTGCGAGTGTGAATAATTATCTACATTAGTGGCGCCTACATCACCTACTGAATTATTATAATTTACATTATTTGGCGGTTGTTCGTAACCACGATTTTTATATGCATCAGCAGTGTGACTTTGATGACTATTGTAATAATTGTTGCAGTTGGAATAATTTTCAAACTCTTGACATACCCCACTAGCTTGATATTGTGGATAAGAATACTGTTGATGTTGATCTGTTGGGTGTGAATACGTAAAATTAAAATTTACAGATTGATGGTAAGTCGTGGAATTATTTTGCCAAGAACTGAGTTGTTGTGGGTGATAGTTATAACAATTAGCTTCAGGTACATGAGGAGGCTGTACATATGATGAATTTGTATTCCAATGATTGGCCATACCAATAAATGTTGATAATATAATTGGATATCAAGCAACTCCTCATTAATGCTAATTCACTATCCTCATTTTGCCACAGAACATAAATTACTTATTCATAATTTCTAGGTTACATTAGTTTTGCACTGGTGACACTTAAATAAGGATTGATTACTGCCAACCTGCCAACTTCGAAAATTGTAATGATTAATACAACCATAATTGAAACAAAAAATATGAATTCATATTATTTTAAGTTGTTTATGTTTAAGACGACGTTACGTTTATACACTTAATACACACAATTTAAGCTTTGTAATTTTTTTTTAGTGCAAAAGTAATGATGAATCAATAAATATTACTGTCAACCCTATTACATTGACATAAAGCAGTGTAAATGTTACTTTAGCATTTTGACATATGTCGTGTGTATAAATTGTTTGCATTTGTAAAGTTATTTGCCATCTACACAAAAATATAAACACAATCATACTTGTGTGATTTTCATATATTTGCTTTATAGAAAATTAAACGATTCGGTATATCATGATAAAAGACGTGTTGGTGCAAATTATGATATTTGTACAACTAGTGATATATCTCAGCAATAGATTAATGTAAACGTATTTCATTTTATGTTGTAATAATTCCGACACTTTCACATCAAGGTAAATAAATACTTCTGAAAAAGTACCAATTTGTATTGTAATATTAGTTTTTTAGTATTAAATGTAAATGAATTTGTAATTAATATGAGCGAAGGAACACCATATAATATAAACGATAGTCCTGAGGATCTTGAGCTGCCAAAGAAGAGATCCAAGGTATCACACCTTTTAGCTCAAGTTATTGGTGTGGACAGTTGTGATCCACGTGTATCTTCAAACTACTTTGCTGCCCTACCGGTATGTTCGTATAACTTCTGAAGAAATTGTATTAATGTTCCACTGTTTTAGCATGAAGTTCTTGTAAATATTTTCAAATTTCTTGATCTTAAAACGATCGTATCAATAGCCTTATTATGTAAAAACTTTTATGAAGCTTCCAAAGATTCGCTACTGTACAGAAACATTTTATTAAAGGTATGTGTCTATTACTCACAAGTTGCCTAAATAATTAAGTATAATTTACAGTACAATATGGACAGGCAAGTTTTGGATGCTTGTGTATCAAATGCTTCATGTCCTAAAGAATTGAAACTGGAGTACAAATATTTTTGTAAAAAACAACCTGTTGAAGATTATGCACAGTTTAATAAATATGTTAAATTGTAAGTATTATAATCATAATGTATCTCCTATACTGCACGTATTCCATTTTTTGTTGTTTTCTTGTCAAATATGAGTGCTAGGATCAAAATTATCGTTTGTTTTCTTAAGAAAAAAAGCTTTAACCGTCCTTTAACTTGACCATAATTCGTTTGTTCAGTAATAAAGGGTCAGGTTAAAGGTTAGTTAAAGCTTTTTTCTTAAAAATAAGTAATGTAAATAAAGGTGAAAGGTTATTTTCATTGGAAAAAAGGCTTTACTAACCTTTAACCTTCCATCTATGGCCCAGTGAGCGCATTGAGAGAATATGGTTCTATACTGTTATGCATGCAATACGAAACGGCTAGTATTAGCTATATAGGAGTTAATATATTTATGACAATAACATTACATGGTTTTCTTAGGTTTCTAGATATTTTATTTTAGATTATTAGAAAAATGTGGAGAACATTTTACATCAATAAGCTTGAAACATTGTCGAAGTAATGACGTCTTATTGTTAATATCCAAATGTCCAAATTTACAATGTAAGTAATTTTATCTTCATAAAGTTTTCAATGTTTTTATTAATTACTAAGGGATAGAGTATCTGCAGTGACTAAATGTTTTTAGTCTAATTAAATCTGTTTAATAAATGAAATGAAATACAAATTTACAAGTTGTTATATCATTACATTGGAGTATTTCACTGTCAGCTAGTTGGGATGATTTCAAAGATTTTAATTTCTATTTTTATAGAGTATAGAGGGATGTTATATTGTTGGGTGATTCTCAAAATATTTAAGTTTATTTTATGTCGCAGTTGTTTACTGTCCCAGGGTTGTTTGCAGTATATCCACATTAGCTTCAGTAGCAGTTTCTTATTATTAGGCTTATGAGACAATAATGCTTTTCTTTCAGCGTTGTATGTGCCTTTTAACTTAGCATTAGTGTACATGTCTAGTTATTTTGCTGTATTGGTTTAAAGATGGCGTTACTTGTTCATGCGGACCTTACAGTATGAATTTGGTTTCATTTTCTTTTAACCTCCTGATTCAAGTTAAATTTTAGTGTACATTAATGAAATAGTTAAATTAATATCCTGATTCATCGGACAGAAATGCTTTATTAAACATGTTGTCATGACAATATCAAGGATTGAATATTAGGTTGAAAATATTTTTAATTTCAGATATAAGCTTATTGCAGTGTAAAGGTTCATTTGAAACTCTACCTCATCTTATTAAGTTACATAAAGTAGAATGTCATGGTTCTGATATACCAGGTGCAATTTTACAAGAAACATTAAAGAACAACCCAAACCTCAAAATAATATCTCTAGGTACGTATATAGTGTGATTGAAGGCAAATTTCACAAACATAAAATAAAATACAGTCATACCTCGCAATAACACTAGGTTAGGAACGGGACTTCTGCCTTTAAGTATATTAAGACCCTTTTCACTCACGAATGCATATGCTACAAAGCGACATGTTACTTCTGTTGCGAGATATACATTTGGGAACTCACACAACCTGGACAAATATCAGTTGCAGCAAAAAGTCATAATTTACTCAAACTTAATCTCGAAAAAATAATTTTTACTAATAAAGAACTATATTAAGTTTTAAAAAGTCTTTTGTTGTTTCCAGACTGTTTGAATACGTATTCATTTTTATTTAAATATTTTTTATTAGTTGATACAAAGCATCAGCGATAAAACAAAATAGCTATAATATTAATTAAACTTGTGTTAATTTAAATTTAAAACATTTAAACCAAAAGTTGAATCAATTTTTTTTAATCGTTAATGGTACAAAATATTTTTGGGGAAAAAGTTGTCGAGTTTTTTACGCACTGTAAAATGAAAACATTCATTTGTTTGAATGTTGTTTTAATTCTTAGATAAATTAAAACTTATTTAAATGAAAACCATAGTTGGTTTGACCTCATCAAAAAGCTTTTTTTCCCTTTTTAATAATGTAAGGTTTAATGTTGATATTTAGGCTCAAAACAAATAAAATTAATCAAAAAGTCCCTACCAAGCTAAAGAGTGCCATGAATTTAAACAGTATTGAAACAAATGAATGTTTTCATTTTATAGTCCGTTAAATAATCTACAACTTTTCCCCCAACAATATTTTTGTGCCATCAAGTATAACCGAGTTATGTGATTAAAAAAAAATCCCATTTTGATTTTTGTTTATTATCTAGCGTGCCATGGAACTTTTTTAAAACATTAAAGCATCACTGAATAGATCTCAGTAAGGGGAACATTGTTTAATTTAAACTTCTTTGTAGCTCTTACCGTAAACGAGATCCCAATAGTCGCCCTTTTATGTGGACCACCCTGTATATAAAAAAATATATATTTACTTATAGACTGTATTAAATATTAATCATTTATTTAAATGTATGTAATAATATACTGTTCAACAGCTGATAATACAAACTTACACATCAATGCCATTGCTGAAACAATTGGACAATATAATGCAAATGTTGAAGAGATTGAATTTAGTGAGAAGAGAAAAATCAGAGCAAAAGGACTTCGTGCCCTTGCAAGATGTTCGAAACTCCGAATATTAAATCTCACAGGAGGGCCATATCAGTGCGATCCTGAGGATTCATTACAGCAACTTGCTGCTGGTTGCCCAAGATTAGAACGGTAAAAAAATACGTATACATTTTTTTACACAATTAGTAACATATAAATACATAGCAATAAAACTTGGAAGAATTTATATTTGAGTGTAACCAAAACTTGTTATAGACACAAATTTGTGTAAATGAATTTAATACGCAATCTTTATAAATTATTTGTTTAGAACTGTGGTTTTTAGATTAGCCATTTGGAACTGGAAAGGAATTAATGATGACAATTTATTGCTAATACTACAATGTTGTACACAATTAAAAGAGCTCAGTTTTATAGGTCTAGATATAACAATAAAAAGTTGTAGAGAAGCAGCATTATCTTTACCGTACTTGCAAAAATTTCATGTAGATAAGTGTCCGTTAATTAAGAAAACTGAGGTAAGGGTATCGAAGTTGAAATTTAATTGATTACTGATAATTGTTTAATAATATTTGTTTTTGCAGCTAGTGAGATTTCAAACAGATTTTCAAGAGATTGATTTTCCTGTTTATTAACAAGTTTTAAAATATTTTTAAATATGTGGGACTGGAAATGTGTTCATGTTATATATGTAGAAATAAGTTTTAGACATTATTTTAAGTCAGTTTTTCATCTTGGATGGAAATCGAGCACTTAAATGTTTTATTAAATTATTTGTTAATAAAATTTTGTATTGTTTCTGTATATTTGTTATTGCGTATTTTAAAATATAATTATGTTGTTTTACCTAAAAATTACGTATGTGTAAAGTAAAATCATTTGAACAAAATAAAAAGTAATTAAAAATAAAGTTGTTTGCTTTCATAACAATCAAAACTTAATCGTTACTAGATCTATTTTAATTTTTATTTCTTTTTTCGATTGAGTTAGTGCAATGTACTTTATAAAATCATATTTAAGACATAAATATTCCATCGTTTCATTTTTATTGGATTTTTACTAACAAATTGTGTTTTGACAGTTCTGGTCTAAAACAACATTTTTAATAATTTAATTGTTACCAGCTATGGTTGATTTTTATTTCCTTTTTCGATTGAGTTAGTGCAATATACTTTATAAATTCATAGTTGAGACATAAATATTGCATTGTTTAATTTTTATTGGATTTTTACTAATAAATGTGTTTTGACAGTTCTGGTCCAAAACCAAATCTTTAATAACTTAATCACTTAATCTTAACCCAATTTATTTTAATTTTTATTGAAGTTTACGATTACCTTGGTACTGTATACTGCAACAAATTAATTTTGTTTGTCATGAGAACAATATTGTTCAGTTTTTATTGTAATTCATAATTGCAGAACGCAACCCACTTAACACGTTGCGCCTACATGGGTATGGAATGTGCTGAACAAAACGCCTACTTTTGTCATTTTTAGGCAACCTGCGTAACTGTTATGTCAAATTAGTTACATGTCTATTTAGGCGTTTTGTGTCGTGGTTGCCTATCAATAGGCGCAACGTTTAGTGGGTTGCATACTGTACATTACGCCTACATGGATATACAATTAATTTAACTTCGTTTTCACGCAGGTTGCCTGAAAATGTCGAAAGTAGGCGCTTTGTTAAGCACATTGCATACCTATTTAGGCGCCACCTGCTAAGTGGGTTGCGATTTGTATTTAAATAGGCATCAATAAATATATTAAGTATGTTTAGGCTTTTTCAAGCGGATTCCACGCAAATAATTCATTTTTATTTTTGCTATATCTATATATATAAAAATGAATGTATGTATGTTTGTATGGATGTTTGTATGGATGTTTGTCCTTTATGCATTCCTATACCATTCATCCGATCCTGACCAAATTTGGCACAGACAATCTATAGGACCATGGAAAGAACATAGGCTATATGAGAATTCCCAAAAAAATCGTCCGGAAAAGATATTGAGGAAAACGTGCCAAAATCTTACACACAACATTTAAATCGGGTCGTCTGGAGCGAGAATTTCGTCAAAATTTGACAATTTGTCAATTCGACGTAACGTTTAAACGCTCGAACCTTCTACGCGCAAGCCGGGATCTAGCGGTGAAGGAGCCCCATCCGGAATCGCTAGTAATAAATAAAAATACGATTTGTAAAAAAATTAAGTTTTTATGTAAACATATTTTACTTTATCAAACAAAGCAGAACATTTATAAGTAAAAGAATGTATTACCTAGTATATTCCTGGAATAATTGTTTATTCTGAAATAAATAACTTATTATTCGAGGGTCAACATTTTTTTTGACATTTAATGCTGTTAAACCTAATTATTAAAGAAATTGGTTTTAAACATAAAAAGTTAAACATCAATCAAGTGCTTTGGCACTAAAATTTATAAAATCATAAAGTGGAGTTTATTGCTTTGGCCAATAAACGACTCGGTTCTATAACTTTTTCAAAAATCTGACCAAAAGTATCTTAGGGAAAAAGAGGACAAAAATTATCAGAATAAAAAAAGATAGTGAACAAAAAGATCGGGATAAAAAGAGGACATGTTCTCTTTAAAAGAGATATTCTGGCAACCCTAGACTAGGGTTTCCATTTAAAAATATAAAAATCCATATCTCGAAAGTCAAGATGGCTAAAAAAAGTTTAATTAAGCATGAAAATCTGTATAAAAAACCTATGCAACATTTTGTTCTTATTTAATAAATAGAGAAGTTATAACAAAATTTCAAAAATGATGAAATTTCAATTTTCGTCTGTAGTGCCAAAATGGAATCTGATAGAAAAAATCTGATTGCATAGGCGTTATTCTCTCACGCCAATGTAATTTGATTTTTTATATCACTAACCATTTTGGCACTACAGACGAAAAATAAGCTCATAATTTTTTTAAATTCACTATAACTTCCTTATTTATTAAAATAGAACAAAATGTTATGAGTTTTTTTATAGAGATTTTTATGCTGCATTTAAAAACTTTTTTTTGTGAACTTCTCATGTGTATATGTACAATTGCGGTATTGTGGTATTGTTTAAAATTTTTAGCCCTCCCCACTCACGCAAATCGCTCACTAAAAAGTGGTCCTTTGGTACAGCCGAATGGCGGGAAAACCAGTACAAATTTATATTCTTCAATAAATTCAAAATCGATTTTTGTTCTGATATAAATCGCGTTATTACATAATTGATAAACATTTTAAAAAGTGTTATAAAATAAACTTAAAATGACAAACACAGAGCCTGTGCATGCTTTAAATTTGGGTAATTGTGGATAACTTAACCTAACAAAGTAAAGATTTTTAAACTTGTTTTTTACAGATTTGCAACAACAGCAAAGTTTTGTACGTTATTACAGAAATTTACCTGAGGTAAGATTATCTTTGTTATTAAGGTTTGATTGTGGTAAATACTCAACTTTGTTAATCCTGACGATAGCATAATAAAATCATTCTGTATACATGCCGATGGCGTAGCCTAAAGCTACATAATGCTTATATTGTTTAAATCGAAGATAGCTGTTTCTGTCTTTCAAGGTAAATGAATATATTGTTGTATGACTTGCCTCGATTATATGCATGCTGCCGAAAAATCAAATCACCTAAACTTGTCAAGTGCACTCGAATCACTATTTAATGTTAAAATGGCTTAAATGGAGCATTGTAAAATAGTTCATTAATTTTCACAAACGACAAGTAAAAAATAATGCTATTAAATATTATTATATAGAAAGTTGTTATTTTAGTGTATTTACAGAGTAATATATTTATATACTATGTACATTACAGAAATAGTCAAAATGTAACAACATTGGCAAAATTTTGTAATTTTTAATGTTAAATTAGATACCAGCTTTATTTTTACTTTACTTCATTTCAGACTCATGTCAACTCATTGATAACGAACAACTTTTTAATGTAATATTTATTACTGGAAAGATATTAAAAAGTGTACCATTTTAACTAATTTATTTCATCAAATTTACAAAAATGTTTTGTATGAATTAAATAATGCTTAATAGTTTATTGTTTCTTATGAAGAATACATTTTAAATCTACAATTAACTTAAAATACAGTTATCCAACAGAAGTACGTATTTTATCAGCCCATGAATGTGTTTTGTTTTTGACAGTGTCGTAAGCTTGTTCAAATTTTCCACCTATCTTTTTCCAAAAACCTGGTTTTTGTTCAGGAGATTGTTCACTTTCAGTATTAACGGTTTCAGTAGATAGTTCTACATTTATTTCATGTAATTTTTCATTTTGAAGTTCCGATTTTGCTTGAACGGAGTCACTAAGAGGACTGTGATGAGTATTGTATGTGTTTACATGTCTGTTGGAAGTATCTTCTTGACGTACCGTTTGAACTGCTTGAATGTATTGTTTTTCAATAGAAGGTACTTGTAAATCGTCGGTAGTTTCATAAATCTGTTCTTCAACTTTTCGTGGATGCCCGTAATGTATTTGCCCACTAAATATATCTCTTGAAGGTTTTTCTTCAATCTGAGTTGAGTGGGAGGAATCTGTATTGGTCATTAGATTATAATTGCGTTGGTGATATCTATTTGGTTTAAATTGAGTATTAGCTTCAGTATTCGATATTATTTTTGAGTGCTGTCCTGTATAAAATCCAAATTCATCTTCTGTTTGCTGTGTGAGATCATCAGCATCATTTTCTATAATTGGATTTTGAATTGGTTTTATTGCTTGTTGGTCAAATCGTGAATTTTCCTGTTTTTGAGTGAGCTGATCATTTTCCTGATTTGCTGTATGTAAATATTCATCTTCTGTTTGCTGTGTGAAATCATCAGCATTGTTTTCTAGTTTTTGAGTGAGCTGACCATTTTCATGATTTGCTGTATGTAAATATTCATCTTCTGTTTGTTGACCTTCATCTGTGAGGTCTTCAATTTGTTGTCCAAGTTGCGTTTGTTCAAAATCTTCATTTTGTTGATTAGGTGTGAGTAAATAAATACTGTTCATTTGATTACCTGTTTGTGCAGTTTTTTCTATTTTATTTTGACTTCCAATTTGTATCAATCCATAATCATTTGCTTGTTGAGTATTTTCTTGTGTGTAGTCTCTTACAGTATCATCTTGTTTTATTTGGCCTGAGTTATTATCAGTTTGTTGTAATAAATCTAGATTAGTTTGCTGAGTACCACTTTGCATAGATCCAAATTCATTTTTATTTTTAGGGTCATTAATAGATGGTTTTCTGTATTGTCCATATTGAGCATTTGGTGTGTTAAAAGAAAGTTCACGGTGTCGAGTCTGATCCTCATTTTGTTTTTGTTGACTTCCTAATTGAAATTGGCCAATTTTTTCATCTTGTTCGGTTTGTTGGGTCAGACTTAAATCTTCTTGTTGTTGTGTTAGATCGTCATTTGTTTTTTGTTGACTTTCCAATTGAAATGGGCTAACCTCATCTTTTTGGTGTGTCTGTTCAAGTTTATTATAAATAGTTTGTTGATCTCCAAAATTGTGCTCTTGATGACCATTATCCTGCTGTTGTTCATAATTTTGTTCAATTTGTTGAGTCAGACTTGAATCTTCTTGCTGTTGTGTAAGATCATTTGTTTTTTGTTGACTTTCAAGTTGGAATTGACTAAACTCGTCAGAATTTTGATTAATACTTTCAAATTCATCCTCAGTTTTTTGTTGCCCGCCAAAGTTTATGTCTTGTTCATCAAAATTTGTTTCTTGTTGCGACAAGTTACCTTGTTTTTGTTGATTATTATTCTGTAGTTGGCCATAACTGTGTTCTTCAATTTGTTGAGTCAGACTTGAATCTTCTTGCTGTTGCTTAAGATCATCATTTGTTTTTTGTTGACTTTCAAATTGAAATTGACTAATTCCATCAGTAGTTTGTTTAATATCCTCTAATTCATCCTCAGTATTTTGTTCACTTTTTTGAGTAAAATTCAAAATTTCTTGTTGTCTTCTATGTGTATATTGAACAAAATCTTTAAATCTTTGGCTATTTTCTCCAACTTCTTCTTCAGTTTTTTTTTGGCCGTCAAAATCTGTTTCTTGTTGCGACAAGTGACTTTGTTTTTGTTGATTATTATTCTGTAGTTGGCCATAACTTTGTTCTTCAATTTGTTGAGTCAGACTTGAATCTTCTTGCTGTTGTGTAAGATCATCGTTTGTTTTTTGTTGACTTTCAAGTTTGAATTGACTAAACTCATCAGAATTTTGATTAATACTTTCAAATTCATCCTGAGTTTTTTGTTGCCCACCAAAGTTAATTTCTTGTTGCGTGAAGTAATTGTGTCTTTTATCATTTTGTTCAGTTCGTTGAGCTAGTTCTTGTTTTTGATTTAAATAATCATCTGCATTATGTTGATCGAAATCATCTGTTTGTTGTTGAGTTTCAATTTCGATACTGTCTTTTTGTCTTGTAAAATTGTCATCACCTTGCATGTCACAATCTTGGCCCAGTAGGTCAGTAGCATCTTGGTGTGTTTGTGAAGTTTGTCCAAACTGCATTGTATTATATTTTTGTAAAGTTTGATGATTTGTGGAGGGATTATGAAAACTGCCAGTACTGTGAGTTGTGCGAGTACTAATTGGTTTATAATTCGAACTTGTACTAAAACTTTTTGTACTGTATTGTCTATACGAATTCTGCTGTTGTGATAATTCCTGTTCTAATTGTTTGACAAGGTCGTCTTGAAGTTGATTAGTTAAATCTGTTAATTGTTGTGTGTTGTAGTTTGCTCTAGGATGAAAATTTCCTCCTGTTGTTACGGTGTAGGAAAGTGAACCTTGTTGTCCTTGAGTACCATAATGTTTTCTTAGAGTTTCTTCTAATTTTTCTGTCAAATTTTGTTTTAGTTCTTTAGTTAAATGTTGCAATGTGTTTTGATAATTTTCTTGCTGAACAGGATATTCGCTTTGTATGGTGTATATTTCAGATTGTTGATGTTGCCTTTTTTGTTCTCTTAAAGCACTTTGTAGTTGACGTGTTAAATCAGCTTGTAACTCATCCCTCATGTCTTGAAATTGCTGTGGGCTGTTATGACTTGTACTTCCAGGTGTATATTCATAACCGCTATTTCTTGCAATACCCAATATTTTAAATGATTTCTGGTTGCTAGCTTGTGTACCTGTATGGGTATTAACGTCAGCAGTTTCGGGAGATGTTGATGATTTATAGCCTTGTTGATGTGATGTTGATCCATAATTATACGATGTTTGTGAGGAACCTCGAACTTGGCTAGCATCATAATCTGTAGGTTCTGCTTGTTGACCAACAGTTATTGTGTGTGAAGTACGTTGAATATATCTATCATGCTGCTGTCGTAACTTATGTCGTAGTTCGTTAATTAATTGATCTTCAGTTTGTTGTTTCCAATTCTCTAGATCCGCAACTTTATAATTAGCTCTAGGATGACTGTTAGAAGTAGTAATGGTGAATGAATAAGAACCGCGTTGCTCTTGTCTACCATAATTTTTCTTTAGTTGAGTGTCTAGTTGAGTTGTTAAATTTTGTTTTAACTCTTCAATCAAATTATCAAGTTCTGTATCATAGTCATATGCTGGTTGTCTTCTTCCACTTGTTGAGTATATATGTAAACTGTCTTCATTGTATTTTCTTTCGCGCTCAAGAAGTGCATTTTGCAGTTGTTGTTCTACGTCTTCTTTAAGCTGATTTTGTACATCAACTAACTGAATACGAGGTACGTACAACTGAGTACCTGAAGTACCATGATGTGTATTAGAAGTTGCACTATATGAACTCTCAGTTCTTCTGCGGGAGTTATAATTTTCTTGATCAAGGTGAGATGGTCTGCTTAAATCCTCAACTTCTTGTGTATCGTACTTGTTAGGTCTATACCTGTCGTTGCTGTAACTTGAACTGTAAGAATTGCCAGTTGCTCGAGAACCGTAATTGGGTCTTTGATCTTCAAAGGTTTGAGAGACGTCATCACTGTCTTCAGTTCTAGTTCTAGTTAGTCCAGTATCTTGATTTTGATTATATGAAGAGTGTTGTGAAGTTTCATAAGTGTGTTGGGTTGAAGAACTTTTTTGTAATTGTCGTAATAAGGAAGTTTCAAGTTGCTGTCTCAGATCTTCTAGTTCTTGATTGTTGTAGTTGGCTTTAGGATTATATATTCCACCGGTTGTGATGGTATAGGAATACCCTCCTCGTTGACCTTGGTTGCCATATTGTTGATTTAATGCTTGTTGTAACTGCCGTGTTAAATTATGTTTCAACTGTTCTTCTAAAGCTCTCAATTGAGCATTAGATTGTGCGGTGTGGTAGTTGCTGTTACTTTGTGAAAATGATGCTGATTTTTCCTGGGTTTGTTGTGTTAGTGCATTTTGTAGTTGTCGTGACAAATCGGTTTGCAATTGTGCTTTTATATTATTTAGTTGACTATTTGTTGGGTTATGATGATTCCCTATACCTTCAGTATTGCCGTTGCTTGAGCCACTATAGGAACTGCTGTATGAGTAACCACTTTGTTGTCTATAGCCGGACGGTTGACTGTATGAACTGTAACTGTTTTGTGTGGATGGTTCCTGGTGGTAACCCCGTCTATTGTCACTGCTTAGTGCACCATACCTTGATCCATCAGATGTTTCCATTAAAGATTGAGAATCTAGATGGCGTAAACTTCCCTGTTGTTGAAATAAATCATCAACATTTAATTTATGATTGTTACTTAAATGTTGATTTTCATATTTAGGATTTGTATATTCGGAATGTTGACTGTAGGAATTAACTTTTGGTTCTGTGTTCCCTTCAGTATCACCGTGTTTTGAGTAAAATTCTTCATCCTCATTTTTATGTTCAAGTTCATTGTTTTTATATTGTGAAGAAGAACTTTTATATTGATATTGTTGATGATAGTAGCCATCCGGACGGCACAGTGCCATTCCAAACAAAAGGCCAAGGATTATGGTACCCTTCATACCTGAAACAAAGTATTTAATTTTCATAACGATTTTAAATAACTTGTTATAGTGAAATGTCGTGATTCGTTAATTCAGAATATAATATTATGGTAAATATTAAAATATAGAGCTGTATATCTCTATAAATAACGTGTATAAAAGTAGACATTTTTCTTGCACAAAAATACTGTGCATCATTTCATATGAACAAATGGTTTGTATCATAAATTTTATATTAAAAAAAAACTAAAATGAACTCGTCAGTGAGCAATCTCCTACATGTCTGTGTATCAGTTTCTTTATACCTATTGTTGAATGTCCGTATGGGACAGGTTGTAATATTCTGAGATTCAAAAAACAAACTAGATAGCATCTGTCCGGTTTAGAAAATTATTTTCTATCTAAAATGTATTATGTTGATATAATTTAAAAATTGGTCATGTAAATCAAGTTTTAATGCAATGTTTCTATTCTGTAGAACTTTAGATTATAGTTTTAGTTAAACAAACGACACTAAATCAAACTGTCACTAAAGATAAACTTAGAATCGAACTGCTGACCACAACACAACTAAGTTTTAGACCAAATCACTTATCAAATCCTGATTGGTTTGTAGCTTAGTTAAAGGAGTTATGTAACTAAAAATATTTAAGTGAACTTTTTGTTCTAAATTTGGAATGTTTATTTTTTTAGTTAGTCGTTAAGGCATTGCAAAATTTGAATTAAGAAGTAAATTTTTGTTCATTATATCATTGCTATATAAGTTACATATTACAAGTGATTTTACGTAAATTAACTTAATAAGTAAACCACAGCTGAAATCCATCAGTGTACCTATTTACAATATAATAATTGTATAAATGTCTAAAGTGTTTATCTGTTTTTGTGAATTGTCGTCAGTCGGTTTTCCCAGAAGTGCTCGAATGTTTATTTTTTTGGCAATAAAATGTATTAAACAAAATTTTTTACTTGGAACTAATTTATTTACAAGATAATGTGATAACCTATGTATATTGTGAACTCTCATGTTTTTGTTTTGTGTTGATTGCAAAATAAATTAATAGCTACATTATTATTCGAAACATTTTGTTTATAAAGGGCTTGTTAGTAAATGAATGTCAGACTATTTTACAAGTATAATGAGAGTGAAAAGCTTTAAAAGGTGGAGGGGTTTTAAAGAGTAAATCATATTTTGAACGAATAATAACGACCAAGTGATGTTCAACTACTTCTGTGTACACAAATGTAATTTTTAGAAACATTTCGTAACAAATCTTATAACGAATGTGTATGCTTTATAATATAACCTAATGTTTTATTTGTTTTAATCAAGAAATTATGTAACTGTTAAGTTATTATTTCTTCAGTTAAAAAATCATTTTGTAGCGATTGTCTCGAAAACATTTATTAATTTCTTGAAATTCGAAATATACGTACCCAAAACATTTAAAAAATTTGATTTCAACTTTTTTTCAAATTAAATCTTTGACTTGTTTGCTTGAGTCTTTTTATTTAAAGTAATTACTTAACAGAAGGTGTATACTGAACATGAACGAAATCATGCTCATCTCCTTTTTACTCTCGCTAAATGTAGTATGAAGAAAGTAATGTTTGTTCTCTTCTTCTTAATCAGTTCCTCTTGTACCTTTCGGTGTCGAGGTACTGTATTATTTGTTTAGTTTTTAAATTAACACACGATATTTTAGATATGTAATATGCACATAAAACCTAACTAATTAAACTTATCCGCAACTTTTATATCATTTCCAGTTTCGCTGGAAATGTCTATAACTTTTTGTATTAAAGGGAACACCCTGTATCTTTGTACATTTTTTAAAAGAGAAAAATATCTTAAATAGAACTAAATTATGTTGATCCTTTTTATTTTTTTTATTAAATGAGCAGCAATCTGCACAAACCATATTTCATTATCTCGACAAACAACAATTTGAACAAAACGTTATCAGCTTTTAATTCTAATTTTGTTATTAATAGATCAACCTCAGAGTACTTCTAATAATGTCATTATTGGTGTATAAATTGATGCTACTTAATAATACTTGATTATTTTTTAATTTACCAACGCATAAAAAAATAATATTAGTTTTAAATAATAATTGTACTTACTTGTATTTTAAGGGCACCTTGTCGTGATCGCAGTAAAATGTTATATCCTCAACACATAAATAATAGTTTGAAAATGTCTGTGTAATTTTTGCAGAGTACTGAGTGTAGCATTTAGGGGCATTTATTTATACTCTTCAATTATCATTTATAAATCCCCCCTACATAATAATAAGACAATATTAATATGAGTATCTATTAGGATATTTGCAAACAAGTTTGGCAGTGTCCTTCAATGTAAATCACAACAGTTTTCATAAATGATCTTACCATAGGTTTATGAGAGAAGATCCCAAATTGTGACCAATTAATGAAATTTGATTATTCGTCGAAACCTATTTTCTGCTAATTATGTGAGTTATTTTATAGGTCAACAGAGTAGGTTAATATCTGTTGAACAAGTCAAAGTTCAGTTAAGATAATTTCTGGAATACCATTTTTTTAAATTATTTTTCTAGTTATTGCAAATATTGAATAAAAAATAAATTCATATTTGGAAAAAACAGAAATCATAAAATATATGTTTCGATTCTTCAGTTTATATAACAAATAAACCTTTTATAAAGTTTAGAGTTTGAATTAAAAGACAATCTATTATGTTCTTGTACTTTACACAATCATATTAATTACTTTTTAATTTGAAATTATGAACAAGAAATTTCTCATTAGCTGATATCAAACTAGTTCAAGTTATTGGTTTCAATGTCTTGACTTAATAACACAAATATTTTCATCCTGAGGAAGATAAATGTGTTTAGTTGTTAGTTGTTATTGAGTTTTGTTATGTATTTATTATGTTGGTGATGTTGTGCACAAATTTGAGTTAATTAATTTGATGAAACCTTGGTGGAAAAAATAGTATTTTGCTAAGTTGGGCATTAACAGCTGGGTCTTATTGTTGTAAATCATGGAATATTACATAAATTTATGATTTAACATATTTTGAGCTCCGTTTTTAAAAAGGAGACAAAGTATATTTGAGTGAATACATAATTTAAAAAATATTTGTTTAGGTTCTAAGAAGTTTTGCCACGGACAAATATGATAGATCATGTTTCATACCTAAATTTATCGACGCTTAGGACAGTATATTTCAAAAACATACTGTGTTTTTATACAACTGTATTTTTTTTTTAATGATATTAGTCAATGACCAACAAATGGCTGTGAATTGTTACAAACTTCTCTAAACAGCATGCAATAGTAGACTACTATGATTTATTGAAAATTGTAAATTATATTTTTAAAAAAGAATTTTATAAGGAATAAACCTGTTTTGAAAACCAGCAAACCTTTGTTTAATTTAACCTTATTAGAAACAGCTATCTGTATTTGTAATATATTGTACTCTGGGATTTTAAGAACCCAAACGAAATACTTGCATCACCTTTTTGTTGGTGTTCGAATACGAAAACTAAGATACAATCGAATGTAGTTTAAGTGTTGTTTTATTAAAATTTAAAAATTAAAATATTTATCCTATTTTATTATTTTTAAATTTTTTTAATTGTTTGTTTCAGAAACCAACCACAACTATAAGATTTTTTAATCGCTCTGACTTTTATACCGTTCACGGCGAAGATGCTACATACGCTTCTCAACAACTGTTCGGCACCAATACCATCAAATATATGGGAGAAGAGCCAAAACTCAGTTACTTAGTTATAAATCGCACAAATTTCGAGAAATTTATCAGAGATTTGCTTCTTGTGAAACAGTATCGCGTGGAAGTTTATGTGAAATCTTCGCAGAGTAAAAATAATGATTGGATCTTGGAATACAAAGGCTCTTCGGGAAATCTTGCCCAGTTTGAGCAGATTTTGTTTGATAGTGAAATAGTTTTTAGTGTGGTTGTCATGGGAATCAAGTTAATCGAGAAAACGGTATGAAAATTCTATTAATTTTGCTGATAAATTTTATGTTGAATATATTATGACGCATTACATTTCAATTATTATTAAATTTATCAATTTCAGGATTATTTTTTTCAAATGTCAAATTTGTATATTAAAAAATAAATTGGTGTAGTTTAAAATGTGTAAAAAAACTTAAATCCATCTTCTTTTTTTTCAAATAGACTTGTAGTATATCTGTACAACAAAAGATAGTGCATACAAATTTAAAAACAAAAATTAACAACATATAAACTAATTCCATTGCGAAGTAATAATACATGTAGGTATATCTCTTCATTATAGAAACTGGCAGTTAGCTGTGTAAATGTATCAGAAGGGCAGTTTTATGTTTGTGAATTAACTGATAATGAATTTTTTACTGAACTGGAAGCACTGGTAGCTCAAATAAATCCTAAAGAATGTATCATACAACAAGGTGAAACAACTGAATTAGTGGCATTAAAAAGAGTGTTGGAACGTAATGGAGTATTGGTGGAAAAAATTAAAAAATCAGAATTTGAAGGAGAAAATATCTTTCAAGATTTGGATCGTCTGTTGTATTTTCTCGATACTCAACAAAAAAATTCTACAGTTATACCAGAAACTGCAATGAAAGAAGCAATGGGGAGCTTACACGCAGTTATAAAATACTTAAATCTTGCCACAGACGAACAAAATTATAATCAATTCAAAATCAGCACGCTCGATATACACAATTATGTTCGTTTGGATACTGCTGCCGTGACAGCTCTAAATTTACTTCCAAAACCAGGCGTTTCAACTCAAAGTGCAGCTGGTAAATTGGGTAGTATATTGGGTATGTTAGACACGTGCTGTACCACGCAAGGATGTCGTTTGTTAGAACAGTGGGTGAAACAGCCTTTGAGAGATATTAATCTTATAACAGAACGACTCGAAATAGTCGAAACATTTTTGGATAATTCTGAAATTCGGCAAACGCTTCGCACTCAAAATTTGCTTCGTGTACCTGATCTATTGCTGCTAGCTAAAAAATTGGGAGGCAAAAAAGCCTCTCTTCAAGATTGCTATCGTGTTTATCAAGCAATCAGCAGTATACCAGGATTGACGAGTTTGTTACGTAAATGTAATAATAAATGTGTTCAGGCAATGCTAATTGATCCAATTAGTGAGTTTATGAATGATTTGGAAAAGTATCAATCGATGATCGAGCAGACACTAGATTTCGATTTAGTAGATCGTGGAGAGTTTTTTGTTAAACAGAGTTTCGACGATGAATTGAATGGTAAGTGTGCCCGGAAAGTGAATATAGCTAAGTCATGTTTTTCGTTTCGCTAAACAAAACCTGTTACACTTAAACTTTCCAGAACTGTACCAACAAAAACAAGAAATCGAAGAAAACATGCAAAAAGTATTAAGACATGCGGCACGGGAATTGGACTTGGAAGCGGGAAAAAATATTAAATTGGAATGCAACGATCAGCACGGATACTTTTTCAGAGTCACCCTAAAAGAGGAACCTGTTTTAAGAAAAAATAAAAATTTTCGTATAGTTGATGCATTGAAAGGCGGAGTTCGTTTTACAAATAATAAACTGACATCGTTAAATGAGGCATATTCCAATGTTAAAGACAATTATGAGCAACAGCAAAAAACTGTAGTCAAAGAAATTATTGATGTGGCAGGTAAAAATTACATTTTATACAGGGTGTCCAAGATAGGAATGCACAGCACGGGGATCTCGCTTATTATAAGAGATACAGGTTTGTTTAATTTAGATGAATTATTCCTTAGCACGGGAGGAGCCACAATTAATTTTTAAAAGTACAAAATTCCTTGTACTTTAGATGTTATAGTAAAATAATATTATAATGTCGTATTTATTTTCCTCTCATAACTTTTTTGTTTTAATCATTAGAACAATTTTATTTGTATCTTATGGTACTTTTTTATATACAATGTAACCATTATTTTAGTTTTTTTTTTAACAGCCATCATTTTCGAGATGTTACCCCTAATTTCATTTTTTCTTATGGGCCGCGAAGTTGGCTATGGAAGTTAAATGTGCTTTTTTCTCTTTTAAATGAAATATTACTTGCTATATGTATATTTATAAATAAGTCATAAAATGAATTAAAATCGTATTTTACCCATCACTTATCAAGCTATCCATGAAAATAAAAACAAAAAACAACTAGTTAAATGTCAAATGCCAGTTACCATTTGTCTGCAGTATTATTTATTAGAATTTTATATTATTGTTGTGTAATTCGATAGTCTTTGTTGTAATTGTTATAATGATGGCTACATTTAAAAATAACGAAAAATTTGACATGTAGAGGTGCTATATTCTTTACCATAAAAACTAGAAGCTGAGCGAATATACTTAGAGATATATCCCGAGAGAAGGCAACGTATTTACAGATTTTAGGAAATAAATTTAAAACAAAATATGTTTTTTTTGAGAAACCAACCAAAAACCTAAAACAAATCAATAAAGAATTAGATTTATCAGTTTTTCCACAGTTTCTATGGCAAAAAATGTAGCATTTCAACATATAAAATTTTTAATTAGTTGTAAATGTGCCCATAATTATATGATACTCCTAACAAATTTGCTACAAAGACTATCGAATTACACAACAATATTATAAAATTCTAATAAATGATACCGCAGACAAATAGTAACTGCCATTTGACATTTAATTAGTTGTTTTTTGTTTTGATTTACATAGAAAGCTTGATAAGTGATGGGTGAAATGTGATTATTCATAAAAATAGATATAGCAAGTAATATCTCATTTAAAAGAGAAAGAAAAGCACATTTAACTATTCCATAGCCAACTTCACGGTCCATAAGAAAAAATGAAGTTAGGGGTAATATCTCAAAAATGAAAAGTGATAAAAAAAATCTAAAACAACAGTTACATTGTACATAAAAAAGTATCATAAGAAGGTACAAATAAAATTGTTCTAATGATTAAGACAAAAAAGTTATGAGAGAAAAATAAAATCGACATTTTCATATTTTTTGCTAAAACATCTGAAGTACGAGGAATTTTGTACTCTTAAAAATTGATTGTAGCTCCTTTTATACTAAGGAATAAGTCATCTGATTTAAACAAACCTGTATCTCTTATAATAAGCGAGATCCCTATACTGTGCATTCTTATCTTGGACACCCTGTATGCTAAAATCAGTACAATGTGACAATATTGTTGATAAAATTTACAGTAATTGTCGTAAAGTTATTCACAATACGCTTTTTATGTTAATAACGAGTTGATTACACGGTTTTTAATGTTTACAGCTGGATATGCTGATACACTTCGTAATTTAAATATGAGTATTGCAAAAGTAGATGTTCTATTATCATTTGCTAATGTGGCGGCAACCGCCCCTACACCTTTTACAAAACCAAAACTATACAAGGAGGGTACAGGCATTCTTAAACTTAAACAAGTGCGTCATCCTTGCTTGGAGTTGCAAGATGGAATTTCATTTATACCTAACGATGGCGAGTTTGAAAAGGACCGAAAACTTTTACACATTATAACTGGTCCAAATATGGGGGGCAAGAGCACATATATTAGAAGTATTGGAACCTGTGTTTTACTGGCACATATAGGCAGCTTAGTGCCTTGTAGCGAAGCTGAAATTTCCCTGGTAGATTGTATTTTAGCTCGTGTAGGTGCTGACGATTCACAACTCAAGGGTTTATCAACATTTATGTTGGAAATGGTCGAAACTTCCAGTATTATTCGAGTATGACTTGGCTTTAATGATTTAATTTTGTTTTAATTTGCATTATTTTTTAGAGTGCCACTTCAAATTCTCTGGTCATTATAGATGAATTGGGAAGAGGAACTTCTACATATGATGGATGTGGCATAGCATGGGCAATTACTGAGTATGTATTAATTTTTTTTTATGCTATACATACATTTTTTAACCAATATATAAAATGTTTTATGAACACATTATTAAAATTTCTTCAGAACTTTATCAATTTTTTTTAATGTTTTATATATAATATTTATTTAGTCCTTCTACTGTTAGGTGTAGAACTGTTGAGTTGTGTTGTGCTGACTTTTTTCCATGTTTTTCTGTCTTGTGCAAGATTTTTTGTCTTTCCATTTGTTGTTTCTTTCTGTTGCTGCTTTTTTAGCTTCGTCTTGCCAGGTTTTTCTCGGTCTACCTCTTTTGTTTTTTCTCTATGATCTTGGTTCATAGGCTTTTCTGGTTAGTCTTTCTTCTTTCATCCTATAAATGTGACCCAACCATCCCAGCTGCCTTTTTTGTATTTTGGTTCCAACTGATTTTATCTTTAATTGCCCTCTATATGTTTTATTTCTTATTCCATCATTTTTTATTTTTCCTTAGATTTTTCTTAGAAATCTCATTTCTGCTGCATTCGCTCGGCTACTGTTTTTATTTGTGAGTGTCCACGTTTCACTTCCGTATAAAAAAGCCGGAGTTTCTACTTTTTTTACCACTTCCACTTTTGTTCATTTTGGAACTTCTCTATTTCCAAAAAATGTTGTTCTTAAACTGTTCTAAATTCTTCCCACATTTCCTGGCCTTTTGTTTATTTCTTTGTCCATTCCTCCATTTTTCTCTATGATCACCCCTAAATATTTAGAGCTTTCTACCTGTTCTAACCTAAGCCCATTTAAAGTGATGTTATGCCCTTTGTTCTCTGTTGTAACAATCATAGTTTTAGTTAATTTTTTTAAATTTTAATGTCAAAATTTTTGCAATTCATTTTTGGAAGATCAAACATGATTAAAAGACTGATTATGTAATCGCTTTGGATCAATAAAAATGTCTGTATTCGATTTATTTTATTAGATATCTTGCCAAAGAAGTAAAATGTTTTACACTGTTTGCGACACATTTTCACGAAATAACTCAACTTGCCGAAACCATACCCACAATAAATAATTTACATGTAACGGCAGTTACCACTCAAAAAACTATTACACCTTTATATCAAGTGAAAGACGGACCTTGTGATAAGAGTTACGGAATCCATTGTGCAAGAATGGTTGGATTTCCTTCCGATGTTGTCGATGTAAGTACACAGTTTAGTTTTAGTTTCAAACTTTAAAAGTTATTATTATTATTATTGCTATTTGATTATGTAAATAGCAAAAATTGCGCCCATAAGAAAAAATAAAGTTGGTTGTCATAAAACAAAAACGAATCGATCTAGGAAAAATTTGTGACCACCATTCGTTTTGGCTTAAAAAGTTAACAAAAACGAGTCAATCTAGGAAAAATTTGTGACCACCATCCGATTCGGCTTAAAAAATTGCTTAGGCAATGTTTTTATATATTTGAAATATTTTATACTCAAAAGAAGTTAAAGACTATTTTCAAAAATCGTATTTTCTGGTTTTTCCTAATTTTCTCGGATACCGTTTGAGATATTTCCAATTTCTCTTCAGATTATTATTGAGCACAAAATTTAGCAACTTTGCCAACTTTAAACCTATACTCTAGCTATTATAATAAGCGAGATCCCCATGCTTAAACTCGAATTTCAATCACCCTGTATATGTATGGTGTTACATAGTAGAAAAAAAACAGAAAAGTTAAAAAATTTCGTCTTAAAATAAAAATAAATTTTTTTCAACATTTTTTTAGCATTCTGTTATATTTTGTACACATTCACAATTTTGTATTTGAAAATTTAAAAAGTCATGCGGTAAGGGGTTAAAGAAGTCCTGTGTTTTTGAAAAACTCCAGGATTTTCTTTAATGTTTTTCTAATATTTTTTTCATTTTTGATTTGCTTACATGTTTACAGCAAATAAAATAATTTCGTTAATTTCAGTTTGCTGTTAAGCAACAGCAAGATTTGGAAGATTATCAAGGAATGAAATATATTAAAGATTTTGAGCAGAGCCTGAAAACAGCCGCTGTTGAAGTAAGTATATTCGGTTGTACTGTCAATCTTTTATCAGTAAACATTTTAAGGAAGGTGATTATATGATACAGCAAGTTTTTGAAGAATGCAAGAAATTAGATTTGACTAAATTGAGTGACGATGAGCTACTTAGTACAGTTGAAAAAATAAAAATGGATTTACTAGCAAAAAATAATTTGTTTATAAAAGGTTTACTGGATCAATGAACAGTAAATTGAACTGAGTTTTTAATATTTGACAGTTGCATTCCACAGAACATATCCATACCAGTCCACAGCAGTTGTTTCATTATTCAACTATTGTTTTAAAATATTTTAATTAGTTATTGTAATTTTATTGTCATAATTTTCTCCAACAACAAAAGTGTATGCAGTATTCTGACTATTTAAGTTTAATAAATATTTTGTTTTTTCTAATTTTTGTTTTTAATATAATTATAATTGTACAGACAACATATTATAAATATCAGTTGATTTTAACACCGATTAAAATTTGTTATTAGACAATTTCTAGTCATATTAAAATGGTTGCATATGAAGTTTAAAACAATCTTAATATGCAGGGTGTTTCTTAAGTATTGCAAAGAAATTCGGGTGGTGATTCTTTATCGAAAATTAAGGGGGGTCTTTCATACAAATTTTTTTCTTAAACGTCTCCTTTCGGAGTTACCCCCCCCCCCCAAAGGGGAGCTGTAAAATTAGAAAATTAGGTTTTTATTTTATTTCTCAAATTTGGATATGTGTAGGAGAATGATACTTGGTAGATGTTTTATGCTTATTAAAAGGTCTTCCATAGTAATATTTGTAATCATCTCCCACCTTCACAGGGGGCTGAAAAGTGCGACCCCTGTTGGTTTTTTGATCAGAACTTTTTGGTGGGTAGAAATCTTGCAATTAAAATAAAAAATGTTTGAAAGCTTGTAACGATAAGAGCTGTAAAGAAGTTTAAATTACACAAATTTTTCCCCTTTCTGATACCTATTTAGTGATGCTTTAATGTTTAAAAGAAGTTCCATGGCACACTAGATAATAAACAAAAATGAATGTTTTTTTTTTTTAAATCAACTCAGTTATACTTGATGGTACAAAAATATTCTTAGGAAAAAATTTGCAGGTTTTTTTATGTGCTGTAAAATGAAAGCGTTCATTTGTTTTAATATTGTTTACATTCACGGCACTTTATAGCTTCATAGGGACTTTTTTTTGAGCCTAAATATCAAAATAAATACATTAAACCTAATATAGTTGAAGAGAGGGAAAAAAAAAACTTTTTTATGAGGTCATAGCCAACTGTGATTTCCATTTAAAAAGTGCAAGTTTGTAATTTATCTAAGAATTTAAACAATATTGAAACAAACTGATGCCTTCATTTAACAGTACGTAAAAAAATTACAAGTTTTTGAAATTTTAAACTTGTAAACCGGACCTTGTATCTATTTTGTGTAACTTATTTTGCTGTTTTTAAGTTTATTAGTATATTAAAGCTTCAATAACATTGTTGATTTGGTAACTGGCATGGGTTATCCAGGGGGAGGCAAAACTTACAGACAAAATTACGCACAACTGATTTCATCAAGAATGCATCAAAATATTTAACGAACTTTTAACTTGACCCTCTTTCATTTGGTCATTAATGGAAAACTCGATTTCAGGGAGGGGCAAGTTTGCCCTACCCTGTGGACGCCCATGGTAAGTGGTTATTATAATATTTAAATTATCAATGAAAATGTTCTTCAAGATTATATTGTATATATTATTTGATATAGTTTTTTGGTAAATATCAAGTTTTTGTTGAAAATAAGTAAAAATAAATATGCCAATGTAGTCGGTCACTGGGCATCAGGTTCAGCAGCTACTTCTGTAGGAGCAGCATCAGCAGGTGGGGACTCAGGTGCTTCAGGTGCAGGTTCTAAAAATATCACATTTTATTTCAAACAGTTTTTAATTATTTTTCAGTTTAAAGATACCTGCTGGTGGTGATTCCACTGCAGGTGGAGGTTCTGCCTGTTCCGCTTGTGTTTCTTTGGCTGGCTCTTCGACAGTTTCGGTGGGTTCTGCCGTCTGTGTTTCGGTGGGTTCTGCCGTCTGTGTTTCGGTGGATTCTGCCGTCTGTGTTTCAGTTACCGGGGCTTCTGCTTCAATGACAATCTCGCCCTGTTGTGTAGCTCCTTCTTCAACAACTTCTGTCACATTTAATATGTCAGTAGTTGTTGTGTCCGCTTCACTATAAATCGTCGTATCTGAGAAATAATATTTCTTAAGATTTGGGAAATTATCTCAACAAAATAATGTACACACAGGGCTCCAAAAATCCATCCAACCACTGTCTAAAAGTGAGTTATTGATAACATGGTTTTGAATTTTCTGCTTAATACCAAATCCATTGAAATAATTACCTTATTTTCTATAGTATGGAAAAGTAATTTCTTATGGCTGGTAAAGAAGGTGGGAATTCTGGAGCCCTGTTATAATTTTATTTTGTAAATACCTTGAGATTGAGGAGATGCTGATGTGAATTCACTGTCAGGTTCGGGTACTTCAATCACCATTTCAAGTTTGGTAAAGGAATCGGGAATAGCAGATTGTAATATTCTTTGCATAATATCTCTCGCTACAGTTTCACTATCATAAAATCCTTCTCCATCTATTTCGTCGGCTATAAGATGTGGTTCATCAAAATCTACATGTGGTATTACTGTTCCGAAGTCAATTCGAACAGCTTTTTCTGCAGGTCTAAACAATAAAATTTACAAAGCAAAAAAAAAGTTGATTTAAACATTGTACCCTCTCATATCATCATCCGTCGAAGATTCAATTTCATCCTCTTGTTCTTCTTCTTCTTCTGCAGTTTCATAAAGTAACCTTTTCATAATTCTTCTAGTGTAGTATCCTTTGTATGCTGCCTATATAAATTAACATGAATAAAAATGTTTCTCAGTAATCATAGTAATTAAGACTTTGAGCACCCAAATGATGACTCAAAAGTCAGTTTTATATAGGTATAGTACAGGGTGGTCCAAATTCGATGGGATTACATGGGTATCTCGCTTAATAGTCAAGATAGAAAAACAGTTAAATTGCCAAAAATGTGTAGTGGGACAAACTCAGAACCGTTTTCAAAAATATTCTATCATTTCCGGTTTTTGAGTTATTAGAGAAAAACTGTTTTTTTGTTATATTTATAATGGGTCATATCTCTCTTATTGTAGTAAATATCGAAAAGTTTATGAAGATTATTTTTAGATATTTTTATGTAGGCTTTGATAGTAGGTACTAAAAAAAAAAAAAATGCTCGCCGTTAAAAAGTTATGACACAAACTTACCTCTCTTTTTAAATGGAAGCTATGGTTGGCTATGAACTATTTAAATTTCTTATTTTTTTCCCATTCCAAATATTATAAGGGTTGATGTATTTATTTTCAATATTACGCAAGTTACAAAGGTTTTTTAATTTTTTTAAAGATGAAAAACAAAAAGTATAGGCTGTGAAAACAAACAAAATACAAGAAAAACTGGAAATGATAAGATATATTTGAAAAGTGTTCTGAGTTTGTCTCAAAAATTTGGTAATTTAACCGTTTCTCTATCTTGACTATTAAGCGAGATACCCATGTAAACCCATCGAATTTGGACCACCCTGTACATAGGTTCACATAAAACTGTTATTCCAAGCATTATTTTAAATAATTATAATGCCTGTAAACATTTCATCGGTAATATAAATAAGTTTAATTAAAATCACTTTTTTTTTCAAGAATCTTTTATTGAAATGCAATACCAGTTTCAAGATTCTCATCTCTTCATCAGTTGCAGTTTTATTTATCCTTCAAAAACAAAGTAAAATAACTTTTAATTAAGCCTGTTTATATTAACAAAAAAAAAACAACAATTTACTTTATCAGTAGTTTAAAACTGAATTAATAATTCAAAAGATAGATTGCTGAAACTTCAGGTGTCTAAAAATGCAGGTTGAGAATGGAACAGGCGTTTTATTGTGTTTATTTCAACACCCTAGTGCTTTTTTAATTTAAACCAGTGTTTCACAAACTTACAAAATGCATGTGTTCCTTTTGAGAAATTGATTCACTTGAGAAAAATAATTGGGGAGATGGGGTGCTATTATAATTTTGATAAAACATTTGTAAAAAAATAAATCGAGTCACTCAAAAAAATTTAAATAATGGAAATGTTTATGCATAATTAATAATAAAGTCCAAAAAAAAGTTTTAATGCATACCCCTTGACCAGTGGCGTAGGCTTCCATGGAGGGGGGTTAATAAACGCAAAAAGAGCTGAGGACCTATTTTTTTATAGATCACCATGGGGGGGTTAATAAACGGTAAAAAGAGCCTGAGACCTTTTTTTTTAGCAAAAATTTACAGTTCTCCAGCTCTGTAACGACTTATTGCAAACCTATGGGGGGGTTCTGACCCTCCTAACCTCCCCCCTCCACTGCCCTTGACAGTCTTTTTGGTACAATAGAAAGTATTTAACAAACACTGGTCTAAACTGTAGACTGAAGCTAAAAAGTATGAAATCAAACTCGAAGAGAGACCTTTTAGATTAATTTTATTTATAAATAAGTTTACTTGTAAATTATTTGCGCAATAATTCAACTGAGTCATACAAAAGTTTATTTGAAGTAGTAAAAAACTAACTTTTATTAAAGTGGCGGCTCTGTTTGCTTCTTCATAGGTGACACCAGTTTTTCGATAAAGCCGTAAACTGGTGCGAGCTGCAACTCTCCAGTCGATCATTCCATGTAAAAGATCTTTTTCTCTTTCTTGTCTTATCTTAAAATTGCGATATGCATTTTGTATTATTAATGCAGCAGCCTCGGCTTGTTCAGGTGTAATACCAGCTTCGTATATAATTTCAGTAATAATATTTGCCTCTTCTATCTGTTCTGTAATCGATTTTTAGGTGGTAACTAATACGTGTTTGTTTATACATAATATGTATTATATTATAATATATAGGGTGAGGCATCACTTATGACACCCCCACTTATTTTGTTATCGGAAAAAATTATTAAAAAAAGCTTTAAATAAAAATTGTTTGATACAGTATTTCCCACAATATTGTCATGTCAAATTTTTGTTTTCTTTTGTTTTTTAGGAGTTGCGGCACCATATTTGTTTTTTTTTTTTAAATGGCACCATACAAATTTTTTATACGGTTTGAATGACATTTTGTTTGTTTGTTATGTAGGGGTATAAAAGTTTAAGTGCGTTGAAAAGATAAAGAAAATGTCTTTCGAACCGTATAAAAAAATATGTACCTATGGTGCCATTAAAAAAAAACAAATATGGTGCCGTAACTTCTAAATAACAAAGAAAACCAAAATTTGACATAAAACTATTTTGGGCAATACTGTATCAAACAACTTTTATTTGAAACTTTTTTTTGATAGTTCTTTCCAATAACAAAATAAGTGGGGGTGTCATATGTGATGCCTCACCCTGTATGTTTCAACATTAAAAGCATAGGTATTTTGGAAACCATAGACATAAAAAACTGTTAATAAAAAGATTTACATGCTTTATAAGAATCTAAAGGAAAAATGTGCATATTGCACCTATTCCTTGAAAAAAAAAACTTTAATTTTAAGTTTCAAGGTTCTTTTTTTTTGTGATGAAAATTCTGTATAATAAATTAACCTGGAAGTTTTGCAGCTGCCTTTTCAGCCAAGTGTTGTCGAAAAGCCTGTTGTATTATAGTGGCAGTTCTATCGGCTTCCTCTCTGCTCATACCAGTTCTTATCAGTAGATCTGCGATGGTGACACCTATTTCTGTTATACTTTCAACAAACCTAGCGGCAACTATAACATTTACGTGTAGGTTATTATAATTGGAGAGTTTTATTGAAGAGTTTAACCTCTGGCATTTTCTCTAGTTATTAATAATGCATCTAAATAATCCGCTATGAAAGTGTAAATATGAACTGGCTGACTACGAAGTACCTGTCATTAAAAAAAAATATAAATTTTAATTTTAACGTTTCTTTGGTCAATGTTAATTGTACTTCTCGAGAAATATCACTCATTAGCTCTTTTAACCCTTCAGGAACTACGTATATATATTTAGCACAGTGCCTCTGTAGCATAACATCCATTGCGACTTAGGTGGAATATCTATACGTCAGAAAATATTTTTTTCGATTTTGACACTTTTACTATATGCATGGTTACTATGGAGTTAAAATTAGTTAAACATAAAACCACAGAACATCATAAAACTTTTATTAAAGCCATCATATTATAAACAATAAAAAGTTGTCTCAGGTGTTTTAAGATTTTTAATATCGACAAATTTTTTTTTTTCGTTTTTTGAATAAGCTCTGGACTAAGAGGACCATGTTACTTTTCTGTTCAGATTTGGATTCAGCACAAAATTTCACGAGATTGCCCCATTGAACCGTCCCCTTTTGAGACTCGAATTTAGCAGACCCTGTGTAGTTTTCTTTTCTTCTGATGCTATAGTTTTTGTTTATACATTTCTTTTAACCACTGTTAACTAATAAAAAATTATTTAATATCTTTGCTTTATGATTCTATTAAATGTTTAATATGGTACGGATATTTTGGGAGAGCAGAATTGTTTGTTAATCCTTTGTTTAACAAACCACAGGTACATTTAATTTTGTAAATTTCTTTACATGCGTGAGGAATTTTATCCTAAACTTTATGGCCCTCCCAAAGTACCGCACCTGTTTAAAAAACCTGTTACGCCACTGGTTATTTACGTGTAGTGTATGCAGAGGGCGCGTATTTCGTTACATTAAACGTGTTTTTTTGTTCAAATTCAAAAGTTTTCAGTGGAAAAATCGCACAAATTTAATGAAATAAGCAGTGTAAAGGTGTGCCGAATTCATTACGTGAGTAGTCAGAACGATATTGTGCAATATTTGTGGTCAATTTTCAAAATTACATTCATATTCGTTAAAATGTCAATTTATCGAAGGTGGCCGTGATTCTATTTTGTTTCAATTATTGGCTCGATGGCGTCGCGTAAGTGTCGGTTGTGTGTTTAGCTGTGAATTTGTTAACTTTTATTAATAATTTTGCTTGATCGGCGGTTAATATAATATTGAAAGTGTTGGGCAAGGTCCACCCTAGATCTACATAAAGTTTGCAGGTATGTGGAAACGTTTTTTTTCCTGTAAAATGTTAGAATGAAAATAGCGTCACAGCCGGTATACCATAGCAAGGGTATATAGTTAATTCGTTTGCAACACGTATCGTAAGAAGCATTCAGTTCTTGCGAGTTTTTTAGCCTTTTTGGTTTTTGCTAATCAAAACAAGCTCGGTACACGCTCATTTAACACGTGTTGTAAGTTCCTTTAAATGTTATCTGTGCATATACACAGTGGTGAGCTGTAGGGGGCTCGCGAGAGCCCTTTGTTAAATTATTCCTTAATTTGCGAGCCCCTTGTTCTTCTTGTTAACCATTTTTTCAAGAAAAAATGTATCTTAAAATCATTTTCATTACATACATTTGTAAAGCGACGAAGTCATGCCTATCAATGACGATTAAATTTAGAATAAACCCGTCGCACAATAGAATTTTTTGAATTATGTACAATCACTCGATTATTCACGTTTGAATTTAAAATGACATTTTTTTTCCAACATATAATTAACATTATTTTTTTTGTGTTTATTTAACTATGAGCGAGTTAAGGGGTTAAAAATTTCATAGCTCACCACTGCATATACATATTATATTTTTAAATATAAGTGTCGTTTCTGTACTACTTCTGAGTAGAGTTGCTTTATTTTTTAATATGTTGACATGGCCCAGGACTTCAATAGCCCTTTTTCACTTCTTTCCATCTTGTAAAAATGCTTCTTCCATACCTGGACCTAAAGTTGCGTAAGATCCTTTGTGGATGACCACATATTGGTCAACTTTTTTTTTTCTTGGTGCCTACTTCACTGGAAGCGATTTTCTTTGTAACCCCCTATACATAGCTTATTGGTAACACCTTATATTTTGTAACTGATTTTGACTTGATTTTTTTTTGCAGAGTGTACGATATTCCTGGAGGCCGGTTTTTGCAGGGGTTGTCGTCATCGCAGATGATGTCTTCAGTGCACCACGGTAAGTCCCAGTGTGCGAAGAGGGAAAAGCGATGAGGGTATAGTCGCAAAAGGTTAGTCAAAATCCGTTCGCGACTCGGCATAATTTTTTTATGGTGGCATTTGCTGCTCATAAATTCGATCGTCCGATGTTTTTGCTATTGTCCGACAAGGTGTCCGTCCGGTTGTAACATATTTTTTTTTTGTTTCATGACGTTGGGTAAAAAATAGTTGTTACAATTTTTTTCAACAACTTTATCCACCTTTGTAATTCACGTATTTAACTTAATTGCAAAAAATTTGCTTTTGCAGTCTCTTATCAACACTTAATAATTTTTTTAAATATTTAATCAGCCATTTTTTTAAAATTTTTCATTTAAATGTGGTTGTGCCGAACCTGTCCTCCGTGTTAAATTGTTTTTTATTTTTCTACTCTCTTGCTGAAGTTTCTTTTGGTTTTGTTCCATGTACAAACCTGAAGTACAGTTTAACAACTCTGCAGCAGATGTGTTACTACGATGAGGCAAATAAAATTATTTAGATAAATTCCAAAGTAACTACACACCTTTACGTAAATCGACAACTGTTTTTTTTAAAAATAAAGTACATTCAAAATATTTTTGTAAGAACATTATCTGGTGATGAAATTTACAGAAAATTAAGTTCAAGAAATAATTGAATACGTTGAGAACATAGTTTTTGTTAAATTTAAAAGCCAATTGTTTTTAATTTGGCGAGCCTTATTTGTAAATCCCCTATAATGATTTTCAGTGACTTGACCTCATTTCAAGTTTGTCCGAGTGTTAGCTATGCCAAGTCACAGGAGACAGGTTCTCACATCCTATGAGTTCATTATAATATTTTTTAATAATTATTACCCAACCGTCACGAAACAACTTTTTTTATTGTTCTTCACAGCAATTGCTCGATTAATGTACTTAATAACATGATTTTCTATAACCTTTTTTTCAGGTTTTCAACGATATTTATTAGCTATGTGTGTTAGGGGATTATAACTAAATAAAACTTTGTAGCAAGTTCTATTTATTATAATTCGCAACGATTTTTAATGTTTCGGTTCGGTTCGGTTGTTAGGTTTCATGATAGGGAATGTTAGGTTGATAGGCATGTATTTCTTTTAGCACTTACAACGGTGCTAATCCATGTATGTCGTTGGATTATAATAAATATTACTTTATTACAATTCAGCTGCAATTAGTTTAAGCGATTGTTATCAGAAAATCATGTTATAACACCATTTCAGTAAACGAACACATTGGGTACCAAATATATTGTATAATCCGTATGTAAGTTTGCGTGTTTAATTAATTATCATTTGCCTTGATATTTTGCCTTTTCATTTTTATTTCTAAACATTTTCACAGCTTACATGCAATACTATTCACTTCGGTAACACAAATTTACGTTGTACGTAATTAATAATTACCATTTAAACATTACGTAACAATATTAATTGATGACAGTTACTTTGTTACGTATTTCAATGTGTTATTGTAATATTAAGAAATTTTTATCCCTGGTTAATCGAGTGATTGTTGTTATTTTGTTTGTCTTTTTTTCAGAGCGCTAAAAAACCTTGTCGGTGAAGATATTGTGCATTTATTTTGTAATAATATATTAGCAAAATTATGTGTACATGTTGAATGTTTATCTTCATTTTGCTGTAATCATGAGAAGTCACGTAAAACAGAATTCAAGCTCACCAGAACAAACTTAGTTACATTTTCCTGATGTAACATTTTGTTTTTCAATATTTGTCAGTAAGTCCAATCTGTTATTTTATTTTAATTGATATCAAAGTATTTTGCAAAGTAAGTGTGTTATGAAATATACTGGGTCTTATTCTCGTATGTGTTGTAATCAAATTTCAAGATCAACTAAAATATCTTTTTAAATCTGTTTAAGTTGTAATTAAAGTGAAATCATATTCGTCACTGTTCTAAGGAAATTTTGATAGCTATACAGTGTGTCCAAAAGGAATGGAATATGCTATATATCTCAGTAAATATCCACTTTTGGGGAAAACGTTTTGAATAAAAGTTGTTTGGTATTTAGTTTTCCACCATAAGACAATTTTTTTTTTTTTAAATAACTTAAGCGCAATGAAAACCAATTGAATTTTTTTAAATGACAAGGTTCCCCTATATTATACTCATTTGATAGTTTTTTTCTCTTTTCAATGATGGGGTCACCTTGAAAATTAAGTTTATGCTAAGAGGCCGGAGAATATCGAAAATTTATAAGATCGTATTAGAGATATTACACCGAAATGGTTGGGAATGTTATAAACGGGTTTAAAAACCAAGTTTATCATTGCCAAGCTATAAATGGTTCACAGTTTGAACACTTATTGTAGATTTCGTCAAAAAATTTTAGTTTTTATGATGTTTTTATACTAAACAATTTAAATAATTTGAGAGTATTTAAAGAAATTCAATTGTTTTTCATTGCGCTTTTATTAGAAAAAATTGAATTTTGTCTTATGGTGGAAAACTAAGTAGCAAACAACTTTTATTCTAAAAATTTTTCCCTAAAGTGGATATTTACTGAGATATATAGCATATTACATTCCTTTTGGACACACTGTATAATTAGAATGTAGATGCCATTATGCCTTCATTGCAGTTTCTAAAAGTATTAGACAAAATATTTGCAATAAAATACACAGCCTAATTTGATTCAGCACACATACGTTTAATAATAATTATGATATACTCTCATTATAATTATATCAATTAAAATTGAAAATCAAGTTTAACATTTATTTATTTGTGGACTTTTTCCACTTCAATATCATAAAACTTCCTTAAATTGAGAACGTAAAAATGATACGAGAATGTGGCCTATTTTATCATTTCATTTTAATAATCTTTCTTGAGATTTTTAGTGTGTTGGAACCAAATTATTGCCAAGTCCTGGAAGCTGAAATTTTTATCCTACGAAGTTTACTGCCTGTTTGCAGTTTCATAAATGGTAATTTGAAAAAATTTAATTAACACTGTGTGTTCCAAAAAATGTGCCCCGGCTTATACCACTTGTCCATGTAGTTTAATTTTTTTTAACAAGTGTGTACCTGGGTTCATATTTTTTTTTTTTTAGAGTAAAACTGGTGTTTATAAGAAAATATAATCTGGTAGATTTTTTGCGACACACAGCATTACAATATATACAAATAATTTACCCTTGATACATTTTTATTAACTAAAATAATTGTTATTGCTCGTGTTATCGCCTTTTTCGTACTTTGAATGTTTTGTTATTGTGAGGTTCCTTGTAGAATAATGAAAACAATTAAATTTTGTACTTCCAAAAATTAATGACATACAGCTTTCACAATTATTATACCGTCACCAATTTGAAAACTATTTGAAACTACTTTACTGTAAGTTTTAATTAAATATCTATCGTAATTTTTAAAATGCACTTGGGCACAAATTGAAAATGTCCTTGCATAAGGATAATTGTTTAAGTCCCCAGCAGACAGATTAAAGGATGATAGTAAAAATAATTTTTACAACTTCGGTTAAATCGGATAAACCATTCCTGTAAGATTTGAATAAACATATTACCTAGTATTTTTACAAGAGCTCTTTGTAAAAAGATATGTGATTTTTATTTAAACTGATTGGAAATAAATTATGTGTTGCAGAGTGTCTTTTGCATACATTTTTTATCATCAGTGAAGTCACTTTACGATACCAGTGAAAGGAAAAAAACAAACTTTCATTTTTTATAACAACAATAATTTATTATTATTTTGTTGAACTGAACATAATAAAAATAAACTGAAAAATATAATAGACATATGTGTTTATAAAATGAACAAATAAATAGCCGAATCTTTAATTCAACAGTCTTTAGTACAATAGACACATATTTGCGTTTTTAAGTAACATTTTCACATTTAAATACAACATATTTGTAGGTGTTTCGTGAGTTGTTGCGAGTCCTGCTATGTCTACTCTTTTATGACAAACCCAAAGTTACCAATATTCAAAACTTATATTGTTGAACCTAATAATCCTGTTTTCTGATACAAAGATTTTATTACCAAAGTATAACAATTATTAGTTTGACTTTTAAAGGTCGTGCATGAGCAGTAAAAAGTAAAAATAAACTAAAACAATAACATACAAGCAGACACTATGTGAAAAGTATAAAAGCACAAAAATATTTAGATTTAGCTTGTCATAACGAGAAGGAATAGACATAAGCATGAGCCAGCAACATTTTTTGTTTTGGCCATTGTCTAATTCTAAAACTAAAAACAGTTCAGGATGGCACTAGATAATCCTTAATATTAATGATATTAAATAACAATGTTTTTAAATACAGTGGAACCGTTTGAACAAAACGATAAATGCAGGAACAAAGTAAAAATTTTAATATACATAAATGTTCCCAAAAAATATTTGTACATTAATACATACATACAGGGTTCTCGTTTTGCGGGGGCCACTATGGGGATCTCGTAAACGGGAAGAGTTACGACTTAGGTTAATTTAGGGCAAAGTTGTTTATTTAAACAGAACTTACCTAGCTTTTTTAGTTTTTAGGATATAGGGGAAAAATAAATACAGTGGATGTTTGTTTTTTGCCCGTAACTTTTTCATTTGATGTCGAATTTTATTTCTGTGAAAACTTTTTCGTGGCCACTTTTTGCAAGGAATCAAAATCCCCAATTATATTTTCCATGTAACGTTTCGCTTTTTTTAAACCATCATCAGGTCAATTTTTTCATATGGACGCTATATCTGATTTTAACGCCAATTTGTAGAGCATTTTATTCTGCATTCGACAATGTAAAGCACTTTTTTGAAACAATTGTTGTTAAAAAAGGACAAAGACAATTATTTACCGCCGATTAGGAATTTTTCAAAATAAAATGTTTGTTTTTGCCAGTTTTCACAATTGTTTCAAAAAAGTGCTCAGTGTTATACATTGTCTAATTTAGAATAAAATGCTCTACAAATTGGCTTTAAAATCAGATATAGCGTCCATAAGAAAAAATTGACCTGATAATGGTTTAAAAATAGCGAAACGTCACATGGAAAATTTAATTGGGGATTTTGATTCCTTGCAAAAAGTGGCCATGAAAAAGTTTCAAGAGATATTAAATTCGACATCAAATGAAAAAGTTACGGGCAAAAAACAAAAATCCACTCTTTTACTTTTTCCCATATCTCAAAAACTAAAAAAGCTAGATAAGTTCTGTTTGCGTCAAATTATTAGGCCCTAATTTAACCGAAGTCTTAACTCTTACCGTTTACGCGATCTCCATAGTGGCCCTCGAAAAACGAGAACCCTGTATACACACGTGTGTAATTAAAAACAATTGGTAATTTCTTAATTTTTTAAAATTCTGCATAATCGAATTTTATTGTGTTTGCTGAAATCTATTAAAGAACATAATGAAACACAATTTTTGTGATTAATCGTTATAATAATACAAAAAGAAATGCTACATATTAACTTAAAGTGTGTATTTTATCAATTAATTATCACATGGATTCATACACTCGACTGTATATATAAAACTATGCTGTCCCGGACAGACCGATAGCTTTTGATCGTACAGTCATTCATAAACATTAGTTTTCTGAATTTGGAGCTCTCTCTCTCCATTACCAAATAGTTCAGCAGTAAAAAATATACATTTATAAAACCTGACAAAACTTGTGCAATGTTTAAACAATGATCTACTTGGCATTAAAATTGTAAAATATATAAATTTATTTTATGATGATAATAATCCTAATTGTTGCAAACAAACTTTTGCTGCATCTGCTTTCGCTTGTTTCTTATTCGGACTAGCAATGTTTGGCTTGTACTCGATTCCATTAACGATTACCTGAAATACAATTTTAGTAACATAAATATATTTTTACATTTGAATAAAATTTACAATTATAATATGCGTCGTTTAATGCTATATTAAATATTATTTGACTGATCACCTTTTTGAATATTAAACTGTACAGCTATCGTATTAAATAGGAGTAGTATTTAGAAAAAATAATTTCGTATCTAATGTGTTACGAATAAATTATGTTTCAATATACATATTACATTATTTTTCAACGTTACACCATTTTTTAAATATTTTAAGTTTTATGCAATCCTTATAAACTGGAGAATCATAAAATTATATTCGGAAGGCTCATACAGCAAGTTTAGATTAAACATAAAATATATTCAACATACTATTGACGAATTACATATTTTCTAAGTAAAATATTAATACATTTTATAGACTGATTTTATTGACATCAAAAATAACCCCATACAACACCATAACATAAAAGTTTTTCTCTTTTTAAATCCATTAAAATATACAGAGCAGTCTAGCTGACGGTTAGTTAGGTCGGACGAATATGATTTATTTGGTGAGATAGTAAAAATATAGCTGCAAAACCTCGAACAGGTCTGATTTTAAAACGCTATAATTGAGCAGTTCAGAACATTTATATAACCTTGTAAAATCTTAAAAATTAACAAACCTTAAAGAGGAAGTTCTTTTTGTGATCAGGTCCACATTCGAAGCATAAATTATACTGAGGAGCACCTAATTTTCTTTTAGCGGTATATTCTCCCAGCAATGAAACGGGATGTTTTCCTTCCAATGTTTTTATTGTGATCTTTTGCACTTTTTGCTTTTTCTTCTGCTCTTCATTTGCTACCAAGCCTTTTTTATCCAGCTTAACCTCCAACAATAACGGTTCCAAAGCACCCGTTTTTTCTTTGCCTAAACCTTCACCGGGCCTCCATCCCATTTTTTGTAGAAGATGCATTCCCATACCTCCCGAGACAGGAGCTGCACATTGCAACTGATCCTGCGTAATTAATAATACTATTTCAATACATGAGCGTTTAAATGACTGTATTTTAAAGCAGGTATATTATTAAAGTTGTTTTAAACTGTATAAGTAAATATAAAGTGTTTAAATTGTTTCTTATTTGGAATTTTTAAAGTTCTTCTGGAGTGACACGACAAAATTACCAAACAACTGATTAAAATTATTGTTACACTTCTTACAACTGTATCGGCGGAACATTTTGGTTTCATTTTGAACCAACATTTGATATACAAGTATCATAAAGCCTTCTTTTTCAATTTTGGGATATAGTTCTTCATTTTCAGCGGGTCTTGAAGGAAGTATTTTTTTGTTGTAGTGAAAGATGGAGTCGTTTATAACCATAACCACTGCTCGTGCTTTTATCTTCTTTTGATATATCTTTATCTTCTCAACTTTCTTACACTTGAATTTCACTGTGTGGTTCATTTTCATCAAATAATAAATGAAGTTGATTTATGATGCTTTCATTAGTGAAATTATATTTTTCGAAGCCATCCCAGCAAGAAATTTATATTATAAATAATAAACCCACCTTATCCAATTATAAAATATATATTTACTAACTAGGGAAGGTAACGATATGCTGTCGCTATAATATGATCAAGGCTGTGTTTATTGCATCAAGAACATCAAAACTAAATTTTTTGCAGTTATACGTGCCACTGGCCATTTCCATCGGAAAAATTGGGGAAAAACTGATAAGTTTAATAATAAAAGTAATTTTTGCGAACGCGTTGGCCATGAAACCGTCAAAGGTAAAATCGAAATTCTTCTATTCACCAATGCATGCATCCTTTGCAAGTAAAATGGTGCAAAGTTTTTGAAAAAATCTTTAACAGTTTCGGAGAAAAACGTTAAAAACGAGGCCCTTGTTAAACGCCTATGCAGGTCGCATAGATTCAGTCATACAGATATACCACAACTACTCAAATCATAGCGCTTATGCAGGGGTTTCGTTTTTGACGTTTTTTTCCGGAACCGTTAAAGATTCTTTCAAAAACTTTGCACCATTTTTACTTGCAAAGGATGCACCCATTGGTGAATAGAAGAATTTCGATTTTGTCTCTGACGGTTTCACGACCAACGCGATTGCAAAAATGACCTTTCTATACCAATTTTTCAGTTTTTCCCCTATTTTTCTGAAGAAAATGGCCAGTGGCACGTATAACTCTGCAAAACATTTAGTTTTGATGTCTTTAATGAACAAACGCTGCCTTAATCAAATTCTAGCAACAACGTATCGTGACCCTCCCTTGTAAGGTAAAAAAAATAACCAGTTTGCAAATTGCAAGATTAGTTTGGAAAACAAACCGTAGTTACCAAAGTTCAATGAACACAATATGCAAAAATCTCGACGATACATCGCTTTTACACATACATAGGTAGTAACTATCAAGCTATGCTATTCATTCTCGAAGATAGCTTAACCCAATACTGTTCTTTTCACACATAATCACGCTCGGCGTTTCTGTCAAAACGCCTGTGCCTGACGAAGGGTTTGGCGGTTAATTATGATAGAATTATGGAATAATATGACTCAAAAATGGATAAACCTTAGATTATCTACCCTGGTAATGCTGGCTTTATCCAAGATACTTCGATAAAGCAAGAAAAAAAATGATATGAGCTCTTATTTTATTATTTAAAAGATAAATTTATAAACACTAAGACGGCTATGCAAAAACGTTGTTTCACACTTTCACAGCTTGCTATTTTATTAGAGGCTGTGCATTGGCCAACACTACTTAAACAGTCCTAGGCTTTTTTTTAAGCTTTACCAATACCATTACAACCAGTAATGACTTGGTACTTTCACTGTTATTTTAAAAGCGAATTGGGTTCACTTTGATCTTGGACCTATTTTGTTTTTATTGTACCTTAAAGCCTTAAACTATCTATCTCGACAGATACTTTTTAAAAGTGTCTTTTTGTATAGTATTTAAATAGTTTCAATGTCTTTCCAATACCACAATATGTAAATTTAAGACATCCGGATTAATAAACTTAAAAACTAAGGTGAAAATTATGGTGTAACTTCTAATATGAGTCAATTACTCACATCTTACTTACCATTTTAAACTTCATATGGTACATCATCTCGAAGTCTTCATAACCTGATATTTAGATGAGAGTACCTGAAACAAATTCTCAGGTGATAAGTTTGGTAAACCAAAATCCAGTACCTCGATTTCTGGTTTACAAAACTTTAATTATATGCTATTTCATATCGTAATGTGCAATGTAAGATACAGTTATTATAATTATAAACATAAATTAAAAAATATGTTCCGACTGTAGGTTCTTAAAAGCAAAAATAAATGAATAAAAACAGAAAAATACTTTTAACAAAACTAACGAAAATGTAATTATTGCCATTGTTTGAATCTTTCTATTTATATTACATAGTAAACATTGTTAGAATAGCATATAACAACAGCCACAGATTCCATCTCTAAAATTAAGAAATGGTCTGTGCCTGCATGGATAAATTAGAAAGAATAAATATTCTAATTTAGTCCGTACCTGAAAATTTGTATAAAGTACTCTATTAGTCTTAAATTTACAATAAAACAACTCATATTCCACCAAATGTTTCGGATCCTAAAATGACTTTAGCCGATCAAAACTATATTCTAACTTTAATGCAACATACGTAGTATGTAACAAGATTTGTTCTAAAGAAGTAATACTCTGTCTAGTAGTAATCATTACGAAAGATTATTATTATTAGACTGAAATTTTATGTAAATGACAACTTAATTTCTCCTTGTGCTTTGCTACAACACCTAGATATTAATAAATGCAAGCATGGGCAAAAAATTATCTAGGGGGGCGGACAAAGCTTGCAAACGAAATTGCGCACAACTGATTCCATCAGGAATGCATTAAAATATTTAACGAATTTTTAACTTGACCCTCGTTCATTTGGTCATTAATGGAGTACTCGATTCCAGGGAGGGGCAAGTGCCCTGTTGGCCCTCCCCTGCGGACGCCCATGAATGCAAGTATAATAATGTTGTCATTCTACTTAGTAACAATGAAGATCATGTCGAAAAAACTATTATCATTAAGAAATGCTTAAGAATATTCTTTTGATTTTTAATTTTAGCTTTATAACTGTCGGGGCAGTTATTGTTACTTTACAAAGTGTTATATTAGTTGTTTTATTTAAAAGTTTCTTCATTTAAATAAATATTATATTATGATGACGTAAAGTAACAGTTTTTCTAGTTCACGGAGGTAGCTTGAAATGAAAATTCTTTTCATATATTTGTGGCGATATAAATACCTTTCTAGCCCATGTCTGATACCCTGAAGCTAATTCAGCTTGACTTAAAATTTGAGCGCCAGTGGATCCTGTAAACTGCCCTGGTTGTTGTTTACTTTCAGCCCATGATTGCATCTGTAAAATATAATTTAAATTGTAACAGTATACAGGGTGTTTCGTAAAAAATGCGAAAAAATTCGGGAGGTGATCCCTTATAGAAAATTATAGGGGGGTCTTTTTTATAAATCTTTTTTCTTAGACGTTTTGTTTCGGAGTTACACCCCCTAAAGGGGAGCGGTAAAATTAGGTTTTTATTTTATTTCTCAAATTTGGATAAATGTAGGAGAATGATATTTGGTACATGTTTTATACTTATTGAAAGGTTTCCCATAGTAATATTTTCAATCATCTCCCACCTTCACAGGGGGCTGAAAAGTGCGACCCCTGTTGGTTTTTTAATCAGAACATTTTGGTGGGTTGAAATTTTGCAATTTAATTTTTTTTTGTAACCTTGATCTATTTAGAAACTTTTTTTATTCTTTAACTTTTCTCGTAAAACCTACAGTTTTTGAGTAAGAAATTAAATGCGTGAACATGAACAATCAAATATTCCAATACAAAACGATTCATTTTGGTGGTTACCATGGTTTATGTTCATATTGGGTAGAATTGACGGGTGACAATGTTAAAACGCCTGTCAATTCTACCCAATATGGATATAAACAAACCACGGCAACCACCAAAATAAATAGTTTTTGTTTAGAATATTTAATGGTTCATGTTCACTCATTTAATTACTCAAAAACGGTAGGTTTTACGAAAAAAACTAAGGAATAAAAAAAGTTTCTTAACAAATCAAGCGTTAAAAAATATATATTTAAATTGCAAAATTCTAACCCATCAAAAAGTTCTGATAAAAAAACCAACAGGGGTCGCACTTTTCAGCCCCCTCTGAATCAAGGATAAATAACTCATAAGGTGACAATAGTTAACACAAAACGGTAAATTATTTTGAAAACAACTTTACTTTACATTAAATATTAAAACCTTGGGTTTTCAATTTTAAAAGCAATAATTACTTACTTCTTTTTGAGCTTTGTACATTTCTGTCAGCGCCAGTACATCATGTGGGTTTTCTTGAAGTTTTCGCATTGCTGATAATCGTTGTGAAACTATAGATCCAATATCAATATTTTGCTGAAATAAAAATTTTTACTTTCATTGTAACAAAAAAATTAACCATGAAACTAACATCGGGTTGATTGTGAAAGACTTGCGGACCAGGTGGCACATCAACAGGAGCATTCACAACCGGTGGTGCCTCAACCGGCAATGGTACTGGTTGTGCAAGAACTGTTGCACTAACCTGTACTGGTTTTGGTACAGGCAAAGGAGGTGTTTCTGCTTTCTTTGGTGCAACTGGTATCCATTCGCTTTCAGTTTTTCTATGCTGCTGACCACTGCTAACAGGAAATTGGATACGAAGTTCAGCAGTTCTTTCATGTGCAGTTTTTGTAGGCAGTGGTACAGAATTCTGTAACAACATTTATTTTGGCAAGAACATAGACATTTTAGAAAGATTTTTTTTTTTAATAACTAACGATTTTAAATAATATTTCACACTACCTAAAAATTATACTATGGTAATGAACGATCATCAAATATTATGTTAAAACATTTTAATGATATTTTAATTCAAGTTGTGTTGTAATCCATTTACAGATGTTAAAACTTACTTTAATATTCATGACAATTGATGTTGGACGATCTTTAATTTGAAATGGATGATGAAATGCTTTTTCGGTATCACTTCCGTTTCCTTCGTCTCCTGATAAACTAGATAGTTCACCTAATTCTTCTTTTCTCGACAGGGTTTTGCAAAAGTCAGTCAATTCTTCAATTGTTTTTCCTCCTGCTTTAATTGCAGCTAAAACTTTTTCTTGTGCTTGCGGTCCAAGCGTTAGAGCCGCAGGTAAATTACCCGACTTCATCATCTGAATTGCATTTTTGCGGGCAATTTCCAACAGTTTCTTTTTATCGATATATGCAACGTCATTGTCTCGAGAATCTGATTTATATTTTTTGTCTCTCTCTTTATTAAAATCGCTATAGCCTCTATACCTGTGAAAACGTTTTTCAATATAATCGTATCACTTAACAGTTTTAAAAGAATAAAATCGCAAATAGTGTGATATTTAAGTGAATTCTGGAATTCACTTTGTCACTGCATAATCAATTCCAATGCACTACAGATTTTTGTCACAACGCGTTTTGCAATTTTTTAAATTTTCAGTTATCGGAAGACTAAAAATTAATATTGATTGTGTTTGTATACACAGAATTTTTTTTCTATACAGAAAACCTAAATACATACACTTTTTTACTAAAATAATTAGGGGAGACATTATACAACTTTTAAAATTTTAACATTGAAATTACTATGTTTCGTATCCAATTTTACACCCTGTGTAGGGGTACAACCTGAACAAGTAAAAATATTCAACAAAGCCATTTCTGTTGGCACATACAGGGTGTCCCAAATTCGAGTAAATGCATGGATCTCGCTTATCTTAAGAGCTACGTGGTCGGTTAAATTAGGGCAAAGTTGCGAAATTAGATACTCATCAAATATCTGCAAAGAAAATGTTCATAGCTGTCTTAGTTCAAAAGTTATTCAAGAAAAACTGAAAAAATTGATTTTTGTTTTTTTGCCCTATTTCCTACATTTTTTAAGATATCGACAATCTGGAAGCACTTCTCCATGGCACTTCTTACGCTTCATGTTTTAAAATAGCATAAAATTTCCAACAACGTTTCGTCTCTTCAGAACCATCAACTTCATTTTTTTAAATACGGCGAAAAAAATTAAATCTCATAGTCGGATAGCATTTTGTCTTCTGATTTCAATGATTGACACTTAATATCTAAAATGATAATTTACCACAAAAATTTGAGAAAAACTCATTTTGTCCAATTTTTGAATCAAATGACCTTATACAAAAAACACAATCAAAAACAAAACAATTTTTTTGTTTTTTGTCTTCTGTTAAAACTTTCACTTTGAGATTAATATGATCGTGATGAATTGTATAATTTGCAACCAGCTAGAAATTCTTTGAATTTGTGCTTTTTTTAAATTAAATATGACAATCAACACTTTTTAAGGAATTCGAGAAATGTCACAATATACACAAAATTTTGTTTTCTTATAGCATGCTTTTTAATTTTCAACAGTTTATTCAATGGTTCAATAAAAACAATTACAATATCATATTTGTAACACCTTTTATTTTCCATAATTATTGACAAAAATTATTTTAACTATGCTCCGCAATATACGAAGGGATAGCGAATAAATAAATAAATAAATTATAAATGTACTACCCGAACATAGTGAAAATAAAAATTGCGAGTGAAAGCTTCAATATCAAAGAACTTCTAGTTGGTTGCAAATTATACAATTAATCACAATCATATTAATGTCAAAGTGACAGTTTCAACAAAAAAAAAACAAAAAAATGGGTTTGTTTTCTATTGTGCTTTTTTCTGTATAAGATCAATTCATTCAAATATTGGACAAAATGAGTTTTTCTCAAATTTTTGTGGTAAAATAACATTTTAGATATTAAGTGTCATATATCATTGAAATCAGAAGACAAAATGCTATCCGACTATGAGATTTAATTTTTTTCGCTGTATTTGAAAAAATGAAGTTGATGATGGTTCTGAAGAGACGAAACGTTGTTGGAAATTTTATGTTATTTTAAAATATAAAGCGTAAGAAGTTGCCATGGAGAAGTGCTTCCAGATTGTCGATATCTTAAAAAATGTAGGAAATAAGGAAAAAAAACAAAAATAATTTTTTTCAGTTTTTCTTGAATAACTTTTGAACTAAGACAGCTATGTCAATTTTCTTTGCAGATATTTGATGAGTATCTAATTTCGGAACTTTGCCCTAATTTAACCGACCACGTAGCTCTTAAGATAAGCGAGATCCCCATGCATTTACTCGAATTTGGGACACCCTGTATGTAATGAACTAATAAAACTTGAATGATTGTGACTTTCATGTCTTCACCGATATACTCGATAATATATTTTCATTGATTTCTATAAAGATTACTTACCTGTCTCTCATAAACCATTTGTCATCTCGTTCTCGATCTCGTTGGTAATCATCTCGGGTTTTATAATAATCATCGTCTCTGTAAAATGAATTTTCTTTTTGTCTATAACTTTTTGATTCATAATCCTTATGATAATCTCTATAATCGTCTTTGTCCTTGTATTTGTAATCTTTATGTTTCGATTTAAAGTTTTCCAAATCTTTATATTTACCACCACTTTTGTATGTACTATCTTTGTGTTTACTCTTTTTACTATCTTCTTTCTCTTCACATGTTTTGTCGAGACTAGCACCTTTATCGTGATCTCTTTTGCTTTGAGATTTTATATGTGATTTTTCATGTTTTTCTTTGCTTTGATTTCGATGGGAATGCTTTTTCTTCTTAGGTTTTTGATCATCGTTATTCTTATGTTTGCGTTTTCTCTTTCGTTTTTCTTTTTTTTCCACACTTATATTTAAATCATTATCTTCCAAAGATTCAGAGTCAGAATTATCTATCAATTCTCCATCTTCGTTGGGTTGCTTTTGTTCTTTTTCTTGAACTTCACGTATTGTGGCTTCAAATATTGAACTAAACTTCAAATTTTTTATTGTAATTTTGCCTGTAGAATGTTCTTTGGAATGTTTGCTATTTTCTTTACTTTTCTTTTCCTTATCGGCTGTCTCGCTTTTGTCATTTGTTTTTTGCTTTGTCGCAGGCTCATTTAATGGAGAAGCATCAGCTTTTACTTCCTTTTTGTCTTCTTTTTCAATACCACTAACAACATTTTTGTCAAGTTCAATTTGTTTTTCAGAAGAGTTTTTCTCTTTCTTAATTATACTCTCGGTTACGTCAGGTTCGGAGCTTTCACTAGAGTTACTAAGATTACGTTTACGTTTCTTATCCTTTTTCTTACGTTTCTTGTCTTTGTGTTTATGTTTCTTTTTACTCTTTTTGTGTTTTTTTGAGAATTCTTCTATTTTTTCTTGCTTTATAATTAATGGAGGTTCAGCATCAAAAGTACTAAATAATTCAGATAGGATTTCCATTGATGATTTTAGTGGCATTTCTACCTTAGGTTTTTCATCGTCGCTGGGCATCTTCACTAAACTGAAAATATGCCTATGTAATTAAAAAAGGCAAACTAACGAAAAAAATTTAAAGTAGTAAAGTAGTTAAAAATATGTTCAGTAAATTTAATGGACAAATCTAAAATTGTAACTATTGTGTCAGTTAGATTTGTGAAAATGTGTTGTTACTTACTGTTATTAATAATTTGAAAATACGACAAGAATTAGCATTATAAATAACCATTTGACTATTTGAACAGTGCGTTAAATGTTCATGCAATTAACTTTTTTCTCAAGTTTCTTTAAAAATTAGCAACAAATATCTATATAAAGGATAATGCAAAGTATATTCTACAAACAATAAAACATTTATTTATGAAGTTTGTAGTATATACATTGAATTTAACTTAATTTAATTTTTTTAAGTTCCTGAAATTGCTTTCAAATTTTATACTTCATCTAATAATTTGCCCTCGCACAAGGCTAATACGCCATTCTTTTTCGTAGGATTTTACATTTGAATTTAATTTTTTTAAATTCAAAACCTGTTATTAAGAGGTGGTTGTTTGCAAAATCCAATGAATGAGCCCTTCACTAAGTGACCTGCATACAATTTGTATCAACATTGCTAAATAACTGTCCACTTCTAAAATTTGTTAACCATGAATCTTTTAACTTCGACTTAATAAATACAGTCAAATTTACTTGTAATCATTTAAATATACTAAATGTTAAACTTAAGTAACACATAACACTTTATGTATTACCAAACTTAGATGGCTAAAAAAATTAAACAAATGTTAACAGCCACCTTGCAACAAAATTTCCAGTATTGATGCTAATATTAATTTGCTTATTAATCCACATATTAACATGATGATTTAGAATATCCAGATTTATATATATTGAGTATTAAAAACTGTTTTTTTTAACGTTGTTACAAAATTTATAACCTAACTTTTTCTAGCACATCTATGAAATAGAAAAGTAACTCGCAAAAAATGGAAAAATTAATGAAATAATTATACGTACTTCCTAACTGAAAAAATGCCCTACTAAGCTGTAGAAATTTTTATATTGCGAGGTAATATTAATTATTTACAATCCATAAGTAATTCCATTACAAGGAATCAGTACACATTTAAATTATTCTGTCAAAATTTAGCAATTGTCAATTTCGTAAACTATCCGTGTGTCTTACATTCCACCGGCGATGGCACCGGTGCCACCAAAACAGTCAAAAACTGTCTTACATTCCATCGATTGAAGTGTGGTGGGAAGTTCGCAATGGGAACATCGCGTATGTCTTGTATTATATGGCTGTATTACATTACACAATTTCTTGTACAATTTGCTGTCAAAATTTTTTATACTAAATTGTACAGCTGTTGCCAAGTTAAAACACGTCTTATGTCGTAAACTGACACTTCGCGTATGTCAATTTACGACATTGTAACTTGGCAACAGTTGTACAATCTAGTACACAATTTTTTGACAGCAAATTGTACAAGAAATTGTGTAGTGTAATATAGCCATTACACCGGTGGGGAGTTTTTGGTGCCATCGGCAGCCATTTAATCCACCGAACTTGTGGATTGTGGAAGGGGTAGCAGGCATTATTGTTTACCGTACTCTTAATACGACAACAGGTGGTTAGCTTAAAAACAATCACGGTTTCACCGCTTGCGTCTTAAATTCAACCGCTGTTTTCGAGCAACCATAAATCCACCGGTGAATGACGTCATCAATCAACCACGGTTCAATCGGTTAAATATAAAGTCAGTTTTGATGGCAGCGCTGGCATAGCCGGTGGAATGTAATGGTGCCTGTACACCTGAGAGTAAAGTACTCTCGAGAGTAGCGTCGCCAAGGATACAGCCAATCGCGAGTTACTCTCAGGGGCTGTATCCTTGGCGACGCTACTCTCGAGAGTACTTTACTCTCAGGTGTACAGGCACCATTAGACCGTGTGTGTTATTCAATGGTTTCACCACTTGTGTCAAACATTCAACCGTGTTTTCTGAGCCATCACAAACTCACCGGTGAATGACGTCATACATCACACGACACACTGGTTGTGACCACTGAACAGTTGTGACTAGATGGTTACCTTACGGTGCGATAGTTAACAATATGAGGTTGTTATTTGCAAAAATGCAATCATGTTTATTATTATACTGTTTGAACATATTTTTTTCAACAAAAACTTGAAACAATTACTTTTAATTCCTTTTAAATTTAATTCTACACGTGTTTATTGTCACAGTTACTGAAGCATTAGACACTATATTTTCTAAATTCATACTAATTTGGTTTTTTATAATTTTCGTCAACTTTAAGTAATCATTACCAATGGTTAAGTTACAAACAATGCTGTTATTGTATAATATTAAGTGCTGTAAAATTCAACGGCGGATATTATCTGTTTACGATATTGTTATTATCCGCTAAGGCAATTTAAAAAATTACTCAAATCAACAACCGATATTCATACAGCGTGTGTTTACATTTTATGGCACTTTGTACCGCGTTTTTTGTTTGCATTTTCCAGTTATCCATTGAAAACGATTTGTAAATCAATAATACACTCTACAGAACATCAGTATTTTACACACTGCTGCGGGTGTATAAAGAAATCAGACAAGTTTTGTCAATAAAAGTGTAAACATGATTATGCAATTAGTTACACTGACTTATAAAGTAATATAACTTTATGAGAACGAATATTTTGTTCTAAATATACTGTACTACGTACTATTTACAGGTTCTAATGTAAAAGTATCATGTCAGTGTTAGTCTTTTTCTAAAACCAACAATCCATATTCTATTTTAGAGCCAGATTTAGCGCGTGAACGCAGTGAGCAATTTAGTCACATTTTTAACCTCAGACACAATTTATAAAATACATACTCAAAAGCTTATATACTTTTAAGACGTTATTATTAAAAACAGGTACAATGGACGATAAAATGGATGAAAACGTAAGAGCACCTCTGGAACACAGTGATTCCCAATCAGGGTTAAATAATGCCAGAAAATATTACAGAAATGCCAAACAGAGGTCAGTATCCATTATTTAATAATTTTGAAAATTCAACACCGCATGTAAAATACCGTTTAGCATGTTGAGCAAATCTTGTTAAAGTTATGCAATTCTTTGATTTTTATGACATGTGTGTATTTGTGGTTTCCGTATTTTTCGATTGTGTTGAAAACGTTTTAAGAGCTTTTCACTGTGCCACAATCGCCGGTCAAAAATTTTCAATTTATTATGTATTTTGAAAACTAACCTTACATTGTTACTCTTATTCGTTTAGTCATGAGTAAGATTGTTTTGTTGAATTTCGCGATGACGTCCGTGTGTATGTATGGCAGTATATTATAAAGTGCGTGCGTTTAGTTGATTGTTCAAATAATAAGTAATATACAGGGTGTTAAGGTTATTACTTTAATCTCTAATTACAGAAAACTGTAATATTTAACGAAAACGATTTTGGAAAGTTTTGAATAACGAAATTTAAAGAACAACATTTTCAAAATTCGAACTTATTTTTTTCGAAAACGACCCCTACATTTTTTTTGTGGATTTTAATATCATAGTTTATTTTTCTTAACAAAATGCCGTTTGTTTCAACTCCCCAATTAAACGAAGTTTTATTTTTATATTATCTTAAATATTTTTAATTATGCTGTGGTTGTTTGTATGTTATAAATAAACACTTGCCTTAGCATGTAATATCATTATTAGAACTGTTTTCCCTAAATTTGACTTCCTGGAAGTCATTTTCGTGTGTAGATTTTTTTGGATCAGTTATCAGAATATATTTTGAATATACAGGGTGTCCCACAAGGTATGCCTTTGCTAATTTTTTCATAATTCGAACGTTTAGGACCCAAAAGAAAGGTTTTTAACAAAAAAATATTTTTTTAATGTATCCATTCATGGGGATTTCGTAAACGGTAAGAGATAAGAAGTTGGGCCAAAATGATCTATGATTTAAGAACAATTGTTCTGTAAAGAAAATATTGAAAAAGTTAATAATTTTTGCGCTATTGATAAGAAACAAAACGCGCATCAGGTTTTTAATTTTTGCTTATAAGCTTATAACTTGCTTATTTGAAAGCACACTCAAAATGTTTTTCGACATTATGGGGCACTTTTTTTGCGTAGATTTGAAATTCGTCGATAATCTTTATTCATCTTCTGTTTTTGCTAATTTTTAACATTAACCGTATGTAAAATAAGAAAGTTGATGTTAAAATAACAAGAACAAATGAAGATAGGTAAAATTTATCGACGAGTTTTAAATCTACGCAAAAAAGTGCCCTATAATGTCGAAAAATATTTTCAGTGTTATTTCAAATAAGCAAGTTATAAGCAAAAATCGAAAACCTGATGTGTTTTTTTTTCAATAACGCAAAAATTATTGATTTTTTCGAGTTTTTTGTTTTTGTAAAACAGTTGCTCTTAAATCATAGATCATTTTGACCCATTTAATCTACTTCGTATCTCTTACCGTTTACGAAATCCCCATGCTGTTCACGATAAATGGGACACCCTGTATAAGAATGGATACTTAAATTATTTTTTTTTTGTTAAAATCTTTCTTTTAGGTCCCAAAATTCGATTCATGCAAAAATTAGCAGAGGCATACCTTGTGGGACACCCGGTATATTCAAAATATATTCTGATGTATGGATAAATTTTTTTTCTTTGTAAAACCTTTTTTTTAAGGCCCTAAACATTCGATTTATGCAGAAATTAGCAAAGGCATACCCTGTGTTTGCAATGTGTTGAAACTGATGTATTTAAATTTGTTTATTTAAAAAAAAAATGTATATTATTTATTATTGTTAAAATATTTGTGCAAATTTGCATTCTTTTAGTTGTATATTTTATCTCTTATCACTTCTATGTGTAGTGATCATAGCGCGCATAGTATATAATATCGGTCATGTTATTATACATTCTCAGTTGTGAATGCTGTTCAGAGCATGTTAGTTATAAATGTGTGACCGTGTAATTTAGCTATCACATTGTTTTTAATTTTAAGACGTGTTACCTCTAAGCTCTCTAAAATAATTCGAAATATGCCTGAGATATCTCAGCCAAATTTCGAATCAAAGGCCCCTTTAAGATCTCCTACGAACTCAGAAGAATTGCGGGCAAGACTAAATTCGTCGTCTAAAAAGAATACTTCTAGCATTGTTGCGCAGTCCGAAGTAAACGGTCCGAACATAAAACCAGTTAGATTTGCAACTAATTCCTTTAGTGAAAATGACTTTGAGAGTTTCACGGACGGAATGCCTTCCGTTGAAAATACTTGGATTGATGGCAGAGAATTATCTCACAGGTAAATTCAGCAAACTTTATTTATTATTAGATGTCGAGTTTGGCAGGGCCGGCCTTAGCTATTCAGGCGCACTCGGAATTTTGGCGCCTTTTGTTTTTAAAAGTATGACAAAAATTAACAAATTTGGAGTCATGATTTTTAAATTTTTTGTTATATTGGTAGTGGGGAGAAAAGATACATTTATCGACGCGTGTATCCTACATTAGTCGCAAACTTTTTTACCAGCGAATTTTTTTTAGACAAAAGTTTGATGTCTTTAATTTAACCTAACCTGATCCTTTGTAGCATTGTTGTTTGTTTTACTGTGCAGAACTTAGTGTCTCCCCCCCTGGAGGAATTTTTCGCACCCCCAGTTAATAACCACTGCTTGATAGTTATGAAGTTGACACCGTTATTTCTTTTAAACGTTTCGACCCAAATGTCTTTTCAGTTTAGCAGGTTTTATACTTTCTATCGCTTATTGAGTGAATCCGGAACAAATTCATCAGTAAATATTTTGTTATTATAGGTTTGTTCCAACAAGCGATTTAAAACCAATTAATGGGTTAGTACATGAACTGGTTTATTCGCATGCGTGAACTATGTACTAATAAATGTATTGCCCAGTACTAGCCGTTGTTGGAACGCTTTTACGACTGGCCTAACTTATCGATACTGCGCAGAATCCTGATAGTACATTGTATCATAAATAGCCTTGTTGGAAGAAACCTTATGACAAAAATTCAGCTAATTGATTTTGTCCCGTGTTCGATAATGTTGTGATATTTTAATTTTTTCAAATGTTGACAATACCAAAATGTGTTCACTTGATCTCTAAAGATCTCTACAACAGTGATCTGCAACCCGCGGCCCTCAGTTGTTTAAATGTGACCCTTAGAGATGGTCCAATCAGCTAAATTAAAAATGTTTTTGTTTAACACACTGTATGAATAAATAAAATATTTTTTCAAAGAATCGTGCGTAAGTAGTAATATGTACTTTTCTTAAATACAAAATTTGTAATTAATGAATTTGGTTTTTTGGAGTTTCAGCGCGTACGTATCATTCGATTTTCCCGCTGCAAAAAAAAGGTCACCCATTGCTGCTTTACGCGATCGCCCCTAAAGCCGGCCCTGGGGTCCAGCTAGTAATGTGACCGACTATATTGCGCCACAACGAAGTACGTACATAAAATATGTTGTTTATGTTGGTCTGTATTGCTAAATCGACATCAATACAAATATATTATCGTATGGTTTTCTGTACGATACAAACAGTTTTATAATTATTCGAAAATGTTTGCCTTTAATTTATCAAATCAATATGTACAAGTACTGGCATGTGTGCCATATTAAAGTAAATTAAAGCTAACTAGCTGTTTTAAGTCTTATGCAAGAGTATTTGTTTTTAAGAAGACTTAAAAACTGATAGTAAACAAATATTTTTCCGAAAAATCTTCTTTCTGACGCGACTAGGGGTTGCATTGCAATGGTTTGCCCAATGAAATGTCATGCATACAGACAGTTTTATTAAAAAAATCAAAAATCATTAATTTAAACTGAAAAAATTAAAAAAATCGCGATTTTTTTATTTTTTTGTTTTTTTAAAGAAACTTTTTCCTTTTACAATTTTTTTATTCATTATTTACCCTAAATTATATCTTCTATACAACAGCGTTATTCAAAAAGTATCAACGAATAAAAAAGGTTTTATTAAAAATTTCTCGGAAACTTTTATTCTAGATAAAAGTTGGTGCATGACCTAAAACTAATTTTAAGATGGAAAAATTTATACGATAATGGATTTATCGATTTCAGAAATATTAACAAGAGTAAAGTGGTCTTATTTTAAGAGTTATAAAAACATTCATAGGGAAAGATTGGTAAAAATTCAAAAATACGACTAAAGGTGAAATTTGACGTTAAAATTTCAATTTTTATTTTTGAAGTAATTTTAACATCCAAAAAGTCTGCAACAAATGGAAACGTTTTTTTATTATTGTTGGCTCAAATAATTTTATTCTTGAGAAAAGTTGATGCATGGTCTAAAACTAATTTTAAATTAAAAAACGTTCAATAAAAATTCATATAACACTAGATTTTAACGATTTTAAAAATATTCGGAAGAGTAAAGTGCTCTTATTTTAAGAATTGTAAAAAAGTTTTAAGAAAAAGTTAAGAATTTTAAAATAATATTAAATAAAATATCGTTACTTCTTGATTTTTTTTAACTCTTACAATAAGGGCACTTAATCTTGCGAATATTTTTAAAATCGCTAACAGCTGGTATTGTATGAATTTTTTTCGAGTTTTTTTTTAACTTAAAAGTAAATTTAGACCATTCACCAACTTTTGTCAGTAATAAAATTTTCTGAGAAATCGATAATAAAAAACTGTTCTATTAGTTGCAAACTTTTTGAATGTCGACATTACTATACAATTCGAAAATAAAATTTTAACGTCAAATTTCGTATTGTCATGTTTTTGATTTCCAAACAACTTTTTCGCGTGATTTGTTTTTGTAAGTCTTAAAATAAGGGCACTTTACTTTTACTAATATTTTTAAAATCGTTATTATCTAGTGCGATTTAATTAAGCCAGTGTGAAATATTTCGAAAATCTTGTTAAGAATACTCGTATAGGTCCTTCGGAATATTACATTTTTTTAAATAATACATAGGGTGTTTGTTTTTTTCGATTTATTTAGCTACTTTAAACACGAATAAATCAATTTTCTTTTAAATAGAACACCCTGGATTTTTTTAGATTTTCGTGTAGGGTAGATGATTTAATTGTACCCTGTAACTGGACCCTTATTGGTCAACTACATATCTGTATGTATACTTCACTTAACATTATTTTAATGAGCTCTTGGTTAATAGATGTTTCCGAATTTTGTTCGAATGATTCACACAACTAAAATTGAGTACGATGGCACAGGCACAACAAACAAGATCAGCATTAGTATTGAATAATTTTACATTGGTTTACTTTACAACGTTTCTTTGCACAATATTTTTACACAACAACTCTGACAGCTGAGCATACAATTTAATATAAAATGATCATGCACAAATAAAATTACGATTTGTTTTTGTTCTCCCATTGATTTTTTTATCCGTTTGTATTTCCTCAAATGGTTTTTCACTAAATGAGTTTAATGCTGTAAAGTATCAGAATTAGTATTATTAAACATAAAAAGTTATACATTGCATAACAATTGTCTAAACTTGACCAGATAAGAAAATTGTAGGTGTAGAACAGTGATAGATCAAGTTACAATCTCGTTTCCGGGTTTGGTACCGCGTCTTCTATGATTACGTGACGTTTCGACCATACTGTCTTGGTCTGTTTTAAACGTCGTTAAAAAAGGACCAAGACAGTATGGCCGAAACAGCGCGTAACCAAAGATGTCGCGGTTTCAAACCCGGAAACGAAGATTTTAACAGGGCCAATAGCCACGAAAGTCTCAAGAATAAAATAATGATAGATCAAGTTCTCACATAAAAACACTATTTTGAATGTAAAATTATTTGTTAAATGTGTATAATTAAAGCTAGCAAGGAAAAATAGTTCCTTATCGAGCATAATAAACCATGGCCAATGGTCATTTTTATGAATAATAATCAATTTGTTCGGTTTTTACTTTCTTTAAACGCATAGTAAAATAAATGATCGCTAAAAACAATTTACACGCTATGAGCATTTTTAATATGGTATCTGCATAGTGGAATATAAATTAATTATCGACAAAACATGAATAATTTATAAGCATAAATTAAAAAAACACGGACATAAGGAGTTAACATTTTTGAATTTGATTACAAATCACGGAAAAAAGGTGATTAAAAATATTATTTCGCCTGTAAACATTTCGGACAATATAAATAACTGAATGATTTTAAATTTTGCAAAATGAAAACTTGGTCCGTTAGTTTTTGATGTGTTTATCTTTGTGAATAAGATGCAGTTTTATTTATAATTTAACTAAACGCAAGGTCTCTTTAAATACCTATGCAAATTGTGACATTGCTGCTTCTTAACCCATTAAAATTAAGCACCACAATTCTACTTTAAGAAATTTTTTAATACAAATTGGTTAATTTATGATAGAAAAACACTTAAGTTAAAATTTTGTTTTGCTTTCATTTGTTAACATTTTTGGGACAATGGCGCAATGTGTGATATATTTTTTTTAATATAACAGAAACAAGTTAAGTAATATGTATACACAAAATTTTATTTATTATTTGGTATGAAATGGGGCAAAACAATTGTCATGTAAAGGTACATCACATCTACAGCAAATCCTTTTGTTTCCGCACACTGCACATCGCCTTTGGGTTTTCATAGGTATTATTAGATGGTTGCCAGGATCAAATCCTACACTCAAGCCGACCCTTTCATCTAGTATTTTTGATTCTTTTGGACCTGTCGTTTCACGAGATGTTGAACCTTTTGATAAATAAGCTAGAGTAATTTTTCTTCTAACGTCCAATAGGGAAACGTTTTCCTTCGGATAATCGAAAATTCGTATAATCGAGGTGCGGATAATCGAGATTCTACTGTACATTAAACACACTTTAACTAATAGAAGTCGCGATGTTGGAAATTATTTTGAAATATTGAGAAAAAATCAGGCGTCCCAAATATAGGACAATGGCTGATAATTGATTATTCGTAGTTGGGTTTTTAAACTAAATGTAACACATTCCTATCAGTGCAGTGATAGATTTCGTAGTAAATAATATTGAATGTTTCGGTCATCAACATCGTTGATGTGCTTGCTTACACGTCGGATTCTTAGAACTGGTGTTATTTATGTTTTATCGAGAATTATCAAATGTTTGAAAGTAGTCTAAATAAAGTTTATTTTTGAATTATTATTGAACATGCATAATATTTTGCACCAATCATGATCACTGCTTTTCTCTAGCCGTGTACGAAAACGACAAAACATATCTATTTATCGTTCCAAGATTTTTCAATGTGTTATTTTAAGAACCATTGCGTGATATTGATGTTGCTTAATTTCCAGCACTCGCTTTTGTTAATATTTAATACAAAACCGACTACAAATATCCAAAATAGATTTTATTGTTATAGTTAACTGTAACGGCGATGTACCATGTACCTATAGTATTATCATGAATTTTTTTCTACTCATGTATATGAAAGTTGTCATTTTCTCACTGCCTAGTGCCTACTCAACATGAAAGTTTTACTTTCGTCTCTAGTGGCGAAAATAATGTCAATGTCAAAATCAAATTGTAAAATTTACGATTTTCTTAAACTTTAACTCATAATTGACTAAAATTGCGTTAATATTCTTATCAAATAATTTAATTTTAATGTAGCATTTTATATAAAAGCCTAAGAATGGTACAAAAATTAACATTAAATATATTTCGTTTGCAGATTATAATTTTATTTATGTCAATGTCAGTGTGGTGGTGTCTATGGAAATGAAATGATTAATTAAAACTTTATACATAATAATTGTCATTTGGTTCGTTTACATTAACGTTCGTTCTATGATATAATTTTAATTTCGTAGCATTTACGACTCGAGATGAAATCTTTTTTTTTTCTTTCGTGCGATTTGCTCACTCGCCGCTTTGTGGCTCGTGAACAAATCTCACCTCACGAAAAAAACTGGACTTTCATCTCTTGTTGTAAAATATACTATCCTTTTTTAAATATAGTTGTGGTTTTGTGAATGTTTTTTTTTTTTAAATGTATTATAGAATAACTATTTCAGTAGAAAAATGAAACCCGAAATTAATATTTGTTTGATGTATGATTCTAATCAATTGCTTTTTCTACGTAATTTATTTACCTTTGGTATTTTGGTAGATAAGCGCACTAATATTTTTTATCCCCATATTGAGATTATAGTCAACATATTATATTTTATATCGTTTGTTGCTTTATCATGTAAAAATTAAAAAGAATTGTTTAGTCATGGGTCCTTCTACTGTTGGGTGTAGGACTGTTGAGTTGAGCTGTGTTGTGCTGACCTTTTTCCATGTTTTTCTGTCTTGTGTTAGCTTTTTTATGTCTTTTTATTTGACGTTTCTATCCGCTGCTGCTTTTTTAACCTTGTCTTGCCAGGTTTTTCTCGGTCTACCTATTTTGTTTTTTCCCTGTGATCTTGCTTCATAGGCTTTTCTGGTTAACCTTTCTTCTTTCGTCCTGTAAATGTGAAACAACCATCCCAGCTGTCTTTCTTTTTTCTTTTTTTTTTTTTTTTGTTTCTACTGATTTTATCTTTAATCGTTCTCTAAGTATATGTTTCATTTCTGATTCTATTTTTTTTGGCTTTTCCTTGGATTTTTCTTAGAAATCTTATTTCTGCTGCATTCATTCGGCTACTATTTTCATTTGTGAGTGTCCACGTTTCACTTCTGTATAAAAGTGCCGGAAAAAGTTAATTATGCTTAAATTGAAAAATTAATTAAGAACGTTCGTTATGGACGAATAGGAGGTCGACATTGTTAATCTGCTAATTAAAAATTCAGAAAATGAATGAAATAATACATGTTTGTTGTGTAAGTAGTTGTTATACAGGGTGGTCCACATACAAGGGCCACTATTGGGATCTCGTAAACTGTAAGAGCTACAAAGAAGTTTAAGTTAGACAAATTGTTCCCCTTTCTGTTTAAATTAGACAAATTGTTTCCCTTTCTAAGACCTACTCAGTGATACTTAAATGTTTTAAAAAAGGTGCCTGGCACGCTAGATAAACAAAAATCAAAATGGGCATTTTTAAAAAATCCCTTATAACTTGACTACACTCGATGGCACAAAAATATTTTTGGAGAAAAAGTTATAGATTTTCTCACGCACTGTAAAATGAAATCCTTCATTTGTTTCAATTTTGTTTAACTTCATGGCACTATATCTTCATAGGGCCTTTTTAATGAATTTTAATTGTTTTGAGTCTAAATAGCAAAATAAATACATTAAACCGTGTATTATTAAAAAGAGGAATAAAAGCTCTTCTTCGTGGTCATAGTCAACTATGGTTTCCAATTTAATAAATGCAAGTTTGTAATTTATTTAACCTTTTCGCGCCTAACTTTCAAATGCGGTAACGTTAGGGCGGGTTAACTCGTCTCGAGCACCTCGGGCCGCGTAAAATTTTGGCGAGTATACTCGTCCAGAGCACCAAAAAGGTTAAGAATGTAAACAATATTGAAACAAATGAATGTTTTTTATTTTACGGTGCGTAAAAAATTTACAACTTTTTCCCCAAAAATATTTTTCTGCCATCAAGTGTAACCGAGTTATTAACGATGTAAAAAAAGCCCAATTTGATTTTTGTTTATTGTCTAGCGTGCCATGGAACTATTTTAAAAGATTGAAGAATCACTGAATAGGTCTCACTCAGAAAGGGGAACAATTTGTCTAATTTAAACTTCTTTGTAGCTCTTACAGTTTACGAGATGCCAATGGTGGCTATTCTATGTGGACTAGGGTTTCTTTCCCGGGATCCCGGTCCATTTTAAGCTATTTTATGTTTCCCGGGAAATGCTTTTTGTCCCGGGAATTCCCGGGATTTTAAAAAAGTGTTGTTTTCGTTTATGTTGTGCTAGGATCTTTGTAATACTATCATAACTTATCAGAATTTTATGCTTAAAATGTCTTTACTAACAGTACATTATAGAAAAACTTCAAAATAATTTTTCTCTTTTAGTATGGCGCAAAGAAGCCCGGTCTCCATTACAAAGTTAATATTTTCAAAATACTTTTACAGTTTTATTTTTGTGTACCCTGATAATTCAAAGCAAAATAGCTTATAAATGAAATTTTATTGATAATAACGATGTTTCTTTGCTGCTAGATGCTCTCAAGACAATTTCACCTACATCAATAGAGACTGAGAGAGCATTTTATGCAGCAGGACTTTTTGTTAATAAATTAAGAAAAAGACTAATTGACTGAAGCACAGATCACCTGTGTTTTCTTAAATCACATTACAAAAATTCATTGTAAAAATTATATTATTGTATTCATAAATATGAAATTGCAATAGAAAGGTTATAATTCCCAAATGTATGTTTCTCTCACCAATGTTATTAAATTATTTGTAATAATCATGGAGCAAAATGTATTACTTATATGACTTGGAGTTGTTTTTAAGTAATAAACCGCTCCCTTATTTTTTTGGGTTATTTATTTAAAAATATTGACATAATTTATTACATCCCGGGATCCCGGGAAATCCCGGGACAAAGGCCGATTTCTTCCCGGAATCCCGGGACAAGCAAAATGGTCAAATATGAGAAACCCTAATGTGGACCCACCCTGTCTAATGTGTGTATGAAGCAAAGTTATGTTAATACTTCATTTTACGAACGTAATTGCATAAATTAGCTGAAAAGAACTGCCATTATTCTTTTAATCCATCATGCTTATATAAAAAAATTATATCTATTATTATATTTTGATTAATACAGTAACTAAGTTCCCAAGTGGGTCGTGATGTAATATTATGTGTTAGCAAATGCGTGATTATTGATAATATAGATATTATGATACTTAATTTTACCACACCTGTCAACATTTAAATTTGAAATATGCAGTTACGTCGGTGGATATCCAAGGCTGTATTTATATACTAACCCACCGTATCCCTGTTTACCGTCAAAATTTTATTAATAACACGAAAAATTACAACCGTGAATCTAAATTCTGAAAAAACATCAACTTGATCTATAAATAAGACACCATGTTTACGCATTAAAGCTAAAATAGTTTTTTCAAGAATCATTCCGTTGTACAAGTGTCGGTCTTAAGATGCTAATTTTTATATTCCACAACAAAGGAAGCGGTTATTGTTGGACGACTGGTCAAGTGTAAAATTGTGGGTGTATTGCAGACGACGATTATTTAAAATATACCTCTTGGTCATGCTCAATCCGTTGTAGTTAACAATACACAATTGCATCTGCAATTTTTAAATGTTGTTTAGAACAAAATGGATTTTTTGCAGACTGCATTAAATATTATAATCAATTAGTTGGTTAAAGACTATAACTTTAACCAACATGCGTCTTCTAGCCAACTTTGATGATCGCTGAGTCGTGCCAAATGAGTGAGTTTTGATTTTTTAAATTAAATGATTGCGCTTCGTTCTTTATAAATTGTATGTGTGAACTGTTCATTGCTTCATATTCAAACGTGCTGTGATTAATTTAGTTGATTTCACTGAAGTGTTTTAGTAATAAACAACGCCAACTAGCTCTCGAAGTATACAAAAGTTACTAAAATTCGAAACGTGCTCTAACAATACGGTATTTTATAATGCTGATGTATTATATATGAGCGAACATAAATTGTAAAATGAACGTGTTGAGGTGAGCTTACGTGGCAAAAGATTATTTATTTTTAACGATTTTGAAATGTTGTTAATAGAATGAGTCTTAAATTTCATTTTACATATCGACATTTTTTTGTTGTCTCTGGGCCTTGTTTTAAGTTTTAAGTATGAAGTACTCATAGATTTCATTATAATCCTATCACCGGCATTTTTTTAATGTTGTTTTTTTATGTTACAGAATATTCGTTAACCGAAGTTTACACTTGGAAAATATAAGATTTTATGGATTTGATATGGATTACACTCTTGCAGGTAATAATTTGTTTTGTCTTAAAACATGTGTGGGCATTAAGCGCGCCAATTTCTTAAAAATTTATTGTTTATGTTTAAAATAATTTATTTAAATATTTAAGTGTAATTCTGTAGTGCTAAAAAGCTGTTGTGAAATCTTTTATGTCAAGTTTATTACAATATTATTTGCTTTATATGCCACTTATTGATCCATATACATGGTGATTTATTGGGACCGGGTATTAAAAATATATGAAGAATGAAAAAGGGTATTGATCTGAAATTTTGGTTTATGAAAATATTTTCAAAATGGCGACACTTCCGAAAATACCGGAAGTTGACGTATACTTTCTTATTTCAAATACAATGGTCTTTTTTTATCACATTTTTGGATTTAGCACGTTATTTTAGAGGGACTTTTGATAGCATTCCCTATACCTAAGAGCAGTCGTTTTTAGATTTTTGGACTTTTAAAAAATAATTGATTTTCATCGTGGTGCTTAATATTATCTACCGCCGCTTTTTTTAAAGAGAAAACGATTAAATTTAGACCATGCCTAGAAGAAACCTTGGAGTACATCCTGGAATTTTTGCAATCGATGCATTACTTACAGGGTGTCCAAAATTTGATTTTCTTTTAATACAACTTCAGATCACTAAAACTCGTGTTTTTCAAATGCAATGCCCAATTTATTTTTTCATTTTCTAATGCAAAATTAAATTCTGCATCAATCTGTATTAGCGTTTCCTATACCTATCTGCAATAATTTTCGAGTTATTAAGAATTTGTAATAAAGTTTAGAGAAATTGCAAAATTTCTAAATAGTAGGCCTTTGAAATTACAACAAATGCCAATATTAATAGCCGTCAACCACTTTCATCGCCTTTGTCTGAAGTATTCATGAAAATGGAAAATCAAGAGTATTCAAACACGGATATTTTGAACTTATTTTGTATTCATGAAGAATGTCATCAGATTATTGAAAGAACTTGCCGTGTGTTCAGTGAGAGGTATCCTCATTTAATTGTAATGACCAGACAGAAATTTCAATTAACAGAATCAATTTTTTTTGCAATTTAGAAGAGTATTTTAAATACGGCTGATGTTAAAATAACAAAAACAAATGAAGATGGGTAGAATTTGTTGACGAATTTCAAATCTACGCAAAAAAGTGCTTCAGTAATGTCGAAAAATATTTTGAGTGTGATTTCAAATAAACAAGTTATAAGCAAAAATTAAAAACCTGCTGTGTTTTGTTTTTTTTATCGATAGCGCAAAACTATTAATTGTTTGAATTTTTTCTCATAAAACAGTTGCCCTTAAACCATAGATAACTTTGGCCCACTTAACTCGCTTGGTATCTCTTACCGTTTACGAGATCCCCATGCTGTTCACGATAACTGGGACACCCTGTATATAAAGGTGGACATACATTTTTTTAATCGGTAAAAACGTTTTATTTAGGTCCTAAACATTCGATTGATACAAAAATTAGCAAAGGCATACCTCGTGGCACCCTGTAATTAGGGTTTTGTGTAGACTGTAGAGGGATCGCGAGTAAACTTGAATGGAAATTATTAATTTGATCAAGAACACAAGTGGGTCCAATTTATCGGTGGAGTAGTATGGGTTATGCAAGCCAGCCTATTTCGAAAGATCGCGTGAATGCGATTTCCAAATAACATTTAAATAATTATATGCGAATACTTTTCCATAATAATTGTAATTACATATGAATGAAAATGGATCTATGAGAATATTTTATGGTGATATTGCGCAAATATTGTAAATGCGTTTGAATGAAAATATTTTCTGTTTGATGCACACATATTTGATACATTTGTGGAACAAGATAAACGTAATAAAATTGCGATAAATCATATCTTCATTCGACTAATATTTAAAAGTTGGTAGTTGAAATTAAGCTACAATGCTTTAAGTACGAGTTTTGGACTAAATTTATTTGAAATAATAGCATTAACTGTTTTATTTTAATTTTATACTTGATTTTGTTGATTGTAGATTATACGAACAATGAAGGTCGCTGGTACATATGTAACTTATTTATACAATATTAACATATTTTTGTGTTATACAACTCTTCGTCTCTAATTCGCGATCTTCTGCTTGATTGTGTAACTATCTATAATTAATTTCTGTAAGAGAATACTGCAGGAGTTATAAAAAAACGTTCCTAGTTTTACACCGAATCTGGGCAAATATTATGGCTGTAAAATTTGTTTTCAACAAAAAAAAACATTTTAATTATTTATTTAAAGTAGAGTATATTTTTGTGCTGTTATTTTTCTCATTGTTTATATTTTTGTAGATAGGTAATTATAGCTTGCTGATCGCTTAAAAACACGCTTAGGACCGTATATGGCTCGCGAGATAATTTGTCCATATCTGATCTTTTAGATTAGCAGTAATCCATTATCATTTCATTTTGTGATGCAATAATCTTAAATTGAATATATTACCTCTCCTCTCTTTGTGTAATTTTTTGTTATAAAATCTTTTTTTTTTTTTTTTACAATATAAACAAAAATAGATAGTTTATATTAGACAAATCAGCAGAATTAAACTTTGAGTTAGAAACTCGTGTGGCAAGTGATGTTTCACATTCAACTAAATAATAATTATAAGTGGTGACTTTTTTTTGTTAGATGATTGAGTGGCCTTGGAAATTAACCATTTTGGCCATATCAGTGTTACAATAATTGATTTTCAGTTTAAATGAAATGAGAGGGAAAAGACAGGGTAACACATTTGTCGCCATGGGGTCCGTCATGGCTTTTTTTTAACACACAAAACTGGACCAATCGGAAAACATGGGTTGACATACAAGGGAGAGAGAACATAGGAGAATGATAGCGTATGATTCCGAGTTATATTCTAAGAAATTGTTAAGTGAAGACTTAAAACCTCGCAATGTAAACTTTTGTACACGTTGACACTCGGTGTTTGTGTGTAGTTATTTGTTATATGTATTAACCATAATGACGAAACTTGTTTATTACTGAATTTTAATTGTTTGATTATTTCAGTGATTAATTTATTAATTGTTTCGAAGTATTTCTTGTCTGAATGCAAAACCAGTTATGAAATTTATTTAAATAATTAATACTAAAATCGATGAAGAGATCAAATTCTTGAAACTGGTTGTGCATTTAGACAAAAGATCGTTCTAAACCAAGTGATTTTAATTTAAGCTTATTTATAAAGTAATACTTGTTTAGACAAGGTAAATGTCACGTCACAATATGTGATCTTGCCCTTTGAGAGTGGGACTGTTTACTGCTCTATAGTGTTGTTTTAGCGTAAACAAATATTATTATACGGAACAATCAAAAACTAATACGCACCAGGCACCACAATTAAAAATATTTATCATTTCCAAAAATTAGATTTGTTTACCCGATTTGAATTTTTAGACCAAGATTTGTTTCTTAAGAAGACCCTGACGATGGGTAATTTTTTTGCCGCACGCGATTTTTTTAAAATTTTATATGTTCAAACGTGTTTTAATGCAAAGTTAGATAATGTAGAATACTTCACCCTCATCCAAAACTACAGTTTTACGGCAGAACCTTTTTTGATTTTTTTTTTAAATCAGATCGCCCCTCGCCCCCACGAAATTTAATTTTAATGAAGGTAAAAACTTTCACTAATGGTTTCCATTTAGGTAGAGGAACACACACATCATATATTTAGCAAAATTACGTAAAGTAATAATATAAACATAAAATTCATTTATAGTAACACCATATTTCAGCCTAAAATTCAGTAAAAATAAAACGGAAAAACGTCAGTTTATACTATAAATTTATATTTTTGTTCATTTTTCGAATGGCTCAAAAGTGCTCATGAACCAAAGGCGTACATTACTACGAATTTCTTGAAAAGCACCTTGCCTTGCCTAGACACAACCCCAAATATAATATAAATGATAAAGGATGTATACTTGTCAAATTGCAATAATTATCACACACTTAGACCAGTCGCCTACGACCAATATCACATAACTACTTAAAAAAACTCCCAAAAATAATTGTATTTGCATACAAGTTATGAAAAATCGTCAGTCTGTTTCTGGTGCCCTATGATTTGAGAGTTCTTTTATCACCGTTTGAAACTTTTTTACATCTCCATTTACAAATAATTGGACAAATGTTATTGCTATGCGACGATTGGTTAATATAGGAAGGGATTTATACCTCAAACCAAATGTTCGCAATAGAACGGAAGTGAAAAATCCCTTTTACAATAGTTTAAAACTGCATGGGATTGAATGCCTAAAATAAATTAAATGTTTCATAATTTTATTGAATGGTTGGTATCCTATCATAAATTTTATTACTTGGAATGTATGTCGTTACAAGGGGGCGGGTTTTCGGTGTAGCCAGGTCGACTAGCCCGTTTTACCCTCTAACTTCGATAAGAATTCCTTTTTTAAATGAATTTTTATGAATCAAATAGCGCTAGTGCCGGTACTGATTATTATGTCTATTGATCCTTGATTAACCTCGAGATTTTCATTTTTATCCCATTTGGGTAGACTAAAACTGCCCCCCCTCCCTCCCCCCAGCTACGCCACTGGTTTTAGTCAAACTAAGGAACATTCAAACCAGTAAATATTAATAAAATTATTAAAATCGAAACATTTTTTTACATAATTATGCTTAAAAATCATATTTTGGGTACAAGTTGTATTACAAATAAATCAATGTTTTAATACATTTTGATAAAATAAATTAATACTTTTATTTGTTTTTCTGTTGTTATTATGTTTATAGCAAAACTTTATTTACAAAATATACGAACGCAAATGGAAAAATGTAGTATCTCCGAATGATTTTTTTTTTAAACTGGAATAACATTTTTGGTTTTTTAACCAATTGTTGACTTATCAGTAATGTGTAGGTGTATGAGTTACAAAATTGAAATAAGTTTGCATTTCAAGACGATTTTTTCTTCGTCAAGTTATTTACGGCAATTAGGATTTATTCTCAACATTAATGTCTAAATGTGTGAAATGAACTAGAATCTAGTGTGACTTGAAATTACTGCAATTAAAGCATTGGCCAAAATTGGACGTTATGGAATATATCGAAAGTTTAAGTGTGATAATTTAAATGCAAACAAAATAACACATCGACTTTTGTCCTTACACATACATATATAAAATCAGTTTGTCTTGATTGAACACTTATAAACAGCTGATGGTGACTGTTTACATATTACGTCGTGGTTGTCAAGGCAGCGCGAGATAATAGAATATAAGGCCATTATATAACTTTAGCTGAAACATGTGCATATATTTAAACGTCGAGTTTACAGGTCTAAAAACAAAGATGCAAGCATTCATTGGTCGCATGAGATATCATTGAAAAATTTTAACGTGACGTCATTTACTTATAAAACATTAACGTTAAAATTAATCTTAAAAATTTTTAGTAGAAATATGAAGGCAAGTGCAAAAAAGTGGAATAGAAATAGTGTTTACTTTATGATATTATAAAATAGTGTAATCTCTCACAAGCACGAGGTGCTAGCAAGAAAACCCATTTATTCTTTATATTTTAAGCTGTAAGGATAAAAATATATTTTATTTGTTGGTTTTTAAAGCTTTGTATCAAACAAGGAAAATGTTGTTTAAGGAATCCGTGGATTATTTCAAAGGAAGCTCTAACAGCAGTACCGATTATTTATTTAGGGCGTCTTGTCCATAGCGTACATTCGTTATTATTTGTTTAGAAAGACGATTTTTTTGTGTACGTAGCTAAAACGTAAAACGCTTGTTTTACTTTTCCATATCTATATGTATATGCACTTTGAATAAAAGCACTAATTACCTCACAAATATTTTAGGTGATATGCACATGGAATGTAAAATAGAAATAGCGTGACGATGCAAAATAATGTATACATTTTCCTAATTATGGCGTTTAACAGCTTTTACATGTAGTTTTGTGACCCTCAACTATTTCTATATATAAATTTTGTGTTGCTTTATGAGACTTTAATGTATCGCCGATTTAGCCTTGATGTTCAACTTGCTGTTATCAGAGTAAAACAGTGCAGGGCAAAAAATACTTATCCTTGCGGAGCAGTTTTGAATTTTATTACTTACATGCTACTTCTTGCACTTCTACTATATCCATAAAAATAATTATAAATCTACAAACACAAATTTATGAAAAATTGCTTGAGAACGCCATAAATAAAAACTTGAACGGTTAGGAGTTTCGCGGAACGTGGAACACATTTTGAGAAGCACTGGTTTAATACGTAATTTACTACGAATTACAGATAAGTAACACTTTGTCATTAATTGTTAAGGGACTTAAGCAATTTACATATTCCTGTTTTCTAGTTGGCTTTTTGCTTTTATGATAACACCATGAATCATATCGTGTTAAAAAAATTTGAATAATCGTCTCATCTGATCGTTTGACCACAACAGTTAAAAAAAATAAATCTAAGTTATTGTAGGGTGCTGTTTCAAAAAATATATTTCACGGCAAATTATACTGACTGTAGCACATTATACACGGTTCTCGTTTTTCGAGGGCCACTATGGGAATCTCGTAAACGGTAAAAGAGTTACGACTTCGGTTAAATTGGGGCAAAGTTGTATATTCAGGTGCTTAATAATTTGACGCAAACAGAACTTATCTAGCTTTTTTAGATTTTGAGATGTAGGGGAAAAAGTAAAAACGTGGATTTTTGTTTTTTGCCATAACCTTTTCATTTGATGTCGAATTTCATTTTTATTTAAGTAAATCCCTTTAATAGTAATTTCATGCGGTTCACTTACCTGCTTCCAATGAAAAGGGTCAAAGACAATTATTTATCATGCCGATTAGGAATTTTTCAAAATAAATTATTTGTTTTTGCCATTTTTAACAAAAAATGTTTTAAAAAAAAGTGCCAAGTGTTATACATTGTCGAATTAAGAATAAAATGCTGTAAAAATTGGCGTTAAAATCAGATATAGCGCCAATAAGAAAAAATTGACCTGATGATGGTTGAAAAAAAAAAAGCGAAATGTCGTAAGAAAAATATAATTGGGGATTTTGATTCCTTGCAAAAAGTGGCCTTAATAAGTTTTTACAGAAATGGAGTTCGGCATTAAATGAAAAAGTTACTGGCAAAAAAACAAAAATCCACTTTTTTACTTTTTCCCCTCTCAAAAACTAAAAAAGCTGTTTGCGTCAAATTATTAAGCACCTGAATATACAACTAATTTCACCGAAGTCGTAACTCTTACCGTTTACGAGATCCCCATAGTGGCCCTGGAAAACGAGAACCCTGTATAGGCAATCATTTTTATTTAAAAAACATTTGTTGATCAGAATTACTATTTTTTGAACTATACATTCATTAAAAGTAAGACCAGTTTTTTTGTCAGTTTCATTTGACTGTATTATTAAGTACCGCAATTAATAAGTAGCTATTATATAATTTTCTGTAGATTAGATACTAATAATTTTTTAAGGTATGTAGATATTGAAATGTTTGACTAATATAACCCATATTTGTTTTAAAAGTATAATTGATTTTGATGCTATCGATAAAATAGTTTGTTTTTATGAACAAACCTATTAAAAATTCTATTTAACTTGTAATAAAAATTACTTCATTTTAATTGACGGTGAAAGTGATTAATAAGATTAATTATTGATAAGCAATAGAATTCTTTTTTGCGCAACAACACATTTTCGCAACCAACAAATAAAACAATGACGCCATAAATTTTTATCTGAAACCAAGAAAAATTCTATCGTTTTATTTTGAATAGAAAAAGTGGGTAAAAGTTATTCATTTTTAGTTTAAAAGCTAAATTAATTAGATACACAAACATATAAATAGTAAAACTAGCTACTTATAATAAAGTATATTGTATATAGGTATAATCATGATTATTAAGTTTATAACTTATATTTTTGGCAAATTTACAAATAGCAAACGTAGAACAATGAACAATAACCTTTTAGACTATTCCCTTCTTAAAGTCTAATTATTATGATTTATTTAACCGTGCGTGTTCTGTATGTTACTTAACAGAAACGCTAAAACACCATCTCTAGATTCCAATTTCTTGTATTATTGCGGTTTACGTAATTTTCTTGATGTCCTGTGTTATTGTGTATTTTAAGTACGTTGAGCTTAGTTAATTATTTATTCATTGTCAACAATTTGTCATTCTTGTAATTATTAATCACTTTTATTTCCTATTGGCTACATTCAATTTGTTTTAATACTCTTAAAAGTTGTTTTATCTTTATAAAATTACTTTAAGCTGTTAATTTAAAACTTATGAGCATCGTTATATTACTAACAACTACAAACAAGTGTGTGTTATCTGCGGTTTGATAAAATAACTTACCTACCATTACTATATTTATCAAACCATCTTACTGATATGAAAATAGTACTTAAGCACTATTACAAATTTTAATAAAAGTAAATGAAAATGCAAATTACAGTTGTATTGATACCTGCTTGGGATGTTTCTTGAAAGCAATATAAAAATTAACGTAGTTAAAAAACAAAATTAGCGTTATTTTTATGTGTTAATTGAAGTATAGGTTGTCTAAGCCAGCGGTCGCCAAATTTTTTTGGTCGCGCACTCTTTCTTTAATGTCGCAGGATTAGCGCTCGCCTCAAAGTAAAAAATCATAAAAGTTTTACCACAATTTGCTAAATTATGTTATGGAAATATTCATTTATTAAGAATTATCCCGCGCACCCCAGAAATTATCTCGCGCGCCCCACTTTGGAGACCACTGGTCAATTAGAACTTGAATGAACTAAAATATTCAACCAATACCATTTCTCGGAGAAAATAATTCTAAAGCAGGGAGACAGTGAAGAATTGTTTAAATATTAAATTAAACTTAGGTAACACTTTTGTTTCCATGTCAATATAAACCGACAATGCTTAATACTTAATAGTAAAGGTCAACTGTAATAGAAAAACAGCACATTCAGAGGCGAACTTTGGTCTACCAAAATTAAGCAATTGTCTAGTACACTTGATTTTGTTGAGGAACCCTTAAAATATTAATAGATTTATTTGTTTGTGTTGCATTAAGAGTGCATACAGTATAATACCTTAATTACTAATCAGACTATTTATTGCATGTTGGGTTACGACAATTTTAAGTTAAAATGTGACTATTCTATATTCAAAGGGCACCTATGATTATTAATATAAGCATTCTATTCTTGGGTAGTCCTAATTCAGGAGCCGCATGAAAAGTTGGAACATTAAAATATGGAATGTTCAAATCTGGAAAATGCACCGGTAGAATCATTCAAATCTTAAATCGTTCAACGCTGGAATCATGCAACACTGGAATCGCTTATCACAAGAAAGCTCAAATCTGGAATCCAGAAATTAAGAATTTTTGCTGCCCTCTATATTACAACAGCCAAAGTATGAGATAATTTCAGAAAACCAATACAAAATTTTGCAAAATAATTTGTTTAAACCTTATTTACTGACTAAGCATTATAATTACGCAATTTTTCCCCAATTTGTAGCCCTTCGGTTACATTAACACGATGTTTTTGTCTTGCACTATCACTATACAATAGTTAAATCAAAATCTGTAATTATATCATACTTTGGCTGTTGTAATATAGAGGGCAGCAAAAATTCTTAATTTCTGGATTCCAGATTTGAGCTTTCTTGTGATGAGCGATTCCCGTGTTACATGATTCCAGCGTTGAACGATTCACGATTTGAATGATTCTACCGGTGCATTTTCCAGATTTGAACATTCCATATTTAAATGTTCCAGGTATGAATGGCTTACCCTAATTCAAAGTATTTGTAGGGTGTCATGGTAACTATAATAGTAATAAAAAATCTCTTGGGCTACTTTTTCGAGTCTTATCTTACTAGATTTGCAGTTTTTTCAGTATAGACTAAAATTTACATTTTCATGATTTTGAAAACTGACTGTTACTTCGTTATTTTCAAAAATTTCAGTTATGTAAAGTTTAATTTTCAGAAAGTTAATAATCTCAAATTAACAAAACTGAAAAGAAACATTATGTACAAACCATTTTCTAAATTGTGATAAAATCCATGTTGCAATATTCTTACAGCCTTACATTTATTTTGATACGATGATAGTTAACTGGAGCCTTTTGTCTACAATAAGCATTTTTGATTCCACAGCATACTATAACTAAAATTTTCGCAAACATAACTTTTTTACGAAATCATGGCAAACTTTTGATGATCGAATTTTTACAAAATTGGCCATATCTCATTTATTCTTTGCAACAAATATATAAAACTATATATTTTTGAAAAGCTGAAAAAATACTCTTTCACATAAAGTCATGGCCAATTAAGGTTTCCATTTAAAAAAAAAAGTTTACTCCATACCTCGAAAGTCAAGGTGGCTAAAAAAATTACTTTTGTTTTTAAATTAGGTATAAAAAACCTATATAACATTTTGTTCTAATTTAATAAATAGAGAAGTTATAGCAAATTTTCAAAAATGATAAAATTTCATTTTTCGTCTGTAGTGCCAAAGTGGAACCCGATAGAAAAATCTGATTGCATAGGCGTTATTTTCTCAAAAAAATAGTCCGAGAGGCTGAAATCAGATTTTCACTATCTATTGTGGTAACCGAGATACCCTGTAAAACATTCGAATTTGGTCCATCCTGTACTAAGAGCTTTGAGGATTCCCATTGAGTTTTACTTGTAGTTTCAATTTTTATTGGACTGACTTTGAGCTCATTTGGTTACTATTTTATATAGATGGTTTTTAAATGATTATTTTTATTTATTTGACAAATTTTTTATTCGTAGAATACAAATCTCCTCAATACGAACGTTTGGGATTTAACTTGTTAAAGGAACGGATGGTGTCAATTGGTTATCCACAAGAGATTTTAGAATTCGAGTACGATCCTTCATTCGCTGTGAGGTAAAAAACTTAATCCTATGTAATCCAGAAATAATTTAAACTTAATCTTTGCAGAGGTTTATGGTTTGACACTCATTATGGAAATTTACTTAAAGTCGATGCATATGGAAATATTTTAGTTTGCGTTCATGGCTTTGAATTTTTAAAACAGTAAGTACTTGAAATTTGTTTAATTTAAAATACCGTCAACAACTTTAAAATGCAGCGAACTCTTGCAATAACACATTTTGACTAGAGATTTTATGCAAACTTAAAAATCTTTAGCGCTAAAAACTTAAATTGTTTTTTTTTTATAGTTTTCAATAATTGATTTACGATTTTGCAGCAGTCGTTTCTGCCTGTCAAGTTAAATATTGTCCAATTTAAAATATTATGTTTATATTGGTTTTTAATAAGAGGACGTTGCATTTTAAAATCACCTACATAGTTTTCTTCAAAGTTTGTATTCAGTTCGCAGGTGTACGAACTGTATCCAAATAAATTTCTGACATTGGATGAATCTAGGGTATATGTATTAAATACTTTATTTAACCTCCCAGAAACGTATTTATTAGCCTGTTTAGTAGATTTTTTTACAAATTGTCACCAATATACACATACCAGAACAGGCGTAAAATGTGGTGAATTATTTATGTCTTTTAAATCGATCTTCCAAGTAAGTAGCGTACTTAAAATGATACAACTGGAATTACAAAATTACTTAATTTAGGATATACGTACGGCAGTGGATTGGGTTCATTTACAGGGTGATTTAAAACAAAAAACAATAGAGAATCTAGAAGAGTATGTTAAAAAAGATGAGCGTCTTCCTATGTTTTTATCTCGCCTGCGACAGAGCGGTGCAAAAACTTTTTTACTAACGAACAGTGATTATAATTTTACTGACAAGATTATGACCTATCTCTTCGATTTTCCTGTAGGACCAAAGGTAAAGTAACTTGAGTTACGTGTTTAAATTTTAAACCTTCATTACAAATTTCAAATGGTACGTTTTTAATGTAGCCAGGTGATCTTCATCATAACTGGAAAACGTATTTCGACACCATTGTTGTAGATGCACGCAAACCGTTGTTCTTTGGTGAAGGCACAATATTGAGACAGGTCGATACTAATACTGGTGCATTGAGAGTTGGAATGCATACTGGACCGTTCCAAAAAGAGAATGTTTATTCGGGAGGTAAATCTGTTACAGTTAATCTTAAACAGTGAAAAATTTAATGGTTTTTTTAGGATCATGCGATGTTTTTACTGAACTAATCGGAGCAAAAGGTAAAGATGTGTTGTACGTCGGTGACCACATTTTTGGTGATATTTTAAAGAGTAAAAAAATTAGAGGATGGCGTACATTTTTAATTATACCAGAGCTGGTTCGTGAATTGCACGTGTGGACCGACAGATGTCAACTGTTTGATGAACTGCAAACATTAGATGTGAGGCTAGGGGAAATGTACAAGTATGTACTTGAATTATATTGTTTTTAGCCACGTTTAATGTTATTTTGATTTTATAGGAATTTAGACAGCAGTACGCAGGAAAAACCAGATATATCGTTTTTGAGATTAGCCATTCGAGATGTTACTCATAAAATGGATATGTCGTACGGAATGATGGGTAGTCTGTTTCGGTCGGGTTCTAGACAGACTTTTTTTTCTTCCCAAGTATTTATTACATAGATAATTGTTAGCAAGGTTACTTCATGTTTACATTTTAGGTTGTAAGATATGCCGATCTTTATGCTGCAACACATTTGAACCTCATTTACTATCCATTTTCATACATGTTCCGAGCACCAGCTATGTTATTGCCACACGAGTCTACAGTTGCACATGAACAAAGATTTGTCTTAGAACCACTAAACAGTGCCAGAAACACTAAAGTCCCACTTGGTATTGATGACACTCACGTTGAAAGTAAACGACCTCGTCCTAAAGTAGGTACCCTATGTATACAGCGTGTCCAAAAGGTATGGAATATGCTATATATCTCGGTAAATATCCACTTTAGGGAAAATGTTTTGAATAAAAGTTGTTTGGTACTTAGTTTTCCACCATAAAACAAAATTTAAATATTTTTTTTCCGAATAACAAGCTCAATGAAAAACAATTGACTTTTTTTAAATAGCAAGATACCCCTATATTATACTCATTTGATAGAGAATTTGTTTCTCTTTTCAATGATGGGGTCACCTTAAAAATTAAGTTTATGCTAAGAGGCCGGAGAATATCGAAAATTTAAAAGATCGTATTAGAGAAATTATACCTGATATGGTTGGGAATGGTATAAACGGGTTTAAAAACCGAGTTTATCATTGCCAAGCTGTAAATGGTTCACAGTTTGAACACTTATTGTAGATTTCGTCAAAAAATTTTAGTTCTTATGATTCTTATGTTTTTGTTAGAAATAAATACTAATCAATTAAAAATATTTTTGAGTTTTTCTCAAAAAGTTGCTTATGTAAGGGTACTTAAGTTTGGCATCACTAAAAAAAGAAAAAAAATCTATCAAATGAGTATAATATAGGGGTACCTTGCCATTTAAAAAAAATCAATTGTTTTTCATTGCACTTTTGTTATTCGAAAAAAATATTTAAATTTTGTTTTATGGTGTAAAATTAAGTACCAAACAACTTTTATTCAAAACATTTTTCCTTAATGTAGATATTTACTGAGATATATAGCATATTCCATACCTTTTGGACACACTGTACATATAAATATATTATGCAGTTCATATACACTGTAAAAGCTTAACTGTATATAAGTTGTAACATGTTAATACTATTCATGTCACACTCAGCCAAAGGGGCCAAACAAGCAAGCAGACACCTACCTTTGTCTGTATTAATCAAGTGTTCTATCACACTTACTACAAAGTTAAAAATGGAAAATAAACACTATTCCCAACAATAACATAATCCAAGCCACATAGTCTAAATGATGCAACAATTTTGTGGCAATAATAAAAGGCCGTAGGTCATTTTATACTTATTAAAAACAACTTACAAACATCTATCGAATGTATTGTTTTTATTGTTTAGTTTAAAAACAACAAATAAAGCAAGTGAACTTGTTTGGAATTGAATGAATATCTTGAAGTTTTTATTTAGAAATTAAGAAATTTTGATACTCTATTTAGGGAATAGTGTTTCCTTGTTCTTTTAAATAACAATTTAAAATTTTAATAATAAATTAAATATATTTGAAGTGACACATGAATGCAGTAGTTTTTAAATGAATAGTATATATTACATACAGTGTGTACAAAAAGTAACGTAACAAACAGATAAAAGTTGATTGGTACTTAGTTTTCCACCATAAGACAATTTTTTTTTCGAATAACAAAAGCGCAATGAACAACAATTGATTTTTTTTAAATGACAAGTTACCCCTATATTACACTCATTTGATAGAGATTTTTTTTCTTTTTTCAATGATTGGGTCACCTTAAAAATAAAGTTTATGCTAAGAGGCCGGAGAATATCGAAAATTTAAAAGATCGTATTAGAGAAGAGATGAGCTCTATTACACCTGAAATGGTTGGGAATGTTATTAAAGGGTTTAAAAATCGAGTTTATCATTGCCAAGCTGTAAATGGTTCACAGTTTGAACACTTATTGTAGATTTTGTCAAAAACTTTTAGTTCTTGTGATGTTTTTGTTAGAAGTAAATACTAAACAATTGAAATAATTTGAGAGTATATTTTTGCATTTTTCTCAAAAAGTTGCTTAAGTAAGGGTACTTAAGTTTTGCATCATTGAAAAGAGAAAAAATTCTCTATCAAATAAGTATAATATAGGGGTATCTTGTCTTAAAAAATTCAGTTGTTTTTCATTGCATTTTTTGTTATTCGTAAAAAAATATTTAAATTTTTTCTTATGGTGGAAAACTAAGTACCAAACAATTTTATCCAAAACATTTTTCCTTTAAGTGGATATTTACTGAGATATAGAACATACTCCATACCTTTTGGACACACTGTATATTCTAAATTATTTTCAACTATACACAGTGTTGTTTTTGCGCACTGATAGGTTTTTTTTTTTTTTTTTTTGGTAATAGAACATCCATTATATTTTATATTTTTTAGTTGTAAAATAAAATTCTCTTTCAAAAATATTAAAGGTCTTTTGTATCTAAAATTAGTCATTTTTGAGTTATTTAAGTTTTTATAAAAATATTGATAGGAACAGGAGTCTAAACAAATAATGATATTTCACAACTTTGCTATGTCAGAATGGATTTCTTTTAAACTTTGTTGGACATAGTGATTTCTGACCAGTTAAAATTTTAAAATAATACACAGGATGTTCCTGTGTTTTGTGTTATAAAGTTATTTAATAAAAACTCGCACTGTATAATTAAATGTAATGTTTTAGATTTTAGAACGTGCCCAAAGTCAAATACCACATGTACGTCCAGAAACACCTCGTTCGGTAACACACAATCATGATGAAGACTTTTCCGATGATGAGAGTGATGAAAAATCAGCAGAGAAGAATGGTGGGGAAAAGTCAGATTAAAGTTTTCTTTATAGCAAATATTTACAAATTTTACATTTTAAATATATACTTTTTAGCCTTACAACAGTTCATAAAAACGGCTGTTGTAATTTTGCAGTTAGTTAGGTATGCCTGACATACTTCCTTAATAAAATTCTTGCAATACAAATATTTTGCACAATATCCCTTTAGTCGGTAGCATAAGGAATTGTATGAAATAGTGTCAACTTGTTCGTATGAGCGAGAGGATATTTTACAGTTAAGGAATAACGTAACATAGTTCAGTATATCTTCAACTGCTCAAGTAAACAGCAATGCTGCCAAGTGATATACTGTTTTCCAATTTGAATTCGAAAATGTTTACAAAAAAAAAGTGTAGTTTGTAGTCAACCTTACTCTTTAGTGGGTTCAGCATTTATGAGTATAATATATAATGAAATTATATTGAATTTTAAGCTGTGAATGACAGTTTTGATATAAAATTTTTTAAATATCTATTGAAGTTTGTATTTCTTTGTACATCTTTATTTAATACAATTTGTATGTCGTACTGTATTACCAAATTAATGTTTTTAATAAATTATTTGTGTTTAATGTTCTTACAATAATAATTCTTGTAAATATTCTTCCATTTCTTCATCTCTAGATTTTACTTCTACTGGTTTCAAATTTTCCCAAGGTGACTCGTTTGTAGACTGCACATTTGAATCGTCTGATTTTTCCTCAGTTATTTCTTTTGGAATCGTTGTGCTAGTACTTGGTTCACTTTTAGTATGCCCATGCTTTTCTGAAGAATTTTTGGTGGTCTTGTGATCTCGTTTTCTATGGGTTAAACGTTTAATTTCTCGTTTCTTAGAATGGTAATTTAGTTGTTTCGAACAAGACGGACATAATCCTAAATCAGAAATGAAGCAGTAAGTAATCATTTAGTGCCATGGTTAACACTTGTATACTATTTAGTTATTTAATAGAATTTAGAAATTAATAATAATCATTTTATACATAAAAATTGGTGGTAACAATACTACATATTATTTACATTAAATATAAAACTTACTGATTTTAACAAGCGCATTTTTTTTCTGTGTGCCCTCCTGATAAGCAAAATTAACTTCCCATGTTGTTAAATCATTTTCAACCGGACATATTTTACTTGCACAAATAAACTGGCCCTTTCCTAAAACAACTTCTTGTTCTGTTCTCCATCGTAATGCTACCTTCCAAATTACTTTTTTCAAAATTTGTTAACAATATTTAATAGTCAATTATGGTAATTATTACCTTGTTCTCCTTATATCTACTAAGGTCACAAATACAATATTCTTTAAATAATTTGTCGTAATACTTTTTGGCAAACTGGGCTTCCCAACTGTCTGGTACACTCTCATCCCATAAAAATTTGTGATTTTCCTTGATTACATCCAAGTCGGTACGATCGTTGGCCGAAACTCTTTTAAGAAATTTTGTGTCGCCTTTTCTTTTTAATATATATTCATTTATAACTGCTTTATGGATGTCGTAAGGATTCATATACCTCCATTCGCTTCTAAACGTTGACATCCTTTTTGTTTTGATGTTTTTTGATTTTTAGAAACTCAAAGTGAGGTTAGCACAACATGCCAAACGATGAACGTCAAAAGCGTTCATAACATCCAAACGCAGTAGCGTAGGCAGGATGCGTTCATGGGAGGGTCAATAAACGCAAAAAGAACCGAAGACTTTTTTTTTAGGTCACCACTCTCTTTTTTTAGTTATTTAACAGCAGGATGTTTGATGGTTTCATCATGGAGGGTGTTAATAAACGGCAAAAAGAGACGAGGACCTTTTTTAAGGCCATCAGTCACTTTTTCGTTTTTTAGCACAAAATTTACTGTTCTCCAGCTCTATATCGATTTAGTGCCACCGTATGGGGGAGTCTGATGCCCCATCTTACGCCTCTGTCCAAACGTATTTAAGCATTAGGTCTATTACATGTCTGTTTTAGTCAGCGTCAAGTTTAATGGCGAGCGGTGGGGGTGCGCACTAAACACATTTGGAATTGAACATACCTACTTATTTAGTTGTATAGGTATACCCACCAATGGTTTCAAGGTTCGTGGACCATATTGTAGCGTCTGCTGCGCGAAAACACCCCCACCGCTCGCCATTAGATTTGACGCTGACTATACTTCTCCTTATTCGTATCGTTTTAAAGCAATGAAGAAAGTATTGTGATCGCAAAAATGTTCGAATTCCAGATTTTGACGGATATACACGTTCTGAGGTCCCCTGAACCCATTTTGACTATTTTTGTGATGACGTCCGTGTGTGTGTGTGCAGGCCAAACGTTCAAATTGTCCATTTTTGACTTAAATTATCGATATTAAAGGCTCCACCGACTCGGTAGAGCCTTTAAAAGTATATTACAAACAAACTGCGTGTAAAATATAAAATAACGAAATTGTTATAAAAATTCAATATTTTGGAAATTATTGTTCTCGAAAACGGCTCTTTTTAAAAATTTTAGTGTGTGATAGAGCAGTGTTTCTTAAACTTTTAAACACGCGACCCAAATAATTTTCTAGAAATGAGAGTACGACCCATAAGATAAGGGCGTCTCCATCCCCGCAAGAAAATTTTTGGATAAGTACCTTTAGAAATGTCATTTTAAAACAGAAATTTAAAAGTTTGATTTTTCTTTGTATTTTTATCAAAACAGTTCCATTTCGCGACCCAATAAAAATTTGTACGCGACCCCATTTTGGGTCGCGACCCATAGTTTGAGAAACGCTGTGATAGAGTTTATTTTTCTTAGTAAAATGTCGTTTCTAAACAAATAATGTACAAACAATTAATCCTTGTTTAGTACAATTAAAATTACTGTTTAAAACGTAATTGATTGTGTTCTACAGTGCAGTGGTTTATATTGTAAATTAATTGCGGATGTGTAAGGTTAAATGCTAACCCGTTTATAAGAACTGTTACGATTACTAAGCTAGCACATAATAAGGCGAGGAAGTGTGTTGTACATATTAATGAACTTACAGGTGATGTACCGAGTGGACCAAATTCGAATGTTTTACGGGTTATCTCGGTTACCGTAATAGTTAGCGAAAATCTAATGTCGGTCTCGGGCTATTTTTTTTGAGAAAAGAACGTTCATGAAGTTAGATTTTTGAACATTTTGGCACTACGGACGAAAAATGAAATTTCATAATTTTTCAAAATTTTCTATAACTTCTTTATTTTTTAAAATAGAAGAAAATATTATGAAGGGTTTTTATACCAGACTTTTATGCTTAATTTAAAAACAAAATTAAATTTTTCTAGCGACCTTGACTTTCGAGTTATGAAGTAAACTTATATGTTTTTAAATGGAAACCCTAGTTGACCATGACTTTATATGAAAGAGATTTTTTTTGCGTTTCAAAAATATGTTGTTTAATACATTTGTTGCAAAAAAATGTCCCTGTCAAAGTTTGCCATGATTTCGTAAACAAGTGATGTTTGCAAGTATTAAACAACTAAACGTCATTTTGAAGTAAATTCTGCAGCAGCCGCTGCGTTTTTATCACTTACAATGTAAACTTCTAACATATTTAACTTTTCAAAGTGTTCAAATTTGGTGATGTTCACAGAGGCGTCGAGAGACGTCGTCGGGCCCGGGGAAAAATTTTTCATGGGCCCCAAGTAAAGTATATTATTTGAAAATTTTGTTAATAAAAAACAATTGTGGTATAATATTCGAGCCTCTGTGGACTCCCGGGCCCTTAAATTACTCCCGGGCCCGGGGCTCGGAGACCCCCTGCCCCCCCTCTCATCGGCCCTGGATGTTCACAGTACCACAATAAACAGTGATAAAATACCAAAGAATACACGGATTTGCTAAGAAGTTTAAAAATTGTTTTAAAACCAATTGTAAGATAAAAAAAGTTCAAAAGAAAGTCATAGGGCACTAGATTTTAACGATTTTAGAAACTCTTGCTGGAGGAAAGTGCCCTTATTTTAAGAGTTACAAAAAAAGTTTGTAGAGTAAAGTTGTTAAGAATTTAAAACAATGACCTTCCATGATATTTGACGTTTAATTTCCAATCATTTATTTTATATTTAAAAAATCAAAAAGTCGCTAAAATCTAGTGTCATATCAATTTTTATTGAACTGTTTTTCACTTTAAAATTGGTTTTACGTCATGCACAAACTTAAATCAGGAATAAAATTTTCTGAGAAATCGATAATAAAAAACTTTTCCCTTTTAAAATTACTTTAAAAATAAATATTTGAAGTTAAACGTCAAATTTTATATTTGGTCTAAATTTTGAATTCTAAATAATCTTTAGAAAATTTTCCATTTGTTGTAGAATTTTTGAATGACGCTGTATCTATATAACGTTTGTATTTACATGTTGTAAGTTAAAAATTTGAGTTTTATATTACGGGATATTTTAAAATGATATGAATTGTACGGATAAAATTATCTCTATCTACAGATTTATTCCAATTTTAATGCCAAATTTTATTAAAAATTTAATGAATGTTATGTACTCCTTGCGGAGTCTATTAACGTATTACTTATTTTGTAAATCGGTACGCGCCCATGCATACTAATAAATTTAAACTAGTTAATCGGTATACCACGTACGGTTTTAAACAGGAATTAGAGGAAAAGAAGTAGGCCATTTTTAATATTCCGTGAACAATGCCAAGGAAAATAAGTGGTGTAGGCAGTCTTTTAATTTAGTGTAATGTTGTGAGGCATTAAATAAACATCAATTCATCGATTACATCAAAAATGTTCTTCTTCGTAATCATAGTGTCTCTAATGCTGAAAAGCTTGTCGGGAGAAGAAATTACAAAAGTAAATACTACGCGGATAGCTCGCGATTCCTATTTGAACGCTTACGCAGAGCTTCATAGTGATGGTGTGAATTCAAAAAAAGTTAATACGCATCGGGATGCAACATTTCCTGATAACGGACTAGGAAATGGTTATCCGTATAATTCCTATGCTCCGCAGTATCCTCAGCCTGATTACTATGGACCTCCGAAAGGATCTTATGGGCCACCTGCTGCGCCCAATAACAAGTAATATTTTAACCAATGTTTGCAGTTATATTTTGCAACAATTTTTAGTTTTTAAGCCAATATTATCAGTAGTAATATAACAAGTGCATTGAAAATTAGCGATAATTTTTGGTAAATATGCCCGAATGCAAGTTGAGTTGAAAAAACACGAGTGCACGAGTGATTTTTTCTGATTCAACTTGCATGAGTTAGGAGTTGTCAAAAGTTATAGTTTAATTGCAATGCACGAGTTATATTTTGTCAGAATATTTCCTTCACCTAACAACCTACCTGCCACATTAAATGCATGTTATGACAAATTTTACAAGTACTCTCAGAGTGGTGCTTTAGGGGTGTGGTTTAATCTATATTAAAGTAACGCTACTGGTCGCCGAAATTCGTCAAAAAACTATCAAGACCAAAATATTTAATTTCCTCTCCAAATTTATATTTTTGACCAATCACAAACTCAGATTTCTTAGAAACGACCAATAAACGCATGAAAATCTGTTTATTGCGAAAAGGATATTATCAGTGTATGATTATGATTATTGGTCGTTTCTAGGAAATCTGAGTTTGTTATTGGTCGAAAACGCAAATTTGACAGGAGGATCAACATCTGACAGGGGAGTGTAAAATTATCACCCTGTAATAATGCTCTTATTGGTAGTCTCTAGAAGATTTAAGATTGGTGATTGGTTGAAAACGCAAATTTGACAAGTGAAGAAAATTTTCACAATAACCAATATATTTCACTATTTGCTTGTTTAACGATTAAATTGTTTCATGATAAATTTATAATTGAATATTGATTCTATTCGTGTAGGTGTTTGTTTAAGTCTCTGAGACCATTGGTGTTAAAAATTCGAACTTGTTTCAGTTACGGTCCTCCAGCACCAACCAACTACGGACCTCCATTGGCACCAAGTTATGGCATACCCTATGGAATGTTGAGTATCCTCGATAAACTAAAATTTAAACTCGACCTTATTACCGTGTTCAAGATAATCCTGAAGGTCATTTTGTTTAAAAAATTAGTCAGTTTTATAGCAATAATTTGTTTGTTATTGTTCATACCTTGGCTGAAAGCCAAGAAACATCACCACAATAATAACAACAATAATCATGGCGATACCGACTATGACGAAATGAGAAGTATTAAAGAAACTACACATGTAGGTAGGTAGAGCTTTTTTGAGAAATATGCCGAGCTAATGGCTTTATTAATTTTATTTATTAAATTAATTTTTGTTCACGTTAAATCAGAGCCGTCTTCTAACAAGGGAGGGTGGGAGGGTCACGATATGTTGTCGCTAGAATCTGATTAAGGCTGTGTTTATTGCATCAAGAACATCAAAACTAAATGTTTTGCAGAGTTATAGGTGCCACTGGCCATTTCTTTCGGAAAAATAGGGGATTAACCGAAGAGTTGAATAATAAAGGTAATTTTTGCGATCGCATTGGCCATGAAACCGTCAGAGACAAAATCTAAAGTTTCTTATGTACCAATGAACGCATCCTTTGCAAGTAAAATGGTGCAAAGTTTTTGAAAAGATCTTAAACGGTTCCGGAGAAAACTGCGAAAAACGAGGCCCTTGTAAAAACTGTTTTCCCTATGTTAAACGCCTATGCAAGTCGCATAGATTTAGTTATGCAACTTCTCAAATCGTAGCGCTTTCGCAGGGGTTTCGTTTTTGACGTATTTCTCCGGAGCCGTTTAAGATTTTTTCAAAAACTTTGCACTATTTTACTTGCAAAGGATGCGCATATTGGTAAATAGAAGAATTTCGATTTTATCTCTGACTGTTTCACAGTCAACGCGATCGCAAAAATTACCTTTTATTATTCAACCTTTCAGTTTTTCCACTATTTTTCTGAAGGAAATGGCCAGTGGCACGTATAACTCTGTAAAACATTTAGTTTTGATGTTCTTGATGCAATAAACACAGCCTTGATCAGATTCTAGCGACAACATATCGGGACCTTCCCTGGTAAGGTAGTGTTTACCAAACTTACAACCATCTCGGACCCCTTTTGGGAGTTTAGTTTTTCTCGCATACCCCTTTCGGTCGAAGAAAGGACTAGTTTGGAATAGTTTTAAATATTTCTGTTTTACCTAATTACCTACATTAATTTCTACAGCTAAAAATGCCAAAGTAAAATTTAAAAAACTATTCCGTGTACCCCATGAAGCCCTTTCGCGTATCTCTTGGGGTTCTTAGTTGCATGATCAAATTGTTCTGATCCTAATTTTTTTTTAAATTTGTATTAGAGTAATCTACTTCGGTGTTTTTTTTTCAACAGGTGATAACCGAATCAATAATCTCGCAGTGTTCGCTTGGGAAGCTATAGAAAGATTTTCAAATAAATACGCACATGACAGTAAATGTGATTCAATATATTGTAGGACAACAGCAATTACGAAAAAACTTGATGAACAATTACCTTATGGCGTGTAAGTGTATTAGAAACAATTAACAATCACACGATCTTTTAGCATGTGTTATGATTTCTTTTTGAATGATGTGTTTGCATTTTGAATTCCAGACTGAGGTAATTTCAAGAATTTACTGCACATAGAAAATTAGGAACAAATAAATATTAAAAAACAGTTATTTTAATAATTTTAAATAGTGCAATTGAAACAGCATCTTACTTTTTCGTTTATAAGGTTTTTTACGATTAAATGGTATGGATTAGTAATAATTTTATTTGTTTCAGATTGGCTAAGCTATATGCACAATAATGGTGGGATAGAATTTGCTCAAATATTTATTTTAATAGTGTAAATAAACATACTTTACGATTTACTTGCATATTTATTTACTAAACACTTCCTAGCAGGGCTTCGAACCGGAACTGAACCGAAAATCGAAAACCGGAAAAAACCGTTATTTTTGTCGGAACGGAAACTTATTATAATCATTGATTTTGTTGATTACAACATTATTGAATTATTTATTTTTATATAATTTAGACAGAAATATAAAAAAATGCCTCCACAAAATTTGTGCCGCCCGGAGCGGACCGACCCTCCCCCCTTAGGTACGCTACTGGGGTGCGTAATATACAGGGTGTCCCCGTTATCACCGCGAATATTTTAAGTGGTGATAGAGGACCTTTTTCTAAGAAAAAAATTCAAGTAAAATTTTTTTCCTAAAATCAAATGCTAAGCTGATATCAACACTTACTTGATTTTTTTACACTTCTGCATTTATAAGACTCTGTAGCCGGAAAAATAAATTTTATCGTAAAATACCTTAAATCCTTTTAATAGAGCATGAAATTCTCTACAAAATTAGTTTTATTTATTTTTTGTCTACAGGCAATGGTTTGAGAGTTATAAAGCAGTTTGTACAAAAAATTGAAAAAAATTTACAAAACCAAAGAGCTGCCCGATTGCTAGCGCCGCCCCTGCTTGCTATATTTCGACGCAATAAAAAGAACTAAAAGAAAGATCCCTGTTTATACAAAATCACTCGTTAGACGAAGGATGTTTTTGGTATTATTATTAATGAAAATTAAGATATAACGTAATGCCAATTTCTGTGATCTGTATAATACCACGTTCTACTTTTAAGAATAATTTGCTAAAATATTGCTCAATCGAATATAATTATAAAAGAATTCTGCTTGACGTCATCTGCTGGTAAGAAAAAGCTTTAATTCAAAGTATTCCAGCTACAAACTAAAACAATGTTAAAATGTTGTTTTCAAGAATTTTGAAATGTTTGTTGCTTTAGATGTTGCATATTACAAGAATAAATAATATTCAAAATATATTTATGTATTATGTAGAAGAGAAATGACAAAAATGCGAGATATTACGTAAAAAACTTAAGATATTTTTTTAAACCTCTCACTGTCGTTTAATTTGTGATGTATGGTATGTAAATAATTTACATGTAGATAACACACGGGAGGTCCGATGCTTCTGGGGAAAACCAAAACCCAATTAATGATCACCAGATTATAAACTACTACTCTGTGAATTATACACAAATCTAATTTACATAAACCCGTAGAAGCGACTTTGGCCTCCTTTTTTATTTATACCTACTTTGCGAATAATGAAATAATTTGTCGAGTTCCACTTCTGTTTGCCTGCTGTTTTGGCGATTAATCAAGCATCTGAAATACATATAATGTCGTGATACATTATACAGGGTTCTCGTTTTTCGAGGGTCACTTGGGGATTCCCGTAAACGGTAAAGAGTTACGACTTCGGTTCAGGGCTGCGGAGTCGGGAAAAAAAAAGGTCGACTCCGACTCCGACTCCTGATAATTTTAGTGGACCGACTCCGACCAAATTAAATACTAAGACATTTTATGGTGTGTAATATAGCAAAAAAAAAAACAAACATAAAAAAATTATTTAAAAATTGAGTTTAAACTTTGCGGCAAAGGACCATCTCGCAATTTTTTGTTGTACTCGGAGTCGGAGTCGGTACATTTTTTCCGACTCCGACTCCGACTCCATTGACCAGAAATTTCTCCTAAACTCCGACTCCGACTCCACAGCCCTGCTTCGGTTAAATTAGGGCAAAGTTGTATATTCAGGTGCTTAATAATTTGACGCAAATAGAACTTATGTAGCTTTTTAGTTTTTGAGATATATGGGAAAAAGTAAAAAAATGGATTTTTGTTTTTTGCCCTTAACTTTTTCATTTGATGTCGTATTCAATTTCTGTAAAAGCTTTTCCATGGCCACTTTTTGCAAGGAATCAAAATCCCCAATTATATTTCCCATGCGACGTTTCGCTTTTTTATAACCATCATCAGGTCAATTTTTTGTTATGGACGCTATACCTGATTTTAACGCCAATTTGTAGAGCATTTTATTCTGAATTCGAAAATGTAAAACACTTAGCACGTCTTTGAAACAATTGTTAAAACTGGCAAAAACAAATATTTTATTTTGAAAAATTCCTTATCGGCATGGTAAATACTTACTTGTTTGTCCCTTTTTCCTTGGAAGCAGGTAAGTAAACCATGAAACTATTAAAGGGATTTAATTAAAAATTTAACACGAAACGAAAATAGGTTATACCGTCCATAAGAAAAAAAGCAAAACGTCAAATGGAAAATCGAATTAGGGATTTCGATTCCTTGCAAAACGTGGCCATGAGAAAGTTTTAACAGAAATGAAATTCAACATCAAATGAAAAAGTTACGGACAAAACTCCACTTTTTTACTTTTTCCCTATACCTCAAAAACTAAAAAAGATAGATAAGTTCTGTTTGCGTCAAATTATTAGGCACCTGAATATACAACTTTTCCCTAATTTAACCGAAGTCGTAACTCTTACCGTTTACGAGATCCCCACAGCGGCCCTCGAAAAACGAGAACCCTGTAGACTTGAAGAGTACAAATTTGCTAAATATATTTATTTATTTAGTCATGAGTCCTTCTACTGTTAGGTGTAATACAAAACCAAAAAAGTGTGTAGGATTTAATATGTAAAGTGCATATTATTTAATTTTGTGTGTTACTATAAAAAAAGAGCATATTTCATTTCATTTAGTATATACATCACAAGATATTACTTTCAAATCACAAAAACTCATGTCAACTAATTTTGAATCATAATATAATTTTTGTCTGAAAAGTATCTCTACAATTCCAAATATAATCTATTTTTAAAAACTCCAACTACGAATTTCTGAACAAAAATATGGAATGATTATTATTTATTTAGTCAGGAGTCCTTCTACCGTTAGGTGTAGGACTGTTGAGTTGTGTGATTAGGTAAATAGTAAATGAAACAACAAGATTGTTATGAAAATTATATTTATACAGACAATTCAAAAATGTAGGTACAGAATTGCAAAAAAAGGATTATTTACCAACAATAACATTAATGAGGCTACTGTTAACAATTTTTTTTCAACAAATGCACTAAAGTGCTATTTACACAGAAGAAGTATAATGTACATGAGAGAATCGTGTAGTAAAGCGTACAAAAATATAATTTAACGAAAAAATTATAACTAATCTAAATCTACAAGTAACTGTCATAAGCTAACATCAATGTTACAAAAGTTAACAATTCACTATTAGCACTACCAATATGAATGTAAGGATTTCTTTTGATATTATCTGAAAAACTCACTTATTGACTATTTAATAATTGATTAATTTCATTTATTAAATGCAATAGTAAAATTTAAGGGTGCCTCACAGCTACAAAAGTGTTATTTTAGTTTAAGTTATAACAAGTTTTCAATTCGTTTACAATTTTTAGCGTAACAAACGATTTCGTAAGGAAATGCAAATATCAACGGATGTCAATTACAACACAATTATACTCTAAATTTGGTCCATGACAAGTATAATGCGGTCAACAGGTATTTTACAACAAGTTTGGTATTTACATAATATAGATGTTATCGTTGATCAATTTTTTTAGTACAGGGAACTTTAATGATAAATACCCTGTATTGTACACTAATAAGTTGTGCGTGACTTGATGTGCTGAGCAACAGCTAAGAAATCAATACAAAATTGTATCAGTCTATGGAATTACTAGGGAAGTAGGAAATACTTAGGCCATAAAATAAGCCTCTTAAAATATGCACAGCACTTATGGCAGTAGCCATTTATCACTAACAGATTCAAAGTACATCAGTAACATCTATTAACAAAGATGTTTAACAGTATCATAAAACACGCTTACTGTAACGCATGTCAATATTATATTAAGAATTTGGCACAGCGATTTATCACTTAGTGCCTTTGCTAGGTACTAAGCCACTGACATTATGTTACAGCAACGTAGTCTTGTCTCAGGAAACATCACGATGCTGGTATCGAGCTTTTCGATTCACTCCAAATGTAAACCAAGTACCAACTTTACGACCTAACGAATGGGAATTGTGTGAAGTATGAGAATTTAACTGAAGCGTAGAACCCATATAACCAGAATCCACTTTGTAGTTTTTACCCCCTGCAAAAATTTAAAACACTTAAGTTAACAAATAATTGCAATAAACAATTTTTAATACTTTGAGAGGAAGGTAAATTTGCCCTTTTTAGGTTCAAACTTAATTCTTTATTACTTTACTTTAACTGTGGATACAATGAGAAGGATGATTAATTAAAATCCTTTGAGTTTTTAATTTTTATTTAAGAAGTTAGTAGTTACTTAAAACTTCTTTTGAATTAATTTTTTAATTTTCGTTAGGTAAGTACAGGGTGGTCCAAATTCGACTACCCTGTACACTTTTTTAAAATTAAATTTTGTTTATGTCAACACAGGATAGTTTTTATGAAAAAGTTGTAAAGATAAAAACTATACCTGTATACAAAACTTTAGGATGACCAGCATACTTTGATAAAATATATGCCCACAGAATCAGTACCTACCTAAACAGTAAATTGGGAGTTTTATATCAACAAACTAATACCAAAAACACTCTAGTGAGTGTGTTGTTCATGAAGTTTTGTGTATGTATAACATAATTTTCGATTCTGAACATTTATTCTGCAAACTGTTTGTTGTATATTTTATGGAAGCAGAACTTTAATAGATTAAAATTTCGTTTTTGCTTAACTGTTAAGGCCCATCGAATTTGCAAAAAATTAGCAATCTGTTTAAGATTATATACAAATTAAAAGTAGAAAAAACCCAATTACAAATTGATTTTTTTTGTACTTCTTAGGGCACATTACATAAAACATTCATAAAACGCTTCTTAAACGTTTCATGTTAAAAAACATTGTATAAATCTTACCTCTATGCTTGCGTGGTGGTCGTCTTTGACACTTTGCAGCAATTTTCGCAAGTTGTTTGGCAGATGGAGGAAACTCAAATCGATGACATTTATCTTGGGTCACAAGTTTTCTTTCTTCTGTAAACGCTTGCATCCACCGTTGTTTTTCATTAAAATTTCGACAACAAAATAACAACCACTTATCTCTAACACAACTATATACTCTTATCGCATGTCTCACACCAACACCCGTATGGACATCTGCAACAAAAAAAAGATGCAATTTTTTGCTTAACTAGGTGAGATTTATTTTTACCTTTACCATCAGCTACATCAATCACTTCACTGGTATCCAAATCTATACGACCTTTATAAACATACGTATTTCTTTTTAGGATATCCTGAAAATTATTAAAATTTTTTAGTTAAGAATCAACAGGTGTTGGTATAAAATATTAATTTTGGTATCATAATGCATGATACTATTACAAAATCTGCTTTTAAGGCAGCAAATTATGAAAATTAAATTTATCGTGTTACACTACACTTGAACAAAAGTATTTTATAAACTGTTTCTGGAAATATGTCGACTTTAGCTCACAATTTTCGAAATACAAGTTGTGTACCCACAAACAACTCGTTTACAAAATTATATCTTAACGGAATGCTACATAAATTCTTTTTAAATAAAACATTATTACCTTTTTACAATAGATAAGCTGATGATCGAATAGGAACAATGTTATATTGCTAGTTAAAATACCGCTTTTTACTCGTATAGCTTCACCTTGATGAATTAATTGGGAACTAATTTCAATAAGATCTTCACCCTAAAAATAAAATTACAATATATTAACACTGCAAAAAAATTACAAACTGCAACTGATACACATAGTAGGGGAGACCGGGGATGAAAGTAACATTTTTTGTTTTTATTTAATTTCTCATTGTGTATAACAAGTTTTTTACGTCCAAATTGATTTCATGATAGGTTGGACATTTGTCTTCCTTCCAAGATATTTATTTCATATGTTTCATAGAGCATATGTGAGAATTTTTTTTTCTGTAGTAACATAGCTGTTACTTTCAACCTCAACGTAGGGGCTAAAAGTAACAATGATCGGGGTAAGTTGTAACGGCAAAATAATTAACACAGCTCATAAGTAGTGGGTAAATATATTAGTATTCATCAACAAAATTAATATTTGATTCCAAAATACACATTAGCAAAATGAAAAAATCTTTGGTACAATACAAAATGATAAGTAAACATTATTAATATTCAAAAATGTGAAACAAAAAGATACAACAAATTGAAAAATTCATCCGACTAGTTTTGTATATTCTCATCTATGGAGAAAACCACCAATTATGTGCTAAGAGTGAATATATGCAAGTGAAAACATTGATTGGGGTTGGTTGTAACACTGTTACTTTTGACCCCAAGTGTACACAAAAGAAATTGGAGGGAATCTCCAATTAACCACGATTCCAACGTCAAATTGTAACCATTTATTGCAATGTAAAGTTAACAATTCAACCCAAAGTTTAAATCATTATTTTACAAACTTTGAAAAAGATTTTTTGAAAGAGATTCTTCTAACTGATTGTTGTTGTCAGTTAATGATGTTGCCATTAAATAAGTGTATAACTCACCTCCCAACCTTCTACTCGCTGTTGCCACGCTGCTAGTTTTTCGAGACTTTCCATTCTTCTCTTTCTTTCATTAATAAGGACAGCCACTCCACGCATCGTACTTAAGGCTTCCTTGATATTTTCGTAATCCGGATGTTCTGGTTTGGTATATTTTAAAAGTTCCGCCAGTTGCAAAGGATACTTACATATCCTTTGAACGGGTGTCAACAAATACCCATCTAATGATATTTCAATAAGACCTCTCATCAAGCGACAGGCCTCAAAAAATTTACTATAATTATTAAACTGATATAACTCTTGCAAAGTTGCAGTTGCTAAAGGATGACTATTACAATAATCGGAATACATTTCAAAACCAGCTTTATGCTTAATAAAACAACTCCCCACACAACTTTTATAAGGAGCGTTCCAGTTTATGCACGATTCCAAGTCTTTTAAAAATGCACACTGAAATTTAAGGATTTCTTCTAAATTGATGAAAATTGTGTCTATCTGTTCCGGTATAAACATGTCTTTTCTTTTTCGACACTCGGCAATATAACCTTCGGCAACATCCTGGAGCACTTTAACAAAATATCTTTCGGTATGCACTAATTCCCGCACCACGCTAGTCCGTACTTGATCATTCGATAATAATGATATGCTAGTCCTACGTTTTAACTGAGTTGGTACAGTACGACCCGAGGCCATAGCTGCTAAACAATCTTCCACAGTATCTTCTTGACTTACACGTAGTCTAACAAATGCTGCTGGAAACCAGCCTTCCTTTTCATTCGCAGAACCCCACCACCAATCTCTATTGACAGTTTCTAAAACCTCTACCACATCGCCTGCTCTAAATGCTAATTCTTCAGTTTCTATTGCTACATGATCAAACACTGCTTCAGCTAAAATAACTACATCTTCATCCATTGCTAATTCAAACGATTTTTTCCTTTCTGTTAAAGATGTAACGGATGACTCAGAATCGGACATCATTTCGTCTTCTGATGTTCCTATTCGACCATCGTGTTCATCTTCACTCACAATATTACCACCCGCCATCCTTAAGGCTGTAATAAATTTAAAATTCGTAAAACATAACGAAATTAAACCTGCCCCGAAAATACAGTGCTTCCAAAAAGTATGGAATATGCTATATATCTCAGTAAATATCCACTTTAGGGAAAAATGTTTTGAATAAAATTGTTTGGTACTTAGTTTTCCACCATAAGACAAAATTTAAATTCAATTTTTTGGAATAAAAAAAGCGAAATGAAAAACAATTGAATTTTTTTAAACGACAAATACCCCCTCAAATATTTTACTCATTTGATAAAGAATTTTTTTCTCTTTTCAATGATGCAAAACTTAAGTACCCTTACTTAAGCAACTTTTTGAGAAAAACGCAAAAATATACTCAATTTTGCATCATTGAAAATTCTCTATCAAATGAGTATAATATCTCGTCATTTAAAATAATTCAATTGTTTTTCATTCCACTTTTGTGATTCGAAAAAATAGAATTTAAATTTTGTCTTATGGTGGAAAACTAAGTAGCAAACAACTTTTATTCAAAACATTTTTTAGTTATATAGCATATTCCATACCTTTTGGACTTGGACACACATATTAATTAACTAATAGAGTATAATTTACCTGCAGTTTTGGTTCGCATTAGCGGGGACAGTTTGTCAATATCAATTGGTTGACTGAGAGACCTTCTGAGCTGGCCGCGACGATGTTGAGCACGAAGTTGAACGCCTTCTGGTGCGTCAGGAGGTTTCTTTCGTGGGCAAATTCGTTGTGGTCGCCCTCTAAGTGGTGCCGGAGAAGACATGAGGCGTCGATACGAAGACCGGGGGTCCCAGTTAAATAACCTCTGACCCCCTAAATCCGAATGAGTTCTTCGAACGTGCTGGTGTTTATGGGAACGAGATTGTAATTCGGCCTAAAAATATAAGATAAAAATCAATTAATTTATATGTAAGTTTATACAATTTCATTCACTAAAGTGATGATAATCTTATCAGGAACTAAAGCCGAAAAATATTTTGTGTTTCTGATCGGCACGAAAACGAAAAATTTCGTTTTCATGTTTTACGTTTCCACTCAAAGTTTCGTTTTCGTGAACCAGAATTGAATAACAGTTAATATCGGTTATAACATAACTATATTAACATTAATACGATAGAACACCGATTATTCAAATATTTAATTATCCAGAATATAAATACTTCATGTGTAAATTAACACACTCCGCCTTTAAATAAGAACAAATTTGTTGTTATTTTGTTCTTTTGGTAATCCAGTGATTAAAGTAACATGCTTATTTTAGAGTCCATCTTTAACCTCGTTTCTGTTTCTTTAGCAAAAAATAATTTTTAATTGCAAAATTTCAACCCACCAAAAAGTTCTGATGAAAAAAAACAAAGGGGGTCACACTTTTCAGCCCCCTGTGAAGGTGGGAGATGATTGAAAATGTTACTATGGGAAACCTTTAAATAAGTATAAAACATCTACCGAGAAATAAAATAAAAACCTTATTATTTTACCGCTCCCTTTTAGGGGGTGTAACTCCGAAAGGAGACGTCCAAGGAAATTTTTTTTTATGAAAGACCCCCCTTAATTTTCGATAAGGAATCACCCCCTGATTTATTTTGCAATACTTAAGAAACACCCTGTATAAAAGATGTACGAAGCAAAATCATATTACAAGAAATGGTTTTACATCCTTATGGATATAAAAATAACATCTTTACATCCGTGCAGCAATAGCGCTAACTATAAATTTCGTAGGTTTTTATGCAAGTACATATATTAAATTAGACCAGAAATGTGCGTTTTAGTTTATCAACAAAAAGCGATGTTTTTAAACATTACGAACTATTACAAACGATCAAAACTGTGCAAAGCTTATAAATACGCACCTTATGAATTATGTTTTTGACAAGTCGAAATTTAAATGTCATTCAATATAAAATCTAAGGCATCGGTTTAAATATTTTTGCTTTATTAATGACGTCAATTCCGAAAAGCTCAGTACATTAGTCTTATGGGAATGGGCCCCATCCTATTAGTTTACTATCCTTGTTGTAATAACGCTTATACTGTCACTTCGACGCGAAGTTTATTTTTAATTATTGTCATTTTTATTATTTCTTGGAATGGAAACATAACTAATTTTATAAAATAAATGTTTGATAAAATATAAAGTTTAATTAAAAATAAATTTCGCGTCAAAGTGACAGTATAAGTGAGATTAGGATGGGCCAGGATGGGCAGTTGTCATCGCATAATTCCAAGGCCCTACAGATTTTTATCAAAACGCGTTTTTTAATTTGCTTAATTTTCAGTTATTGGAAAACTAAAAATTAATATTGATTACATTTATATACAGGGTGTCCCAGTTAACTTGAACAGCATGGGGATCTCTTAAACGGTAAGAGATACAGAGTTGGCTAAATGGGTCAAAATGATCTATGATTCAAGAGCAACTATTCTATGAAAAAAAAACTTGAAAAAAATTTACAGTTTTTGGGCTATTCGTAAAAAACAAAAAAATGACGTTTTCGATTTTTGCTTATAACTTGCTTATTTAAAATCATACCCAAAATGTTTTTCGACATTATTAGGACACTTTTTTGCGTAGAATTGAAATTAGTTAATAAATTTTACCTATTTTCATTTGTTTTTGTTATTTTAACATCAACTTTCTTATTTTAAATACGGGTCGTAGTTGGCTATGACACCATTAAAAAGAGATTTTTTTTCTCGTTTCATTGATGTATGGGTTGTTAGGTTTATTTTTAAAAATAAGCAAGTTATAGCAATATTATTGTATTTGTTAAGTTTAATCAAAGCCGCCATTGGAAAACAAAACAAAACATCACATAAATAAACTAGCTGAACTTAATTAAACACAAATAAACCTAAATAATTTAAGAATTTTTCAAATTACATAATAATTTATGTTTTTCCAATTACTGTCACTATTGAATCTAAATTATAACATGCGTTCAAAGTGTAGCTCACTCTCCATGTGCAATACAAATTTGAGATCTGCACATTGTAGGTAATAATGTTTTTCTAACGATATTTCTTTTTATTTGATAAACTTTTGTTAAACTATCCAATCTTAATTTTGTAATTGTGTTCAGCTGTCTTTTTATGATTAGCTGTTTTAAGAACATTTTATCAAGCAGAAAGTAATATGCATAAGAAATAATTGTTATCTACAAAGTGCAGATCTCAAATTTGCATTGCTCATGGAGAGTGGGCTGCACTTTGAACGCATGTTATAATTTAGATTCAATAGTAATAGTAATTGGAAAAACATAAATTATTATGTAATTTGAAAAATATCTTAAATTATTTAGGTTTATTTGTGTTTAATTAAGTACAGCTAGTTTATTTACGTGATGTTTTGTTTTGTTTTCCAATGGCCACTTTGATTAAACTTAACAAATACAATAATATTGCTATAACTTGCTTATTTTTAAAAATAAACCTAACAACCCATACATCAATGAAACGAGAAAAAAAATCTCTTTTTAATGGTGTCATAGCCAACTACGACCCGTATTTAAAATAAGAAAGTTGATGTTAAAATAACAAAAACAAATGAAGATAGGTAAAATTTATTAACTAATTTCAATTCTACGCAAAAAAGTGTCCTAATAATGTCGAAAAATATTTTGGGTATGATTTTAAATAAGCAAGTTATAAGCAAAAATCGAAAACGTCATTTTTTTGTTTTTTACGAATAGCCCAAAAACTGTAAATTTTTTTCAAGTTTTTTTTTCATAGAATAGTTGCTCTTAAATCAGATCATTTTGACCCATTTAACCAACTCTGCATCTCTTACCGTTTACGAGATCCCCATGCTGTTCAAGTTAACTGGGACACCCTGTATACAAGATTTCTTCTCTCTACAAAAAACCTATTTGCACTTTTTTTCTAAAATAGTTAGGGGAGATAATATACGACTTTTAAAATTTTACACCCTGTATATCTAATAATATGCGCTGAGAAAAGTTAAGCTTATTTGTTTCAAGTGCGATATTTTACTACCCCAAGGGAGTCCCCTGCCCTAAGCACAGACGGAAAATTACTGTATGTTTAATGAATAAAATTTAAATAGCAATAAAACTAGTTAAAACAGACAATAGAAATTACTTATTCCGTTTTCAATCTTGAAAGAAAAATAATAATTTCGTTTTGGTTCTTATTAAAATTTCGGTTAATTTCGGTAACCGTTTGTGTTCCGTTCTCAGTCTCTGGTCTTTATACTAAATTAAAATGATGTTTAAAAAGATTTGAAACACATTTCTAAGCAAAAAATATTTTATACTGCATATAAACTACTTGTAAATGCGTAATTCGAACGAACCTTGATACAAAAAACTGCACAATGCAAATGTAATTATGTTCGTGCTGATCTACTGTTCGCGTCACCGGTTTAGAACTTAGAACTATGTTCTGATAAAAAATATCATATGAGTTTCATTTTATTCAGAACGCAAAATTGGAAATTCACTCAACTCACCTCTTATTCGCGCAAAATTGATACGAAATTCACATATCCGAAGCTACAAAATTATCGAACCAAACTCGAAACAAATAGACAGTGCAGTAATCGTGAGAGTAAGGGAAGAGGTACCAATCGGTACGTTCAATTAAATAATAAACGGCTGGTGGTATCTAAACCGTGATTATTGTAGCAGTAACACGAACGCGATTGCGATTATACCATTATAGTAACACAAACAAATCGTAAAGATATGACGACAAAGGCGTATGCAAATGTAAATGAACACCGCGTGATAACTTTAAAGACAAATCGATATGATAAAAAAATGGAGAATCTTTTAATTTCCGTCGTTACTCGTAAGTGTTTTTTCTCCAGTGGCAAATTTAATTATCTTATTCTTGCATTTTAATTTAGGTTTTGCACACTACAGCAAATGTGAGAAAATTTTACTGTCTACTCTTAATAACCGGGTTATATTTTACGAGGTGACATGTTTCTTTTTTGGTTCTACCATAATGTGTATGGTAATACATAACTGTCGGTCGATTGTACGGTAACGTTTCGATTATCAAACGCATAAGGGGTGTGTATATTCTTAAAGGTAGCCATACACGTGGAAATCCTTACGGTTTGGACTGCGCAGTCCAAACCGCGAGGATTTCCTCGTCGCGTGTGGGAAAGTCCTTGAGGCCGGTGGCGAACTGTAGTCCCCGGAATCCCGATCGAAAAACCTTAATGTTTCTACCTGCAGGCCGCAACTGCGCAAGTAAACGCGGCGTGTGTGTGCTGCCGTCAGTCGGCCTTGAGGTTTTGTGAGTTTTCGTTGATGATCGTTGTGGTTGTGGTTGACGTCGTGTTTCGCGAATTTTTAGCAGATTTCATTATAATTTACGAAAATGAACCTTGCCCATGGCAAGTCAACTCATAATAGAAATTAAAAGGATGCCAGGTACGCAAAACTGAAGGAGACTGAGCCAAACGCCACGAATGATAGTGTAATTAGGAAAATGAACAATGTGAGAAGTGCTTTCCGAAAATAAATGAAAAAAATTAAGGAGTCTATGAAGTTAGGTAGTTAGGAGCATCTGCTTACTCTGTGTAAAAGCCAAACTTGTGGCACTTCACACTGTTGATGTAAGCGCAGTGCCGGATTAAGGTTGTCGGTATGATGTGACCAAGGGCCTGCGGAGAAATTATTGTTGAATACTTGAGGTCTTCGTAGCTACTTCCAGTAGTGAAAAACCTCAGTTGCAGTGAGTCTATCGTGGGGAGGAATGGCTTGCCTCTTTACCGTATCTTTTTGCGATATAAGGGGTGACCAAGCAGATGTATGTAGATAAATTTCTTGCTTCATCCTCAAGTAATTATAAAAGTCTTTTGGGAAAATCTTCAATTCTGAAAGAAGATTTGTGTGGGAATACTTCCTCCTCTTCAGCAGCCATTCCCTTGCACTGTACACTTCTACTGTGCGCTTTTTCGTGCGAGTTGACGTGCAATTTGCCGCAATTAGGCAACCGGCAGCCGATAAAATATCGTCATCTGTTGATGCCATGACTTGTAGTCGAGATCTGACTTGAGGATTTTCCGCGCCGTGTGTGTGCGAGGGTTCCGTCGAAAAAATTCTGCAGGCTTTTTCCTTGAGGACTTCCTGAACGTGTATGGTCAGGTTAAGGTTAACACGCGAAAAACAGTTCATTGAGGGAGGACTGTTTAAGTCCAAAAGTATAACTTGCGCTCAATGTGCAATAATGTTCTGGGCTGCGCGCAACGTGCATTCAGATGCGCTTCAGCGGCTTCTTCGGTTAACCAAGGTTTACAAATGAAATCAGGAATTTCTTTAAAAACATCTGTCAATCAATTTTATGTAAAAAACAAGCTTCCATTGAAATATACTAAAAAGAAGAAAATAAACTTTCATAAAAGCTTGTCGCGAGAAGTTCACAGGTATTTAATTCGACGGCAATAGGATTATTTTAATTATTACTTTTAGAGAAAATTATTACGGGGAAAGTCTTGTACATTACTGTAGTTCTAAAATGTCATACTTTACAAGACGCTTGTTCCCAGTTACATGAAAAAATTATTATTTCATTAGAAAGGGTAAAAAATTCCATTTTACGAGCAGTGGCTCGCCGTTGGTATTATTAATCGCCGGGGTGCGAACTCATTTCTGGCGCCCTAAATCCATATTCTTAAAGTCACGGATCAAAAATGTACAATTGGCAACATTCGATAGGCTCCACAGAACATATAGGCTCTATCGAATGTTGCCAATTGTATCGGATAGAGAGTAGAGAGAAGTTAGTGTTATTTGGTTCGCAAGCGTATTATAAATGAAAATTGACATTGTCATTTTACTTTTACATAGTAGTAAACGTAGGTTCGGAGTTCAGAAGCCTGTTGAAATATCGGGAACTTTTCGACATAAATTTCCGCTAGATGGCGATAAGTCTTATTAGAATGAAATTTAGATTGACAGTAAATTTTTAAAATATTATACAGAGCGCTGTTTACGCTTGGTCAAAATAGTGAAACTTTAAACATATAGAAACTAATTTTTCTTTAGATACAACACGCTATATTTTCTTAGTCTCATAGAAAATTTAATTGTCCTTCAAAAACAATAAACCTGTTTTATAACTAAAATTGATATTTTCCGAGATATCGCGATTTTTCATCAAATCTGGAACATACGATAACGGTCAGATACAAAATTTTATTGTTAATATCTTCAATAATATCTGTCTGTTTCCATACTTTTGCGCAGCACTGTATGTTATGTTTACAAGTAATTTTGATTTTGTTGAATTTATGTGAATTATGTTTATGTTTTTGGTTTTTGATATTTTTTTAAACCCTTTATCTCATATTTTTCCTGTTCCAATTTCAACTAAATAAAGAAAGTGAGTTGGCGATTTTGGGCTACATCGGCGTCTGTTGGCGATTTTGGCTACTTAAGCGCGCTTTTTTGGCGATTCAAGCAACAATTCTTCTGGCCACCCTGAGTGCAAGTGCTATTCCTTTTGTTCAGCTTGTATCGTATTAAAGCAAATAAGTTTTAAGGAAAACCCCGCTGCATTCCTTCGGCCTTCTTTCGCTTTTGCATAAAAACATTATAAAGGCACAATTTTATCTCGTTGCCCCCTGATTGATCGCGCCCGGGTGCAAAGCACCCCCTTTTTACGAGTGCTATAATTATAACTATGTATAAAATATGTATCTATGTATGAGTTGTTGCAACATAAAATGCAACTTTTTTCAACAATTGTTTTATTCTTAAGAATATGCGAATATATTTTTGAATTTTCCGAGCTCATTACTGTCTAAATGTGCACATAATAAACGAAATTAGCGATTTTAGTAATTCAATTACATGGCTGCCTGTCGCTTTTAATTTAGCAAATTTACCATTATGGATTACGAGTTAATACATACTAACGAACCTGTTAAGTAAGAGGCATATGATCCATTTACAGTAGTTGCACTAAACACTAAACGAGGGTAGGGTTGTGTTCTACACTATACACTCTAATTTAATAACACAAATTTAGTTACGAAACAAAACGCTTTGGAAAATTACAAGCACGGTTAAAGTTTATTACCGGGGACTAGAGCACTACCCTGCTGAAGACATCTCTACAATATCCCACATGGCACAGCACCTGCTGTAAGCGTACCATTTCTATCACAACAAAGCTCTGTCAGCTATTGTTCGGGCTATTGGTTTCCGTTTAGCAAACAAAATGGGAAACCAGACAACTAATCTCGACGTCAACGCCTTCGAAATATCTATATCGCGCAATTACGGAAATATAGTAATATGCAGGCAGTTACAGTTAGTTACATGTTGAAATGTTAATTTAATTGTTATTTATTTCAAATTGCATTGTTTCGAGGTTGATAGATGCACTATATTTGCTATGCTTGCAACATTGCACATACGAATCCATATTTTTTTAGCAAACCGTGGCTATATTTAAAAATTCCAAGCAAGTGAAACTATGGAACATGTTTCATATTGCAGAGTCGAATATCTGTTTTAAATGCGATTAGTTTACCAGAAGTCATTACTGAATATATTTTCATAATTTGCATTCCTATTCTAAATCATGTCAAAAACCGGTTAAATCCCAGTTTAAAAGTTAAATCGTTTTTTTTTAATGAAAAAACTGGTTTTTAGGCAAAAACCGTTATAAACATATTCTCGATTTTCGGTTAACCGTTAACCAAATTTTTTTCGGTTTCGAGCTATGCTTTTAAGGAATAAAAAACAAGACGTTATAATACACATATTTTTTATTTTTACGTTCACAAAACTATTTTTAATTCAATGATAATTATTAAATGAAGAATCCTAATACCTAACAACAAAATTATTTAATAACGGCTTTGGTCTTTAAATTTATATCTATTGAAATCCCAAAATTTAGCTAATTCTATGCCACACAAACCTTTGTTTTCAAGATGGATAAATGTGTTGATACGAATATTAAGCATCTTTAATTAATTAAGATAATTAAGTTGCAAACAATGTTTTACTTAATTCCTGTTTTAATGTCCAATGAGCAACTGAAAAGTATAGATCCATTTAATTTCTTATTTTATGACAAAATTACATTATTAATTCCAATCGTTGCTATTAAATTGATGTAGACAAATAATTACAATGCCCATTTTCTTAAACACTCTGAACACGCAAGAAAAAAATAAAATGTGTACAACTGCCTATGATCTCCATGCAAACTATCTAAAATCTGGAGGTCGCAGCCTAGTGGCAAGCGAAACTCGACCGTATATACAATAGAAACTTGTCCAGCACCTATTAGTCCCTATGTAGATCCGCCCCTGTCACGAAGCATATATTTTAAAATCTAAAAACTGATAAAGACTATTGACTATAATATTATTGCTCCGTTACTCATTTCGTGTATTACATTACTCGCGTATTAGATAATTTTTAAAGACAAAGATAACTTCAATGAATCTATTTAGAAAGAAATTGTACTTCGAAATTTAAGTTTATAATATATTTATGTAAAAAAAAAACACAATTGGAATAAATGAACTAACGTATGTACACCAGTTTTGGAATTTATTTTATAACGTGCGTTAAATAAAGTGATGCATAACTGACCTTGAACTTATCAATGAGTATTTGGTTGAGGAGGTCAGAATGAGGTCTAGAGGTCTTGCCACTTGGTTGTGCCCGACGACGAACTGCAGGCGGGCTGTCCAGTTCATCACCTGGCGGGTCGGTGTCGTGCGATTCCGAGCTGTCGCCACCTGCTCCTCCACAACCGGACACCATCTGCAAGAACACAGTCAAGTTTAATAAAGACGAAACACAATAACGTCAACTAATTCAGCACAAAAGAATGTCAGTTTTTAAGCTTTTGACATCCTAACAAGGTCCAAAAAAATGGGATATAGGTACATGTAAATATTACGCCCTTTGTTAAGTTTGTTTTAATCAAATAAACTTTTACACAATTAAACAAAATCTATTTAAAAAATGGACATATAAATGATATTATTTTAAGAGCTACAAAGAGTTACATTAGGTGTATTATATTTAACTAAGCTATTAAGTTACGTAGGGGTAACATTATAAAGAATGTAATGTGATTCATTTATAACATCGTTTGCTCTTAATTAAGTTCGCCGTCGGTCGCCGATAAAAACGAAATTGTCAGTAACGGTTTAACACATATCGGAATCTTTTTGTTTTTAAATTAACCAATAAAATCTGTATTAAAAACCTTGATAACATTTTGTTCTATTTTAATAAATAAAGACATTATGGTAAATTTTCAAAAATGAATTTAATTTTTTGTCTGGTGCCAAAATGGAAAGCGATACAAAAAAATCTGATTACACAGGTGTTCTTTTTTCAAAAAATAGCCCAGAAGACCGATATCAGATTTTCGCTAACTATTACGGTAACCGAGATACCTCGTAAAACGTTAGAATTTGGTCCACCCTGTACATCTCAAACAAAACCCTTAACGTGTAACATTTCTAGTTTAAGAAACTGAACTTTGCAATTTGTCACAAAATATTTAGAAAAGCAGGTGTCGTATATAAATAAGTAATTGCACACAGCAGACCGGTTTTAAAGTTACTGAATTTAAAGAAGTAATTTAGAATAAAAGCTTTTTAAAACGAATAATAAGAAGTATTTTATTTTGCAAGTAACATTTTGATGCGTTTGCAAACGGTAACACTTTTATTTTTAGTTAAAAAAATAAATATATAAAGACTTAATTAACAGAACAGGGTTAGTAAAAACACTGTTTGCGCAAATACTTTTTGTGAAGCTCGCTAGACAGAACATGATTTAATTAGTAAATTCATCTATTAGGAGACACTCAACTCCAACACGTGCGTAATTAATTGTTTTCGTCCTATGTACGTTATCAATTTTTTTTTTAAGTTGTTTAAGTTTAAACTCTTTCGGAAACATTTAAAATGTGTATAGAAGCACGGTACTTGAAAAAAAGAATGTAAATTCAGTTCACGATGTTCGAATAAGTACAGTTTTCTATAGGGAAGGATGTGTATAATATATCTCTGTAAGCTTCGGCTTTCGATGATTATGTAAGGTAATTGTTGGGAGTATTTGTCAGAAAAAAAGCAATACAATTTGTGCCCTAAACAGAGTACTAGAACTATATGAATGCACCTTATGTAAAGCGTCGTTATTATGTCATCAATTATTAGGCTTGTTATCGACATGTATTGTTACCTTTTGTTTTTGGAAGAGCATTTCTCATGTAAATTCAACCACTACTAACAAACGTACACAAATAAAATACCTTGTATTATATCCAACTCCTAAAGGGCTACTTTACTCCATGCGACCATGCGAATGTGTTCAAATATAACAGATAACTTAAAACGAATCATGTTTAAAACAATATTAACTTGAATTTTTCTAATACGTTTCTTGAAAGTCAATATAAAAAAAAATACGAGGATGCAAATTAGACGAAATGTGTGACACAAAATTTAATTATATCAATCAAGACATAGAGAATCAAATTTCGCTTCAAGTTTAGTTTTTAAAGATGTATATGTAAAACAAAAGTAAGTAACTTTTGAACTAGGGGGGCCATGATAATTTTCTTTACAGATTTGAATACAGCATCGGAATTCGCAATTTTACCCCAGGAAAGTCCACCTCGATGTTGTGGAAGATTTTCGAATTTGGGACGCTCTGTATGCAATACTACTTTTTCTACGACCACTAATGTGAATGACTCTTACCGTACGGCCTTCATGCATAGTAAGTGAGTCCTTACGCACGGCAAGCAAAAAGCACAGTTTTTTAAAGAAACGAACAAAGTTGATTCACGACAAACTCTTCCTGCATGCCTAGTAAGTGAGTTATAACGCACGATAAGCAAAACGCGCACTAGTCTAGAAATGTCAAAGTAGGCTTACGTCAAAATTAACAAGACAACATAATTACATGTGTATATTAGCCAAAAAAGCCGTTAAAATCGTAGGTATTATGTGATCGTAGAAAAAGTAAGCTACATAACACGAGTTGTAAAGCAATTACGCACTCGTGATTATCTGCACGTGTATGGCTACCTTTATGCGAGTAAGTTGAACTATCTTAAAGAGTGAAGGGGGTAGAGGGCGATGACTGAATTGAAGGTGGGGGCGCCAAAATCAGTGTTTGCCTAATTAGAAAAAAATCCACGCGCCGGCCCTGTACAGCTGCTTCTGTGCGTTAGAATTTTCGATGAGATAATTATTCCAAACGTGTGGAAACGATTATGTGTTTTTACACGGCGTAATAATCATAAAATACGTGCATTTTAACGAGTGTCTTCACATGTACCCGATATGATAAAAACATCGCGATATCGCCTGACACTCGCGATTAAGCTTCTAAATTTTGTGATGTGTATTGGCTTCAAAAAGAAAAATACAAAGATGACTGAGCAGAACTGAGTGTAGTATTTGCCTCTTTAAAACATGCTTATTAAGATTTAAAAAAACAAAACAAATATGCTTATCAACTGATTTAAATCAGCTGATTTCTTAAAATTACAAAAATATTTTTATTCAAACTTTATTTATTTTAACGATTCAACGTCACACATCACATATAAATTAAATGAATGTTTTACTTTTCCACCCGCTGAAACAACCGCCGGAAATATTGCTTATTGGCTACTTATAGGTCAGGGAGAAATAAAGTCCCTACAGGAATTTTCTTGTTAGAGACGCATTCCGGCAGATTTGCTTTGTAAATTTTCACAATAATAATTGAATTTAGGGTCAAAGGATCTACAGCCTCATTCAAAAAGTCTGGAACAATTGGAAAAGTTTTTTATTATCGACTTCTCAGAACATTTTACTTTTGATAAAAGTTGATGCATGACCTAAACCTAAAACTAATTTTAAGATGGAATTTTTTTTATGACACTAGATTTTAAGAATATTCGCAAAAGTAAAGTGCCCTTCACACTACCGACTTTTTAGTCTGTCGACAGTTTAGTCGTCTTCGCAAAAGGCATGAGTGTTTATGAGAGCGCGCACACTTACCGATTATTTAGTTGGCCGACTAAATAATCGTATCAGAGACCCGATTCCCTTTGGACAAAAAAGTCGGCCAACTATCGGCCTACGTTGAAATAGTACACGCCTGTAATTGGAGTCCGCACACTCGCCGACAAAATAGTCGGTCAACTAAAAAGTCGGTAGCGTGTCCAACTAACTAAACTATTTAGTCGGTGACAAATCCCTGTCATAGCCCGATAACGACTAAACTGTTGGCCGACTAAAAAGTCGGTAGTGTGCGGTGTCCCTTAAGTTTAAAATTGTCGAGAAATCAAAACTATGACACAAAATTTGACGTTATAATTTCAGTCAAAAAGTTTGCAACTAATAGATAAATCTTTTATTATCGATTAATCGGCAAATTTTATTCTTGAGAAAAGTTGGTGAATGGTCTATATCTAATTTTAAGTTTAAAATGCTCGATAAAAGTTCATACAACACCAGCTTTTAGCGATTTTAGAACAATTCGCAAGATTTAAGTGCTCTTATTTTAAGAGTTAAAAAAAGAATTCAAGAGAAAACGATAATTGATTGAATATTATTTTAAAATTGTACACAACTTTTATTAAACTTTTTCAACATTTTTTAAATAAGGGCACTACTCTTTCCGAATATTTCTAAAATCGTTAAAATGGGCGCACTCGAATTGCGGCGATTTTAATGACTTGTACTTAAGTACCACTCGAACTACGGCAAGTAATTAAGCATGAGAGTTAAGCCGATACACGAACTGCGGACATTGCTTAATTATACCTTTCCTGGAATTTCATATTCAGGTAAGCGGTCAGAAATGGTTGGAGTATTCCTAAATATTCACTACTTAAATTAAATGAAATTAAAAAATTAAATAGAATATTTTATTTGTCAATAATATGTACATACATATTAATTAATTAATAGGAGTATAAAATTTCTACAGTCTGAAAATGTAAGAACATTTAACAAAATCTACTCGATAAATCAAATTGTCTTTGTATTGTTCAATTTTTTTTTCCAAATAAATATGGCGATTCCGAATATTTCTTCGTGGAGTTTGATTGACGCAATGAACACTGTTAATCTTAATATATGAATCTGTCTGAATGTTTATTAAGTATGCATAAAAACGTGAATATTGGGATGTGGATTAATTCTTGGAACATTAAATTAGAGTTTACCCATATGATCAAGGGTTAGAAAATATTTGTACGCAGTTCGAGGGTAGGATTAACGCGTGGTCATAAAAGTTGGTAATGATGGGATTAGAATCGCCGCAGTTCCTGTGCACCGGTTAAAATCTAGTGTTATATGAATTTGTATTAAACTTCTTTTTTTTAACGTAAAATTAGTTTTAGATCATGCACCAACTTTTCTCAAAAATAATATTTGAGAAACCAATAATAAAAAACTTTTTTATTTATTGCAGACTTTTTGATTTGATTTTCTATACAAATAAACCTTGAAAATTTAACGATAAATTTTACCTTTGCTCGTATTTTTGAATTCTAAACAATCTTTCTCTATGAAGTTTTTTTGTAACTCCTAAAATAAGGCTCTTGGAATAATTCTGAAAACGCTAAAATCTAGTATCGTATGAATGTTCATGAATTTTTTCCACCTTAAAATAAATTTTAGGTCATCCGCCAACTGTTAGGTATCAGGAATAAAAGTTTCCGAGAAATTTTTAATTTTTTTTTCCATTTGTTGATACTTTTTGAATGACGCTGCATAGAAGATAGAGTATAATGTTGGGTGGATAATGAATAAATTAGTTGTAAAAAGGAAAAATCGTTTCTTAAAAAAAATCAAAAATTCGTGATTTTTTAAATTTAAATCAATGATTTTGGCATGTTTAATAAAAATCAAATTTGGCACAACCCTGCTATCAACGTTATTAAATTGCCCAGCGCGCCAACACTGCCTCTCTAATTCGTTCTCTCACCGTTCAATTACATTGTTATTAGATAATGTTTTTGTCCCTACATTTGGGATTCGGGATATTTCATCGCAACATGTAAAACAACCTCACCGGCGTGATGCGATTTATCTTCTGCGACACATTGCATTATTACAGCGTCGTGTGAAGAGGAAACGCCTAGACTATTGAGACCCTTATGTATTAGTAGATTGAGTTAATTATTATTACACTTCAAACTTTTTTTTTACTGCTACAAAGGTAAACTGAACTACTTTAATGTTAGCATTAGTTTGTGTATAACTTTGTGGCCATGACTGGAAATTGTAAAAATTAATAATGAAATGAAAATATACCTTAACAGGCAAATGCAATTATTTAATAGCTTCTGAGTAAATAAAAATGCCAGATTAAATATTTACCAAACAAATTCGCTACAAACGAAATAACATAATAAGCAAACTCTGATTAAAGTTGCCATTAAAATATTAAATATGGATGAGTAAATATTATTCAACTATGCAATAATTTAAATGAAAAATGGTAATGAAGACGAGAGAGAAGTTTAAATATTTGAATTAATAAATATCTTACCAAGCTACTCTACCAGCAGACTGGTGAAAATTTCATAAAAAATTAGTGTTAGTAATGTAGTTAAAAGTAACAGAATGTGGGTGAAAAAATCGTTTAAAACTAACTGAAAATTTAAATATTAGATTTTGATTAATTTCAATTTTTAATCGCTTTGGCGACACTATTTTGAACGATATAATCTAAACTTACCTCTATTTGTATTCCACTGTCCCCGCTATTACATTTAGCATTCCTTGATGCTTTATTTGCCTTTTTTCTTTCTTTACTAGAACGCCAAATTAATGGACCAAACCTTTAATGTAAAACATTGTTAAATACAAATGACATGACAACCTAAAACATAGTTTAAACCAGGGCTGTGGAGTCGGAGTCGGAGTTTAGGAGAAATTTCTGGTCAGTGGAATCGGAGTCGGAAAAAATGTACCGACTCCGACTCCGAGTACAACAAAAAATTGCGAGGTGGTCCTTTGCTGCAAAACTCAATTTTTAAATAATTTTTTATGTTTATTATTTTTTTTCCCTATATTACACACCATAAAATGATTTGGTATTTAATTTGGTCGGAGTCGGAGCACTAAAATTATCAGGAGTCGGAGTCGGAGTCGACTTTTTTTTCCCGGCTCCGCAGCCCTGGTTTAAACCACACTGTTAGAAATGATAATAACTGACAGCTCGTTCATAATTAATTGCTATTTAAGGCTAAGAAATATTTGAAAATCGAGATTTAAAAATATATTTAGAAATATGTGTCCGTAAATTTAGATTGCCTTATGGCTGAAAATAAGAATTTGGTCGTTAACCTCGGATTCGATATTAATATTTTTATGTCTCAATTTTTTTTTAACCGTCGCGGTCTATTTGTTTCTGTAGAGCTAACTGAGACTTTTAGCTAATTACTTCTTGCATTATTACATAACAAAAAATATATTAAATGAGTTTGACCTGTATGATTTTTTGTCCAATTAAATGTTTTCATGTTCAACTAATATACAGGGTGTCCAACTAGTGCGTATCTATTTCATAGCTGCTTTATTATTCAAAATAGAAAAAAAGTGTTAGGACACAATTTGTTGGAGATCATATGATACATAATCTAAAATTATTTTTAGCTATACAGAGTGTTTGGTTTCCGCGCGCCGATGTGCAGCTTTATTATTTTAAATACAACACTCTGTATATTTTTAATTTTTTATATTCCAAATTGAATTCCCTTTTAAAAATGTAAAAGGTTTTATGTAGTTTTTGAATTATTTACGTTTTTTTTTTGAAAATATTGACGGTTACCGATCTTTAACAAAATATTCATATTTAGCGATTTAACAATGTCAGTGTAAAATGATTTAATTAGTTTTTTTAACAATACTCTTATAGTGCCTCATGAACAATTAAAGTTTTTAAACAATACACAGGGTGTTTGTATTTGTTGGCCAATGTAGCTGAATTTTAAACACGAATAAGTCGATATTTTAAAAATGGAACACCCTGTATTTTTTTACATTTTCGTTTAGATAATTTGATTCTTTAAAAAATAATAAGGGTGTATTACGTCTAAAACTAATATTTCTCGAGTTATTGCTATTTTTATGATCTCTTAATGGGTAAACCTAGAAAATTTGAATGATTTTAAATATAAGGCTGAGAAATAATATTGTAAAAAAATATTTTCGCATCAGGTGAGCAACAGTTTGCTCTACTAAACACAACAAGTGAGCAATAAACAATAAATCTAAAAAAAAGAGTCGTTCGACAGCTAATCAAAACAAAAAAATGTTGTAATATGAGTGTTCACTCGTTATCTAAGTAGACAGAAATAATTTATTTATTAACGGAAAATTATCGAAACTGGTGCAGGAAATATTAAATAAATATATTTTTTGTTAAAATGTGGGCTTTTTAAGATTTTTTAAGCTGTCGATATCATTTATATTCATTACAGCCACTATGGATTTTTTTAAAAGCTTAAAAGCATTAAATAATACCACATTCTTAAAGCTCAATGTACTTTCATTAAAGTTTTAAATTTTTCCCCCTAACAATTAACAAGTTTTTAATTATTGTTGATTAAACAGTCCTAAGAAAAACGTATTTCTTTGAATAAACGATAGAAATTTGCAGCTTGAGTAAAATTGAAATTAATTTTATAATTTTATTAAAGCTTACTGTTTGAATTCTTGTAAATGTTGTATTTTTAGCCATAATTTTTTATTAAGACGGCAATAACTCGAGAAATATTGGTTTTAGACGTAATACACCCTCATTATTTTTTAAAGAGAATCAAATTATCTACACGAAAATGTAAAAAAATACAAGGCATTCCATTTAAAAAATCGACATTCGTGTTTAAAATTTTGCTACATGAACCGACAAAAACAAACACCCTGTGTATTATTTAAAAAGTTTGATTGTTCAGAAGGCACTATAAGATTATTGTTAACAAAACTACCAAATTATTTTACACTGACGTTGTTAAACCGTCAATATTTTCAAAAAAAACATGAATCATTCAAAAACTATTGCATATATGTATGTACATAAAACCTTTTACATTTTTTAAAGATAATTCAATCTGGAATCTAATTAATAAAAAATATACCGAACACTCTGTATAGCTAAAAATAATTTTGGATTACGTAGCCTATGATCTCCAACAAATTGTGTCCTAATTTTTTTTTCTATTATGAATAATAAAGCAGCTATGAAAAAAATACGCACTAGTTGGACACCCTGTAGATAACATTTCCAGCATGTGAATCTCGCTTATTATAAGAGATACAGGTTTGCTTAAATTAGTTGAATTGTTCTTAAGTATGAGATGAGCTGCAATCAATTATTAAAAGTGAAAAATTCCTCGTACCTCAGATGTTATAGCAAAAATAATGAAAATTGAATTTCTTTGGGTACTTTTTAATGGAGAATGTAACTATTATATTAGATTTTTTTGACACTATTTTTGAGATATTACCCCTAATTTAATTTTTTTCTTTAGAATAGTTAAATGTGCTTTTTTTCCTCTTTCTAATGAGATATCACCTTGCTACATCTATTTAAAAATAACGCAGGAAATCAAAAATAAATTGTATTTTACCAATCACTTATCAAGCTATCAATGCAAAAAGAAACAAAAAAACAACCAATTAAATGTCAAGTGACAGTATCATTTGTCTGCGGTATCAATTATTAGAATTTCATGGCATTCTTGGGTAATTTCTAATTCGATTATACGCTTGGTTAATCTTACTTAACTCAAACACAGAATTGTTAAATCGAAACTTACCTGTGTTTTTGTTCAGTATTGTGTTCATCTTTAGCGTCTATGTTGGCATTTGGCGGAGCAACAACAGAAGGTGCGTGTTGTGGCGAATCTTCTTCCAAGGGTTCTCCAATGAACTGTTCCCCTGTGTCCGAGCTACAGCTATCTTTACTTCCTTTCTTTTGAAAACGCAAGGAAAATGTTTTTCTGAATTTCTGCAGGACGCTTTCAGCCGTACCACCTAAAGAAGCGACAAAACATCAATAAATTTAGATTTAAATGCAAAAATGTTTAAAAGCAATATATAAAATCTCCTGCTCTGGTTGAAAAATATATTCCGGAAATTCGGGTATAGATTTAGAAATAAAAATATAACATACAAGTCTAATAAACATGTGTCCTTTGCAAAGATATGCAACATTTTTTAATTGCTGATTGCTCTTCAGTTACACCAACATTTTTCGTTAAGTAGGCTTTTATTAAGTCAATTAGAGTATTCTTTTATGACTTTTAAACGCTGTCTATTGATTTGAATCTAAATAGCGTGTTTTGATTTCAAGAATATACTTTTTTGATTCGATGACAACACAGTGTATTACCCTATTATTTCATCCCGAATCGCCACTGGCTGTACATTGAACATGTTAAGTTGCTTTACATATCCCCATTAGTAATTTTCTTTCAACATTCTGTATACAAAATATGAAAAACGGTATTAATACTGTTTGACTTTTTTTCCTGTTTTATTTCACAAAAATATCAGGTAAAACCTGGCCAATAAGTCAAACAAAAAAAAAAAAAAACATACTAGAGATACTTAAAACTTGGTTATTATTCCACAAATTGAAAATTCTTTGTAGTGAGATGCTGTAAAAGCCTTTGCAATACCATATATGTGTGTATAAAATATTTCTAATGTATACTTATAATTTAAAAACGTTCACAATACCAACATTTAAAGTAACCGAAGCAGCCATTGGTCGGTAGAGCGTCGTAGGACTGGTAACATACAAAATCAATATCTAGCATTGCTAAAGTCACATAAATAATTCATAAACACTGAATTTTAAGCATAAACCACCCAAACGTTACTACATGTGGTCCATGATGACAAATTACAAGTGACACATTTTATCCGAAAGTTTTGTCCCAGTCCAACAACCACACTCTGAATTTAAATCATTACTGTCGAATATAAAATATTGGGCACCAAATTGTCACCACCTGAATACCGGGAACCGATAACGGTACAAATAATTCCCTGGCATTGCAGACACCAATTAGCATTATGTTGTACTGAAGTGCAGGAATTTAAGTATATTTTCTGTTTGAATATTAATTTCAAGAAACATGTCAAGTTGTTTATGCGGCTGAAGATGCGCTAAAAAACTCAAAGAAAAGCTTAACGTGCTTTTAAAACATGAAATTGTGTTTAATTAAACGTAAAACTTAATTACGGCAACGATAATGAAGAGAATTTGTTTGAATTCAATATACAGTGTGTCCAAAAGGTATGAAATATGCTAGATATCTCAGTAAATATCCGCTTTAGGGAAAAATGTTTTGAATAAAAGTTATTTGGTACTTAGTTTTCTACCATAAGACAAAATTTAAATATTTTTTTCGAATAACAAAAGCGCAATGAAAAACAATTGATTTTTTTTAAATGACAAGGTACCCCTATATTATACTCATTTGATTTTATAATGATGCAAAACTTTAGTACCCTTACTTAAGCAAATTTTTGAGAAAAACGCTAACATTATTTTAATTGATTTGTATTTATTTCTAACAAAAACATCAAAAGAACTAAATTTTTTTGACGAAATCTACAATAAGTGTTCAAACTGTAAACCATTTACAGCGTGGCAATGATAAACTCGGTTTTTAAACCCGTTTATAACATTTCCAACCATTTCAGGTGTAATTTCTCTAATAAGATCTTTTAAATTTTCGATATTCTCCGGTCTCTTAGCATAAACTTAATTTTTAAGGTGACCCCATCATTAAAAAAAAAAAAATCTCTATTAAATGTATAATATAGGGGTACCTTGCCATTTAAAAAAACTCAATTGTTTTTCATTGCACTTTTGTTATTCGAAAAAAAAAATTAATTTTGTCTTATGGTGGAAAACTAAGTACCAAACAACTTTTATTCAAAACATTTTTTCCTAAAGCGGATATTTACTGAGATATATAGCATATTCCATTCCTTTTGAACGCACTGTATATAATCAGCAAAATGTAACTGAACAAATATTAAAATTGAGACATGCGTATAAGCTAAAAATAGTAAGAAACTACAGTTGGATAAAAGGCTGATGTTTAATTAAGTCTGCATTACAGAAGCAACATAATAATAAAGCCTTACTTGTAAGTATTTTCACATGTTTTGAAAAATGCTTGGTAGTTAATCATGTTTTAGTTAATTTTATTGTCTCCATTTTTAAATAAATGAACGAATGTTGTAGCATGTAACTTTTTTTTTTTAATGTACTACATATAACGTACTTATTCGTTAGTTTCTGAACGTTTTCATAGAATTTATGCATTGCTTTGTTTATGTTTAACTTTTTTAACAAACAATAAAACGGATTGCAATATTTTTGATATTTTGAGAAAGAAAAGTGCAATAGGACATGTTAAGCAACGAAACGAATGGAGTAACAACATTCAAAAAGTTTGCAACTAGTAGAAAAGTTTTTTTTTTTATCGAATTCTCGAAAAATTTTATTCTCGAGAAAAGTTGGTGCATGGTATAAAACTAATTGTCAGTTAAGAAAAGCATGATAAAAATTCACACGACACTAGCTTTTAGCGATTTTAGAAATATTCGCAAGATTAAAGTGCCCTTATTTTTAGTTAAAAAAAATCAAGAGATAACGATATTTTATAATAAGTACAATTTTTTAATTCTAAACGTTTTTTTCACTTTAAAATTCTTAAAATAAGGGCATTTTTTGGATGTTAAAATTACTTCAAAAATAAAAATGGAAATTTTAACCTTTGGTCGTATTTTTGAATTCGAAACAATCTTTCCGTATGAAGTTTTTTTTGTAACTCATAAAATAAGGCCCCTTTACTCTTGTGAATATTTCTGAAATTGATTAAATCTGGTATCGTGTACATTTTTGTGATTTTTTCCATCTTCTAATTAGTTTAGGTCATCCACCAATTTTTATCAGGAATAAAAGTTTCTGAGAAATTTTTAGTCAAACATTTTCATTTGTCGATATTTTTTGAATGACGCTGTATAGAAGATATAATGTAGGGTGAATAATGAATAAATTAGTTGTAAAAATTGAAAATAGTCAAGCTTCTTAAAAAAAATCACAAAAATCGTGATTTTTTTGATTTTTTAAATTTAAAACAATGATTTATGATATTTTAAATAAAAATCAATTTTGCCCAACCCTGGTTTGTGGGGTATATCGATTACTCTATGATTTTGTAAAAATTATTCACAACCCCAATATCATTGTGTATGCGGTTTTTGAATTTTGGACTTGACTGAAAAAATAGCAGTGTAGACTAAAGCGTATTGAACAGGAAATGTTTTATTACTTTTAGAACAACTACCATACACATAAAAATGTGTTATCAGTTAATAGTGCAAATAACTTTGGTTCCGATATTATGTTAACCGTAATTAGAATTTTATTACCATCATAAACCGGACGAGCGACAATATTTCACCCACAAACATTAAAAATCTCACCTGGCAAATTCCGCTGTGAAATGACTTCTTTATTGCTTACTGGATTTAAGGAGTGAATTTCATCCCCTAGATCGGCTTTATTCGTCCATTTCCTGAAAACAGTTCAGAGTAAACTAGAAAATATAATATAATTGAAACGTTTAAGTTATTGTATACAAAATTAGTGTGATCTATAACAATATGCAATGATATACAGGGCGGTTCAGATAGAAGGGCCACTTTTTTTTTTACACTTTTGTCGTAAAATAATCAGGTGAGCTAATATTTGCAACTATTTAATTTTGCATGGTAAATTCCTATGTACGATAGTCTCAGCAACGGTCTGTATGTTAAATTGCATATGTGTTTGAAGGGTTTAATAATGGTTCAATTAATTGCATAGTGAGTAAGTAGTCAGCTTATTTTACCACACTACTTGTGTTAATGGATTTAATTAGAGAAGATCGTGTCTGGCAATTAGTTCACATAACAATGCTTACCGGTTATCCACGACAGGTGGATCTAGTAACTGAGGTGTTGATGTGGCTTTTACACGTCTTGATGCGCTACCAAGAAGAGAGCGATGGCGGTTGCCTTCATGGGATGGCTGAAAAATAAAATATTAATCATTAGTTTGTCACAGCCATCAGCTGACAATAATTGTACACATTGTTAAATTACAATATAATTAACGAAGATTGCAATACAATATTCAGAAAATATAATTTTAAACGGTTCCGGAGAAAAACGTCAAAAACGAAACCCGTGCAAAAGCGCTATGATTTGAGAAGTTGTATAACTAAATCTATGCGACTTGCATAGGCGTTTAAAGGTGAAGCCGTTTTTACAAGGGCCTCATTTTCGCGTTTTTCTCCGGACCCGTTTAAGATGTTTTCAAAAACTTTGCACCGCTTTACTTGCAAAGGATGCGCGCATTGGTAAACAGAAGAATACCGATTTTATCTCTGACGGTTTCATGGCCAATGCGATCGCAAATATTACCTTTATTATTTAACTTCTCAGTTCTTCCCCTATTTTTCCGAAGGAAATGGCCAGTGGCACCTATAACTCTGCAAAACATTTAGTTTTGATGTTCTTGATGCAATAAACACAGCCTTGATCAGATTCTAGCAACAACATATCGTGACCCTTCCTGTCTGTATTTTAAGGCGACATTAAAAGTTTATCTTGCGGCGCAATAATATTAAACGATTCAGTTCTATGAAGGTAAAGTAAATACAACGACTATTTGTTATCAAAGTTTATAAATATTTTGAAATGAGGAAAATACTTATCAACAAATTTAAAACTTTGTTATTTATTTGCCAAGCTATCGTTCTGGGAAACTATAAATAGCGTTGCAAGGTATCTCGTTGCTGAGAACGAAATACGATTCTAATCAAATATAACAATTCGCTTAGGTCGTGAAGGATGATGATGGATTACTTTAAGGGTGCAGTATTAAATGTGTGTTATACGTAACACCGAACGTCCCCAAGGATATCTTGCACTTAACAAGATGGGCCAACGCAGAAAATGTATCTTGAGAATTTTAACAGAACACGAATGAATATGTTGAATTTCTTAGCCGCACCAATTCGTTGTGCACAAAATAGTAATACTAAGTTATTGGCGAAAAAACATGAATGTGTGTCGAAATAAATGTGACGAAGTTGGATTAAATTGATTGGCAAATACTTGCAAAACTAATGAGGACTCTGGTTGCTATGGGCAGCAAATTAAGACAATGTTTGAATACTCGAATTCAGTTGTTTTGGCCACTTTGAACACTGTTGAATATAACGTGGCGGTGGACAGGGAAATCATACACCATTTATTTTTAACACTCAAATTTATATATCTCTACAACGCGCGTACTAAAAAATATGGGACAATTTAAACGAAAAATTGTGACCACTCCAAGGCGGAATACCATAGTTAGCAGTGGCGGATCAAGTACTTGGAGAGCCCCATGCGCAACCTAGTTTTGAGAACCCGACTCTGCGAATAAGTTTCACATTTTAATTTTAAAGCTTGGGAATTTCCCTTAATCCTGATGTAAAATTAATGAAGAGGAAAATTTGCGTTGCAAGTAAATGTGGCGAAGAAGAAGAAACACCTCTACACGTAATATGTCAGTGTGAAGGATTCACACCCTATCGGCGTAGACTTCTAAGGATGGAAAAAGCCAACCACGAAGAGTTAAGAAAAACACCCTTAAAGAAAATCTTGGAGTTTTTCAAAAACACACGACTTCTTTTAGGGGTTATCACCGGAGGGTACAATAGACCAATAGGTCGCAGTACAGGAACCCGAAAGGGGGCCACCTCCGCGGAAATAATAATGTGTCCGTTTGAGTTTTAATATATTATAAACCAAAATATAAAATATCTGGGTGCGATGGTAGAAAACGATGGATACATGGAAAGGGAGATAAACAAACGCATAAACACTGCAAACGCGGTATTCTATGCATTGCTAAAGCCCTTCATAAATAGGAGGGAAGTTAGTGGGCCAGCAAAAGTTAAAATCTACAATTTTTCGTACCAGTTTTGATATATGGAGCAAAGTCATGGAATCTAACAGATAGACATAAATCCATGCTGACAGCTTGTGAGATGAAATTTCTGAGAAGGATACTAGGAGTAACAAAGAGGGATATAATAAAGAATGAAGCAATAAGAGAACGTCTGGGAGTAGAGTCATTAACAAGAAAAAAGAAAGAAAACAATCAAGTTGGTAGGGACACATGGTGAGGATGCCGGACTCAAGGACGGCAAAGAAAGTATGGAAAGTTAAGGACGAGAAAAAGAGAAAAGAAGAGGACGCCCTAGAAAAACATGGGATAATCAAGTGATATAAACACGTTAATTGCCACGTCGGAAAAAGAGAGTGGGTTTCTGGTGCCACACTTGCTTGTTTGGCAATGGTTAAGCACAGAGCTGTGAGTTGTATTCTATGCACACGGCACCCGGGTCACAACATGGTGAGTTGTTTTTAACTCACGTGGCAGTCAACGGATTAACAAATAAAGACAGTGGAACAGTGCCATTGAGGTTGCAAAGGACAGAAAAAAGTGGAAAGACTTGTGCAAGAAAAGGCAAAACTTAACTCAAAACCCTCTACACTGAAAGGTGGAAGAGATCCGGATAAGAAAGTATAAACCAATATTTTGTATTTTGTAACCGCATAATAGGTGCAAATGCTTTCTCCTGTTATTTTAAAATTCTATACACAGAACAATTTTTGAACTTTCTTGCTGTTGATTATCAAGGTTGTGAACTAATAAAATGTTCCGTTATTTCGTAGTGATCAAAACACTACGTGTAACATGAAACGTGATAGGAATGACAAAATGTATATTCCTCGAAGAACCAATAAATATCTGCGTGAAACGCTAAAAACGGAAATTAATCGCTTTCTACGAATTTAGGTATTTCGTACGAGTACGTAGGCTTTGGAATAATTACCCTATTTCGAACGAATAAATCGTAGCTGGAACACTGCCATTAGATAAAACTGTAGTTAAACGCTACGTTTTGGAAAGGAAATTGTTCTTAAATTTGAAATATGAACAAACAAATCGTTAGATTAGATAAAAAAGTTTAATTTTTTTTTATACAAGTGTAAAAATGGTATATTGTACAACAATTGATGAAAGTCCAGTTTTTTTCGTGAGGTGAGATTTATTCACGAGCCGCCAAGCGGCGAGTGAGCAAATCCCACGAACGAAAAAAAAACTAATTTTATCTCGAAACGTAAATGCTATTTTTTCTACGAAATTAAAATTATATTGTAGAACGAACGTTAATGTAAACGAACCAAATGACAATTATTATGTATAAAGTTTTAATTAATCATATCATTTCCATAGCGACACCTCCACACGGACATTCACATAAATAAAATTATAAACTGCAAACGAAATATATTTCATGTTAATTTTTGTACCATTCTAAGGCTCTTTTATAAAACGCTACAAGAAAATTATATTATTTGATAAGAATATTAACGCAATTTTAGTTTATTATGAGTTTAAGTTAAAAAACATCGTAAATTTTACAATTGGATTTTGACATTGACAGTGACATTATTTTCGCCACTAGAGAACGCAAGTAAAACTTTCGTGTAGGGTCGGCAGTGAGAAAATGACAACTTTTATATACATGAGTAGAAAAAAAAAGGCTTATTCGCAAGAGAGCTGTAAAATAAAGCATTGATGGTTAAGAAAGATTTTAAACTAGAACTCAAAATCATTTTTGGCATATAGCCAAATCAATCACTTGTTAAGAGACAATTGAAATAATTGGGTATTTGGTTCACCCAACACTGGCCTATGTTTGGTTAGGCTGGAATGTAGAAACGACATCGTTCGTTTTAATCAATATTACAGTAGTAATGAAACGAGAACTGGTGACAGAACCTTATTAAGATAATTTGTTCCCTAGCGAGTTTGTTGTGTGAGTTGGCACAGTTGTCCTATATGCCGCAATATACGTAATTTAGGTTAATGGCAACGACTTCCCAAACCACCAAATTACCAACTACTCCAAACAGCAATATTTTAAAAAGTTAATAGGAAGTGATGGAGTTATCTCATGTAATTATTCATGTCATTTTCGCGTCGGCAGCGCCCAACGCTGTACCATTTTATACTGAAAAATTGCGAAGCGTGGGTGGTTCATTATTAAAAAGCAAATCAAATTATCGTTTACTACGGTGTATGATCTGTTTATTAAACTGTATTTTTTAAATACTTAAATTACTATTGTGAGTTCACGAAACTTGAGTTATTAAGAAATTTGTTTTGGCATTGTCAACTTGTTGAATAATAAAAAATATATAGACTGCTGTACCTGTCTATATGTTTAAAAAACATACATTATTCAAAAACAATTACTTTTAGGTACAAGAAAACTGTTATGTTTTAAAAGAAAATTTGATTTGCACTTAATTAAGTACAGGGTGGTCCAAAATCGATGGGATTACGTGGGTATCTCGCTTAATATTCAAGATAGAGAAACAGTTAAATTACCAAAAATGTGCAGTTGTTTGAGACAACATCAGAACCGTTTTCATAAATATTCTATTATTTTTGGTTTTTGAGTTATAAAAGAAAAGTGTTTTTTTGTCATATTAGTCATGTGTTATATCTCCGTTATTGTTGTAAATATCGAAAACAGTTATGAAGGTTGTTTTTAGATATTTTTATGTAGAATATAATGGAATTAGGTAAAAATTTTACGCTCGTTAAAACGTTATGACACAAACGTACTTTTTTAAATGGAAGCTATAGTTGGCTATGACCTATTTAAATTCCTTATTTTTTTCCCATTCCAAATATATAAGGGTTGATGTATTTATTTTCAATAATATGCAACACGCAAGTTACGAAGGTTTTTTGTTTGTTTAAAAAAAAACATAGTAGTCTGTGAAAACAAAAAAAAAACAAGGTGTTAAACCTTTTAAAACTCATTTGGTACGAAGGTTTAAATAGGTCATAGCCAACTAAAGTTTCAATTTATAAAAAGGTAAGTTTGTAACCTAACTAAAAGTTGTTTTAGTAGGTACCATAAAATTCTACGTAAAAATATCTAAAAATAATCTTCTTACATTTTTTCGATATTTACAACAATAACGGAGATAAAACGCATTACTAATATAACAATAAAACATTTTTTTGTAATAACTCAAATTGGAATTTGGACCACCCTGTACAAATATCCGCATAGTTCCAAATAATTTTGGGTAGTACCTTAAACAACTTTTATTTAAATTTTTACTAGTTACAATAATGATAATAATAGTAATCGAATACTTCGTCTTGGCTATTACTTATTGTAACACAAAATGTTTTTTCTGCGACCACTAATATAAATGACTCACCGTACAGCATGCATGCATAGTAAGTGGGTCCTAACGCACGGTAAGCAAAAAGCACAGTTTTTTAAAGAAATGATCAAAGTAGACTCACGTCAAACACTTCCTGCATGCCTAGTAAGTGATGTATAACGCACGGGAAGCAAAACGCACACTTGTCTAGAAATGTCAAAGTAAGGTTACATCAAAATTGACAAGACAACGTAATTACATGTGTATATTAGCCAAAAAGTCGTTAAAATCGTATGTATTATTTGATCGTAGAAAAAGTGTGCTACATAACACGAGTTGTAAAGCGATTACGCACTCGCCGCTGCGCGGCTCCGTGCGCAACTTCTCCACTCGTGCGTAACATGCTTCTTACAACTCTTGTTATGTAATATAGGTACTATTAAAGTACCTACCTAAGTAGATTTTGAAGTTATTTTTTGAATTGCATGCGAGGGGTGGGTATTCTCTTGAAAAAGGTAAAATAATAAACGGAGAGTATACTATGCCTACTTAATACCAAAAAAATTACGAAAAACGGTCTCCTTTAGCAAAGAAAATATGCGATGGCTTTAATATCATGCTGGGATTGACAAATAGACATATTTTTATCTCGGTTTTTTAGTTCTAATGTACTACAGAGAGTTATAACCACATAAAAACAAAGTAGAATTTATTCGCTAGATTACAAAAGAGTTGCAAAATGAAGCTGTAATAGTAATCATGATTTTGTACTTTATTCGTGAAGAAAAATGTTGATCTGCTAATGACATATCACTGGAAACGAATATTTCAAGTTTTATCACGTACACATTTTGAAATACGCTTTGAAATGTAGAACTTTTAAGTTGGTTATTTCTTGTTTGGCAGAGGAAATTCTATATCTTGTTAAATTACGAAGTCAGATCACATGCTCGTACTATTTGAAATTATGAAGATGAAAATAATTTGCTATGTGATTAATCTTCGTGAACTTTATACAGTTCACAATAAGAAATAAAACAGTAAATTTAAAAGCAGCATACGTACATAGTAGTACAGAATCATCCTGTAGTTTCCTGCATGTATAGCATTGTCGAACACACCAGTATTTACAAGTCAAAGTTCTTCCTCATTCATTACCGATCACTAGGTGATATTAAAAAAACAAAAACTGAAAAGTGAACGGCTTTGTGCAAGTTACAATACAAACTATAAACTCAAAGTATTGACAATGGACTGATACTGAAATACAGTTAACGGACAGAAGTACTATTTGAATACTAATAATGCAACTTAATGGATCGAGGTAAGTAGGTACGATACGATACAAATAGTAGGTACTGCAGAATAAATTCTTTTGCAGAATGCCAGAGCGGAGTATTAATAGCACAGCAGTACAAAAAAACCACCATCAGAATTTCATATGACATGAGAGTGTTACACAATCTATTACTACAGATCGGCCCTAAGGAGTGATTCCGTTAAGATTGATTTTCTGTCATTATCATGATTGTGTCGCTCACAGTTTCCATAAAATATTCAACGGTTTGCTATATTACCAAACGGCTGTAGCAGACAAACTTGTCACGTGTGACTTACCGTTACAACAAACTGGACACAGTTGCACTATAAAACACTAACTGAATTTTCCTCAATATTGTTACAAAAATATTCTTTATTAGGACGGATATTCTACATTGTTGGAAAATAAATACGAGTATCTAAACATTAATAGGTGCAATAAATAAAACTTCTTAACAAAGAGCGTTTGGATTTCTTACAGAGTACGAGGACCAATAATTACAGTCAAAAAATGTTCGTTAATAATTTTTTTTAATAATTAAAATTTTCGAAAAAGCAAATTACATTTCTAGAAAACGAATAATATAATTTTAAACTCCAATATTTCAAAAACGATTCGATTGAAGTAAAATTCAGTTAAGTATTATGAGCAATGTTCCCTCTAATTTTTACCGACTATAGCGCGCTTTTTTTTTCTGTGCAATTTTCGTAAAATCGAAGTAATTTGTGCGCCATTTCAAATAATACTTACTTCTTTACATTGTTGATTTTACAGCCAATTATGTTAGTAAAAATTTGTAATAAGAATTATAACAAGATTTTAATTTCAAAAATGTTAATTTGAATATTATCGTCATATAAATCCATACGCATAAAATTTGTTATAAAAATTAACAACATGCAATATTTATTCAGACAAACGCAATAAAAGTGGTTTACAGTTATTAATATTGGCATTTGTTGTCATTTCCAAGGCTTATTATTTAAAAATGTTGCAATTTCTCTCAACTTTATCAAAAATTCTTAATACTCGGAAATTGTTGCAGATAGGTATAGGAAACGCTAATACAGATTGATGCAGAATGTAATTTTGCATTAGAAAATGAAAAAAAAAGTTTGGGCATTGTATTTAAAAAAAACGAGTTTTAGTGGTCTGAAGTTACATTAAAAGAAATTTAAATTTTGGTCACCCTGTAAGTAATGCATCGATTACAAAAATTCCAGGATGTACTCCAAGGTTTCTTCTAGGCATGGATCAAATTTAAGCGTTTTTCTTCAAAAATGGCGGCGTTAGATAATATTAAGCATCACAATGAAAACCAAAAATCCAAAATAGAATAAGAAATAAAAAACAAAAGTTTAACCAAAATAGGTTAGGTTTCACAAAATTTTCGTGGAAAACAAAAAAATCTTAATCAACAAATGTCATTTAAATACCACACTGACGTTTAAATGACATTTGTTGATTAAGATTTTTTTGTTTTCCACGGCACGCTTGAAAATTTTGTGAAACCTAACCTATTTCTGTTAAACTTTTGTTTTTTATTTCTTATTTCAGAAAAATAATGTCTACCAGATTTCGTAAAAAAAAAATTGATGGTGCCATTTGGAAAAAAAAATTGACTATCGTTTGACATTTAAGTTGAACTTGAAAAAAATTGAAATCCAATTCAGTTTATAGTATTTGAGGAGCCATTTCATTTAGTTTTTTTGTTCATCAAAATCGGACCACAAACAACGAAGGTTACAGCTTGCGGCGTTTTTTGTGTGACACCCTGTGTATGAATGTTGCATAATTAATTAATGTTCTTACCGTAACGGGCGCTGTATGTGCAGTTTCAGGCGTGGGCAAGCGTCTACGACTTCCTGGAGATGATCCCAAACTTTCAGTACCGTTCCTTCGTGGATTATGGCCTCTGTAAAGAGTAAAATTGTATGAGTTATTGTTTCAAAAAAAGAAATTATATTTGATCGACCAGATTCAGGTATAATTAAATATGACATAACACAATAATACCTAGGTATAAAATGTTAGCTGGCGCGCAATAAGCAATTAAAATTGGTAATTATAAATTTTTTCCAGTACAATGAAATATGAAACCTGAAATAATGTTCATAGTGTCCGACAGCCAAGCAGCGTTAAAAGCTCTTGGCTCGTCGGAAGTAAGCTCAGGACTTGTTCTGAACTGCATACGTGCACTGAACGTGCTAGGAAGCAGGAATAATGTTAAACTGGTATGGTGCCCAGGGCACACTGATATACCAGGGAACGAGAAGGCAGACCTTACCAAAATTGGCCTTACCAAAATTGGCAGCGAGAACGGGCCAGAACCCGCAGTTGGCACATTCTATGGAACAGCCAGCGTTGTCTTAGACATTAATACAAAGGCATAATGCTCATTGGAAAAAAGTTGCAAGACAAGCCCATTCCAGGCCATCCTGTCAATGGTCTCCAAAGAAAACACAGAAGAAATGCTCAGGATGAGCAGAGTAGATATCAGAGCAGCCACAGGACTAGTCACAAGACACTGTGGGCTAAACAAACACTTCTACATAATAGGGCTCTCAGAGACCGACATATGCAGAGGATGTGGCGAAGAAGAAGAAACTCCTCTTCACGTAATATGCCAGTGTGAAGGATTCACTCCCTATCGGCGTAGACTTCTGGGGATGGAACAAGCGAACCAAGAAGAGTAAAAAAAACACCATTAAAGAAAATCCTGGAGTTTTTCAAAAAACACTGGACTTCTTTAAGGGGCTATCACCAGAGTTCAATAGACCAATAGGTCGCAGCACAGGAAAACGTGTATATCCGTCAAAATCTGGAAAACTTTTGCGATCATAATATACTTTCTTCATACTACGTATGGCGAAAGTAAAAAAACACCCATTGAAGGTTATGATCGCAATTATCAAAAAGATTATTATATACTCTTGGTTTCATGTTCATTTTATTTTGAATGCGCATGCGAAATTAAAAATGTTTAATGTTATTTAATTACGTCAGATTGAAACTTGGAATCATTCTGGCGAGTTTATGGTACACTATTATGAGATACTTTATTAGAAACCGGTGTTGGAAGCTTATAAAATCCATTTATTTACCATTAAAAAATTTATGTAATACGCTACAACAAAGAAAATAGCCGATTTATGTTGTTGCAAATAAATTTTAAATACTTTTTTATTGGTTGTTTTTGTTAGAGCGATAAAATTGTTTAATAGATTAGAAGTTTATTTGGAACTCTAATAATTTAAGTAAATATGTTTATTTATACTAGGAATTATGTTGCATTTTTAATAAAATATATTATAGTAGTACCAGGCTCCTCTCCGGCAAAATTAATATAAAACATTGTTATAATTCTGCACATTTCTTGAACAATCATAAAATGTAAACATAGTTTATAATTTTTAATATGCCATGCTGCAACTAGGTTTTGTATCAACATTAATTTTAATAACGTAGCAGTTTTCTTTCCCACAATTTATAAAGATTGTTTAAAAAAACAATTTCTTTTTTAAAAATTTATTATATTAACTACTTACGTAGTTTTGTTCTTTCTCGTCAGCTAGACTTAATACATTTTGTTTTCGTTATTAATATATAAAATATATATTTAATGCATTTTTAGATAACGTTCAGTTTTATTATTATGGTCCTTTTATGTGCTTCGATAAATGTACATAAAAACGATGTAAAATTAATAAAAAACCTAAAAATATTTCAATAAAAATTTATCATCTAAACATTTTGTTACCGAATTAGGAAGGCTATAAAAAAGTTTACAGACTTAAATGTTTTTTTTTTACGGTAGATTATAATTAAGTTCTGAATTTTCCCCTGAGATCGGTCGGTTTTTCCGTTCGATTAAGGTTTTAAAGTTTACTACAGCTGTTGCGCTTTATGTTTTTTAATGAAGATTTCCCATGACCATAAAAACAATCGTCAAATTTTTTAAATTAGTAGCAGAGTTTAGTACTTATTATTTTAAGTAGATCTGAACACTTGTTTTTGTTTTACAAATATAATTCTTTTATATTTAAAAATTTGATTGAAAATTAAAATTTTCTCAAAATCTCTCCCAAAATAATAATTTTTCGTCGAAAAATAATAAAACACAATTGGGCAAGTTATAAAATGTCAATTACTACAGCGATCGTGTTTTGTTTGGTCAAATACAACGATTTTGTGAAAAATAATAAATAACTTTTACATTCATTTTTCTCAAAAATTTTCTCAGATATGCGCTTATTTTTTAATGCACTATCGTATTAAGAATTAAATTCTCCATCAAAATCAATAACAAATTTATACCATGTGATTTAAAAAAAAGTTGAATATCGTCAGTCTGACATATTTCATAATAGAAAAAAACATTTGAACGTCATTCGATAGAGAATTTTCCATGATTTACAAAAATATAAGGTTTATGGGGGTTTCCTCTTAAAATAACGAAGTCATGGTGACAATCAAACTGAATCACCCGGTATATTGAAATATTAGTTATTTAAAAAAAATTATGATCAAAGTATACAGGGTGATTCAAATTTGAGGGCGACCATGGGGATCTCGCTTATTACTGAAGATAGAGGGTAGGTTTAAATTTGGCAAAGTGGCTAAATTTTATGCTCATCAATAATATCAAAACAAATTTGAAATATCTTCAACTGTTTTAGAACAAAACTGAAATAATGACTTTTCTTCTTTGCTCTATAAGTGTTTTATTTATAATATTTTTTTTTTAAATCTGTAAAAACTTTTACATGGCCAGTTTTTATTTTACTTTTAATGGTGCCATCAATGTTTTGCTGTGCGGATTCCGTTTTGTTTTATAGGTACTAACTTTTTAATGTCTTATGAGCGAAAAACTTGATTTTCATCTAGTTATTAGATATGTTCAATAAATAACAACTTTTTAAAAAAAATAAATACGTTGTTTATGTAAATAACATAATCATGTAATACATTTTTGAAATTAGAAAAAAAGTTCTAGCTAACTAGATGACAATCAAGTTTGTCGCCCATAAGAAGTTAAAAAAGTTAGTACATACCTATTAAACAAAACGGAATCGGCACAGCAAAAAAAGGTAAAGGTAAAATAAAAAGTGGCCATGTAAAAGTTTTTATAGATAAAAAAAAATTATATAAATAAAAAAGTTATAGCAAAAAAACGAAAAGTAATTTTTTCAGTTTTCTTAATTTTTTTTTAAAAACAGTTGAAGATATTTCAAATCTGTTTTGAATTATTGATGAGCATAAAATGTTGCAACTTTGCCAAATTTGAACCTACCCTCTATCTTCAGTAATAAGCGAGATCCCCATGGCCGCCCTCAAATTTGAATAACCCTGTACATCTAATAAATATTAAACCAACAAGAGATGGTTCTTTTGGACACTTTTACAAAACCTTATACATTAAATAACATAAGCACTCAACAAAGGGTAAGAAGAATGGCGTTTTATGTGCAATAATTTTCAGTATGGCGTAAAATGTGATATTAAAAGTGTTATCATTAAAATAGCACAAACGACCGGTATTTATGATGATACTCGGACACTTGAACGATGTGTGAATAATCATTATTATAACGTTATTTCGCAGATGTGGCTGTCATAGTTATTATTTGCATCTGAGCAGACTTAGCTTATTATATTGATTTTTGGCGAAACGGTAGTGGCGCAGAGAGTTACACTCAAGAGTGGCTTTTATTGAAAGACGAATAGCCTGAACTATATATGAACAACTAATACATTTTTCAAATCACTGAACAGTTAAATCAATATCAAGAACGATACCATTAATGCACATAATAGTGATTCGCGAAACAGAATCATATAGGCATGTGTGATCAGAAAACTTTAAGTGCAGAATGATAAGTCATTAGGATTGATCTTGATTTGTAAATACCGTGTATTTCAGATAATTGATATACAAATAAATTGACTTCCAGCTTGTGTTCAATTAAGCGTATTATTTTAACAACTTGGTTACTTTTGAAGATGGAAAATGAAAGCGCCAATTTAATTTAAAGTATTTTTTTATTCCACCTTTATACAGGGTTTCACAGATTACATTTCCAGCATGGGGATCTCGCTTATTATAAGAGATGGGAGAACCCGGGGCAGAACGGTTGCTAATTTTTTGAATTGTATCGTGGCACTATTTAAAGCTGGATCCACACCAATAAAAATTTGCGTTGTGCGTTGTATTCTTGTATTTGACACAAATTTGCTCGTGTGCGTCGAAATTTTTGTTGGTGTGGACTGTGCGCCGCATAGAAATGCACGCAAATAATTTCGTGACGAACAACGCATGCTATTCATCGTGCTGTCGGTTTTTGGCCAACTTCAAAGAGATTTGCGCCGCACAGTCTTGTCAATGTGGACTTGATTTTGAGTGCATTGTTCTGCATAAACAAACGTGCACAAGTGGATTCGGCCGTTCAACGCACAAGATAACTATTTACGTGGTAAAATACTTGGCCAGATTTAAATTTGCGCCGCAAATGTTTGTGTTGAATTTGAAATACAAAATACAACATAAATTTTTATTGATGTGGATCCAGCTTAAGAAAATTTTTAGGAACTATAAGTAAAGCATAACAAAGACTGACGATATTTTTGTCATTCTTGGTCATTCTGGATAAGCGTATTCGCACGTGTCTCGTATTTGCTTGTGTTATCGTTTTGTGTTGTAACTGGTTGTCATAATCATATGCAAAGTAAGCAAAAACTTTAATTTTATTACATTTTTTCTTGATATATCCTTAAACTACGAGTCTTGGACTACGCTCCTGTATATTTACTGTTGTATATTTCATAGACCATTCTAGAGGAATTTGAACTGTACATACCTAACTTCAACGGATGGGGCAGGGCGGATCGGGGCACGAAAGACCGAGGTTCCATTTCACCCCCTGTCCGATTTTCTTATTTCTTTTCTAAATATGTTTCTTGTACTGTAACCTTCTGTTTACACTATCTATGATTTAACAGACAATGAACAATGAAAATAATTTTTTTAATTTTTTATGTTTTATCGAATTAAATTTAAGTTTGTTAAGCATATATCTTTGAAAGATCTACATTATTATTATTACGTTGTTCGAATAATAAGCTCAATTACGTTTTACTATGACTACTTTGACTCTTTTTAACAAATTAAACAATTTTGCAAAGAAGGTTCCGTTCTGCCCCAACCCCGGGGCAGAATGGACCGTTTGCCATTTTTTCTTCTTTCTGAATTTACGTTTTATAGTTATTTTTTATTTTGTAATTAAATTTTAAAAAACGAATAAACAGAGAATACAAATACAAATTTTCGGATTCTTCCTACCTTAAATTACAACTATTTACATATATTAAAGTGCCCGTTCTGCCCCGGGTTTTCTTAAATTAAATGAATTATTTTCAAGTGAGAGGAGCTACAATCAATTTTTAAAAGTACAAAATTTCTCGTTAAATATTGATTGTGGCTCCTCTCATACTTACTAAGGAATAATTCATCTAATTTAAACAAACCTGTATCTCTTATAATAAGCGAGATCCCCATGCTGGAAATGTAATCTGGGATACCCTGTATATAAAATATAGTAAAATGCAGTATTTTGCAGATGAAAGTGTAAGTAAGCATGTTCAGGTATACAAACTGAAAAGCATCTCTCGAACTAAACGGTAATCCACTTGAATTTCAATTTCTAGCATAAATAGATTCTATTCCGAGTGGATTTCAACAAATCTTTGGGGCATCGTTTCTTTTGTGTAACAAGCTAACGCTCTCTTAGGCTATTTCCCGTCAAAACGAAAATAAAAAATAGATTGGTACGACAAAACGGATCTCTGTTCTCCGCGTGGGCAAAATTTTAGAGAGATTTTCACAAAATCGATCTAAAATAATTTATGGTAAATCCTTGTGGAATATAAGCATCTACAGAAGGTGTTTATGTTACATTAAAATATAAATTGGGTGTGTTCAGTAGATGGTTTCGAAATTCAAAGAGAATAGAATGTTATTAAATAATACATTCTTAGATATACATAATATATCAGATACCTTTTGAAGACGTGTTTAGATTATATTTGTAAAATACAATTATGTCAATGCTAATACTTTTTTTTATTGTATTGTATAGTTGGCTATACAAAATTTCAACTTTTTTCTTTGGTTCATCGTCCACATTTTACATGCAAATTTTATTGTTTTTTCTTTAAATTTTTGCAATGTGCAATTATTAAAACTTAGTTACATGTCATTGGGGTCTTTCAACTTAGCTTTTGCTTAGCTGGCATAATATTTTGTCTTCTAAATTAAATAACAAGTGCTCGTTATGAATTTGCCCCAAAAGAGATAAATCAAGTTTAACTAAGTAAAGAATATTGAACGAGCTACAAATTAAACTCAGGAGGAACTTGGATTTCAGTGGTGATCTTCTAAAAATGAATCAGCATCTATTTTGACTACCAACCAAGTTCGACAATAAATAACCATTATGAAGTTAAAAAGTTTCACAAATCATTGAATATTTAAAAGTAGGGGATACAGGGGATGAAAGTAACATATTTTTGTTTTTATTTAATTTCTCAGAGTATAACAAGTTTTTTACATCCAAATTGATTTAGAGATAGATTGGACATTTGTCTTCCTTCCAAGATATTAATTTCATATGTTTCGTAAAGCATATGTGGGAATTATTTTTTTTCTGTAGTAAGACAGTTGTTACTTCCAACCTCAACGTTGGGGCTAAAAGTAACATGATCGGGGTAAGTTGTAACGGCAAAATAATTTACCCAGTAGTGGGTAAATATATTAGTATTCATCAACAAAGTTAATATTTGATTCCAAAATACACATTAGCAAAATGAAGAAATAAAAAAAATTCTTTTGTGCAATAGAAAATTATAAGTAGACATTATCAATATTCAAAAATGTGAAATAAAAAGATACAACAAATTGGAAAATTTATCCGACAAGTTTTGTATGTTCTCATCTACGAAGAAAACCTAACCTGACCAATTATGTGCTAAGTGTGAATATATGCAAGTGAAAACATTGATTGGGGTTGATTGTAACACTGTTACTTTTGACCCCCAGTGTACACAAAACAAATTGGAGGTAATTCACAATTAACCACGATTCCAACGTCAAATTGTATTGCATCCACCAATAGCCAACAAAATTTAGAACATAGCAATCCAGGTGCTTTTTTGTTCCTCTTTTAGAGATTGCCTAAAAGTCACTAGACCGGTGATACTACACATTAACTTTAGGCGGAAAATAGTGACTCTGGCTGGCAAAAACTTAACCTCTATGACCAGAGCCGGATTTGATTCGTTTACACCCCTAGGCAGAAAATATGACTACGCCCCAGTCAATGGCGTATCGTCATCAGCGTGGACCCTGCTGCAAGTCTGTATATGGGGCCATAAAATATATATTTCTGAAAAAAAAAAATCGCGATCTAAACTTAAAAAAAAACACCTAAATTTTGGGAAATAAATCCTAATGGGTCCCCAATAGTGGTGCAGGCATACCATCTGCGTCATAGGATGATACGCCACTGGCCCCCATAAAAAAATTAGTAAAATTTAAAAATAAAGTATTATTTAATGTCTGTGGTAAGCATACAACTGTAGTAATTTCTATTTCATCGATTGATTTTTCATGAGGATGTTTTGTTGCGATTCTATTTGTTTTATTACAAAACTGTCCAATTTACCGCTTTTTGCGATCATGTCCCGTAATTTATTTTTCTTTTCTTGTGCTATTTTTCTACACTGAAATCTGAAATCCGCAAGTTCTTTTGTGACCTGACATTCTTAGGCCTAGCACACACAGAACGTTTTCTGTCGCGCGACTAAGTCGCGCGTTTGTGAAGTACTAGCAATTGCATGTACGTGTACACACATACGACGACCAAAGTCGCGCGACTATGTGTGTACGCGTACATGCAATTGCTGGTACTCCAACAAACGCGCGACTCGAGTCGCGCGACAGAAAACGCTCTGTATGTGTGAGACCTAAAGTTGTATTTCGCTTGCAACTGTGCTTTTACATGCGTCTGTTGTCAATATTGCCGGCCTATTCCTCATCGGGAACGAATTTTCGAATGCAGCCGAAGTCGTGTATATGCTTGTATAGTTTACAAGTTTCCTGTACTCGACGTGTGAGCGCCGTCTCTAATTTTTATGATTTGTGGAAGAAAAAAAGCCCCATTTTGTTCGACGCCCTAGGCAGTTGCCTAGTTTTGCCTGTATGTAAATCCGGCTATGTCTATGACAGATGAAAACTAGCAATGTAGGTAGGAAGGTGGATGTAAATGAACATTGCACAAGCGCTTAGGGCGACATATAACAAAAATTAAAGAAACTATAGGCACTGTTACAATTACAACCTACCCGTGTTACTTTCATCCCCCGTCTCCCTAATACAGCACGCAGTGAAAGGTCCTCTTTAAGTAATTAAATTCCTTATAGAATAGCAACAAACAATTTCGGAATTTAATATTCCTAGGTCAATTTAAAAACTTTATTATAAATTTTTTTGGTAATTCAAATACGAACTTTATAAAGTCAGTGTTTCTCGGATGGTTAGTTGTTAAATAAATTGGTCGTCTTTTAAGAGAATATTTTAATATTTTTTATTTAATTTAAGGACGATTCAACATAATACCTCAAGTTTTATGTATTAATTTAATAGATACTGACAATTTTAAAGTTATTAATATACTTGTCATCGTAAAAACTAAATATGTTACTACTTTTAAAATTATGAAAAAATTGTCATGATTAATACACAACAATGCAATTTGATTAATTACATCATCTTTAGGAAAATACTTTTAAATTTGATTCTTTTACGACCCTTATAGACAAATAACATTTGAATTGTTGTTAAGGGTTTAATAACGCACTGCGATGTTCAATTTGGAGTTTATTATCGCAAAATTTAATCAAATGTTTCATTATTAATAAAGCTTCGCTGGATTCAATAGAACCGACGCGACGTTATGCCGATATCGACTATAAAGAGTAATTAGTCTATTTATCGTCTGAATGGGTTTCTATATTAGAAATTGATTCGGCAGCACAGAGTGAATCTGTCCTAAACATGCATGAAAATTTACCTGAAGTGTAGAAGTCAATACCGATCAGCTGAATAAAAGCACAGTTAAAATTTCAAGGGAGTTTTTTATGAAATATGTTTAGCGTCAAAGGCTATTAGAATTAGAGTACAGTAAAGCTAGGTGATCGACTCTATTGCCGACTTAAAAACTGTTTGCGCCTCTCAAAACATACTTTTTAGGGCAGGACAAATGTCCTACAGTTATCAAGACCTTTTTCTAATGATTCCTTTCCTAAAGCACGGTTATTTTTTGCCCATTGTCAAGCTTCAACTTCTCATAAACACATTTAGAAAATTGTATCTCAGAATATTTCAATGTGCGAAACTTTCGTTACTGTAAAAGAATTTAAACTTTAATTGTCTGAACCAGGGGTTTGGAGCAAAGCACGGAGCTGTGGAGCAATGGGTTTTTGCCCGGAGCAGGAGCGGAGTCCGGAGCAAACAATTTTGATTGCTCCACTGCTCCAGTTTATTATGTAAAACTTAAAAAAACTATTTTTTTTTCAACCTTTGAAGATCAATACTTTGTTCTTACAAACATTTATTTAACTTCACTTGTTTCTTAGGGTCAAATATTGTAATATCTGACTAACTTTCACATATCCGATAAAATTAAAACTGTGTTTTTAAAACCAAATATTTTAATTTTAAAAAAATGTTAACAATATTTGGAGCCCGGAGCGAAGCTGGAGCAGACATTTTGATGCTGGAGCGGAGCAATTAAAAAGTTGGACAGTTCCAAACCCCTGGTCTGAACACAAAAGCTTTTACCCATTAATGTAAAAAAAAAACTGTTTCATGATTGGAAAAATATCACTATCAGAAAACAAAATCACATTAATTCAACAACAAATTAAAAAACCTTCGTAACTGGTGCCAAATGAGTTTTAAAAGGTTTTACACCTTGTTTTGTTTTTGTTTTCACAGCCTATTATAATTTTCTAAAAAAAAAAAAAACTAAAACGCTTTCGCATCTTACATATTATTGAAAATAACTACACCAACCCTTATATATTTGGAATAACAAAAAAATTAGGAATTTAAATAAGTCACAGCCAACTATTGGTTCCATTTAAAAAAATACAACTTTGTCACAACTCGAATTTCGTTTTCTCTTTTTGAAAAATTATCTACGCCACTGTATTTTTATCAAAAAAGTGCCTGCAGAACGTCAAAATTATTTTTGTTTATTTTCATAAACAAGTGAGATATAGTCATAAAACGAAAAGTTGAAAAATCGAAAACAAAAGACGATAACCAATTTTAGTTTTCACCATTAAATTTTTCTCGAAAAAAGAGATGGGTCCGTTTTTTGATACCTTTTATGGTTACCGAGATTCCCTATTAAAACATCGAAATTTGTCCACCCTGTACATTAAAACAGTCGGTACTCGAATTAAGATGAATTTCCTGGTACGGTGTACTTAACCACATTTCATTTATAAGTACAATAAAAGAAACGTCTATGCTACCGCCGTAAATTAATAACGGAAACTAACCTAAATATAATGTCGTATACGACAGTATATAAAACAAAACGGAACGTTTATTATATTTTGCGTTTAGTTAAACCTATAAATGAGTAAAATAAATTGTTTTTTGCCTTTAACCTCAATAATAAAAACAGTTATTTGATTTCTGCTTAAAAACTTATTTTAATTGAGTCTAAATATGTGTTACATTGCGGGTATTTTTCATTTATGCATTTAAAAAAAATAACGTTTAACATTTAAATTAATCAATAAGTTTTTTTTTTTAAATTCTGGTTGTGAAATCGCCATGGTGAATACGTCTACACATCATCATTGACACAAAGAAGCGTCTTTAAGTAATTAAGACAATTTTGTTACAGAAATGCGTAAAACTGCGTTTGATGTTGTCACGCAACATTAACATAATTAAGTGACCTCATCCACATTTTCAAGAAATAATTTGTGTACACAATTAGTGTAACACACCACGGATCAATCATAATGGGTGTGCAAATAATACAGAAAACAATCGATAAACACGTGACACTATACAGTATCAGTTGATAAGTGCTTATCAACATACAAGGTCTGTGGATTTATTATAGGAGTGTGTAATCCCTTTTTCGCGTATTTGGCTTACCCAATGACGTCACATGGTGACCAGTTCATGATATCGAAATTCGTATCCAACATATCTTACATTTCTACGATTTTCAAGCGGATGTTCATAAGTTTAATTCAATATTAACTTGGTAACAATTAAAACTGTACTAATAATTAAATGATTAGAATTAGGGGAGACCGGGGATGAAAGTAACACGGGTAGGTCTAGGTTGTAACAATGCCTATAGTTTCTTTAATTTTTGTTATATGGCGCCCTAAGCGCTCGTGCAATGTTCATTTACATCCACCCTACTTACTTTGCTAGTTTTTATCTGTCATAGAGGTTAAGTTTTTGCCAGCCAGAGTCACTATTTTCCGCCTAAAGTTAATGTGTAGTATCACCGGTCTAGTGACTTTTAGGCAATCTCTAAAAGAGGAACAAAAAAGCACCTGGATTGCTATGTTCTAAATTTTGTTGGCTATTGGTGGATGCAATACAATTTGACGTTGGAATCGTGATTAATTGTGGATTCCCTCCAATTTCTTTTGTGTACACTTGAGGTCAAAAGCAACAGTGTTACAATCAACCCCAATCAATTGTTTCACTTGCATTCTTGGCACATAATTGGTGGCTTTCTTCGTAAATAAACAAAACTTGTCGGATTAATTTTCTAATTTGTTGTATCTTTTTGTTACACATTTTTGAATTTGATAATGTTCACTTATTATTTTGTATTGTACCAAAGATTTTTTCATTTTGCATTTTGCTAATGTGTATTTTGGAATCAAATATTAATTTTGTTGATGAATACTAATATATTTACCCATTTCTTGTGAGCGGTGTACATTATTTTGCCGTTATAACTAACCCCGATCATTGTTACTTTTAGCCCCAACGTTGAGGTTGGAAGTAACAGCTGTCTCACTAAAGGAAAAAAAAAAATCTCACATATACTTTACGAAACATGAAATTAATATCTTGGAAGGAAGACAAATGTCCAATCTATCATTAAATCAATTTGGATGCAAAATACTTGTTCTCTATGAGAAATCAAATAAAAACAAAAAACTGTTACTTTCATCCCGGTCTCCCCTAAATTTTAAGATCGGATCTGGCCTTAATGGTTTCTTTACACCAAATCTATTAATTCTTAGTAATTTCGCAATAATCACGATAATCTGTAGGTATTTATTTATTTACATGGTTTATGTATGTGTACTGGTGAAGTAAAGTTCATTGTTTATATGAACTGGGTTGGTTCATAAATAAGTCTTATACAACAGGAAACGATAAAATGAGAGTATTGTAAAGCAAAATATCACCTGCTTGTTTTACCTCATTGAAAAATTGACGTAAGAACCTACCCACAGGAGGTTTATTTATAATACATTGCAAAATTATAACGTATTTTTTCCTGCATTAAAAAGAATACTTCAAAATTGTATATTTACAATTGAAGCTTCGTCCAATCTCTTAATAAAACAAGTTTAAATTATTATAATACTACCAGAAATCATATATAAATTTACGAGATATTCCACGATGGTGTTTATACCTTTGAATATGTTGTGGTCTGAGTAAGTCGTCATCTAGACATACCAGCGGAGAATCCCAGGATTTCGCCGGTATACAAAGACGTGTTACTACACAGTCCATCGAAGAAAAATGCCAGGTATGTCTCATGTTCTCTTTAAAACTGTCCATTTTCCGGGCGGCTAGTTATCACAGTGAGTTTAGAAAGTATGAAGTTACTATTGATTTTGCGATGGTCTAATTTCGCATCGTTATATTAACACTTGAATCGCGAACATCACACGCCACACACAACCGAACGTACGAAAACATTGAACTACCGAGAACATTTCTATTGGCAACCGACACTGGTTTAGTTCGACGACCTTAAACACCTCTAACGTTGGGGCTAGTCTCGTGCGCGCAACTGCATATCGTGAAAAGGTAAGGCCGTTGGGCCATGCGAAGAATGACATTCGTCGGTTCAAGTTTAACAATAGCCGGTCCGTGCTATAGTTCTCCAAGCTTTATTAATACGTTTATACGGGTACTCCTCGCTTAACGACCTCCTACCTGTTTACCGACTGCTCAAAGTTACATCCGAGCATTTTCTCATAATGTAATTGTTATTCACACTGATAAAAAAAAATTAAAACCAAATTTGTAAGTTAAAATATTTTCTAAATAGATACGAAGAAGTTACTCGCTTACCGACCAATTCGTTCTACGACCAAGTCGTGGTAACGGAAATCAGTCGTTAAGTGAGGAGTATAGTCAGCGTCAAGTCTAATGGCGAGCGGTGGGGGTGTTTTCGCGCAGTAGACGCTACAATATGGCTCATAAGCTTAAAACCATTGGCGGGTATGCCAGTACAACTAAGTAAGTGGTCGTGTACAAGTCCAATTATTGTGTTTAGTGCACACCCCACACCGCTCGCCATTAGACTTGACGCTGACTATACCTGTAGTTATTTTAATTTTCAATAATTCGAATTTACTAAAAATTATGTGCTAAATCCCCAATATACTCAATAACCTTCATAAATCGATAAACATATACCTACTCGTGCATTTCTTTGCATTAACTTGAAGTGATACGATTTTTGGAACCCTAAAATTATTAAAAATAACATCAAATCAAAATCAAATGGTAGCTTTTTGTTAACTTAAATTTTCAAAATTCATTTTCGCAACTAGTTTGTGCACATGCTTTTTAATAAATAAGTAGATTTTTCTTTTGATATGGATGCTGATAATGGAGTGAGTAAACGAACGACAATAAGCACCTATTTTGCAGGTATTTTAAAAATTAATTTGAATATTGCAGTTGTAATTTACCACTATAATTATACATATACCTTAGTTCGTTATAGATTACTTATATAAGAAATTTAAATAACAAATACAGCATAAGACCTACACAAATCTATAACAAAGGATGCTACATAACCGATCATGCACGATGGTCTGTTCTACGCGAGCAATCCGAATTGCATCGCGAACAGCTGTTCGTGTCGACAGAAAAAGAGTATACAGTTTGTTCAGTGTAAACAGAGAAAGAGGCTGAAAGAAGAACTAAATGGTTTTGGGGGTGCTATCAGATACGGGCGATACATAAATTTGAAGAAGCAACATTCAGCATATCCTGCTTTTCGTAATTTATTAACCATACACAACGTATATAAGCCGACATTTTTAAATAATATAATTTTCACACCGCTCTTTAGTAAAACAATTTTAAAAAAACAAAGGATTTTTAGGGAATGTAAATTAATCTTCTAAGCTCCGAAATAAATTATAGATTATTTTGTTTTCTAAATGCCCAGATAAGTTTATGACTAGTATTGTGCTAGAAAACATCTAGATTAATAGTTAATTACTTTTTGCAAAAGCTATACAGATTGAAAAGTAATCGAATTTTAGTCACAATTGTGCTAAATTAATAAATAATGGTTACATTTAAATCAAAATAAAAACAAACGATTTGTTAGGTACATTTACAAATATTAAATACTTTAACAATACTTTAAAGATTAGCTTAAATTACAAAAACAATATTTTGATAATGGCTATCGACTGTCGTGAATTAAATAAAATAAATGTACCTGAAGAAAGGTGCAGTTAAAAAAACTAAGACTACGAGGGTTGGTCGATAAGTCCGTGTAAAAATGAAGAAAACAATTGTTTTTTTGGGACAAACATTTTTTATTGTTCCTTTGAGGTCTATACACTAACCTAACCTAACCCAACTTGGCCTGACCTGACCTAACCTCATCGATGCTCGAGTTCTGTTTTACCGTCCATACGTTGTTTAACTCTTTAAATAGGCAGTTGTTTCGGCAATCCCCTCATCGCTGGATGGAAATCTCTTTCCAGTCATTTCTTCATGTTTGGAAACAGATGGTAATCCGAGGGAGCCAAATCTGGAGAGTAGGGAGGATGTGAAAGACTTCGTATCATAAATCGAACAATTTTGCGATCACGATTGCAGAAGAGTGAGCTCTGGTGCGTTGTCGTGGTGAAACAAAATCTTCTTTTTCGCTAAGTGTGGTCGTTTTTCCTTTATTTCATTATTTAAACGATCCAGCAAAGACGCATAATACACTCTGGTAATTGTTTTGTTTTTTTCCAAGAAGTCTATGAAGATTATGCCACGAGCATCCCAGAAGACAGTGGCCATAACTTTTCCTGCTGAAGGAACGGTTTTCAGTTTCTTTGGTGCAGATTATCCGCTTGCAACCCATTGTTTTGGCTGGTAGTGATAAATCCCTGTTGGCGCTAACTCTTCGTCTTTGCACGGACTTATCGAACAGCCCTCGTATGTCTATCGTTTCTGAAGCATCTTTTTATCAATGAAGCTGCTACTGTTTTAAGCGATTTGCGGGGATTAAAAGACTTATTTATGACTGTTATTTAGCAGATACGATTACCAAGTTTCTATAAATATTTTATAAATGTTCAGTGCCGGATTTAGTTTTAATACACGCGTAATCTCGCCGAAAATATATCTAGTACTTAAACAAGTCTAAGTTGAAAACGGCGTTTTATTTTGGCTCCATTCGTTTAAATAGAGATTAGATTAATGAAACATAATTAATATAATTTCGTAAAATTAAGTGAGTAATATAATTTAGGACAGAGTACCCGGGGGTCAGGTGCTGGTGAATAATTTTGGGCTTTACGTGGTACAGTAAGTACTCGATAAAAGCAAGTTTTCTGAATCGATTTTGGTTCTAATATTTGCTGTAATTGTCACAGTTAGGTCAAGTATACATGTAGAAACCGCTGATTTATACAAGTGACCATTGATTCCAAATGGAATCACAATATTTTTGAAAAGGTAGAAACAAAATAAAAGTTGCATTTGTCGAGGTAAGTGAATCGAAAAATAGTTGGTTTTTCAACAGTTGCTTTTATCGAGTATTTACTGTAGAGGGTTTACTTCGCAACGAGACAAAAATGTACGGTACTAAACATATTTATAAATTTTAAGAATTCTCGAAGACTTTGGTTAATAAGACTCTTGAAAACAAGCTGTTTTGTAAGTAAGGTTACATTTAAATTTAATTTTAAAAGTTTGTAAAGGCTACGCGCTACGGGAGTTTTAAACTCTATAATTACATGTTCTACGGGCTATCGTTCGCCTGAAAGTTTTACAACTCGAATTCTCTTAATATTAAAAATCATTGCATTTGAAATTTTCTTAAAAAGATAAAATATAATATTTTAGAAATAAGTAAATAGATTTATTCAAGTAGATTTCTATTATTTTATTTGTTATTGAATAACTTATTCTCGGATTACAAAAATAATTATATTCGATAACATTTGTGTATCGCGTAAAGAAGTAAATTGCGTAGGTATTTGCAAGTTGACGGGCATCAATTACTTGCAGTGAAATTGGTGTTACGTTACATAAATAATGAAGTTATGGGCAGGACACCGAAATATAGAGAACAACGTAAGACTTAAAACTGATTATTTGACAGCACGTGCTTCGTACAATTTACTGCATTTAAACAGCACAGATATTTTTTATCCAGTATTGAAATACTGGACAGTATTGCTAGTAAATATTTTCTATGACGTAAAAACACGAGTCGAGCGCAAGCTAAGGTTTTGCATTTTTATAACCTAAACTGAAAGGCCCTTTCAACTTTTGTGCTCCAGGCAATACATAAAGTCGGCCTTGGTCGATAGAGATGCACCAAATTCTACGATAGCGTTCATTTAAATATTCAAAACTTTACACCAAGGTAGGGCAAAATTAGATTTATATTAAAAAAAACCAAAAAATCATTGATTTCAATTTAAAAAATCACGAACTTTTGATTTTTTAAGAAACTTGCGTATTTTTCCTTTTTACAACTAATTTATTCATTATTCACACTAAATTATATCTTCTATACAGCGTCATTCAAAAAGTATCAACAAATAAAAAAGGTTTTTTTATTAAAAATTTATTAGAACTTTTATTCTTGTTAAAAGTTGGTGAATGACCTAAAATCAATTTTAAGATGGAAAAAATTTCATCAAAATTCATACGATACTGGATTTTAGCGATTACAGAAATATTCCAAGAGCCTTATTTTAAGAGTTACAAAAAAAGCTTCATAGAGAAAGATTGTGCAGATTTCAAAAATACGACCAAAGGTGATTTTTATTATTGGTTTCTAAAATAATTTTATTCTTGAGATGTTGGTGCATGATCTAAAACTAATTTTAAGTTAAAAAAAGTTCAATACAAATTCATATAACCCTAGATTTTAACGATTTTAGAAATATTCGATAAGAGTAAAGTGCCCTTGTTTAAAAAATTTTGAAAAAGTTTAAAAACGTTAACAATTTAAAAATAATATTAAATAAATTATCGTTTTCCCTTGATTTTTTTAAACTCCTTAAATAAGAGCACTTTAATCTTGCGAATTGTTCTAAAATCACGAAAAGCTAGTGTTGTATGAACTTTTATCAAACTTTTTAAAAATTAAAATTAGTTTTAGACCATGCACCTTTCTCAAGAATAAAATTTTTCGATTAATCGATAATAAAAAACTTATCTATTAGTTGCAAACTTTTTTAATGTTGACACTATTATAAAATTCGGAAGTTCTAAACAATTTCTTACCATTTATTTTTAGTTTTAAAATAAGGGCACTTTACTTTTGCGAATATTTTCAAAATACTTAAAATCTAGTGTCATATAATTTTTTTTATCCTAAAATTAGTTTTAGGTCATGCATCAACTTTTATCAGGAATAAAATTTTCTGAGAAATCGATAATAAAAAACTTTTCCAATTGTTACAGACTATTGAATGAGGCTGTCTCTAAAATTAATTACTATTGTGAAAATTTACAAAGTAATTCTACCGGAATGCGTCTCTAACAAGAAAATTCCCGTAGATACTTTATTTTTCCCTGACCTATAAGAAGCAATAGGCAATATTTCCGGCGGTTGTTTAGGCGGGTGGAAGTAAAACGTGCATGTAATTCATATATGACGTGTGACGATGAATCGTCAAAATAAATAAACTTTGATTTAAATTTTTAAAATTAGCTGATTTAAATCAATACTGCTTTACACACAATTTTAGATTTCTTTTTAAGTAGGACATATAGATAAAACCTAGGCAAACCAGGCAAATGCTGGGGACCCATGATGTAAAGGGGTCCTCTGTCCATGTACCAATCAATACCAGTTATTAGATTTTACTTACCCTTGCCGAAGGGAACCTTAAATTTATAAATTCCCAAGGACCCAGAATGGGCTTAAGACAACCCTGATTAAATTGATATCTCTTTAAACAAAATTTGGGATCTTTATAGCGAGAATTTTTAAAGGGTAAGGAGTAGTTAATTAATTAAACATTCATTCGAGGTTGAATTTGAAATCATTTCAAAATTGTCTGTTAATTAATATTTCGAAGTATTACGTAGTGCTTTGCAATAGTTAAACAAGTTCTAAGAAATGTCACATGAAACAGTGAAATTTCGTTCATCAGTCATTTTATTTTACATATTTGTATATTGTATTGAAATAATATAATTCAGGTTCCATTTTAATTTACTTAACTTGAAATAAGTAAAGTGGTTTAAATGAAGTGAACGTTTACAATTTGATCACGACAGTTTTGTTACCTATAAAGTTAATTTCTCGTGCGAACTGTAAACAACAAACCTGGTAGCTATTATTTTGTCAACAGGACTTTGCCAGTAACACAATTTGCAAACACCAACAAAATTTTCATATTGTGTGAGCTTTTGTGTGGTTCTCTTAATCTGATAAACAGTTATGTAATATTCAACAAACTGTTAAGGAAAAACTTCACCGCACCGCAAAAATGTTTATCTATTAGTATACCCGTGAACCCGTGTTAATATATTTTTAAACTATTGACGATTTTTTTTTAACGTTAGAGGGTGTTTAATATTGCATTGTTACAGTTTTTTTTGTTGTAGAATATCTTAAGTTACCTTGTATAATGTTACTTTCAAGGGCAGTCATATGAGCAGCTTGTGGGTGCTCTGTTGGATGTATATTAGTTTTTCATTATGCACTCGTATAATTTACATGCATACCAGCTCTGTAATTTTTTTGAAAAGCTTTGAGTACGTAAAGACGCTTAGTAATAACTAAATAAAGGCAATTACATTTATAGCAAATTTTAATAATTCCAGTTTTTAATACCTATTATATTTTTGTACGGACGAGAATTAAAAGACTAAGAGGAAATAAAAAGAAAGAATTAAAAGTAATAAAAAACAAACAGGGACAAGTACAAACAGACACAAAAGAAATACTGGAAACGTGGAGGGAACACTTCATAAGCAAATACCACATGATAATCCCAGAAGAAGACATAAACAGAGTAGAACAAGCAGACCACCAACAAGAAATTAAGAGGGAAGAAGTAAAAGACGCAATAGGAAAAGTCAAAATTGGAAAAGCAAGTGGAGAAGACAACATAGTACCAGAGATGATCAAATGGCTGGGAGAAAAAGGAATAGACTGGATATGGGCAATATGCAAAGAAGCATGGGAGAAACAAGAAATACCCAGGGACTGGGAAAACAACTTACTAGTACCAATATACAAGAAAGGAGAACAATCACAATGTGAAAACTACAGACCAATCTGTTTAGCTCAAACTAGCTACAAACTATATACAAAAATCCTAGAAAAGAGATTAAGAGAGCACGTGGAAATAAAACTTGAAGAAGAACAAGCAGCTTTTAGACCAGGAAGACAGACAAGTGATAATATATTTATTATAAGGAATATAATAGAAAGAAAAGTAGAAGAAGGAGAAGAACTCTACCTAACATTTATAGACCTAAAAGCAGCCTTCGATACGGTAGACAGAAGAGAAATATGGAAGACCCTGAGAGAAATAGAAATACCTAACACCCTAATAAATGCAATTAGAAGCACGTATCACACAGTAAGAGCAAAAATACAAATTGCAGGACAAAGATCAGACGAATTTAGAATGAGCAAGGGAATAAAACAGGGAGACAGTCTAAGTCCACTATTATTTATAATATTCATGGATAAGATAGGGAAACGAATTAAGGAAAAACATAAACAACTGAACACGGCAATTGGGTACAGAAACCTAGAAATAATTACATTAAATAGCCTACTATACGCAGACGACATAGTGCTTATAGCAAATACCAGAAACAAAATGCAAAAACTAGTGAATGCATGGACCGAGGAAATAGAGAACATGGGAATGGAAGTGAATATAAATAAAACAAAAACAATGATCATAAACGAAAAACAAAAAGACCCTCAAAACATCAACAAAATTAAATGTAAAAACAATGATCTTGAAAGAGTTACAACATACGAATACTTAGGAAGTATAATAACAGAGGACGGGAGAATAGACGCCGAACTAACAAACAGGGCAAACAAATCAACAAAACTCTATTATTCACTAAACAAATCAATATTAGGACACAAAGAGATAGACAAAAAAGTGAAAATGAAAATACACAATATGATAACAATACCGATAATAACATATGCAGCGGAAAACTGGACAATAAAGAAAAAAGATGAAAATAAAATAAACGCCATGGAAATGAAACACCTCCGGAAAATAGCTGGGAAAACAAAATGGGATAGGATAAGAAACGAAAACATTAGAAAAATGACAGAACAAGAACCAATAATAGATAAAATAAAAAAGAAACAACTTAACTGGTATGGTCATGTCATGAGAATGAATCCAGACAGACTTACAAGAAAAATAATAGAAATAGGAAAACCAGCCAAAAAACAAAGAGGGAGACCAAGAAGAAAATGGATGGATCAAATAAGGGATTGGGGAGCAGAAAGAGGAAAAACACCAGAAGAAATGAAAATTCTTGCAAAAGACAGAAGGGCATGGCGAAAATGGACTCGGGATACGAGACTAACCTCCGACGCCTGAAAAGGCAGAAGGAAACGAGAAGAAGAAGAAGATATTTTTGTATATTATTTCCACAATTCATAACGTTTTACATAATTACGATTATGTTTTTGGTGCAGGTTGTAAATTATAAGCAGATTCGTTTGTATCATTTTTTAAATATATAAACATGAATTTGAGTACTGATTTTGTTATAATTTTGAAACGAAAATTTGTAGCCGTTTTTATCTTTTAATTTCAGAACTGGTATTCGGGCGTGGGATATTTTGGGTTCGGCATTAAAATGTGTTAATAGATTTAACTCAATACGTTTACAAATATTTAACAGAAAAATACAACATTTAACATTCTTTTCGATTTTGCCAAGTACGTATGTTTTGATTATACATGTATGTATGTTTAAATATTGTAATAAACGTATAAATTTCTTATAAAGTATATAGAAATAATCAATTAAAAATCTATTGGTCCGGTTACAAACTGGTTGACGAATTGATTGCAATTTTATCAAAGACTGTTAACCAAGGTTATTGCCTAACGATTTTATAAGGTAATATTAGAGACAGATGGTATAGCGGAAACAGTTTGGACTTAAACAGAGTGGATTAAAACGTGTATCATTTCGGAATAATAGCTACATTCGTTATTTCTGGAGAAAGTTTTATGTAACGTTTTCTAACGTAAGATTATAAAATGCACATTGTATGATAAAAAAACAGAAATACTTTTGCGATATTGTATACAAGATTAATAAATATAAACTCAATTTTTACTACAACATCTTGTAAGTAATCATTTGTAAATACATACATCAACATTTTATGAAATCAATTTGGAGTTAAAATTACGCGATTAACCTGTAGAATTTAGAATGTGTTTTAGTTGTAATGGTATTTATTTCATTTATAATAAATCAGGTTTTTATGTAACACCCTAACACCCACTCTAGATGTCTAAAACAACATTCTTACAATACTTCACTGTTATCAGCAGAAAGTTTATATGGACCTTACTTATTTTAAAAGATGTTTGATACTTAATAGCTTTATTTTTGTTATTATTAACCGTTTGATTAATGAGTCATTTAAGGTGGGTGTACGGTGATTGCCAAAATGCTAGATTTAGATTTTAATTATAATTCAAAAACGAAACCTACGTTTAGGTCCTGAGAAGTTCATGGCAACCGAACATTAATATCATAAATGAGGCGTGTTTCAATTTATGAATTAAAATAATTTGTTGGGGTTAAAATGATTGATTGTGGGCCGCCAATCAAGGTATATCGCGCAAATATTATGAACGATATTTTCATATAAGAGTACAAACAAATGAGAAAATGAAAAAAAAGGCATTGTATTTGAACGGCGGTAGATAATATTAAGCATCACGATAAAAATAAAAAATTTTTCAAAAAAGTCCAAAAATCTAAAAAAACTACTACACTTAGGTATAGGAAATGCTGTCAAAAATCCCTCTAACGACGTGTTAAATCCAAAAATGCAATAAAAAATATACCATTGTGTTTGAAATAAGAAAGGAGATGTCAACTTCCGGTATTTCCGGAAGTGTCGCCATCTTGAAAATATTTTCATTAAACAGATTATATGCCATTATGGTCATAACCAAAATTTCAAATCAATACCCTTTTTCATTCTTCATATTTTTTTAATGCCCGGTCCCAATCAATCACCCTGTATATTTAAATTGGGTTCCAAACAATCGTTTACCGAATGAATATAATTTCTTAATTGTAGGTAGTTTTAAACACTTTTGTGACACGGATTTTTCACTTCCGTTTGCAAACATGTATTTTCAGGTACAAATGCATTTCTACATTGACCAATGGCAGCTTTGTGATAACATTAATATATTAGGTATTTAAATATTGAGATGAACAAAAGTTTTAATCAGTGTTAAGAAAACTTGCAAACCAGTAACGTAAACTAGCTGTAAACAGTGTTTTCGTTGATTCAGTTGTTCAATCGACACAACTCATGTCCTTTGATACGGATTTTTTCAAAATCTGAAATAGAAAAACGGCCAGGTTTGTATAATATTAAAAACAGTATTATGCATTGACGTATTTTGATATGTAATTCGAGCTTCAATCAAAATCAATAGTCGATCAAAACTGTCACGACTCGTTCTTAAGTAATTAAAAAATTCCGTTGGATGATCCGTAAGGGAGTAAACTTTTTAGAAACTGTGTTATTTAATAGCCTTTCATTAACGTATGGATGCACTCTCAATTGTTTGCAGCTTCGTTTTCTTCATTTTTTAAAAATTAGAGCAGCGACACAAGCTATTTCGTTAAAAGTTCATCTTCACAAATGAACTTGCCGACGATTTTTTATCGCCCGTGCGCGAACGCAAATATTTTCAGGAGATTATTCATCGCGCAATTTTTAGTCGCGTGGTAAAAACATCGCCCGTGCGCGACAGGCCTAATGGACAATTTTTAGCTTATTTTAACTATAATTAAAATTTCCTTGAAATTCATTAGCAACCTGCACTATTCATTAATGTTGTATTAGTTTAACAAATCTTGTTATAATTAATGGAATGATACAATCCATACTTAAGACTACAAAAATAAATTTTTACTTGTGTGTGGTATTCTTTTAACCATAAATATGTTTTATCCACGAAGTAATACCCACTGTATCTAGCAAGGTTTAAAACTGATTTGTTAAACAACGTGATAATTTATTGTTGAGTTTGAAGGTTGCAACAGACAAGGCCGATAGTAGATTTCATGCTTCTGGGGATGAAGTTTAACCGTAAAGGAAAATTGATTATTCCAATTAAATGCTTCCCAGAAGTAAGGTGCTATAGTTGTGGCATGGTTAATATCTTAAAGGTATTTGCTTCCTTCAGCCGCAGTCTTCAGGAGCGTGTATCATAGCTTTTACATGCACAACAAAGAAAATGTTTGCCTTCAAGTCAGCCCGCTCGAACAGCGCTATAAGACAAGCAGAACAAAAGTACCTAACTGACCATGGGCTTTGAAACATTTCATAATAACGTTGATGGGCTATCATGTACGCAATATAATAACGTGAAGAATGTAAGCTTAAGTGTTGTCGTTAGTTGGGTAATATCCATATACCAAGTAATAAGCTTAAATGGATTTACTTATATTTACTGTTTTTAATGTTGCGGCACACTTTTAACAACACTAAAATTTCGTGGCACACTATAAAGACAAAGTTCCTGAACAGGCGATTAGCTTTGTTTTTTTTTTCTCGGCACACCTGCAGGATGCTTACGGCACACTAGTGTGCCGCGGCACACAGGTCGGAAAACACTGACCTATATCATTATGTCTAAAATATGATAAAATTATACAGCGAAAATTTCCTTCACCTATCAAATTTGCGTTTTCAACCAATCACTAATCTTAAAATCTCCTAGAGACTACCAATAGGAGCATTATTACACGGTAATTATTTTACATTCCCTGTCAGCTGTTGATCTCCTGTAAAATTTGCGTTTTCGACCACTAACAAACTCAGATTTCCTAGAAACGACCAATAAACAGTCATACACTGATAATATCCTTTTCGCAATTAACAGATTTTTATGCGTTTATTGGTCGTTTCTAAGAAATCTAAGTTGGTGATTAGTCGAAAATATAAATTTGGAGAGGGAATTAAATATTTTGGTCTTGATAATTTTTTGACGAATTTCGGCGACCAGTAGCGTTACTTTAATATAGATTAAACCACACCCCTGACGCACCACTCTTACATTACTTGTAAAATTTGACATAACATACATTTAATTTGACAGGTAGGTTAGGTGGAGGAAATTTTCTGACAAAATATAACTCGTGCATTGCAAGTAATCTATAATTTTTGACAAATCTTCACTCATGCAAGTTGAATCAGAAAAAATAATTCGTGCCTTGTGTTTTTTTCAGCTCACATTGCATTCGGGCATATCTACCAAAAATTATCGATAATTTTCAATGCACTTGTTATATTACTACTGATAATACAATTCAACTGTTTGATTTTTATTGGTAAGCATCTAATGGGTGCTCTTTAGCAAATAAATCGCATTGTATGTATTTGATTACCTTCCGGAACTATATAACATGTGAACAGTTTGCACATTCACTTTATGGTCATCATATACAGGGTTATTCAAATTCGAGGCCCACTATGGGGATCTCGCTTATTATAATAGCTAGAGTATAGGTTTAAATTTGGCAAAGTTGCTAAATTTGATGCTCATTGATAATCCAAAGAGAAATTGGGAATATCTCAAACGTTATTCGAGAAAATTAGGAAAAACCGGAAACTACAATTTTTGAAAATTGTCTATAACTCCTTTGGAATTTGAAATATTTTAAATGTGTAAAGACATTGCCCAAGCAACTTTTCAAGCCGAATCGAATGGTGGTCACAAATTTTTGCTAGATCGATTCGTTTTTGTTTTATGACAACCAACTTTGTTTTTTCTTATGGACGCAATTTTTGCTATTTACATAATCAATTAGCATTAATTTTTCTGAATCCATTGAGATATTACACATGGTATTTTACTTCTACATTAATTGTCAAATTTGAAAAAATACGTTTTAAACAATAACAACTATAAATCAGGTAGGTCGGTCATTGTAGTTTATGTTGTTTCCATGACTACCAATCAACAAACTAAAAGTCTGTTACTTGTCACATTAATAAATTCGTAAAAATGAACTTTAATTTTTTATTCATTGAATAGGAACTTTATCTACACTGTCAACGATATGCAGAAACATATCCAGATAGAAGACAAACCTTGCACACATACTTTTGTTCGTTGGACAGAAACATAGGGAAATATGAGGCTTTTGCCAAAATTAGAGAAAAATATGGCAGAAAGGTTTCAGATAACAATTAAAAAAATCATTTTTATAACAAACATATCTGGAAAAAACACTATTTTTCTATATTTAACAGAAACTCAAGTAAATTTGTATAAAGCATGTGATAAAGTATAACAAAACTTAAAAGAACAGTATAAAAAATTCGGAGCATATCGCATTTTTCTTCGTTATTAAAGTTAATTTTTAGGAATTTATTAATGTGATAAGTAACAGACTTTTAGTTTGTTGATTGGTAGTCATGGAAACAACATAAACTACAATGACCGACCTACCTGATTTATAGTTGTTATTGTTTAAAACGTATTTTTTCAAATTTGACAATTAATGTAGAAGTAAAATACCATGTGTAATATCTCAATGGATTCAGAAAAATTAATGCTAATTGATTATGTAAATAACAAAAATTGTGCCCATAAGAAAAAACAAAGTTGGTTGTCATAAAACAAAAACGAATCGATCTAGCAAAAATTTGTGACCACCATTCGATTCGGCTTGAAAAGTTGCTAGGGCAATGTCTTTACACATTTAAAATATTTCAAATTCCAAAGGAGTTATAGACGATTTTCAAAAAACGCATTTTCCAGTTTTCCTAATTTTCTCGGATACCGTTTGAGATATTCCCAATTTCTCTTTGGATTATCAATAAGTATCAAATTTAGCAACTTTGCCAAATTTAAACCTATACTCTAGCTATTATAATAAGCGAGATCCCCATGGTGGGCCTCGAATTTGAATAACCCTGTATTCATGACCGAATTACCACGCCTTTGCAATCACGTTCTTGGAATTCTTTGTTTGTAAATATTAATACATACAGGAACATTTATTTAGATATCACGATTATATCATATTTAACCAGAATATTTGTAACCGTGACCCATAAAAGAATGTAAAATACAGTGTTTTGACAATGTCTGCAAAAAAATTTAAAACATGCACTAGCTAGACAAAAGTAGTGGTACCTACTTCATTTTTAAATGACTTCAGTTAAAGACTTGTAGAATTTTTAAAAAGGAATGCGGTTTGCATTTGTACCTACATGGTAGTGAATAGAAAGAATAAATCACTGTACGACATATTGCGCGATATTCCACCGACAATAACTATTAAACATTTATTTTTGTTTAGTATGAAATAGAAAGTGTACAGCCCGAAGGTTGGGGTCAAGTAAAAAAGTTCGCTTTACTCAGTAACTTCAATGGTAATTCTATCTCTGCAGCATTTTATTGATCAGCAAATGGTTCAATTGAAGCGATTTCATATTTTCGAGTAAAAATGAATAGACAGGGAGTTGAAAAGTGACGTTCACGAGCTTTTTACTGACATTGAAAATACTGACTACGCAAAAACCAGAAAACGGCAACTCTTCATTTTAAAAACGTTGGCATTATTAAACGAAGTTGCAAAATGGCAGTTTTCGGTTTTGTTTTGAATGAGACGCAGAGGTCTCCAGAGACGCAAAGATGTTTTTGCGTGACTTGTTCCAAGATTGTTCTGCATAATACAATAGCTAATACATTTGGCATTATTTTAACAAATTTAATTAACAAGTTAAGACTTTGGTGGATGTATTTTTGTATTCTAAGCTTTAATATTAAAGCGGTAAATAAATCCATTATACAAGAAACGGGATAAAAGGGAGTGTTCTAACTATAGAGGAATAACATTATTGAGTGTACCAGGGAAAATACTGGCAAGAGTAATGAAATGCGGATTATAAGAAAGCACACTAGAAGAATCCCAATACGGTTTCAGAAGAGGAAGGTGTGCACAAGACCCAGTCTTTATATTACAACAAACAATCGAAAAGAGCTTAACAAAAAACAAGGAAATACATTTATGTTTTATAGACTTGGAAAAAGCATTCGATAAAATCAAAAGAAAAGACTTATGGAGGCGCCTAAGAAGGAAAGGAATAGAAATAGAAATAATCGACATAATAAAATCGTTGTACGAAAAAGCGGTAAATATTGTAAGAACCCAAAATGAAGAATCGGAAGAGTTTGAAACAAAAGAGGGCTTAAAACAAGGATGCGTGCTTAGCCCATTATTATTCTCAGTTTATAGATGCGGTAATTAAAAAAGTAAAACAAAAAATGAGACCGTTTCACTTAGGCAACTGAAAAATGGAAAAAATAAACATAACCGAGCTAATGTTACCGAAAATACCAAGACTATGATCGTTACAACAGAGAACAAAGGGCATAACATCACTTTAAATGGGCTTAGGTTGGAACAGGTTGATGGCTTTAAATATTTAGGAGTGATCATAAAGAAATATGGAGGAATGGACAGGGAAATAAATGAAAGGACAGGAAATGTGGGAAGAATATTAAACAGTTTAAGAACGACATTTTTGGAAATAGAGAAGTCCCAAAACGAACAAAAGTGGAAGTGGTCAAAAATGTAGTAACATGGAAAAAACTCAGCACAACACAACTCAACAGTTCTACAGTAGGACTAATGACCAAATAAATTAAATAATAAAATATGTGTTTTTAAGTTATAGCAAATTAATAAACAAGTATTAATAATTTTAGAAGACATGAACGAAAACACTTTACAAAAAAAAAACTCAACGGGCGAAAGTAATATTAAATTTATTTTTTTATTAACAAAGTTCATATTTTAAAACGATGATTCCTTTTAAATACACCTTTTCACTATCTTTTACATTAAACTACCACGCACATTTTAAATTTTACTTATCATTATCGCCAAGTAGATCGTTAAAAGACATTTAAATGTTTTGCGGAAAAACAATTATACAGGAATATATAAATCAAATAACTATTCAACCTTTCCATTAATATTTACACAATACTCGTAACTGTATACTCAGGTATTGAGAATTTCTGTACTTTCAATAAATTGCCCTGCACGTGAACTATTTATCACGTGTATATTCCTGATTAGGCGATTTATTGTATATTTGGGAGCGTTTATCTGAATGGTTCGGTTTGTGAAATATTGATTAATGTGCAAATGAAATACAGTAACAACACAAAACTGTGGAAAACAATTATAACACAATTATTTGACGAAATTAGCGTTACAAATTGGAAAACGCTTTTTAAACATACATATTTAGCGTGTGCTATGATTAGCATATTTGACAAAACCAATATAACAGTGGTTTTAAAAGATATTTAATTTTACTAGGATAAAACTACACCAATATATGCTGTAAGATTAATTACGAACACACATACATATGTACACTGTACAGGGTGGCCTATTTTCGATGCCCATACAGGGGATCTCGGTTATTATCACAGATATAAAAAAAAACCAAGTACGTAGTTTCGATTTCTTTTTTTCGAGAGGAATTCATTGCCGTAAACAGATTTTTGATATCTTTTTTAATACTCGAAATATAGCCAACACCATTCTTGGCACTTAAAAATGTTAAATATCTAGCCTAAACAAAAAGATAGAGATGTAAATTATGAAAAGCTTGATATGGCACATTTTTGAGTGCAGTGGCGTAGACAATTTCGAAATTCGAGTTACCTGTGACAGAAAGTTGTATTTTTTTTTAAATGAAACTCATAGTAGGCTGTGGCATCATGGGAAAAAATAATTTTTTCCTATTGTGGTTGATTTATTCATTTTTCTTACATTTTTGAAAAAATAAGTCAAAGTTCATTGTTTTCTAGTGGTAGTCTTGTGTCATTATAATAATAAATAATAAATTTAAAAAAAAATTAGTAATAATACGAAAAGTTTGATATGTTAGAATGTTGTATACAATTACAAAGTAATAATAATTCTGAAGCTGCAAGTGAAACATAATTTTAATCGCTACCCATAAAGAAGACAACCTTTGGCCTTGTTGGTTAAATGTCTTGCAATTAATCTTCCAAAAATAAATGTATTAGGTTGCGTTCTTTCTGGGTTACGATTAAAATAAGTTTCACTTGCAGCTTCAAAATTATTATTACTTTGAATAAAACATTCTAACATATCATACTTTTCGTACTTAATATTTGTAAGCCATTTCGTATTTTTAAGGTACAAAAAACAATCAACAAATTGTGATTATTTCTGTCAAGTTATCGTTAAAACAACAGAATGACAGTTTGTTTTACCAGGTATATTCTTAATGACATAAGCCTACAACTAGAAAAAAACAAAATAAGAAAAATTACCTAATTTTTGCTATAATGTAAGGAAAATGAATTAATCGACCCCACATAATATATATTATTGGAATGGGGAAAAAATCCTCTTTCTCGTGATGCCACAGCCAACTATGGGTTCTATTAAAAAAAAAATACAACTTTATGTCACAACTCGAATTTCGAATATTTTTTTTTTAAATTGTCTACGCCACTGCATTCTTATCAAAAAAGTGCCTGTAGAACGTCAAAATTATTTTTCTTTGTTTTCATAAACAAGTGAAATATAGTCATAAAACGAAAAGTCGAAAATCGAGTTATCGGTGATAACTCGAAAACAAAAGACGATAATCAATTTTAGTTTTCACCATTAACTTTTCCTCGAAAAAGAAGCTCGAGGAAGAGGGGTCCGTTTTCCATAACTCTTATAGTTGCCGAGATTCTCTATGAAAACATCGAAGTTTGCCCACCCTGTATACATATTTTGAAATCACAATTTAACTTTAAAATTTGGTGTCACTTTTATTTGCACTTCATATTATTAATAAGCAATGAGTAAAAATGGCCAAACACGAAATTGCCCTCTGTTAGACGGTAAAAAATAACGTACACTTAGACTTACCTTTGTTGATAATGCGCTGAAAGAAACGATTTTGGTAAAGACATCGAACGCTGTTGAGCATCCACAAAGTTTAGGTTGGATTCTTCGGCCGGAGCACTTCCAGGTCGCGTAAGGATCATTTCACGCAACCGTTCGTCCTCTATTGGTGTCGAGGCACCAGAACTTTTCAGATTTTTGGGACTTTTAGAAGCAGTACGATCGGACGTAGTAACCCAAACATCACTGCTGGACGACGAGTTACTCGAATTACCGATGGCGGAGGGCGAACGACTCGCATTTTTAGAACTTGCCGGCGACGTTCTTTTATCGTAAACGCGTTCTACACTTAATTCTTGCTTATTATATTCACTTAGTTTATTAGGACTAGATCTACGCTCGCGATTTTCACATTTATGATCACCCAATTCGCTCCTGTTCACGGAAAGGGTCTCGCCATGAATTGCTTTACGCGAAGAAGGTTCTGAAGTACCTCGCATTACGCTTGCTTGTCGTTTTTTGTATTTTTCTAGACTGTTTTGTTCAAAGCTGGTAGGGCGATTACTTTCAGGCGCGGTAACATCCATCGACCGTTGATTGCTAGGGTAAGTATGGGATAATCGCATCATCGATTGAGCTTTGCTGTTTAAATGGTTACGATGAGCACAGTGAGGCCAAAAATCGCAAGTATTTGAATTACAAGGGATCATTGATTCGGTAGGACTAGTTTTAAATACTTGTTTTGGTACTATCGGGGTGCTTGCCCCTCTCTGCAACACTTTTTGTCGTTCTTTAGCCGCGTTGCCCACATAAAAAATGTCAAATCCGTTATTGGGTTGCGGTTTTGCTGCTCCTACGGATTTTTCGTCGCGCATATTATTATATCTATGCTGCAACAGCGCTTGCGCTGCTGCACGGCTGCGCGTCCCGTACAAAAACTCCGTAACAACTTCAGCTTCTCTCAGCATATCCTCATTCAACGTGCTTTCCTCTAAGGATTGTATTTTTGATGTTGTGTGTCTCTTAGATCGATCGGACGTATTTCCCAATTTTACCATAACACGATGAGAGTCTGCTTGTTGGGGCGAAACTCGATTGTAAGAGGGTGGGTCGCGACATGGCAAGGAGCCTTTTTTATCAGGTAACTGCAGACTCCTCGAACGTCGCACTTTTTGTGAAGAAGGATCGTCCAAAGAAAACTTGCCACTGTAATACTGTCGGTTCGGAGGAGTAACGCGGCGTATTTGTTGCGTTGATCCCAAGGGCGATCGACTAGGAAAATCGTTACTACTGGAAGACGAACTGCGAGAAGAGCAATTTGGCGGCTTGTTTGTATCAGATCCTGCTGGAGATCGCCGACTTTGCGTTCGGTGATGTGATAATCTAGTCGAACGACCACAAGGAGACGTTTTTTCTCTGGCTCGATTATGACTAGAGTCGACAGGCGAGGCTGCAAGAACGGATGATATAATACTTTGATTCAAAGAGGAACTGTTGTTATCTTCTTCATCGGCATCTTCATAAATTTCTAAAGAAGAATCGACATTTTCGCACAGTTTTGGCATTGTAGGTCGATTCACACAGCTATCTAAACTCCGGAAGCCCATGGACGATGAGGAAGAAGACGAGGATTCACCATATCGTTGCAAAAATTGTGATCGACGACTTGTAGTAGTATCTTCCAGAGATTTGGTTTGTGGTATCCGAGGATATACATGAGACGTGGAGACTGGTGATGGAGTCAGTTTTGGTTTATATAACTGTGACGCTGATGATGTGAAAATTGGGCTTTTGTCCATTTCTGGTGGCGAAGGCGGAGGGCTAATAATGTCACTGTCAACAATAGCGTTGGATCGAGGTAAAAAAGGTGCTCTGCCAAAAAACGTTCGTGATTTTGATAACGTTTTGCGATCTTGAAAAGCAGGCGGCGGAGAAATGATTGGTGTGACAGAGGGAGGAGACGAATCGTGAACGCTCAAAGGAGGCGATGGACTTTTATTTCTGAGGTCGTGACTCCGGGAATGTAGTGGTAAGTAAGCTGGTCTTTGAGGCTCATTAACTTCATTTGCTTCTGGACGTTTACCAGGTTCACTGTTGCAATGATAATTAGCAAGTTTTATTCCGGTTTTCCGCGCTGATTGTAAAGATCCTGAAGAAACATTTCCAAAATGGGCACGTCGATTTTCATCCAGTGAACGCTGTTGAACCTGTACCCATCCAGAACGACCTAAATAAACTCCATCTACTTCGCGATCACACCAACGTACAGGCGATAACTCTCTACTACAATGACTGCCGATAAATAAGTCTCCCGTGCTTACTGGTCCTTCGGAGTGAAATCCAGAACTGTTGCCCCATTTATATTGTTGACTACTTCCTAGTGATTGATGCTTCGTTAAAGGAGGAATTCCAGAACTGCTGCTACGTCCTGAGGAGTACGATCTGGAGCTGCCTCCGGAAGCAAACACCGAAACCGGGCTGGTTTCCCAAGGATCAGATGCACCTCGAAGATGCAAAACCGATACATTCGGGCCCCTGAAAAATATGTAACTGTATTATTTTGATAAATATAATAGCATTAACTTTATAAAACTTCAAAACATATGGCATGCAAGTTTCCTTATATAGACCGACCTCGCGGGCTGATCTTTATGCTACCAACTTGAACGATAAAACCTTGTGTTTGTTTTTTGTTTTAAAGTAGTTGTGCTTTTAACAGATAAAAAAAAAACTGTTAATAATTTACTGTAACCTCATACTTAGTTATCTTATTCAATTTACTTTTAAAATAAGCTTAATTGATAAATTGTGCATTCATAATCATAAGTACGGATTTAATTATAATTTTATTCAAATTTAAACTTCGTTAAACAATAACAGTTAACAATTACAGATAAGAAAGTGTTATGTAAAGATATTTACCCGAGGGAAAATTATAACATCCATTAATAAAAATTACCAAGTCTTTCTGCCCACATAATATCTGACGTTAGTAAAACTTAGTGGACAATGAACTCGTTTAATATTGCGTGGTAGGTTGGTTACCTTGTTTGAAAAGGCCGTCAAAATTTATATTTTCCCCACACAAACGTGTTAAAAACATAACGGCATGTGTGACTAATTTGTGCATGAAATTTTATGAGCGCTGCATACTTTTTAATAAATACATATGTCAACATAAACAAAACGTTGCATCTGTGGATGCAGATTTTAAATTAACACAATTAATTTTTAACGTGTAATGCAACATTAAAAAAAATCGGATTCGCGACCGTAATAAAATTATTGCAATAATTTCCGCTCTATTTTTAAAACCAGGAAATTTACAAAAATTTTAAGGTAACATTGTATTATATATTCATTCTGTTATTGCATGTTCCTGTCGAACTTGTATTTGTTAGTCTGGTTAATTGAAAGCAAAGCAAAAATAAAACAGTTGCACTCACCTAGCAGTCGCCATGTCGGCCTCTGTTGATGGACTGAGTCTAGTGCTGCAGGAGCCTTGGCGGACCGGTTCTTCTACCGTCACCCACCGTCGAGTGTATGCCGTGGAGTCCGCAAGTCGGCTGCCCGTTAAGCTCGCGGATGCTGTGCGTGGTGGTTCCAACACGCTGTCTACACTTCGCTGTAATGATAAATTTACTTCAATTTTTGGACGCATACAGTTTAGCATATAAAAGTCATTTCCGATAACTAAACATACTTAAACAAATATGGATAATACGGGCCGACATTTCAGAACTTTGTGAACGTTGTTTTTAATTTTGATGACTGTTCTTAGATTAATTACATGCTCCGAATTCAGTGGAACACGCAGTTTTTCGCTATCACATCAAGTTTTTCAGCAAAATGGAAAAATAGTTACATTTCAAAAATATCTAAACAAAAAACTGTTTGGATAATTTATATTAGAATAGCTGTCCTAATATCAATCACCCGCTGTGAATTCAATGGCACACACAGATTTCGCTATCTCACCAACTTTTTTAATACAAAATGAAAAAAAAAGATGAGTAAAAAAAACCATTTTTTTTCAAAACTGTCTAAACAAAAAACTATTTGCCAATTTTAATTATAATTGCTGTTCTTATATAAATCACATGCTCTAAATTCAATGGGGCACACAGATTTTCGCTATCACATCGAGTTTTTACAACAAAATGGAAAAACAGATTAATGATTCTCAAAAAAATTACGTTTAATTTCAAAACTATTTGCATAATTTACAATAGAATTGCTATTCTTATACAGGGTGGTCCACTTTTTAGTAGCAAGACTTTAACAGTCGATAGGAAAACTTATTTTAAAAATACAGGGTGTTGAAATTTTCGAAAAAATATCGATAATGTTTAACCGTTTCTCAACTAGTAGATCAGAACGAATTCCTTTAAATTTTTGTACGACAAAAGTGCCACAATGGTTGTTGACCAGTTAAAATTTTAAAATAATACACAGCGTATTCCTTATGCCCGGTCCTTTAGTCAAATTTCAAACACAGCTGGTGTAGCCGATTCAATTGATTAAAAAATTCTTTTGTGTGAAAGCCTGATGCGATATCAAAAAACTAAAAGCAGATTCGTAATCAGCGCCACCGAATTAGTAATTAACACCTGTGGTACATATACGTGATAAAATATAAATATTTTGAAACAAAATTTATTTTCAGCAATACACTATGATTTATAATTATCCATACAAACGTAAATTTTGTTTTATATCAACATTGTTAAGCTTGTATTTGTTTTTTATGATGCTCAATTTAAATTCTCACTTAAATGTGTCATAATTTACACAATTTTATGAATTTTGTTGTAAATATATTGTTTGTTTTCAGCTGTATCACTAAGCTAGGTTTTAAAATAGATTATATGAATGTAAATTAATGTTTAAACATAAATTAGACGAATGATAGTGGCGAATGTCTTGATCTTTCTTATTTCAACCAAATAAAAACTGTGCCATCCGTTACTAAATTCTTCTATCGTGTTTAAAATATTAAGGACGTTCTTAATTGCAGATTTATGTTATTTTCATCGAATAGATCAGTGTTTTTCAAACTTTTTACCCCTACTAAAATTAAAAGGTTGCAGAGGACCCCAAAGATTTTTTTTGTAGATAATATTTTGGTCTGGCAATTAAATTTGGATGATTTTCAAACATCATGAAAGGGCTCGGGAACCCCTTCAGAAGGATTCGGATATTCGGATATCCCTGCGCCCAGGGATATTTTTTTATATGGGCCTTAGGTAAATATTTTTTTTGAAAAATGTGGTTACTAAAAAACAAATTGTAGGATGATATTCGGGCCCAGGAAATTTTACCCCATTGCCTCCACCCCTTTCGACGCCATTGATTCAGGGGTCCGCGGACCACACTTCGAGAAACACTGGAACAGACAGACCAACAGCCAGGCAGATATTATGAAGAAGCTGTAACGTCTTTCGCAAGAATTGGCGCAACGCATATGGAACTAAAGCAAAAAATGTATGGTTGCTTAATCTTAATACAAATTCCATGTAACTAGAAGCGAAAGTTTAGTACGAAGCGAACTTTAACACTGTTTGTCGTTATCCGTACATCTTTGATACTACACTTAACTCCGAAAAATTGCTTCACCTTAATTTTGAACTACACAGTCTGTACCAAAATTGCTCACTTAAATTGTTAAGGTTAACAAGTTTACATTTTGTGGTGTCTACGTCAACTTACAAAATATATTTATACCGTTTTTAAAATATGCTCTTGGTTTGTGGTAACTGCATTTTAAACTAAAAATGCAGTGAACCTCGTTATTATTATATAAAAGTTTAACTTGGAACGACTATATCTGGGTTAGCATAAAAAATGACAATGTGAATGTAGTAGTAATTTTTTTAAATAGGTTTCAAATTTATGTAAATTATATTAATACTGTGGTTGTTGTTTTTTGAGATGAGTGCCGCGGCATATTATGAATTGTGTTTTAAAATCTTAATGTCGTGTAATGGCTAATTTACCAAGTCACTTTCCCTGCGTAAATGTATTAAGTACAAATATTTTAATAATGTTGTGTAACTAATTTATATTATTAATGTAATAGTTACAATTAGACTTAAGAATCAGTGAAAAAACTTATTAATTCCGAAAAATACACTTTCTAAACCGTTATTACAATCTGCACCTGTTTCGTATTAGAAAAAACCAACAGATTAATTTTAGTTGCGGCAGCTTTGCTGCAAGTTTTAAATACAGCTCAATCACACAAATTAGGAATGCACCATAAGCAAATTGTTAGGGTGTATTTAAAATTTACTTGAGATTATGCAGCTCGCGATATCAAGCAATTTTATTTGTATCTATCTCAATAACAGAAATATGAATTAATTAGTATTGAGTAATCATCATCATCATTGAGCTGTACAATCCTTAGGATTATGGCTAACGCCGAGGCGTTTTTTTAAATCCATTTATTGAGGCGGATCGGTCCCTCTCTCCGATTTTTCAAAGCTTATTGTTGGTCCTGGCTGCCTCCGTTATTTTCTTCCATTCTTTTTGCATTTCGATTTCCAGTCGTTTATTCTCAATGTCTTTGAATCTTCCTCCAGGACGTCTCTCCATCTTTTCCTTGGTCTTCCCATGTTCCTGGGCCAAATAGGGATCCATTGTGTTATCCTCCTGATCATTTCGGTTGGCTTCCTTCTCGTGATGTGCCCTGCCCATCGTAATCGTTGTGCCTCAATGTGTCGAATGATATTTTCTCCTCCGAGTTCCTTCTCTATTGCTTTGTTTCTTCTCAGTCTTGCTTCTCCATCTCTTGTTATGTTAGGTCCCAGTATTGCTCTCATTGCTTATCTCTCCACTGTTTTTAAGTCTTCCTCTTTTTTCTTATTTATCGTTATTGTTTCCATAGCATATGTTATGAAGGGTCTTATCGGGTTTTGTATATTTTTATTTTTGTTGTTTTACATTTTAGTAAAGTTTTGTTTTTGCCGTATGCCTGATTTCGTTTCAAAGTTCTCTCCTTCACTCTGTTCTTTCCAGCGTGTGTCACTGTCACGCCCAAGTAATTGAAAGTATTGACTTCTTTTTTTGTTTCTAGATCGTTCTGTGTGCATATTTTCTCTTCCTATCTTCATATATTTTGTTTTTTCTTCATTTATTTCCAGACCCAGTTTTTTGCCTCTTTGTCTAGTTGATCTATCGCTCTTATTATGCCTTTTCTTCTATTCCATATGATTGCTATTTCGTCAGCTATTATTTGTATGTGGTTGATCATAATGTTTTTCTTATCTAGTTTCGCTCTTCGTGGTGCGCCTTCTAATATTAAGTTAAATATGGTTGGGGATAGTGAGATCCCTTACAAATTTGTTTACTTTAAAAGAGTCCGTTGATATTCCTTGGAATCTCTTTTCTGCTTTTGTGTTATTTAGGATCATTTTTAGAAGTGTTATTAGTTTCCCAGGTATTCCTAATACTTCGTTCTCTTAGCGATTCTTTTCTGTTAACTGAATTAAAAGCAGTTTTAAAGCCAATAAAAGCTAATGTATCTCTTTATTATGTTGCCACATTTTTTGTGGGAGTATTTGTTCTAATGTGTGTATAGCATCTGTAGTGGATCGGCCCGGTCTAAAGCCATTTTGGTAGTCTCCGAGTATTTCTCAGCGTGCGTCTTTAGTCTCTTGTTTATCAACTTCACTAAGATTTTGTAGGCGGTATTTAAGAGAGCTATGGGTCTATAGTTTTTACAGTTCTTCTTTCCTCGTTTTTTGTGCAGTGGTATTATTACACCAGTATTCCAGTCCTTGGCATCTTGTTTTGCGTCCATATTTGCTTAATTAAGTAGCATACTTGTGTATACAGGGTGCCCATTTTTCTAACCTGTTGTATGGGTAACTCCGTTAATATTAGAGATACAAAAACGTTTAAATTAGCAAATTTGTGCAGAATTTAAAGAAAAATCTGATTCCATTTTCAAATTTGACCTACGTCATCAACTTTTTAAAATATTTTGAAAAAACTGAAAAAGGTCGATTTTTTCAAACTTGAATAATTCCGTAACCATATGAGTTAGAACCAAAATAAAAATTTGCTTTTATAGATGTTTTTACGTAGATTTCAAATATGTTAACGAAATTTTTATAGCACTCTCGATTTCCGAGTTATAGCACAAACTTGCATTTTTTTAAATGGAAGTCATAGTTGGCTGTGGTCTTATTAAAAAGGTTATTTTTTTCTCGTTTCAATGATATAAGGGTTGTTATGCTTTTCTTTTGTAGTTTTTCTTTAAATAAGCAAAAATCATTTTATATGTTCACTGCCTACTAATAGATGGGAGTTATCCTGTGTTGATGTTCTTTTTTTTCGATGTTACATTTAAGAGTTGTCTCTTATTGTTAGTGTAGCAGTTATTAGCCAGTTACAAATTTTAAAAACAAAACCTCATAATTTGTCAAATAACATTTATTGTTTGTTATACGTATAAATCTCTCTCTCGTGTTGATCAAAATTTATGATTGACTTTATTGTCAATAGAAACGACATGCTTTTTTATTACTAGGCTTGTAATAGGTAGAAATAGTAGAAATTCAAGTGATATGTATTTGCAAAGATTTATGGAAAGGGGGCAACCAAGAAAGAAATTATTTTCGTTATTAGAAACCAATTTAAAAAAATACAGTTCATTTACAAAATCCAAAGGTTTGAAAATTAAATTTAAGCAAGAAGATGAAGAGAGAGTCCTGGAATACGTAAATTATAAACCAACATCATCTACCCGGGAGTTGTCCCTTGAATGTGGTGTCAACTGAAAAGGCTGTAACTGCCTAATAATTGCTACACTAACGATAAGAGACAACTCTTAAATGTCACATCGAAAAAAAAAGAACATCAACACAGGATAACTCCCATCTATTAGTAGGCAGTGAACATGTAAAATGATTTTTGCTTATTTAAAGAAAAACTACAAAAGTAAAGCATAACAACCCCTATATCATTGAAACGAGAATAAAATAACCTTTTTAATAAGACCATAGCCAACTATGACTTCCATTTAAAAAAATGCAAGTTTGTGCTAGAACTCGGAAATCGAGAGTGCTATGAAAATTTCGTTAACATATTTGAAATCTACGTAAAAACATCTATAAAAGCCAATTTTTATTTTGGTTCTAACTCATATGGTTCCGGAATTATTTAAGTTTGAAAAAATCGACCTTTTTCAGTTTTTTTCAAAATATTTCAAAAAGTTGATGACGTAGGTCAAATTTGAAAATGGCATCAGATTTTCCTTTAAATTCTGCACAAATTTGCTAATTTAAACGTTTCTGTATCTCTAATATTAACGGAGTTACCCATACAACAGGTTAGAAAAATGGGCACCCTGTATGCTGTTTTCTATATTTTATCAGTTCTGCCTCTATCTCGTCCTCTCCCGGGGAAGTAATAACATAATTTGAATTATTATGAAAACGTTAATAACTTGAAAAACTTTAGACTAAGGACATGCGTAACGTTTTTTTAAAGACAAATCATCTAAAAGAAACTTTGTTGTGTACTTCAACTAACAAAGTTGCATATTTTTAGTCGGAAACCGAACACCCGGTATATTAAAAAATATTTTGAAAAATAAAGCTTATCTATTCAAGCAACTTTTATATTAAAAACCTTTATATAACCACTCTATTTTACCAAAAGTATTATTAACTTTGTATTTACTAGGAAATAACCCGACGCCTCCACCAATTTGTTTAAGATTAGTGAAAAAGATTTGTTTGATTTGTACTTACATTAATAGTGGATGATCTGGGTTTAAGTAGACGGTCGGTTGAGCGCTGTTGCAAATGTCTACTGAGGGCAAACATTTCTGCCAAGCGAGATCGAGCCTTCGAAGGATTAGGGTTTGGGGCTGCTTGTTGAGGATTTCTCTTTTTAGCAGGAAATACTAAGTGCTCTATGTCTGTAGTATAACTAGGATCCCTCCTTACAAAGTCCTGCATGCTCCACTTTGGACCACTTTTGGATTGCGATTTTGTTGTGACCGGTTTACGTTTTATATTTTGCGGTTTATGAAGATTCGAACATTCGGTAAGGAGCAGAAGACGATCTCGTAAATGATGCACGTCTTCTCGATTCATATTTATATTATAGGTACGTTATTTCAGTCTTCCATTTTTCATTGAAATGTGGCTGTGTGTCCCATGGTTGTCTGAAAAAAAAAGTATTGTGTGTTAAAAGTTGCTTAAATACAGCAATTTTTTTAATGGTCAATGTATTTTTTGAGGAGTTAAATTCACTCTTGCTCTTACAAGAAGTAAAATATAGCCTATTAGGGCTCAAATGATATTCTACAATTTAAAAAATCCATTTCCAAAGAGAATCAAAACAATGGAATAGGAAAAATTTGTCCTTACCCGATACGTAGAGGTCTTTCAAGATAAACTGAACCGCGAAATGCGGGGATAGCGGTTGTAATATTGACCTTTCTAAAAACGTTATATTATTATAGTTTATAATCCCGTTGTCGAAATTGACGTATGTTTTTAGGTGGTGCAGTAATTAATGCCTTGGACGAGTTTTGGTTTCTGCGTCACAGTTCTTGAAAGACCTCTAGTTTCGTTTGCAAATGTTGACGCATAAGTTTCATTGTCTTTGGATATATTACAATTTTCTTTAAAACGTGATTACCATTAATCTACGTTTTGTTTTCAATAACCTCTTTAGTAAAATTCTGTGGATTCCTAAAAGTTTTCCTTGTAATGGCTTAACTTGTCGGTAATTAACTTGACACAACTGTGTTCCAACTTCCAAAGTTATCATTTCGGGTTCCAGTTAAGAAACAAATATGCTAACGAAATTATAAGTTTTGTTCCTCATGTCTGAGGCATTGAATGAGTTCACATATTCAGCAATTTCAACAAATTTACACAATTTTATAGGGGAACAGGAAACGGTTAGCTCTGTACCGTTCCTTGACACTAAGGTTGTCTAAAAGCACAACAATATTATAAAGTTAGATTGGTAACGAAAGTCATCTAACTCACGTAGGCACCTCAAATTACCTTTGTATCGCTCCAATACAATGAAAACACGACTTTGGCTTTTCACTGAGCAACAGAACGAAATATTTCCTCCACCTTTAAAATAAATATGTTCCATTTTAATATTTTTATTACTTTGTGTATCAACTTAAATTAAAATCTAACAACTCCCAAAGTTAGGTCATGGAAAAATTAATACACTTGATAAATTCAAAATTGGTACAAATGGCTTGACTTTAATCTTGTTTCTTTAAGTGTCATTAGCTAAGGTTATCAAAACAAGTGCTTTTAAAAAGGACAAGACAATAATAAAGCATTGTAATTAATAATACAATTAAATTCTGCTTCACTTTTAAAAATCTAAAAGTAAAAATACTTTCTATGTTCTATTAAGTAAGGTCAGAACCTTTCGACTTTGCTTATTTTAAAAACAGTGTAGAATTGTTAAGCAAGCGGTAAGTAATTTGTGACAACTTAGAATCTTCTATAAGTGTTTTTTTTCTTCAAAAACTCAAATTTTTAGTTTTTAAACTAAAATGAAATTTTTAAAAACAGATTAAAATTTTATCGAATTATGAAGTTGAAATTTTTGACTGAAGGTAAAGATACTAGTCGTAAAAATCGATAAGTAAATAAATAAATTATAAAATTAATAAAAAAGCCGATTTTTTTAACGAAATTTATTCAGGTTACCAAAAAAGTTCGTGCGGATTTTCATGGTAAAATATAAAAATTTATTAGAAACCAGTAATAAAAAAAATTACGGACTGCATTTATTACATCAACTCGACTTAAGAACTGTCTATGCCTCATGCAGTTGTCAAGAGCCAAGAAAAGGTGGTAATCACTTGGCGAAACGTCAGGAGAATAAGGAGGGTGTGGTAACGTTTCTCAGCCGAGTTCAGAATTGTTTTCCCGCGTCACTTTTGCGGTATGAGGTCTAGCATTGTCCTGTAAAAAAGCACTCTCTTTGGATTGATCAATGAAGGCTGTTTCTGGATTAGTTCTGCTTGTACTCGCGATCGCCAAATTTGAATGTATCGAATGAAAGAGTGATTAATACTAACGTAGATGACACTATATAAACAAGAGCTATCGATAACAACAATTTAAAAAATATTAATGGCAATCTGTTTTAAATCGCACATACTTTTTTGGTTACCTGTAATAATATTATTTTACGAAAAATACTAAATTCCACATTTTTAAAGAAATGATAACGTCACTTATCCATTAACTACCTAATATAAAGGAGCATTTAGGGACATGTTTTTTAACCGAAAGCATATCAATAAGTCACTCTATAAATAGGTAACTTTTGTCCTGTTTAACCGACCTTGTGTCTATTCCGGTTAAAAAGTTACAAATGCTGAGCTTTGGACACACCGTATACCTACTAACATACAACCACCATATTCTATACACCTAGGGCAGACTGTTTTAACGAATGTCAAAGGCTGTTTGAGGTAGCATATTATAATTAATGCAATATACAGCTTTCATCTGCCTAAGGGTTAACATTACAACTGCTCCATTACAAAGAGTAATAAACTTTAAGGCAACATAATGTTTGTACTAATCAGACGATGTGTTACTACATAAATTATTTCACGTGTACTCTCCTAACTCAAGTGCATTTTCATTAATACGTAAGTACTATGTAAATTGTGATACAACGTAAACTCTTTCAGGCTTTCAATTAGAACTAAAGATTATTAATATGTATATAGTACGTTGTTTTATAGCAATATGTTATGTACGAGGGATAGTAGTAAAAAAAAAAATTAGGTGAGGACATAGAACTCTGGAAACTGCGTAAGTCTCAATTCATTAAACAATTAATGTTTACCTATATCAATATTAAACAGCAGCTTTATACTAAATATGAAAGTTGCACTGCCAAATAGTATTCAGATAAGTGCCAATAAAACTTTATTTGAATTATCAAGTCCCATTTCGAGAAATTGCGTTGCTTAAAATACAACATAAGAGATGGTGATTAAGAAATGTTTTTATAAAATAAAGACCGTTGCCCACAAAAGTTTAAAACTGTTTTATAAAAATGTAACATACATAAATTACACAAAGTTTAAACTTGGGACTTAACTTATAAACAGTATTTGTTTTAAAATAATATAAAGATACTAAAAAAAGTAGCATGCAAATTTTGAAAGTTTTAAAGAATGTTATTTTAGACCAAATATCTCTAAAAAGCAAAAGCTCAGGATATAATACAGGGTGGTCCACTTTTTAGTAGCAGGACTTTAACAGTCGATAGAAAAACTTATTTTAAAGCGAATATTCCATATCAACATAGGTCCAAAAACGCTTTATTTAAAAGACACAGGGTGTTGAAATTTTCGAAAAAATATCGATAAAGTTTAACCGTTTCTCAACCAGTAGATCTATTTAAACCAAATTTGGTATACAGCACCACCTTACAGGTTACCACAATCGGTGAAAATTTCAAGTCCCACAAGCAACCAGGGGTTCAGTTTAAATAAATTTTATAAAAAACTAGTATGGTCCTGTTCAAAATCAAACTAGAACTTGTTTTTGGGTAGAACATTTTATTGTAAACAAAAAGTGTTTCTTGAGTTTTCTTGGTATCTGTCACCGTTTGGCCCGGAATTTGATTTATTTTACCATTTTCGCGAAAACTTTGCTCCTAAGTTCGGTCTAAAAATATCGCGAAAAGCAGAAAATCGTTACTTGCAGAGTAAATGCTCATTAATCGTTAATTTAGCTGAACTTTTTCCCTTATTATTAGGTTATTAAGAACTGCAAAAATCGGTAATTACTTCTTTATTACGAATATTAGCTATATTTTTAGATCGAACTTGGGAGCAAATTTTTCGCGAAAATGTTAAAACAAATCAAATTTCGCGCCAAACGGTGGCAGATACCAAAAAAAGTCGAAAGACGCTTTTTGTTTAGAATAAAATGCTCTACCCAAAAACAAGTTCTAGTTTGATTTTGAACAGGACCGTACTAGTTTTTTTTATAAAATGTATTAAAACTGAACCCTCACAACTCCGCCATTGGTCTCTTGCGGGACTTGAAATTTTCACCGAACGTGGTAACCTGTAAGGTGGTGCTGTGTACCAAATTTGGTTTAAATACTGGTTGAGAAACGGTTAAACCTTATCGATATTTTTTCGAAAATTTCAACACCCTGTATCTTTAAAATGAAGCGTTTTTGGACCCATATTGATATGGAATATTCGCTTTAAAAAAAGTTTTTCTATCGACTGTTAAAGTCCTGCTACAAAAAAGTGGACCATTCTGTATATCAGATATAGCTGTAATTTTTTGAATGCGATAGAAAGTATAAAGAATTGCTTAACTCATTTATATCAGCAATGTTTAATTAATGTGGCTATTACCTACTAGAATTTACTTAGGTACCGCGGTCGAGTCGTCTAACTTTTGAATACAATCGAAATGGTTTGAGGTCAAAAAGTTACGTTACACTTTATCTTATAGACAGATCATCGAAGGTACGGTTTGTTAGATCTTTACAACTTCCTTAAACTCGAATATTTACACATTATAAAGCTCTTAGGAAGGAGTTTCATGATAAAGCCGAAATTACATATGTACTTTCGCTGCGAAGCTACATTTCCAATATTGACTTTTTAAAGTTTTCTGTTTCGATTTGTTAAATAATGAGAATGATTTTAAGGGACTTGTAAAGTTTTGTGAAGTCGATTATAAATGTGGAGTTGAACACAGTGCTTTAGTTAATTTATATAAATACAAAATAATTAAATATATTAGAAAAGTTGTTTACACTTGAAAAAATATATAAGGGTTGATGCAGTTATTTTCAATAACGCGCTAGTTACATTTTTTCTTCTTCTAGATTAACATAGTAGGTTGTGAAATCAAACAAAAACAAGATGTAAAACCTTTTCAAACTCATTTGATACATGTTACGAAGGTTTCTTATTTGTTGTTAAGATAAGCATTATGAGTATTTGAACATAAGATAACAACAATATAGTCAGAATCAGCAGTTATGTAGTATATAATATTTATAGTGTTTATCTCAACAACAAATTGAGTAAGTGTACATGTACATATTTGTAAATAAATTTAAATACATTTTTCTTAGTGTAAACAAATGTAAACAACTTTTCTAGTACATTGAATTATTTTGTATTTATAAAAATTTAATATTTTTTCATTATTTCGAGCAATTTTCCTTTCGAAGAATTTTCCATTCGCGGAACTCTTTTTCGAGCAATTGTATTAGAGCAATTTTCCGCACCCCGTGGAAAACAGTGTCTTCATTTTAGGTTTAAGTTTTAACTTATCTGTACATCTAATCTTGTCAAAAAAAAAACAATGATAGAACAACGGAATGCCTTTGTTTTTTGTCTAGTTTTTCTTAAATAACTAAATTAAGTCTTATCTGTGCGAACTTTTAAATTTAGGTTCGAATTTAGTACTAAATCACCCAACTTGCTCTTAAGATAAGCGAGATCTCCATGTTGAGACAACCTGTAGAATTCAACAACGAATGCTGCATAAAGAGAATTTTTCATTAAAAATCAAATTTCAAGCACAGTACAGTATAAAATTATGCTTTGAAATTATTTCAACTGGTATTTAATTAGCTTTGTTCTCACAAAGCGGTTAAAATGGTGGAGGTGACGGTACATTTTCTTGTAACGAACAGATATTGTTCTTTCTCGCAGACAAATTTGACGCAGACTAATTTTATTTTTTTAACATATTTTAAGTTTAAATTTAGTCCTCTTCTGAGATATATTCATGTAAAATAAAGAAATAATACGGTCACTCGCTTTTATATTCAATGAGTTATCTGAACAGACTGCGCTGTTGGACGGGTCGATACACCCTACAGACGTTGGTTTCGTCTATCGTTATCTTAAATCTCTAAAATTTCAACAAAGCTTAAAATAGGAATACTGCAGATATTCAAACTGGCACATTTACAAGTCTCTTCATAATTATACAATCACAATGCAACATACATTATTGCGACAGGTATACAGGGCGTTCCAGTTATCGTGAACAGCATGGAAATCTCGTAAACGGTAAGAGATACAGAGTTGGTTAAATGAGTCAAAAAAATTGATAGTTTTTACGCTATTCATACAAAACAAAAAATGATGTTTTCGATTTTTGCTTATAACTTGCTTATTCGAAATTATACTCAATATATTTTTCGACATTATCAAGTCACTTTTTTAAAATTTGTTAATTTTTACCTTTCTTATTTGTTTTTGTTATTTTAACATCAAATTTCTTGTTTTAAATACGAGTTGTAGTTGACTGTGACACTATTTAAAAGAGATTTTGTTTCTCGTTTCATTGATGTAGGGGTTGTTGGGTTAATCTTTGAAAATAAGTAAGTTATTACAATGTTATTGTATTTATTAAGTTTAATCAAAGCGGCCATTGAAAAACATAAATAAACTGACTGTACTTAATTTAACACAAAAACTTTAATAATAATTTACGATTTTTCAGTTACTATTACTATTAAATCTAAATTATATCATGTCTTCAAAGTGTAGCCCACTCTCCATTAACAATACAAATTTCAGATATGCACTTTGTAGATGATCATGTTTTTCTAAGCATATTTCTTTCTAATACATGAACTGTACTTAAAATAGCTATTTTTTATTCATCAGTTGTATTCAACTGTCTTTTTAAGATTGGCTGTTTTGAGAATATTTTATCAAACAAAAAGTATATTCTATAATCATTTAAAAGGTAGTATTTCTTCTCTTGATATGTGATCACTGAACGAACATTCGAGTTTTCGTTTTATTGATCAGTTGTTTTAGTTGAAAAACTGTTGAAATAGTTCGCTCTTGAGGCGGTACGTCAAAGAAATTGTTTGTTAAATATTTCTCCTCGGCCATGGAAGTTTAACTCCAAGCAACTTTTTGTGTTGAAATTACGCACTACATTCATAACTTTTAACCAGCATGTCTTGTGGATGTAGTGAAGACAATCGTATAGGCACATTTAACAGAACTTTCTATCAATTATCAGCCAAATTAATCTAATAAGGCGGGTATATTGTTCACCTTGCAGGACTAAATTAAATTTCTGAGCGAAAGAAATACTTCATTTTCATTACAAACTATTATATTGGAAAAGAATTATTACACCATGAGCTAATGTTATCCAATTACTATACATATTTACTGGCAAAATTGTATTTTCAAAGTACATACATAAAATGTAGTTACTGATCAAGTTAAATGTTCGTTTAGTTAATATCAGATTAAGCCGATGGCAACGTATTTCCTGAATTAAAAACATTTTCAAATTGACTAAACGGTATCATTGTCATAAACAGAGTATCGCGTTGATGTAAAAACCGAATATACATGTCATGTATGGAAACGAATGAATAGCTGAACACAATGAAAATTTTTACCACAATTATAAAGCTGCGAGGTAGTGAAGTGATATGAGTGCAAAATATCTCAAAATTTATTGTAAAACGGTATACATTTTTATTACGTCAAAAGAATAAACAATGTACCTACTGAAATTAATTTCAATTTCATTTATTCAGCAGTATGCTTTGGAACATTCATTCATGTGGTTAGACAACAAACAATTTAAACAATGGCTATTACGAACCCATACGTCCATATAAAATAACAAACCTAGGCTCAATTGCATAAAATAACACTGGTGCTAAGATTCCATTCAATTATTCTAGATCCGATTTTTAAAATCTTGTTAGAAGAGCAACTGAAAAGAATCTGCAACATAATCTAGAAACGCTAAACCAGGAATTGGAAAAAATCAATATGCAAATAAATACCGAAAAAACTAAAACTTTGATCGTTACAACAGAAAACAAAGGGCATTACATCACTTTAAATGGGCTTAGGTTGGAACAGGTAGAAAGTTTTAAATATTTAGGAGTGATCATAGAGAAAAGTGGAGAAATGGACAAGGAAATAAGCGAAAGGACAGGAAATGTGGGAAGAATATTTAACATTTTTTGAAAATAGAGAAGTCCCAAAACGAACAAAAGTGGAAGTGGTCAAAAAGGTAGTAACTCCGGCACTTTTATACGGAAGTGAAACGTGGACACTCACAAATACAAATAGTAGCCGAGTGGATGCAGCAGAAATAAGATTTCCAAGAAAAATCCAAGGAAAAACAAAAAATGATAGAATCAGAAATGAAACATAGGAAACAATTAAAGATAAAATCAGTTGAAACAAAAATACAAGAAAGACAGCTGGGATGGTTGGGTCACAATTATAGGATGAAAGAAGAAAAGATAACCAGAAAAACCTATGAAGCAAGATCACAGGGAAAAACAAACGAGGTAGACCGAGAAAAACTTGGCAAGGCGAAGTTAAAAAAGCGGCAACGAACAGAAACATCAAATGAAAAGACAAAAAAGCTAGCACAAGACAAAAAACATGGGAAAAAAAGCACAAGAATACAATTCCACAGTCCTACACCTAACAGTAAAAGGACTCATGACTAAATAAATAATAGAAGATATCTCATAATGTCAAAGCTAAAACAAAAAATAAAAAATTTACACTGTATAAATATTTTAAATACACATATTACATATTTACAAATTTGTACACAAGAGGGCGATCATGAATAAGTTTCAATTTTCACGTTTTTTATTTTACTTTACCATTATTTTGTTTCAATATTAATTGTTTTTTCCTTGGCATTACAATGACTTTATTAAATGATATTTGTTGTCCGCTTGCCAACTCCCTATACATTTTTGAAAAAACAGTTTGGTAAAATTGTACGCGCTTCCATAAAACACAGAAATATAATATGCATACATCTAGATATAAAACTGGAATCAAATGCTTGTTTTAACCAGAGAAAAAGTCTTGTAATAAAAACGCAATACTTTCATTGTGACAAAAACGCTTGGAAAATAATAAACCTATACGATGCCTTCAACACACAAAAACGATTTTCTACACTTTCCTGTGTTCCTCCCAATATGCTGTAAAAAACTTTTCTTTCATCTTTCTGTTTATCGAAACAAGTTTATAACAACTTTTCAATTTTTTTGCACTCCAACACGATATTTTCTTTTTATCTCTAATTCTTTTAAATACGAAAAGAGAATGTCGATACATTTTGATAAATTTAAACAAGGAACAATGCACTTATTTAACATTTATCCTTTCTTCTTAAAGTCTATGCCTGTTATGTAATAAATCCGGCAAAAAAGTTGTGAAAAACGTTTTTATTATTTATTTTAGATATATTTCTTTTCTATAAAGTATTCAGTTCGTCGTCATTTATTAACAGTTTTGTAAAAATGGCACTGTTTTGTTATTGGATCAACTATTTAAATCTTTTTGATCTAAATTCGAAATAACAGCACAGCAGTAATTATTATGGATTGTTTGGTTTGCACTGGTGTCTCTACCCCACTGTTTCCATACGTACGTGGCTGATTTTCCACCTACACTCGTTTCAAATATATACTGTCGTCAGCTTCCGTTCGCTTGCACATGGAGTTTTACTTTCCCATTCTAGATTTCGGTCGCATCGATCGAAAGGGTTGCCTAACCATGTTCATAAATTGGCCTTTCTTTACTTTGCAACCTCACTTTTAATGAATATTTCATTATACGATTTTTTTGAATAATTTTGAGCCAGTTTTACATAGCCATGATCCACCAGTAGAAGGAAAACAAATATTTGATAAAAAAATATATAAAATTAATGTGGTCGAACGAACACTGAGAATGCTCAACGTTTAGACCGTACAAATAAAACAAAGAAAAGTTGACTGGAATTTTTACAGTAAATACTCGATAAAAGCAACCGTAGAAAAACCACCGTTTTTTCAATTCAGTTACCTCGACAAATGCAACTTCAATTTTGTTTTTATCTTTTCAAAAATATGATTCCGTGTTTGGAATCAATGTTCACTTGTATAGATCAGTGGTTTCTACATGACTACATGAATACTTGACCAAACTGTAACAATTACAGTAAAATAGATTAGAATTGGAATAACTTCTAAGAAATTCAGAATGGGTTCAAAATTTTCGAAAACAAGGGATCGTTTCAGGGTAACTTGTTATTAACGGGACTAAAAAAACGTAAAAGGAAAAATATTTTGATATCTTCTCAGTTACTCACGAAACTTATTCTGTGTTTGTTCATATTTGTGCTACAAGTGATAATTATTAAAAGTATTAATTTTGGCGCATAAAAATTAAATTGTGTCTGAAGAATTAAATAGAAAGCAGGCAAAAAAAAACTAGAGGAGGACTGAATTTAGCAGAATTTAGAAAGGGATATTTATTACAATCTGAAGGTTATATTACGAATGCAAGTAAAATTATTACTTTTATGAAATGAATAACAAGAAAAGAAAATAAGTTAACGATGGCATAGAAGTGCAAATTCAAATTATTTTAAAATAGTGCACCTAATTTGACAAAAGCAACAAAATTCGAAAAAAGCAACTATTACAACCAAAATCGATTCAGAAAAGTTGCTTTTATCGAGTATTTACTGTACTACTAGGTAATTTATAATAAGCAAATTAAAACCCATGTGTAAAACGCCTTGTTTCATTATCAAACAAAACAAATTTGTTTGGAACTATAATTTATTACCATTTCTTTCAAAAAAAAAAAAAATTTAAAAATCTTGAAAACAAATTAATAGAATTAGTTTATTTAAATGTTCCACTGTCAACCTAAGATGCAAAAAAATACACTTTTTTTAAGTAATAAAACTAACGTCCGTGAAACGCAAAGTGAACAGAATATTTTAGAGCTCATTAAACAAATAATATGGGGCTATGAAAATGACTAGACAAATTTTATTGGCCATGAGGGGTCGCGCGACTGTGCTGTTAAATATATTCCTAATAGAAGATAAAATTTATATGAGAAGGAAACTTGCTTTGCATTTCTGATGAGAGAATTTGACACTCTACTCATCAGCGCGGAATTACACACGAATTATGATGTCGGTGAGGGAAAAAACTTCTCGTTATAGGAGTTTTTCCTTTAGCTAAGGGTTGTAGGAAAGTGCCCACTTTCACCAACTTCATTTGCAATAGTAGCAACACCGTGCATTTTTTTGCAGAGTGAAATAAATCAAAAACAATATATTATTTGTTAATAAATTTACCTAATAACTCTAAACCTGGCCCTTGTAACGTTTTAAGCCAAAGGGCCAATTGTAACTTTTATGAAATCGTGACGGGCCGAACGACTTTTTAGTGGATATGGAGATTCTTTTACATACGTTACACAGTTTTCTGACATAGCTTGAATTTGATAGGTAACTACACTATCAAGGAACATAACCATCAATTATTCCCGCGCTGTTGAATACTTTTCGCGATTTCACAGAAATTGTTATTGAGTGTTCTAACAGTAAGTTATCAAGTTTATTTTTGCATCAAACACGGCCCAATGGTTCATTTTAAGCATAATACATTAATTTTTCGTGTAGTTTTGTATTTACAGACACAAATAATTTGTTAAAACCCTATCATATTGTCCTAATATGGGGTATGGACAAAATGCTTTATTTGGGGTACGCCATATTAGCCTGTAAATAAATGTGGACTATGAATATCTTTATTTTAGGTACTTTTGGCATATACCAAAGTAGGTACCTACTCATTTTTTTAGATGTTTATAATCTTCAAATGAATTAAAGTATCCATTCACAGATTTTTCTACTTTTTTATTTTGATACCTACCACAAAAGAACTTATCTATCTCATAATAGGCATCTACATTGCCCAAGATGGGATTCAGCACCTATCTATTTGTTTAATAAACATTCTTTAATTATACTTATAATCTGCTATTGAAATTAACTTCTTGAAATATCATTACAAATATTATTCTAAATATTTTTACTACAAATCAAATTGTTAATTTTTTTCTCAACACATTACAAAATACCCCATATAAGACGATTTTTTTCTAACATTTAAGTTTATACCTACTCCACCAATAAAAATTACAAGTTGAGCTAGATATTTTACAGTGGTTTAGAATTAAACAACGGATAATTTTTAATACGATTATGTTCATTTTCAAGATTATAAATCACCTGCTCCAAATTCTTTGTTAAAATACAATCATAACCCAAAACTCCGATGTTCATAATTATCCGACTAGAAACTGTAAAGACTTTAAATTGCCGTTGAGGACACGAAATTACACTCAAAATTCTTTATTTTATAAAGGACTGAAATTTTATAACGATCTAACAAGTGAGCTTAAACATGAAATAAATATTGTAAGGTTTAGACGTAAGCTCAGTACCTACTTATATTAAGGGAAAGTTTAAATTTTTATTTATTTATGGACGTAAGTTATAAAAATGTAAACACTATTAGCATAATGCTGAATAAATTACATTATTATTATTATAGTTGATTCAGCAAGACAAAGAGAATAAAATAAAAAGTTATTAGCAGTGTATTTAATAGTTAATATTACGTTTTCTGCCATTTCATCAATTTATCGTGCCACAGTAAATCTAAATAACATAATAATGGAAAAAAAGCTTTTTTTTTAGGGCAAATAAAGTTCACAGCTATTTTAATACACACTTTTATTAAACTACAAACAGAGAATGGTTTCAGATTTTTAGCTGAAATATTATAAATCTCATAACTTGCTATTGTTGTGGGGTCTTGTTGTTTATACGCATTTTTGAATAAGTTTTGTTGGCCTGCTAAGTTCTCTTTCATTTCCATCATTCTTTCTCTTCTTAAATCACCTGTTAATTTCTCATATTTCTTAGCACCTTTTGACATGTAATGACACTAAATGTTATGCTCTTTGAAAACAGCAATGCTTGTAATATACAACTACTGGGTCTAAGGCCGCATAAAAATGTCAGAGGGGCCGCAGGTTACACATGCCTGCTCTAAACTAATAACTCTCCGTGATGGAGCAGATTAATATAACAACTAAATGAATAAATAAAACGTTACGTTACCAAAGACATACAAGTCAGGCGTTATTTATGTGGCTGGAGAGTGAAAGCCCACTTGTCCGACGATTGTGAAATGTTGGGATATCCCCCGAGACTTGCATTTGGACGCCATACAAGCGATTTTAAATAAACGCTACTAATTTCTGGCAATATGTCATTGAATACCCGCTACAGTACTTTTAAGGCAAAGGTAATTTGGATGAAGTAATTAGAACAATATGTGTTTTCGAACATGAATATTATTTTCCTTCAAAATATCCAGAGGATTCTTTTTAAGTTTTTTTTAAATCTATACCAACGTTATGTGGTCACTCTAGGTTCCATTTGCCTGTGACTTTATTTTAAAGCAATTTTTGGGATTTTCGTTGGTGTCACTTAATCAGGGGCGTCCTGAGGAAGGGGGCGATGGGTTTAAATTCCCCTTGCCGGGGATTCACAGGGGCCCGGACACCATCCCACAATTTATTTGTTAGTAAATATATTTTCAAAAAACTTATTAAGTTGTGGTTCATTTAAAAAATTTCCCACCGGGCCCGTCGACGTCTGGTTGTAGGATAATTTATACAAAACTGGATTGGGTTGTTTCATTTTGGACGTCTACTGCAAAAAGTTTTTATTCGAGATACTGATTTAGTCAATTTTGATCTTAAATCCCCACGGTTTGTGATATCCAGACGATTACTTTTTTTCTTTAACAAAATATTTGCAGCGCCAAATTCACATTCTACTAAATATGGCGATGGAAAGGGCATTGTATATATCAATACTTTTTTTTATTGTCCCTCAAAATATTCATATTGCCCCCAATAATATCCATATTGCCCCCTGTGGGGCGTACGCTCCACGTTGGAAAACACTGGTCTATACAACACACCTAACATTTCATAAAAAGTAAAATTGAAAAGTTAAAATGCGATTTAAGATCATTCTTGTTATTTTTTAGTTGTACCCTTTCATTTTCGACTACTGTTTTAGGCGTTTAACATAAAGGTTGTGTATTATAGTGTTATTATTCAAATAACAATAATTTGTGAACATCTTTATTTATGTGCATTTTCTGGGACCAATTTCGCAACAGAGAAAATCGAGTTACGTTCGCTTAAACCTCGAAAAGTATAAAAGTCATCCATGAAAGTGATTTTAAATTCAGGTAACTCGTGAGCAAGATTAATACAATAAGTCACAACATTCAGCTGTCCGAATTTTTAATATAACTCTCATTTGTTTTAGCTTCAAGTTTTACGACACGTCAAGAAAAAAAGCAATTTACTTAAATGCGAAAATCGAGACTATCGTTTAAAGGTTTATATCAAGTATAAAATTAAAGAATCAAGTAACTGATACTGTTAAAAAAACGCAGTAGAAAAACTTGTTTTTTATTATTTATTTAAGCGTCTACTATAAACCATTTATTAAAAACAAGTAATGCGTTTGATAGTACCCATCAATCTATATGATTTTTTGATTACGATAAAGAGTTTTGATAGTACGTGATCAACTTCTGAATCTACAGTGTAATCCGCTAGCGAGTCAGAATTTGAAAGTTCATGTTTTACTTCAATAACGATAAAAAGATTATTTTCCCGTCTCAATATACAAAGTAAATAATAAATCTTTCGTTACATTTGAATTACCAGCGCCTCCACCAGAATGTTCAACGCAATTCTACACGAAATGTACTGTCGCTTTTAAAAAACATGATTTCATTTGTATGCAAAATAGCGTAAATAGCGAAACTCAGATATATTTTAAATTATTAAAAGTAACATCACCAAAGAAAAACGGAAATTGTTTTTGCCCGGGATTTATCTTAGAACAGAAATAATTTGTGCAAGTGTCAAGGTTACTACAACTAGTCTTCATATACCGGGCGTAAACAAAACCAGGCTCACATTTATTTTCCTTTACTTTTTAATTTAAACAGAATGTACTATACAATTATGTTTAATTGTTATTATACAGGGTGCGCCATTAGTGCGATGAAGTCCATTATTACCCTTAATGTCAACCCCCATACAGGGGGGGTATCACGGTTATTATCAGAGATAGAAAAAAAAACAAGTACGTAGTCTCATTTTCTTTTTCCGAGAGGAATTCATTGTCGTAAACAGATTTTTGATATCTTTTTTAATTTTCGAAATATAGCCAAAAACCGATTTTTGTCAATTTTTAAAAATGTTAAATATTTCGCTTAAACAAAAAGATAAAGAAAATCTTTAGACATTTTTTCATAGTTTTTTGTACTTAACAAGATAGCGAAATTCAATTTTTTTACTCATGTACTGTATGGGCATCGAAAATACGCCACCCTGAACATAGACCGCATCAATCAATTCTTTTTTTGGAAAATTCATATTGAATATGTTATACTCATTTATTTATGTTTAAACAATTGACAGCAATTTACTCTGACATTTGTTACTGCAGAAATTATTGTTTCTATTTTCAAAGTCGGGGCCTACTCCGAGAAAACTAGGAAATTCCTACACAACACGCTTATAAGAATAAGTAAAATGTAAATAACTCAGGAAATATTCACTTTAGCTATAGGTAAGTATTAAGGAAAGTTGAAGAAAAACAAAAATGCAACAAAATGACGTAATAATATACAGGGTGTTCCATTTGAAAAAATAAAGTTAATGATGTTTGAAAATTGGGAAGTTGGCACATCTATAAGAAACACCCTGTATAATATAAATTAATTTTGATGTATTTAGACTATGACTACACCTTTTGACTTCGTATGTACAAAATATCATTTGCCAATTATTATTCATAACGTTGTGCTCTTGACAAGTATTGTACCCTGTTTTTCTGGAAATTCAAAGATTTTTGGAGATAAATTGGCAACGTCGCAAAAAAATGAAAAAAACAAAATACTGTCATATGGAGATTTTCTTGCTGAATTCGATTATGCAAAAATATACTGGGTGTTCAATTTAAAAAAAATACCTTTAGTGACGCCCCACTTTTAAGAAACACCCTGTATACTTGAAACCAATTTTAAAACATGCACGTCTAGAAATACTATAAGTTTCATTAAAAACTTTTTTTTAATAAGTTGACATTAAGGGTAATAATGGACTTCATCGCACTAATGGCGCACCCTGTATATTTTAACGTACAGGGTGATTGAAATTCGAGTTTAAGCATGGGGATCTCGCTTATTATAATAGCTAGAGTATAGGTTTAAATTTGGCAAAGCTGCTAAATTTTGTGCTTATTGATAATCCAAAGAGAAATTGGAAATATCCCAAACAGTATTCGAGAATATTGGGAAAAACCGGAAAATACGATTTTTGAAAATCGTCTATAGCTCCTTTGGAGTTTAAAATATTTTAAATGTGTAAAAACATTGCTCAGGCAACTTTTTAAGCCGAATCGGATGGTGGTCACAAATTTTTCCAAGATCGATTCGTTTTTGTTTTATGACAACCGACTTTATTTTTTCTTATGGGCGCAATTTTTATTATTTACATAATCAAATAGCATTTATTTTTCTGAGTCCATTGATGTATCACACATGGTATTTTACTTCTTTATTCATTGTCAAATAAAAAAAGGGTTTTTAACAATAACCATTATAAATCAGGTTTTCCCGGATACCGTTTGAGATATTTCCAATTTCTATTTGAATTATCAATAAGCACAAAATTTAGCAACTCTGCCGAATTTAAACCTATACTCTAGCTTCTTACTATACCTAATAAGCGAGATCCCATGCTTAAACTCGAACTTTAATCACCCTGTATATTTACTGTACTGTACAACATAAAAATAGTCTTGCAAAAGATAGCTAAATTATATGTATGTGGTAGGCATAATGTCAAAGCGAGCAAATTACGACTTTCTTTTAACCTCATACGTTTGTGTTCATACAACAACAAAAAAGCTTTAACCAACCTTTAACCTGACCGTCATTCATTTGGTCAGTTATAGAGGGCCAGGTTAAAGGTTGGTTAAAGTTAATAAATTATGAAAACGAAGCTAATAGGTTTGCTTTTATTAAAAACAATTATGCCGGCATTTTATTATTTGCCTAGTCAAAACACGAGATGCTCGTTTTGCCAGCTTTTTATAAAATGCCTGGGCAATTTGTAAAAGGCCATATTTTATATTATGCCTACGACATGTGTATCATGTGATATGGAATTTCAAGACCTTTCAAATGGAGAAATATTTTCATTTAGATTAAACAAAAGAACAACAAACAGCTATGCGCACAAAACAGTCATCTACCATTTCCATAGTGACAATAATTAAGTTGCTTAGTAAAGGAGAGTTATTCTTTCATTAAATTTTACGCAGCTTCGAGCATAGGTTTTTATAAACATTCATCTTATGGTAACTTGTGTACATCTTTATAAACTTCTTTGTAATACCAACGTGTAAAACCTGAATTTATATCAGCATTTTCGAGGGTAATACCACAAGAGGTTAAAATTTGCCGGCCAAGTTTTGATTTGACACGAGTTGTTGCTTAGTAACAATTTATTCGAGTTTAAATTGAAAAGCCATAACGAGTGTTACAAATAAAAATTTGGCCTGGTAAATTTTTAACCTCGAATGGTATTTGTAGCGGAAATTTCACGACTGAAGTGTGACGTTTAAACCATTTGTGGAAAACTTAACTTTTCCAAAATTTCATTGCGTTGCTATGGTGAAGGTAAACAAAAATTTATCCGATTGCAAATAGTAAGGTTCCTATTTATCCGCTAGCAAACGTGATAAATCGTAAGCATTTGCCTTGACATTTATGGCAGTAGTGGAATTATCATGGAGATAAATATTCCGAAACAAAAGAAAGTGGCGATTTTTAGGTCGAAATGTATTGTTTGAACGAGTGCGATACAGTTAAAAGGTGGAGCTAACAAGGGCTAATTGGAACACGTTGAAACGTCCATCAGTTATATAAGTGTTAACAAAACTTAAAGTCTAAAAGAAATACGTTCAATATGACGACAAAAAAATATTCTTAATGTTATTCACTGCTACAGACAAAACAAAAGGTGAAATGAACCAGAAGCGCTGCCTTTCGAAATGTAATTAACGATTCCATTCTTCCTACAATATTTTCCGAAACCTTTTAATCAAATGAAGATGATACAAAAGAAAATACGGCTCGTTATGCCAGCATATAAAACGTTTTAGAATAATTTTGTCGATTACATTTTGCGAAACTATAAAAATATTTTAGTTTTACCTGTATTTTTCCAAGTTGTTAGTTGTAGATGCTTCTAAGCGTCCAGTTTTTTTTTAACATACAAAATATTTACCCCTGTTGCTTGATTAAGACACGGATTAATTCTTAAACACGACCAATTGCTCGTAAAATCAAAAGCATACAAAGCTCCTACTTCATCACAATTGTTAAAAGCACGAACACATGTTTCCTGTATTATTTTTCGTCAAACAACAACAATGATCTCTTTAAATCGCTCCAGAAGTACTACAATTGTGCATTGTGAGCACCGTTATTTGTCAAGTTGTGTATCAAAGAGTAAGGCGCGCGTACCATATGCATTCGGTATTTGAATTAAATGAGAATCGCACAACTTTAGACTGTTCGTAGCGTAAAAAAACTTTCATTATCAAGCTACATGGGAATTTGCGCGTGCGGCGGCAGCCACTGTAAATCGACGTCGTGTACGCCACTCGGTCTGCTGCCGCCGAACCACTGCCAAACCAGCACGGTCTTGTATTTCTGCGCGCGCGTCGTCAGTAACGACCACCATTATTTCAGACACCTGTAAAAGAAACATTAAAAGGAGACACAATATTTTTGAGAATAAATGGTTATTTACGTAACAAGGCTGGACAGTGGTACTTTACCGGACGAGTAGCAGTAGACAATTTTGGGACGAGCCGTTTGCGAGTCCTGAAAGCATACGAGTCCAGTAAAGACACTTTACGGGTATGTTGCGTACAGTATGTTTTCTGCGTCCGTCACTGACGCCAAAATCATTATCCTTACCATCCATAATTAAACAATAACTTAACATACTACAGGTGAAAATGAAAATGTGATTGGTTGTATAACGACGCTTGTTTTGATTGAAGCAATCGGATCGGGCTTTAGATTTTTTTATGTCGGGTAAATAGACTGGTTGCTATAATTTGATAAATAAACTTTGAACTGATTTTTCTAGAAAATTTTCTCATGATGCATACTTTTTTAATACATGGTCGGATTCAGAATTAAATTCTCTATCCGAATCAACAACAAAATTTATACTATGTCATAAAAAATAAAAAAATAAAAACAGTTGCCTATCGCGGATTTGACATACGTCATCGTAGAGATAACAAATGCACATCACTTAATAGATAATTTATCGCGGTTTCCAAAAATATAAGGTTTGTCGGGGTTATTTTCAATAATTAAAAAGTTATAGGGGTGCGACAGTCAAACTGAATCACCCGGTATATTATTGAGAGAGAATTCAATTTTACATCAAAAAATTATAAAATATACTGGGTGTTCTATTTATAAAAAAAAAGTTACGTATCGGCGCGCAAAAACAAAACACTGTGTATAGTTGAAAATAATTTAAGGTTATGTAGTAAATGACCACAAACAACTTTAGCAAAAAACTTTTTTTTTTGTAAAGAAGTTACAAGACGAGATATTGATCCGTTACGTTACTTCTTGTACACTCTGTAGACATATTCGTAGAGAGATGTAAAAAAGAGTCTGGCAAGGGACGTAAATGCAGTATTGTTTGTAATCAAGAACATTATGAAACACATTACTTCATTTTTATAAACTTATTAGTAAAATTACAAATGCGCAATTATTTATTCAGTTCTTATTTCGATGGCGTTTATTGCGAATAAGGAAGTACCTTTCATGCACTGTTTATGGTGTGGAACCGATTGCAACCAATTATAACATTAAGCAGGTTTGAAGGACGTTAAAATCTGTGTAGATCAGTAAACATATTTTTTCTGCGTCCGTTCAGAAAATCAGTTCGTCGCCTGAGAATTATTTTGTTACATTCGCCATTTTGCGGCAAATTGACTTACCAATATCAAGATTATGTTTAAAAAGTTCCCTATCCTTGATACTTCATCATAACCAAAATTTGAATTCGTTACCTAATAACGAAGTTATGAGTGTTAACTATTTTATATCAAAAAATCTATTAACGAATTGCGGTTTGTTCCATGTCCATACATTACATGCTTTACGTGTTATTTGTTCCTTACCCAAAATATAACTATAACTACACCTATAAATATAAATAGAAAAATAGTTAAGAATCAGTATTGAAACAGTATTTGCGATATTTGTTTTGGTTTGCAGAATGTGTTTGCTTTACCTAAAGCGGAAATTAATATTTTTTTTCTATAAACGGAAATGTAGCTGCTACAATTTAAGCGCTTATCGCAGTTTTAATAACATTATTTGTTGTGCATTATGGCACATAGCCACAGACAGAAAAGCTGGTAACAATATTACCACCCTAATAAAAAAATTAAAACTTTAACATCAAAATACCATACCCTCACATCTCATATTACTTTCTGGTCAGATTTATGTGTTCCTCAAAACAGAAACAGCGTAATGAATACCACTCTTTTCAATTTTATTTTAAACTAATGTGATATAACCAAATCCAAGTTTAATGGCGAAGGGTGGGGGTGCGCACTAAACACAATTAGAATTAAACACACCTACTTACTTAGCTGTTTTGGTAAACAGCCTATGGTTTCAGAGTCTGTGGACCATATTGTGGCGTCTGCTGCGCGAACGTACCCCCGCTCTTCGCCATTAAACTTGGATTTGGTTATACCATTCACATCATCGAGCAAAAATTTTCAGGACATTAACTTGTACAAGAAGTTGATGCCATCCACAGTAAAATAGAAAAGCACCTGCGGGTATAGTAGTAGTAGTAGTCTTTATTTGTTCTGAAAATCCAAAAAAACGTAGAACATGTCACAATAATGATAATAGACATATATACGACACAAAATTATATTTACTTAAAAGAGTTTTTAAAGTAAGCGTCATTAAGGTATTCACTAACTCTATAGTAAGCTTTAAAGATTAGAACATTTCTTAATCTTTTCTTTAAGTCGGGGATGGGTAGATTTTTTATACTCTCAGGTGATGTGTTAAATTTGTTATATATTGCAATAATTATAGAGGCAACATTTTTTTGAAGACATTTTAAAGTTTATAACCTATGTTGTTAGTTGTTAATTGTTAAGTGAAAATGGAATTTTATACTAACCAAGAAAAGTTAGAAATGTGAAAGAAATAAACTTTGAACTGATTTTTCTCGAACATTTTCTTATGTATGCATAATTTTTTAATTCAACGTTGGATTCAGCATTAAATTTCCTATACGAATCAACAAAAAATGTATACTATGTAATTAAAAAAAAAAAAACAGTTGCCCAGCGCGGGTTACACATACGTCATCGCAGATATAAAAAAATGCACATCACATAATAGAGAATTTGTCGCCGTTTCCAAAAATACAAGGCTTGTTGGGGTTATTTTTAATAATTAAAAAGTTATAGGGGTGCGACAGTCAAACTGAATCGCCCGGTATAGGTTTTATGTATCTAAAATCAGTCGTTTTTGAGCTATTTAAGTTTTTATAAAAGTATTGACAGGAACAGGAGTCTAAAAAAATAATGATATTTCACAGTTTGGCTATGTCAGAACAAATTCCTTTGGAATTTCGTAGGACAATAGTGTCATAGTGATTTTCGACACATCAAAATGCCACGGAAACTACATTTTCCCTTAATTATAAGCTGTTACTTCGTCAGTGGCAATTTTATATATCTTTAGTTTATGTAGATCGGATGATTCAGAAATGCCGGATACGGCTCTGGTTTATTGGAAATTCCTGAGTACTCCTCTGTTTAACAGCACGGTCTTGTAACTTGAGGCAGAACTGCTATGTGCACTTTTTTACTAAGCTTCGAACTATATTTTAGGAGTTTTTATTGAATTTTAGGTAACATGTGTTTGAAAACGTCCAAAATTTCTTTCAAGGTATATCGTTATACAGTGTAGTTGTGTTACTGTATATTACAAAACGACTGTTTAAATAATTTTACAATTATTGTAGTGTTGTGTTAGTCACCAAAAAATATAATTATTGATTTTCTATTCATTGTAAGTAAATAGATTAATATATGATCAGTTTTAGTATGCTTTTTATTTCGTTAACTTGTTCTCTATGAAATTTTTTGTATTAATAAAGAAATGTATGGTCTTTAAAAGTTTAAAAAGATCAATTTAGGCCAGTTATTAGTTTAAATATATATGAAAATATGGATCACATGTACTTTAACTAATAATTATGTATTAATAGAATTTTTTTAAGGATTTTTGATTTAAGCAAGGGATTTTTGTATATGTTACTTATTTACACAATGTATTCATACATTACGGATGAAAAAGTGGCCATGCAAGTCACATTTTTCGCATTTGTTTAGTTGTGTTTAGATTTTAGCCAAAATTTTGTAACATCTTTTTCTTATCACTTAATTTTATAAATTAGCCTAAATGGTACAATTTTAAAATTATTTTTGGTAGTTTTTAAGTAAAAATATTCTTAATAAATTTTAATAATTTAATACCATTTACATTTATTTTGTTTCAGCAAGAGCTTACAGCGAGATATACCTTATATAAAGAAAGAATTTGTTTGATTGAAAAGGTTTAATCGATTTGTTCGCCTAAGAAAGCCTGCCATTTTTATTAATTTAAGAATGCCGGACGATTACGAGCGGTTGGCAAGTCGATCAAGCTTGAACGAGGCTCATGATCAAACTCCAGGAATGAAGCCTCCGGTTATTGCACATTAAGGTAAATATTTCTTTTTAAGTGGCGAGGATGTTACTTATGAAGCAAAAAGTGTATAGCTTTATTGTAGATTACACTCATAACTGCGTGGTTTTGTGCTTAAAAACATCCTTTTGTTTTAGGTAGGTGCGAGGGGTGCGAAGCAAGAAGGGGCGATTATTGGTTTGTCATTTTTTTTTACTATTCAGTCCGTTTTCGAGTTAGGCATTTTTGAAACGACGTGAAACAGGCGCTCATTAAGTCGAAATAATTAAATTTTTAAGTTAGGATTAATTTTTTCATGTTTATTCATACTGACCCCAAAATTCTGCCAACATTATAAATTTTCGTTTCAGATTTTGTTGTTACTACAAACTTTTGAAATGTTTTTCAAAATATTTTTTGAAGGTAATTTATTCGGAAATTATAAAAAAAAGGTTGAACATGCTTAATTGATTCAGACTGTACCAAATTTGCTTTAAAAAAATTGCAACATTTGCAAAATTTAACGTTAAAGTGTGTCGTATACGGTTTAAAATATCGTATTGTAGTTCAATCAACTTAAAGCGCAGCTAATTGAGAACTTTAAGTACATTTATGTGTTAACATTTAAATGCGTCTAATTATGTTGAAGAAGGCGTACATCGCTACTCTTGTAACTTGTAACTGTACTCTTCGCGCCGGAAATTACAGAGTGCAAGGCGTCGAAACGTAGAAAGTTGTTCGTTATTACTTTCGTGTAGATAGCCTGCAAGCAATATAATGCATTTAAATATTAGCTTCGCGAGAAACTATGCTACGCAACTAGCGTGTGTTTGAAATACCTACAAACCTACAATAATATACTTTCTTACCGTATCACTTTTGATAAAACATTAGTGCTGTAGATTGAAAGATTTCAGAAAATCTGCCTGTTTTTAAATATTAACGTTGATTATCCTTACTGCTACAATGTACAGGGTGATCCAAATTCGATGGGATTACACGGGTATCTCGCTTAATAGTCAAGATAGAGAAACGGTTAAATTACCAAAAATGTGCAGTTTTTTTAAGACAAACTCAGAACCGTTTTCAAAAATATTCTATCATTTCCGGTTTTTGAGTTATTACCAAAAAACTGTTTTCTTGTCATATTTATGATGTCATATGTCCCTTATTGTTGTAAATATAAAAAAATAATATTGAGATTATTTTTAGACATTTTTATGTAGACTTTATTAGTCCTAACAATTTTTTCTTTTATGTTCGCTGTTAAAAAGTTATCACACAAACTTACCTCTTTTAAACAGAAGTTTTAGTTGGCTATGACATATTTAAATTCCTTATTTGTTTCTCATTCCAAATATATAAGGGTTGGTCTAGTTATATTTAACAATAATCAAGTCACAAAGGTTTTTAATTTTTTTTAAAGATAAACATAGGTAAAAACAAAAAGTAGGCTGTGAAAACAAAAAAAATATTGAGCGTGAAACCTTAAAAAACTCATGGGGTACAATATCCCAACGATAAAAAAAGTCTTTGCTAATAACTCAAAAACCGGAAAGAATAGAATATTTTTGAAAACGGTTCTGAGTTTGTCTCAAAAAACTGCACATTTTTGGTAATTTAACCGTTCCTTTATCTTAAATATTAAACGAGATACCCATCGAATTTGGACCACCCTGTACAGTATATTAGCCTATTATAATTCTATCGTCCTATAATATTCGTGATAAATCAAAATAAACAGTGAAACTTGACAGTTTTAAAATTTTGTTAGATTTTAGTGAGGTTTTGTATTTATGGCATTGTTGATTTTATTAAAAACAGTTTTTTTCGGCTATTTTTTTATTGCACAAATAGTGTGTTATATTATTGTATTCAAAATTTGTAGTACTACATTCCAATGCAAAAATGCCATACAGCGCCCTTAAGAAATAACATAGTTGACGATGGTCTAAAATAGAAGAAACGTCCAACTTAAAATCCATTTAGATCAGCATATAGAGATTAAAAAATTGCATTAAAGAAGTGTTTTTAATTTTAGTTGCTTCTAAAAATAAAGCAAAAAACGATAAAAACAATTATTTTAGTTTTTTCTGAATAACTTTTTAGCCAGAGGTCTACGGAAATTTCTATTTTAGCTTTAAATTCACCTGAATTTGTTTTGCATGACAAATACATTATTGCTATTCCAAAAAAATATTCAAAACAATAAATGTTGTCTACTTACGCACAAATGTCCTTAATACAAACATACTTATTTATATTTTATCTATAACTCAAAACTTGTAATCTCTGGTCTCTGAATTATAAAGTAGTTATTGTTTAAAAATCACGTGTTATAGTTTTATTATGTACCTACCTATTATAAAATGCATAAAAATGTTACAATATAATGTATATAATTTTGTACATATTCAAGTCTTTTAGTTTTAAGATAAACAGTTAGATGATTAAGAAAGATTATAATATTTTTATTCTTAATGTGATAAAATCGTAGCTGTTTTTTGATAACAATTTTATTAGGTGTTATTGTGTTATAAGAAATTAGGTGTAACTCAAATTCCCGCCAATTCGGGATTCGTCTGATAATTTCATTAGTACTTTTTATATTTGTGCTGCAAGCAAATTATTCTACATTTTAGAAATAAAACTTTCCAATCGGAAACATAACCGGGCTATAAATTTAATAAATGTTTATGCTTATGGGTTATAGTTTTGTAGTCTTGTAGTGATCATTTATAAGAATTTAAGGAAATAAAAATAAATTGTAAACGACATTGCGATATTTACATAAAATTGGTGTACTTTTATAAAATCTTAACAACATAAAATGTCGACTTTTAAATTTAAGCAACTCAGCTGTTTGTGCTCCCCTGGCGACGAACCTTGAAAACTCATATCGTAGCTCAGCATTTCCCAAACTTTTCAGACAGTGAACCGTTGCTATTGGTAATTAGGGTACCTCTATGTAACAGGGTCTTTAAATTTATATTGAAATCCCAAAATTTAGCTAATTCTATGCCACACAAATCTTTGTTTTTAAAATAGATAAATGTGTTGATACGAATATTAAGCATCTTTAATTAATTATGATAATTAAGTTGCAAACAATTGTTTAATTAACTCCTGTTTTAATGTCCAATGAGCAACTGAAAAGTATAGATTCATCAATTTAATTTCATATTTTATGACAAAATTACAATATTCATTCCAATCATTGCTATTAAATTGATGCTGACAAATAATTACTATGCCCATTATCTTAAAAATTAAAAAAATAATTATATTTAACTTAACTTATGAAATTTACGTATGGTAATAACTTACACAACTATCACGAATGTCTTTTAAAGTCTTGGGTCACACTTAAACACTCTGAACACGCAAGAAAAAAATTAAATGTGTACAACGGCCTATGATCTCCATGCAAACTATATAAAATCTGGAGGTCGCAGCCTAGTGGCAAGTGAAACTCGACCGTATATACAATAGAAACTTGTCCAGCGCCTGTCCTTACCCTGTTTATAGAGGTACCCTATTGGTAATGACCCTTTGCTCCCCGACCCTTTCTCGATATAATTCCGATATCGATAGTCGAGAGGGACATGGATACCATATGGTAACTTCCACTTTCTCATGAATTTTAAAATATTTATGTCTTGCAAATTTAAGACGCATCATATTTTTGGTTTCATTGAATGATCATTCTAATATTTTGTGAGGACGGGTATTTTTTCCCCGAGGACCCTTAAGGTCTCGACCCACAGTTTGAGAGGCGCTGTCTTAGCTCATAGATTTCTCACTGACGTCATCCCTTGCGACACTAGAGTGCGAGTGAGATAGTATACTTAATTTTATATCTATCTTTCTCTATTTTATAACCATCTGCAGCTCAGTCAGCTGTCAGTTTTGGAATTGGGAACGATGGCTGCTGGTTGTTGTGGCTCGAAAAAACAAAAGTTAAACAACTCAACAAGTAGTGTTCCATCGTGTAATGGTATTTCTATACCAACGAACGGTTCTCTAAACGGTATGGTTGCGTTACCAGAAATGTGTTTCTTTTGTTTTGACGTGTTGTATTGTCATCTGTATAACCTCGATCCACCAAAGACTCCTTCGTTTAGTAACGATGCATAGTAAGTATACAAGGAATATTTATATCTGCTCAAAATCACCCCATGGTATCATAAAATTTTGAAGGTTTTTCAAATTTTGGGTTTTAAATTCCAGTAACTGAACAAAACAAAGGTCATTCAACTGTTTCTTTGTTCAGAATGATGTTGCCAATTTTGTATCTTTTTTTACAGTCCATTGTTTGTCACTTGGAAAATAGGTAAAGACAAACGACTGCGAGGTTGCATTGGGACTTTTAATGCCATGAATTTGCAGTCCGGTCTACGAGAATATGCTATTACAAGTGCTTTTAAGGACTCTCGTTTTAACCCTGTAACACGTGATGAATTCCCAAAGTTGAGTGTATCTGTGTCAATACTAAGACACTTTGAAGATGGTAGTGATTATTTAGATTGGGAAGTTGGAGTGCATGGAATTCGCATAGAATTTATCAACGAAAAGGGCAATAAAAGGACTGCCACGTATTTACCAGAAGTTGCTACAGAACAAGGTATATTTGTTTGTGCATTCTTACATGTATATGACATAATATATGAAGCATTAATCAAAACGGTGCAACAATTGATAATAAAATGATTTTATGCCATAGCACGTGTCATTTATACTTTTGTGTATTAATAGAAGACATTGCAACATAGAATGATTAAATATTTAACAACACTTTTTGTTGAAACCGTTGCCATTTTAGATATTCTATACAATAAAGCAATAGTTGAATTTAGAAAATTACTAGTATCATTATCTCGAAATTCATGGTTTAATTTTATATACGAAGGTACACGGCTAAACCACAAATAAACTTTTTCAGTGTTTATTTGTATTAAAAATTTTACTTATGCAAATGTATTGATTAAAAAAAAAATGTATGTTATAAACACTTAAACAATTTTGTTAACATTGTTTAATAAACCCTAAATTTTAAATAAAATCATTGGTTTACAAACAAATTCAATTACTGTTATGCTTACAGTGAATTTGTGCCAGTCTTTTGTGAATAGATTGGTTTCAATATTATAAAATATAATGAACAATCCCTCCATGGTTTTAAGAAGTTTTTTTAACCTGTTAATATTCTAAATAAATTCGATTATTTCACTATTCTTCACCTTTAGTATGGTTATGGTTGACTATTATTACAACTTAAGAAACTAAGTGAATATAAGTACATATTAATATGAGTATATGAAATGGATTTGATATGATAATATGTTCTGACATGCTAATCAACCACATGAAAATACCTATAGTACCTACTCAATTTTAATTACATTTTATATGGCATGTATTGGTTGAGAATTTTTTTAATATATTAAATTTACTAGCATGAGATAGGTCATGATCAAATTTTAATCTTGTTAAGATAATACATTAAACTTTGGTTGTAGGTAAATTACAAAAAGATGCCAATCAAGAATTTTATCCATAGTTTACCCATAATTTACAAAAACAAAGTATTTCAATGTTTTATTTTTAATGAACTCTCTGTTATTTGAAAATATTAAGATATAGGTACCTCTTAATCTTTCTCATCTATCTTGCAGTTTCAAGATGATAAATTTATATAATTGATGAAAATTTAGAAATATCCCATGAAATATGATCAAAATATTTTATATTAAATTAATTAATTATTTAAGATAAATTTGAAGTATGACTGCGTGATGAATCATAGATCTCAGCTTAACCGAATTTGTTATATAAGGCAAAAAATTTTGCACATGGACTTGAAAAACACTGATATGTAACTAGATGTGATATATTTAAAATTATTCTTAAGCTAGGTTAAACGCTAGAAAATTGAAAGTTTTTGTCGTCTTATTTATATTAAATTAAATATTAAAAATTATCAAATTATGTTAAATTGTTAACTCGACTTGAATAAAGTAATTTTGTAAATTACATTTCTACCCACAAAATAGTTTTTCTTTGCATTATTTAACTTAGTTAGCTCTCTTATTAAAGATTTTAATTAACAAATCTCACCGACACATTTTAACATTTATTATTATTTCCGTTGCAGTAAACAACCAAGAGAAAGGTAAATACATCTAAAAAATTAATTTTTGATTAGGAGACCATTCTGTAAAATGTACATGTAGGAATTTAATAATCGTAAAATCATGAAGACTGAAAAATAATAATTCTTTTTAGTAACTATACATTTATTATAACTGAACGGTCATTTGCAAATCAGGTATTTTATGTAAAAGTATGTATGGGTTTTGTACTCTTTTAATTATAATCGAGTTATTTTATCAAATAGTTTATTATACACATTTAAGGATAGTTCACACGGTGACACTAGCGTCTTGACATTAGTGCCGCGACATCGATATTGACAGTGCGGCATTTGACGTAAGCCTACCATACTTTTATATTTTGACATAACAGACAAATAATATCCATTTGTTTGTCATCGATTTCCAATTTATCTTGTCCTTAATAGATGTTCCAACGATTTTAGAGCATTATCAACAATATCCTTGTTTATGGGACAAATCTATTCCCGAATATAGCGACTTCAAAATAATTAGTTGCTCTACAACACTCGTTGCTGCACTTACAAGAGCAGCCATTTTTATTTTGATGTCACGAGCTCAAATATATCATTTTACATGTGAACACCCAGTGCCGTGACACCGAATGTCGAGCGATGTCGCGACGCTAGTGTCACCGTGTGAACTACCCTTTACTTGTGTGTTGTGGTTTTTACTATTACAAAGTTGATGAAGGTCTTATTATTGTTGAGTTTATTGATATAGATCTGAGTAAAGTACTTAATTATGTAGTAAGGGGTAATTTTTAAACAAAACCTTAAGAAGTAACCGGTTTTTTAATAACTATAATAAACATTTTTAAAATTTAATATCAAAATTTAAAAAAGTTAATGTATGCACATATTCTTTGGAAAATTTTGAGCCAGTTTTTTGGGTATATATAAATAATTAAGAAATCTACCGACAAATAGACAAGTCTCAAATCTAGTCTAGATATTCTTCAAGCAGAGATTCTTCTCACAAATAAGATAAGTGATTTTTTTACTAAACTTACGTATTTTTATAAATCAATTGAGAATCACTTAAATAATTTCAATCGATTTCAAATACTTAAAGTTTTAAATGTCCACTTAGTTGCTGTGATCATGATGCAAAGGTATTATTCTGTTACAGTAAAGTTGGCTCTGTTAAACAGTTTTTTTTGGCTTTACTGGTGTAAGATTTAAGACAAAAGATTTGCAGCACATGAAGTGGCAGCAGAGATATTATACAAGTGATGTGAACGTGTTTATTGCCAACGTTATAAGTTATATTAATATTCCGGAAGGGGTTCAATATTTACGCAAATTAAAAGTTAACAGTAATTCTCATGCTCATTCAAATTGTACACCTTTGCGATAAACTCTTAATGATTAGGTAAAGTGCCTGACTGATTTAGTGGCTTAGTAAATACTATTTTCAATGTTAAATGTGACAAAACCAATAACTTTCTGGTTTGCTGGTCATAACTAAAGTAAATCAAACTACTTAGAGCTGTTTTAACTTAGAGTGGACTGTGACGCAGGAACCAAAACTAGTCCTAAGCGTTTATTACTAGGTCACCTAAAAACATCAGTCTGTTTCAGCAAGGTGATTATAACCTGTAAATTCATTTACCATTACTCAACGTTTTTAGACAAGTCTAAATTTTAACCGCCATCCCCTCCCTTTACGCATCTCGCGGTCCACTTTAAGTTAACACTGTTATAGCAAAGTATTATTTGATGTTATTTTATACACACATTTTAAATGTACGTTAGCTGTATGCAAATATTAATACATGTTTTTCTATATAGGTTGGGACCAAGTCCAAACCATAGACTCTTTGCTACGAAAAGGTGGATATAAGGCCGCAATTTCTAATGAACTGCGTCGCAGTATAAAATTAACTCGTTATCAAAGTGAAAAAATAACTGTGACTTATCAGGACTACATGAATCATTGGAATAATCAACGTTGCTAGCAGCTAATGTGGGGGCGTTCTGTTCCAGCGCCCCCACAGAACACTTCTTACTCCCATCCAATGCCCTCATATCGGCCACCAACTTTGGTGATGGTACAACCTCCCTTGCCTCTCCCTACTTATTCAGCTCCAAATTTTGTACAGCCTTCGTTTGTGCTACCTCCTATGCCTGCACCTGCTTCAGTGTGGTGGGACCATTATGCCGGTCCATCCTGTCAGCACGACTTTCCTATGTTACCATCACCAGAATCAGATCGAAATGGGTATCAATCGCCGCCGTTTCGAAAACGAAAGTGACCCATGACTGTTCTTAACAAATATAAATGCAGTTCGCATAAACAGTTATTAAACCAATGATGTGCCCTCGGAATAATCGTTTTTAACACCAAAGGTTTTCGACGTTTGTAGAAGATTGACAAGTTGTTGCCAGAACTATATTTACCATTCTCCAGTAACTATTGCTGTCACGACTGTGCCTAACCATCGCACTTAAGCCGGCTTTTAATAATACTATGTGCTAATTATCAGATACGTACAATAGTTTTGTGTATATAAATAAACATACAGTGAATACGTAGCTTTCATCCATTAAATTCACATGAGGGTTCTCATTTATAGAGTGCATGACCGCTATTTTCGTAAGTAAATCTTTGATCAACCATGACAAACACAATTGTGCAGTACCATGGCATATTTTAGAACAATTATGCAAATTAATATTTGATATTTATTTTTTTACCATTTTTAATTCTTGGCTGCTTTTTTTTAAGTTTTAAAATTGGGTATTAATGTGAAGTATATTGTGGTTTACTTGTGTAGTAACATTAAAATAAATCATTCATTAAGAGTCATATGTTTGATCGGGTTCATTAAAAAATTATTTTTTTTTGAAGTATAAAAAAAAAAGATTAATTATGTTGTATAAGTACTTGGATTTAAGCCAAAAATTCCAACAAGAATGACATGATAGAGCTCACCCCTTTTATGTAGATCGGTTTAATACCTAATATGTTAAAAAATTCAAGCAAAACTAATTCCAACTTGTTGTAAGTAGTTGTAACATGTTAACAAATGAATGTGATTTGCTGCCGTTAAGATAAATAATATAAAATGAACAGACAGTTTACACCACTACAAATATTTCATATTTTTTAATCATTTCGCTGCAGGAACCTTATTAGGCCGGTTTTATTTTTCGTGTCTCATGTGCGGGAGCCGGATTAATATGCACCCACAAACTCCATAAGGCCCGAAAAGCGCCGCACTCAAGGCACGAACTTTTCAAACAAGTGCCGCAGTGAAAGGGTTAAACAAAGTTATGATACTAATTCGTAATATTAACACTTTCCAGCTTAAAAAATCTACCTGCCGCAATTAGTGTACCAATATTAATTTTCATGTGTAGTTCATGTATTGCACAGTGCCAGTCTATGTAAAAATATGTTATAAACATTGCTTCTAGAACATTCGATCGACTTTATCGGTTATCTCACAATTATACTTTAAACGAGTGTGAACTAAAACTTATAAAAGTGAAATAAAATTATGTGTGCCTGTTATCCATGTTATAATAAGTAATGAATCTTAAAAAAGCAGCTAAGAATAAAATTTCATAAAGAAAAATGAATTTAATTTCTATTATTTGTTTACAGAATTCTTATTGTTTTGTTAATTTATGTTTAAACATCATCGTAGCTTAATGGTTAACTTAACAAATTAAATCAGTGATACACAACTTGTAACTCCACAATCAGTGTAATAATTATGTTAATTGTGTAGTTGTCATAAAAATATTGTACTGTAATCACTAACTACTTATGTGTATTATGTAATATTTTTGTCCAACTCCATTTACGTACGTGGCAGGGATGACTTGTGTCGGGGCTGGGAAGGGAAAAAGCAAAATGATTTTATTTTTGGACATAGTTTCCTTTCAGCTCACTTCACTTATTTTATTGATATTCAAGAGCCTTTATGCTGCCTAAAAGGCCGAGTTGTCCAACTCCTCAAAATAGGCGTCTGTGGCAGCGATCACTCTAAAACAACTTTGTTGCAAAGTTTGTGTTTCACTGATTTAGATAGCAAAAACTTTTAAAAAGTATTAATTATGATAATCGTGTTACAATTTAAATTTTATACCAATAATTTTTTTTAATAAACAATGTACAGTAACAGGTCGCTATAAAAATCCTCAAAATGTAGTCAACATCCACTTAACATACTAGATGTCGCCTGTTAAACTAATGTACAGGGTGGCCTATTTTTGATGCCCACGGTATCTCGGTTATTATCAGAGATTTTAAAAAACTAAGTACGTAGTCTATATTTCTTTTTTCGAAAGGAATTCATTGCCGTTAACAGATTTTTAATATCCTTTTTAATTTTTGAAATATAGCCAATAACCGATTTTTTGCACTTTTCAAAAATGTTAAATATCTCCTTAAACGAAAAGACAGCGAAAAACTTGAAAGACATTTTCGGCATGGTTTTTTGTCCTTAATAAGATAGCGATGTTCAATTGTTTTTTACTCATATCAATACCGATATATTACACCTAACTTTCTTATTTTAAATGGCAACCATAAGCAAATGATATATTTTTAAAAAGCGCAAAAAGTAAGCTTTCGATTTTTGTCAAAGCCAACTATGGTTGCCATTTAAAATAAGAAATCAATATTTATATGAGTAAAAAAAATATTGCTGTATTATTAAGAACAAAAAATATCTTTAAAGTTTTCTCTATCTTTTTGTTTAAGCGAGATATTTAACATTTTTGAAAATTGCTAAAAATCGGTTTTTGGCTATGTTACGAAAATTAAAAAAGATATCAAAAATCTGTTTACGGCAATGAATTCCTCTCGAAAAAAGAAAGTGACACTACGTACTTAGGTTTTTTTTTCTATCGCTGATAATAACTGAGATACCCTGTATTTTTATTAACACATCAGACTGGTTTCTTTGGTCCACCCACCATGGTAACAGCAGTAAATCTATGTGAGCGGTCCATGGTGCATGGCCAGAGAAACCTAGATTAACAAGACCAGTCCTGCATGTGTTAAGATACAGTATTGGCAATTATTTTAAACTCTGTTTTATTTAAATATTCACTTTCGTTGTGTTTTAGCAGTAAAATAAATTTGCAAACACAATCACATATTTATTGTGCATTTTTTGTGGCTATATTCAATTGTCCAGTAAATGTTGCTGTTATTAATAATGGTAATATATCAAGTATTGTACAGAGTGGACCAAATTTGAATGTTTTGCGAGGTATCTCGGTATAAAACTATATATTTTTGAAAAGCTAAAAAAATACTTTTTCACATAAAGTCATGGCCAACTAGGGTTTCCATTTAAAAAAATTTAAGTTTACTCCATACCTCGAAAGTCAAGGTGGCTAAAAAAAATACTTTTGTTTTTAAATTAAGCATACAAATCTGTATGAGAAACCTATACATTTTCTTCTAATTTAATAAATAAAGAAGTTATAGCAAATTCTCAAAAATGATGAAATTACTATTTTCGTCTGTAGTGCCAAAATGGAATCTAATAGAAAAAATCTGCCCTAGAAACAGAAATCAGATTTTAGCTATCTATTACGGTAACCGAGATACCCCGTAAAACATTCGGATTTGTTCCACCCTGTACTGATTACTGCAATTTTGTTACAAAAAAAGCACTGTTAATATTTATCTATTCACAATTATATTGAGCCGTGATAGTAACAGGTTCAAAATTAATTTAACTTGCATTGTAAATGCCTGCCACTGCATCTTATTAGTTTTACTTAGAACATACTCATTGCTACAATCTTATAAAATTGTAATACAGTAATAATTATGAACTTGTGTATGTTAACAGTGGGGTCTAATTTGAATATTATTTACTAAGCCTCTATTGCACAATGTAACACTGGTGTTAAAATTCGAGTTAATCCTTAAAACCAGGCAACATCAGCGTCAACTATGCTGCGATTTTGCTTAGTTCTAGGGTTAACGTGGTTTAACCTCGGGGTTAATTCCAGGTTCAACTTTATGCAATCGAGCCTAAGTATATATTTTGTGTTTTCACCTATCAGAAGCCAAGTTGTTGAAGCATTTTGAACTCCAAATAGAAGTGCACAACTTGCAAATTTAAAAAACTTGATAACAACTTAATTCACATGTGGTGTAAAGTCAATAATTACAAAAATAGTGAACATGTAATTCAGTGCAACATGATAAATTAAGTGCATTATTTTTTATTTTAAGGCAAATGTGTGTTGAAACAATACTTAAAAGTACGCAAAAAAAAGGGTTGCTGTGTTGATTATTATTAATAAACTTAAATATAACTGGTAATAACGTAACTTGTATTATAAGATGTCAAGTGATCGTTTACCTAATAAAATTATGATTTACTGTAAGAAATCGAACTCAACAAAATTGATTTAAAATTTTTAGGAATCACTTAAATAGTTTAATAATTATTATTAATTAGTTGTCATCTTTTCATGCGATGGGAAAAATAACTTAAACGTCACTGCCATTTTCATCTTGATCATTCAAAATGATGTTAAATGATCTCGTTGCCATTTCATCCAAATATTCACATCAGTATACAAGAATTTTAATTTAATTATAATAAAATTCAGTTAATTCATGTGGATTCTATTTCATTCCAACTAATTTGGATGCGAATGGTAACTGTTCCACAACTATAGTTAAATGCAAAGTACTGATATGGAATTTTGAGTTTCTAAAGGGGCTCAAAAAATTAAAAATACTTGAAGTTACCGTTCAGTACTGAATAAATGTGTCTCACTCAGGAACATCAGGCTAACAGGCCAGTTTCCATTGTTCAAACATTTAGGAAGGTGTCGTTTAACATATCTCGATTACTGTATTTTAGTTTTGGGTATTCAAATATGATCGATTTAAATAATGTTTCACTTACATTGTAAACAACCAAAATTGTGCCTACTGCTAGAAAGTAATTAATTAGCAGTTTGATTTGCCACTTCATCACGAGACACGTTTGAATAATTGTCGACGAGTAGTAGGTTTGTGCGAGTTATTCATTAAGATGTAAAATACCAAAAAAGTCGATTTATTTAAATTCATCCTCAATATGCAGTAATTGTTTAATCTTAGTGTTCAGTTTTTTCACCTATTTTGTTTAATATTGCTAATAATTTTTTCGTCATCGACTTTTCTAGACATTTCACAAATTCGCACATTCCTAAATAATTACCTATGGTTATTGTTAGTCTTTAAACATGTGTGTATGTAGTGGGGTTTTAAAGGTTTAATAAATTAAATTTTATAAACATCAACTTTTATTAATTACAACTACAAAATTAAATAATAATTACATTAGTTCATGACTATCCTCTAGTTCGCGCTCTAATAATTGTAATCGTCTGTTAACATTATCCACAGATCTTGATTCTAAATATGTCACAGCCGATGCAATCAGCGCTTGTCCAATAAATATTGCAAACAGCACGTTTTTAATCGGTGCCGTTTGTGTTCTCCAAAGATTAAACACTTTGATTGGTTCTTTAGTGATGTAAGGTATGTTGTATGTACCGTAACGAACAGCCAGCTAAAAATTAACACATACAAATACTTTTTATTTCAATTGTAAACCAAACTGAAGGGTAGTCATGTACACCAGTGTTTTTCAACCTTTTTAATGTCGCAACACACTTTTAGGAAAAATTAAAGTTCGCCCTCCACTATACAGGGTGTCCCAGATTACATTTCCAGCATGGGGATCTCACTTATTATAAGAGATACAGGTTTGGCTAAATTAGATGAGGTTCTTTTTAATGGAGAATGTAAATGTTATTTTAGATTTTTTTTAACACCTTCCATTTTCGAGATATTACCCCTAATTTCATTTTTTCTTATGGGCCGCGAAGTTGGCTATGAAATAGTTAAATGTGCTTCTTTTTTTTTTAAATGAGATACTCCTTGCTATATCTATTTTTATAAATAAATCACAAAATGAAGAAACATCATATTTTACCCATCACTATCAAGCTATCCATGAAAATAAAAACAAAAAACAACTAATTAAATGTCAAATGATAGTTACTATTTATGCGGTATCATTTATTAGAATTTTATAGTATTGTTGTGTAATTCGATAGTCTTTTTCGCAAATTTCATTATCATATAATTATGGACACATTTACAACTAATTTAAAATTTTAAATGTTGAAATGCTACATTGTTTGTACAAATAAAGTTGTTCCAATGATTGAGACAAAAAGTTTCGAATGAAAAAAGACATTTCCATATTTTTTGCTATAACATCTGAAGCACGAGGAATTTTGTACTTTTAAAAATTGATTGTGGCTCCTCTCATACTAAGGAATAATTCATCTAATTTAAACAAGCCTGTATCTCTTATAATAAGCGAGATCCCCATGCTGAAAATGTAGTCTGGGACACCCGGTACAGAATGGTGAATTTTTCGATGCAACATTGGTACCTTAGAAACGGTAAGAGATACGAGATCAGTTAAATAAGAGAAAAGTTGCACATTTTTATGACGTTTGAGAATCTGAAAAAAAATCGTGGATATTTTGATTCCAGATTTATAACAAAAAAAAACTGCAACGTGATATTAGAAAAAAATTATTATCTTCCATACCATTGACGATTGTTTAATCAAACTTGGTGACCTTTCGTTTTTGACTATTCTGGGTTGAATGACATAAACAGAAATTTTCTAGGCCTCCTAGATTTCAACCTGCGATAGTCAACTTTTTTATTTCTTATGGCCGCCTTATTGCATTTTTATGCCATTAGACAGACAAAAAAGTTGCTTTTCAGATTGATAAACAACATAACCTTTTGTTTTAAAATTTAAAAACATGTTTTTATTTTAGTACAAAATTCACAGCCGACAAACTTTTTTTTTTGGATATAACTTTGATATCGCCCACTCCTATTAGCAACACAATGCGTGATGACTTTTTTTTTGTTTCAATTGTTACTCAGAGCATTCACGATTTTATAATATAGAAGTATAATTTAATTATAAATATAAACCATAATTTCTTGCATTAGTAACGATAAACTGTCTACTATCCAAAATTTAAAAATGAAAAAATTCAACTAAAATGTCTAGTTAAAAAACAATGCATATTTCATGTAACTTGGTACTTGGACATACATCAAAAAAATGTATTTCTTTATGATATTATTTCTCGCGGCACATCTGAAGTATGCTTGCGGCACACAGGCTGAAAAATGCTGATATACACTGTCAATTCTTACAAAAGATGAAATATGATAGCGAAATAAATATTAATCAGTTCATAACAGTTAATAATTTTAAAACAGATAATGAGTTGAGACATGAAATAATACTTACTGCAAAAGCCGATAGTGAACCCAAAGCTGTTGGTAATACTGATCCTGTAAAGGACTGTAGAGCAGATGAACGCAGTTCAATACAAACTGGGCAATTTTTTTGTAAAACAACATCTGTTAAAACAAACTTAAAAGCAAATGTTATTATTCAATCAAACACTGATAGTATTTAAAAGTCACCTCTGTATGCGTTAAAAAGGATAATATAGCAGGCACTATACACACTGGCAAATATGACGACATTCGACCATAAACTGACAACTTGAATCTTCTTCGATAATGATTATTAATATACATGCCAACTAGGGCACTAACTGAACCTAATATCGTACCACCATATTTAAACGCCCATCTAAATACGAAAACTGTTATCGTCAAAGAATTATTAACATCTGATTACCTACACTTCGTGTGGTTTCTTCCAAGTTTTTAAAATTTTTATTTGATATTTCAGTGCATCTTCTTCTGATAATATAACTGCATCTTTCGGTATTTCTCCAGGTTTTCTCTTAAGTAATGCCATTCTTTGAATAGTTGAGGTTAGAACACGCTTAGAATTTAAGAATCTGTGCTATGGATGATTGGACAAATCTGTAAAATTAATACCAGGTTTGGACGTTTTTACTATTTTGTGATTTTATTCCAAAATTAAAATTATCCTAGCAGAACTTACCCAAGCGAAGTAAAATACATCATACTTTTGCATGTAAAAACCAGGATCATAACCTTATTTTTTCACATGTAATTATGGTACAGAAGGATACATTGTTGTAGAGTTTACAATGGAAGAAATACCGAGCTGTAAACATTTTATTACACGAAAGAAAAGATTTTGTCGCATGACCGTCAAAAAAGGGGAAGAATATTGTGGTGAACACAGTATAAATGCATCCGATAATACTACAGAAACTAAGATCAATAATTGTAGGCAGCGCATAGTATGTCCATTTGATAAAAAACAGTAAGATATTTAAACTGATTTAATTAGAATAAGTAACACAATCATTGTTGCAGTACGTGCTACGCAAATAAGCTGAAACAACATTTAAAGAAGTGCAATGCAAATCAAAGTGTATCTCTACCATATATTGTAAAAAACATAAATAATGGAATAAGCAATACAGGTTCTGAACTTTCTACACAAACCAGGGCACTATCAAAAATACCTGTTGAAATGATCTTAAAAGTCATTGCTAAAGTTAATTCAATATATGATGGTAAATTTAATATACATATTTCTATATTTTAAACCCAATATGTACAACATATTTAACTAAAATGCATGTATTAGGTACTCTTTCTAAAACAATTACACCCATGCATCATTATAGGGACAAGGACGTTCCTACAAAGTTGACCGTGACGTGAAATACTGTATAATGAATCATTTTATTGTCATATAAAGAAAGCCATAATACAAATTCAATAGGATAAAAAAAAATCACCAGGTGTATGGTTGAAATTATATTTTTTTAACAAATTATAAGCACATCATGTCTTCCCATATCCTCAAAACCAAGTTTATTTGCTAGGTTCAATGGTTTGTCTAATTTGGGAAAAAGAATCAATTTTCAGATAATTAGTTGTGATGCATTCTGGCCATATTTTTTTTGCTTATGGTTTATTTATTGGGTTATTTTGAAAATGTTAATAAAATCGGCAATAAACTGAAGTCGATTAATGTGGTCGCTTGCTATTTTTATAATATATCATCATTAAATCTTTTTTTTAATTAAAAAAAATTGAGTTATACACGACATTTTAAAATATTAGATAGCAATTCATTTTAATATTTGCTTGTATTCTAAATGTATTGTTTCTAATTGTCAAATTTTCATGCTACTTGTTAACAATCAACTGTTTTTGAATAATGTTATACAGATTGGGACAATTGAAGTATGTCATTGGTAGAGGTCTAACTACATTATTTTTTATATAAAGTACATTTTGTTCAGTATTAGTTGTTGATTATACTTGATCCAAAGAAGCATTTTTTAAATAAGATTTAGTTGGCTGCTAAAAATATGTCAAACAAATGGTTCAATCTAGGGTTTTTCATATTTGACCATTTTGCTTGTCCCGGGGTTCCGGGAAGAAATTGGCCTTAGTCCCGGGATTTCCCGGGATCCCGGGATGTAATAAATTATGTCAATATTTTTAAGTAAATAAACCAGAAAATGAAGGGAGCGGTTTATTACTTAAAAACAACTCCAAGTCATATACGTATGTAATACATTTTGCTCCATGATTATTATAGATAATTAAATAATATTGGTGAGAGAAACATACATTTGGGAAATAAAACCTTTCTATTGCAATTTCATATTAATGAACACAATAATATAATTTTTACGAACTTTTGTAATGTGATTTAAAAAAACAAATGTGATCTGTGCTTTGATCACTTAGTCTTTTTCTTGATTTATTAACAAAAAGTCCTGCTGTATAAAATGTCTCTGTCTCTATTGCTGTAGGTGACATTGCCTTGAGAGCATCTAGTAGCAAAGAAACATCGTTTTTATCTATAAAATTTCATTTATAAGCTTTTTCCCTTCGCATTAAGGGTACACAAAAATAAAACTGTAAAAGTATTTTGAAGATATTAAATTTGTGATGGAGACCGGGCTTCTTTACGCCAAACTTTAGTTTGCTTTTAAGCAAAAATATAAAAGAGAAAAATAATTTTGAAATAAATAAAGTTTTTTCATAATTTACTGTTAGTAAAGAAATTTATGTTAAATTCTGATAAGTTATGATGGTATTATAAAGATGTTAGCTCAAAATAAACGAAAATAACACTTTTTTTTAAATCCCGGGAATCCCCGGGACAAAAAGCATTTTGCGGGAAATATAAAATAGCTTAAAATGGACCGGGATCCTGGGAAGGAAACCCTAGTTCAATCTAAACAGATGAGTCTTCCTTAGGTATAAACACATTTTACTGTGGTTACCTTTATTAATAACAATCATAATCTCAATAGCAAAAATGGTAACCCTAGTAAAATTTGTTTATACCTAAGGAAGATTCAGTTGTTTAGAATGATCTATTATCATTTTTGCATTTCACGTGATATTGATAAGTTTCCTACAGTACTTTAATAAAAAAAAATTGATAATATTTCAGATGTTATTAAAAATCAAGTAACAGAAGAAATCCTGTCACATTCCATACTAACAAATGAATTATCGAACCCCAGTTATGGACATGAGACTAGAAAACATTTGATGCAAACGTCGTCATTGCTTGGTCTCTTACAAAAGCACGATCTGTTAAATTCCGATACTTGTTTTATTGAGTTTGGTGCCGGCAAAGGTAACAAACTTCTGAAAAATTGTAATCAATTTCACAAACAATTATTTAAGGTAAACTAAGTTACTGGGTTTCAAAATCAACAGAACATTTAGATAACTCTTCAGTATTACTAATCGAAAGAGCCTCGCACAGACATAAATATGATAATAAATTAGATAAATCTGATGGCCGAGTTCATCGGATTAGGGCAGATATTGCTGACCTGGTACTTTTTCAAGTCGATGTTATACAAAATAGCAGGAAGGTTGTCGGTCTTGCTAAGCATTTATGTGGAGATGCAACAGGTAAGAGTTTAAGAATTGATTTCATAATGATAGATCTACCGATTATTGTTATTATTTTTTTAAAATTAGTAAGTTTAGTACTTTTGATAAATTTTTAAGAGTTTCGGTGCTTAAGAATTATTGTTTAATCATTTAATTTCGCTAAAAGAAAACTCAAATAATTATAGATCACCTAGAAAGTGAAATTACAAGCACATATTTATAATTATGTTCTAGATTTAGCAATAAGATGTCTCCTCAATTCACAAAAACAAAAAGATATTGTGGGTATTTTATTAGCATTTTGTTGTCATCATCGGTGCCAGTGGCCAACATACACAGGACAAAAATTCTTCGAGGTAACTTATTTTTAATTTAATAAGTTGATAAGCCTTCACTGTCAGGTTTTAGAGTTTTGGTTTAACAAAAGAAGACTTTGATGTCATGTGTGGTTTGGTCAGTTGGGCAGTTTGTGGAAGTGGAACGAGCAGACAGAAAATACAAAATAAAGAAGTACCATTGCAGTCAAATAGGTCCATAAACTTTTTGTTTTTTTATTGTTTTATTTCTTTAAGGTCAATACTGTTTTATTAAATTTCAGAGATGCGGAAATCGGTTTAACCAGACAACAGAAAGAAGAAATTGGTAAAAGGTGTAAGCATGTATTGAATTGGGGAAGAAAATTACATTTGGAAAATCATAATTTTAAAACGACTTTACATTATTATGTTACGTCCGACGTCTCGTTAGAAAATGCTTGTATGCTAGCTGTTAAAAAAACTTGAAAGTGATTTTTCAGACATGTATTATAAATAATATATGTATGTTTAGTGTAAATAATGGAGATTTTTCTTTTAATTTTTTTATGCAGTGATGTGGTTTAACGGATTTGTAAAATCTGTAACAACAACAAAATATGTAATATTTTATATCAATGCAATCAAATAAAGATTATTTGATAAACGTAACTTGTATTTTATTTTAAACTGAAAAATTATCATATTCCAACACATTTTTATTTTAGTCAACTTTTTTATTTGTTATAGGCACCATACTAGATATTTATGTTATTAATTTTTATGGTTATAAAATTGGTAATAAATCACAAGTGGTTCAATTGACATTTTTTAATTGGGAAATATATTTTGGTTATCCACAAAGTTAAAAAAATTATCGACTTAAATTTTCAGACGAAAATTTAACAGTGTTAACAGATTTAAACCCATTTTCAAGAATTAGCTCGCTCAAAGGTAAAACCTGAATGTTCAAAAAAGTTTAAAAACCCTTATATAACTTTCGTATTTTTGAAAACAAATACAACCCTTACATATTTGGAATGGGAAAAAAAAAGGAATTTCAATAGGTCATATCCAACTATAGCTTCCATTTAAAAAAAGGTAAGTTTGTGTCATAACTTTTTAATGACAATCGACATTTTTTTTACTCGTCTATGAAAGTTGTCATTTTCTCACTGCCTACCCTACATGAAAGTTTTACTTTCGTCTCTAGTGGCGAAAATAATGTCAATATCAAATTGTAAAATTTACGATTTCTTTAACTCATAATAAACTAAAATTGCGTTAATATTCTTATCAAATAATTTAATTTTAATGTAACATTTTATATAAAAGCCTAAGAATGGTACAAAAATTAATATTAAATATACTTCGTTTGCAGGTTATAATTTTATTTATGTCAATGTCAGTGTGGTGGTGTCGCTATGGTAATTAAATGATTAATTAATACTTTATACCTAATAATTATTGTCATTTAGTTCGTTTACATTAACTTTCGTTCTATAATATGATTTTAATTTCGTAGAAAAAATAGCATTTACGACTCGAGATGAAATCAGTTTTTTTCGTTCATGAGATATGCTCACTTGCCGTTTCGCGGCTGGTGAACAAATCTCACCTCACGAAAAAAACTGGACTTTCATCACTTGTTGTAAAATATACTATTTTGTAGTACCATCAGTCTACCTAAAAATATTGAAAGATAATTTACAATTTTTTTCGATATTTACAACAATAAGGGAAATATGACACATTATAAATATGACAAGAAAACAGTTTTTCGCTAATAGCTCAAAAACCGGAAGTGATAGAATATTTTTGAATGCGGTTCTGAGCTTGTCTCAAAAAACTGCACATTTTTGGTAATTTAACCGTTTCCCTGGCTTGACTGTTAACGAGATACCCATGTAATCCCATCGAATTTGGACCACCCTGTACATTTCCACGTATTTCTAAAAGTAAAATACAAAGGCGTAATACAATTTAATGTATTTTAAATAATTTTCAGGTTTCATCGTTAAATTATGATAAATTAGTAGTTGCTAATGACATTATTAATTAGTTATACGTATTTTTAAGCTCCTATAAATGTGACGTTTTATATCTTCTTTATTCAAAAATTCGGAAAAATGTACCATGAAATGAGTATTTTCATTAAAATAAAAAACAAACGAGTAACAAGAACATGTAACAACATCCTGTTTTGTCTTTGGGCTATATCTTGAAAACTGATTTCGATATTTGATTTTCGTTTTTATAAATTTCGGTCCATACTGTTTCACAGTTTTTTTTTTCAACGTCCATAATATCTGAAATATCTTTTCTGATAAAGCGATTTAAATCTCTACACCTTAAATATTATTATAATCATTGTCTACAGGGTGGACCAAATTCAAATGTTTTATGGGACATCTCGGTTACCGTAATAGTTAGCGAAAATCTGATACCGGTCTCTTTGGCTATTTTTTTGAGAAAAGAAAGCCTGTATAACCAGATTTTTCATATCGCTTTCCATTTTGGCACTACAGATGAAAAATGAAATTTCAATGTTTTTGAAAATTTACTACAACTTCTTAATTTATTAAAATAGAACAAAATGTTATGGAGGTTTTTTATACAGATTTTGAAGCTTAATTTAAAAACATTTTTTTTAGCGACCTTGACTTTCGAGATATGAAGTAAACTCAGGAGTATTTTTTTAAATAGAAACCGTAGTTGGTTATGACTGAAAGAGAATGTTTTTAGCTTTTCAAAAATATATAGTTTTATATATTTGTTGCAAAAAATAACCGTGATATGGCAAATTTTGTAAAAATTTCCTTATCAAAGTTTGTCATGATTTCATAAACAAGTGATGTTTGCAATTATTAAACAACTAAATTTAAAACTCAGTTTTTTTCAGGAATTTCCAGGAACAGGGTACAATACGAACATTTTCAGTTTGGATTCGTACTAAGTACGTAAAAACTCATTTCTTCATCTAAGCATAACTGCAAAAGCTGTATTAATGTAAATAAAGTTCTAAACTCAAATATGATGAATCTGAAATGCATTATTTTCCTTGAATCCCTCCCATAAGCTCAGCTCACCTTGCTTATGAGTAACACGTTAACTTACCAAGGAAAGACATATATCAGTCGGTGTTAATGCGCGCTGGTGAATTTAACCTGATTCAAATCATGTTTTGTTCAAAAATTAGTTTATTTTTGTTTAAATGTAGTTTGTATTTAGTTTTTCTGAACGTTGCTGCAGAAAATACAAGTGATACATTAGAATCGAGCGAACTGATACAAAACAGTTTGCGAAATTACGGTACGACTGTAAAGGTGTTTTATACTTAAAAACCGGTGTTTTACAGCAAAATTTTAATTTCTAGATGAAAACATAAGTGCAAATATTTCTTCATTTCATTTAGAAACAGTGTTTCTCTTTATAAACAAGTTACCTCGTGGAAACTGTCACAGCGATATCTTAATCCTGCTAAAGGCTATCGAAAATAAGGAAAAATGGGCATTGCAAAGTAAGTTTATTTATCAACAAGCTAATGAATTATTATTCAAATAAAAAAGTCTGCTATTCATGAAGAGACGATAGTCTTTTCGACAGGAAATACTTCGAAAATAGATTAGCTTATTTTAATTTACACACAAATCACTTAAATAATTCAAGGATTATTAAATTCCTTATTGTTATTTAACTAATCTAACCGTTAATAAAATATTTACACCATGCAACAGGCTCTATCAGAGAAGGGGGTGGAGCAAAAGGGGCAGATGCCCTGGGCCTCACATTTTTAGGGGACCTCTTACAAATTTAAGGGCCTCAAAATGTTTAACTCTCGATCTGTAAAAAAACTTACGAATTTTCAAAAAAGTTATCAGATTTTAAAAGAAAACGAGGACCTTTTTGTTTTAGTCACACAGCCCCGGGCCTCGTGTTTTCTCTGAAAGGCTCTGCCATTCAATAACAAATGACATAATAACAATAAAGCGCATTATTTTTTCTGGTTATATCGTACAACGGTTTATAAACGGAAATGAAAAAATCTTCCGCATAAAAGAATTAATTAGAAGAGGAATGTAACAAACAAGTAGGATGCAATCGTTTCCCAAGAACCGCCTTTTGCAGCCTATATTTGAAATATCAACTTTCTCGTGATATTCAGTATAAGCTAAAAATGCGTTCTATAAAATTACACAACATTTACGTTAAAACATATATCCAAAATATTTGAAATGCATGCGCCATAAAGCAAGCACAATTTTAATTTAAGTAATTTTGTGTCAAGGTTGTTTGTTTATATACATTTATCTGAAACTTTTTCCAAGGAAAAGGAGAGGTTATTCACATTTGAGCAATTTAGGCGTGTTTGTATTTTTTGGAGTGTCGTACCCACCAAATAATTGGCTTGCATTATATGACGCAGTTCTTGAGAAAGAAAAAGTTAAGAACAATAAAATGTTTAGCGTATAAACAGTGACGTAACTAGGTCGATATAGCTCGTGTAGCACATTCGGACTAGTGAATTCTCGACTTTTTTAGATTCTCGAGATTGAGAAAACTCTTTTTTGGCAATTTTGTGAATCTCGAGAATTTTAATTAATATTCTCGAGAAAATGAGAATTATTAAAATGTACTAGTAATATCGTACATTACTTTTTTGGAATGTTTTAAACTAAATACTGAAATAATACGTGACTAAACTTTTTTAATATTTATAATTTATAAATGGTTCACAAATAATACAAATGAACAAGAAAAAACATTATATAATTATTTTGAAGAATAAAAATAAAGAAAATGGCTTTTTAAAAAACAAAGGCAATCTATTGATTTATCCGATAATCTAGTTCTTTTTTTCTAAATGCCATTTCCAGAGGTTGAAAAGATTCTCTCATTCTGTGTCGACGTTGGTTTTATTGTACTTAATGATGTTTTTTAGGAGTTCTAGATTGTCTGTCAATTTTCCAGTTGCTTCGTAGACCTTTATCTCTTTTGTCAGTGTCTGGAAATGTTCATCAGCAGTTTAGTTCATCTTTGGATTAACGCTGTGAAGGATAGAGTGTTGTAATTGTTCTTCTAAGGTTAAATTTACGTCATTATGTCTATTTCCATAGTTATATTTTTCTCAGGCTCAATTGATGAATCAGCCGTTTCGGTGTGGTTTTAAATAATTTTATTATTTCAGCTTTTGAACTCAAAGAAAAGAAATTTTGTAACTCGTTTAAATAAAAACAATTTGGATTGTGCAAAAAAATAACAATGATATTAAGTTTTTGAGACAAACTAAGAACCGTTTTCAAAAATATTTTATCATTTCCGGTTTTTGAGTTAGCGAAAAACTGTTTTTTTGTCATATTTATAATGTGTCATATCTCCGTTACTGTTGTAAATATAGAGAAAAAAATTGGGAACATTATTTGTAGATACATATTTATATGTAACGTTTGTTGGCACTAAATTTTTTTTTTACAACTCCTTTAAGTAGTTATGACACAAACTTATCTTTTTTTAATCGGAACTATAGTTGGCTATGACTTATTTAAATTCCCTATTTTGTTCTCATTCCAAATATATAAGAGTTGATGTATTTATTTTTAATAATACGCAATTATAAAGGTTTTTAAATCTATTTTAAGAATAAACATTATAAAAACAAAAAATAGGTTGTGAAAACATAAAAATAAACAAAGCAAAAACCCGTATAAAACACATGTGGTACAAAATCCCAAGAATTATTTAAACGGAATGAGTTTTGTCGTTTATGGTTAGTTAGGTTTCAATACATTCTAGCTTCAAGTATTTTTACGTACCTAACTGCTGATTCTAACTATATTGTTGTGTATATTTTGTTCAAATCTTGTTTTTTAGCCTACTTTTTGCTTTTATAATGTTTATCGTTAAAATAAATTAACAGACCTTTGTAATTTACATATTATTGAAAATAAATACATAACCTTTATATATTTGGAATGAGAAAAAATAAGGAATTTAAATAAGTCGTAGCCAACTATAGTTTCCATTTAAAAAAAGGTAAGTTTGTGTTATAACTTTTTAACTGAGAGCGTAAAAAAACTATTATAGTACCATTAAATGCTACATAAAAATATCTACAAATAATCTTATGTTTTCTCTCTCGATATTTACAACAATGACGGAGGTATGACACATTATAAGTATAACAAAGTAACAATAACTCAAAAACCGGAAATGATAAAATATTTTTGAAAACGGTTCTGAGTTTGTTTCAAAAACCTGCACATTTTTGACAATTTAACCGTTCCTCTATCTTAAATATTAAGCGGGATACCTATGTATTTTCATCGAATTTGGACCATCTTGTACATACAAAACCCAAATTAATAATGATTATTAATAATATTGAAAACCCACGCTCGCTAACATCGGAAATAAAATCGAATATCAAGGTAGTGTAACATTGAAATCGTTTTTAAAAGAATAATATACCCAGAAAACCTTCACTTTTCATCACAAATATTCTAGACTATGGTGAAAAGAATTAAATAATTATGTAAAAAAATTTGTAGGCCTGAAAACCTGTATTTTAGCTACAGTCATCAATATCCAAACCACGACAAAGATTCGTTGCGCAAGAAGACTTTGGGTGAATTGTTTAACCTTAAGATTTTCCATATGCCTACAACCACAACCTTGTGTATCACATTAAAACAAGTTCACGGATTAATTCTTTGGAAAAAACAAGTAAAATATTTTAGTAATTAATAAGATTTTTACACAGCATCCGGAATTATTATTATTAGGTGAAAATCGTTGCAATATCTTTAAAATAAGATGAAAATGTAGTTGTATTTACGACCCTAAAACCAAATAAGAAATTTTCTTAATTCAACAGAAATGCTACTTTAATTGTTATCCAGATATGTTAATATCGCTCGCGTATTGCATCAAAATCATTCAGCATTTCCCGATTAATTTCAAAGACGTAAGTACAGGGAGATATAATCTACATGTGTTGTATGCAGGGCTGTGGAGTCGGAGTCGGAGTTTAGAAGGAATTTCTGGTCAGTGGAGTTGGAGTCGTAAAAAATGTACCGACTCCGAGTACAAAACAAATTTACGAGATGGTCCTTTGCCGCAAAATTTAAACTCAAATTTTAAGAAATTGTTTTATACTTATTTTTCTTTTCTATATTACACACACCATAAAATGTCTTGGTATTTAATTTTGTCAGAGTCGGAGTCAAACTATTAAAATTATCAGGAGTCGGAGTCGGAGTCGACTTTTTTTTTATCGACTCCGCAGCCCTGGTTGTGTGGGTAACTTTTTTATTATAAGAGTTACATGGCCGGTTAAATTAGCAAAGTTGGGCAGAATTTCAAGACTAATTTAATGCCATTTTGATTTTTAAACTACACCTTCAACTGTTTTAAATATTTTGAAAAAACTAAAAACAGACGATTTTTTCAATGGTAAATAATTCCTTAGCCACGTATGGTAAAACCAAACTGTAAAATGATTCCTGTGGATATTTTTACGCAGAATGAGAAAAAAATATCTAAAAAGTCATGGCACGTTCTTTTTTTGAAATATAAGGCAAACATGACTTTTTTGAAATGGTAACCATAGTTGGCTATGGGTTCATTAAAAAGAGAATATTTTTTCATTTATTAATGTAAAAAAATTGTATTATTGAAGATATTTTTTACATTTTATAATAATTTATGATCGTTCTCTAACTATTACTATTAGATCTAAATAGTTTTTAATTTAGTTTAAAGTTAGCCCTCTCTCCATTGGCAATAAAGATTTGAGATCCGCACTTTGTAGATAATAATGTTTTCATAGGCATATTACTTTTTGTTTGACGAATTGTCCGTTAACCAGCTAATCTTTAAAAGACAGTTGAATACAATTCATGAATTAAATTAAATTAAATGAATTATATTAAATCTTAGATTGGTTCAGACTGACGACTACGCTTTTTTGAAATTCGTACGGTTTTTTTACAGATCGTTAAACTAAATTTGGAAACGGCCCCCTAAAATTGTGAGGTCCGGGGCCCTTCCCCGCCCCTCTGATAGAGTCTGCTTGTAATTGTCGCGCGTGGTTGCTGAGCAAAATCTAAATTTGAATGATTTTACACTGCATATAAACATTGATACAACACATTCAAATGATATGGTATTATTTGATACTTCACTAAGTGTAAAAAACACGTTTTGAAGTTAAATGCAACAATATTAACAAAATTAATATGAAAATAATTAAATACATTTGACCTACATTAAATTAGATTTTACACTTTCTAGTATTGCATTTGGTCAAACCACTTTCAATGCACAGTTTTGTTTTACGAGGTGATTACATTCATGTCAGCTGTTTTATAAAAACCATCGCTGATAGAAAGTACACTGGGGTACGACATCTGTAATATATTTTCTACTTGTTTGTTGTTATGAGATAGCAACATGTTGTTAAATGAATCTATGTATTGAGGATGCAACTCTTACCTGTAATGTGTCAAAAAGAGGCAACATTTGCCTTGTGTTTGCGAACAAGCCAAAAATTGTACAAAATAAACGACAACCTTACAGACCATCTCATAATAAAGGTATTTGTTGTGCCCAAGGGTAGCAAATTTTCGTTACCTCAATCATAGCAGCTGATCTTAAATTATATAAGAAAAAAGTTAAATTTTATCCCTTACCAAATTTGGAATAAAATAAAAAATACTTTCTTTCATTTTCTTCTTCTTAATCGGTTCCTCTTGTACCTTTCGGTCTCGAGGTAAATACGTTCCTAATAAACTTAAAAAATGCTTCATTAAAAGCAAATCCAAATTGAGAAAAGACTTTGGTGCGATCTATGAAAATTAAACGTAGATATGATGGTTATAAATTATTAAATCTTTTTCAGTGTATGACGCATCGGCGAAAATTCCTGTCGGCTTTTTACATGGAAATTTATATCAGTTAGGAAATTTTGATCAATGTATAACAGTCCGACAATCAATGAAGATGTCAAGGCATGATATTCAAGGGCAATACTGTTTAGCAGATATAAACTCTTTATCAGATAAAAAGGTAAAATAATTTTACACATAAATTGTGATAAAGTATTTTTATGTTGTTCTTATTATGGTCTCTAGAGGTACTTTTTCGAAGCATTTTGTTATCAAAGCTGTATTAGCGGTTTTCTTGTTTCCTTTATTAACGAAATTTGTAAAAACTTAATTTCAATTTTTGAAAATAAAGATGTTATAGTTAATTTTCAAAATCGTGATAATGTCAACTTTCGTCTATAGCGAAAAAATGAAAACTTGTTTCTACAGGTCTGATAACACAGAAGTATTTATTTCGAAAAAGTAACCATGGAATTCTAAATCAGAGTTTCTCTAACTATCGTTGTTACTGAGAAACACTGCAAATACCTATTTAATATTTAGACCATCCTGTAGACATAATATATTTTTTAAAAATGTACAAAATCAAGATGATTAAACTTTTATTCATCTTAAAACCGTTTAAATGGCGCAAGTGAAAACTGTTTTAATGTTTTATAAAATAATGTACTGTATTTTTGTTTAAGTTTGTATCAAGAAATATGTTCGATGAAATGATGCACTTAGCCATATGTGTTCCATCAACATGTAATTATAAAGAAGTAGAGTTATTGTTAACAGATCTCGTTCCTCATATGCAAACCTATTTTAAAAACTTTACCGTGACCATACCACCAAATAGGTGCTACTTTCCGAAACAAACGCCTTTAACATCCTTAGATATAATTTATGGGTAAGATTTAAATGCATTACACTAATATTTATTAATAATTTGTATGTAGAGTTGTTTTAGGGTTTATATTGGTGATAATTTTAACAGCTACAGGATACCACATTATAAGGTTGTATTCAAAATCAAAATGCATTCCAATGCACGAAGAAGCTCAACCTAAAAAGAAAATACAAAAAGCATATCATAAAGCAATATTATCGTTTTCTGTTGTACATAACATCGATAAAGTTTTCAATGCCGAGTCAAAAGACTTATCTTTGGAGTGTGTTTGTGGAATCAAATGTATAGTTATGCTTTTTATAATTGCTGGTCATGGCATAGTCTTTGCAGTTTCTGCACCTGTTATAAACACAGACTTTCATACTGAGGTTGGTACATATTTCACATAATATTTAATATTAATATAAAACTATATTGATTTGGTTTAATAATATTTTTATAATTAAAAAGTAACATCTTTCAATTTGTATCTAAGATATACTTAACCTTTCTCTCTATTTAAAAATTCTTTATTGTTTAAGATACAAAATTCCTCGTACTTCAAAAGTTATAGCAAAAAATATGAAAATGTTGAATTTAATTTTTCTCTCACAACTTTGTTGTCTTAATCATAAAATCAATATTATTTGTAGCTTCTTCAGGTACTTTTTTATGCAGAATGTAAATATTATAGATGTTTTTATCACTTAACATTTTTGAGATATTACCCCTAATTTCATTTTCTCTCATGGGCCGTTAAGTTGGCTTTGGAATAGGTAGAAATGTTTTTTTCCTCTTTCAAATTAGATATCACTTGCCATATCTATTTTTATTAACAACTCTGAAAATCAAGAAAAATCGTATTTTACCAATCACCTATCAAGGTATCAATGAAAAATTAGTTGTTTCTTTTTTCATAGACAGCTTGATAAGTGATTGGTAAAATAGGATTTTTCTTGATTTTCTGACTTATTTATAAAAATAGATATGGCAAGTAATATCTCATTTAATAGAGAAGAAGAAAAAAAAAACAGCATTTAAGCATTTAACTATTCTAAAGCGAACTTCACGGCCCCTAAGCAAAACATGAAATTGGTGATAAAAAAAATCTGTAATAATAGTTACATTCTACATAAAAAGTACCCAAAGAAGGTAGACATAAAATTGATCCAATGATTGAGACAACAAAGTTATGAGGGAAAAAAAAAGAAATTAAAATTTTTTATATTTTTCGTATGAAGAATTCTGTACTTAAAAAAAATATTTCCTTTCATACTCGGAAATAATTTATCTAATTTAAGCACACCCGTATCGCATTTAATAAACGACATCTTAATGCTGAAAATGCTATCTGGGACACCCTGTATAGGTAAAAGGTTTTCGCCTTTTAAGTTTTTTGTGGTTCATTTGTACACTTTTGTTAGCAGAGTAAAATAGTTTTAAATTATTCCCCTTCTGTAAGAAAAGTGACTTCATTAAAATTTCTAGAATCTAGTTTTAGGCAAGGACTATCACCTCTTTATTTTACAAATCCAATTATTTCAATTAAAAATAATATCTTACGTGTTTTATGTATGTTAGTAAATTGTAAATCTTTAATTGATTACAGGCATTGGCAAAGTTTCAAAACGGTTTCATTATTAATAACCCATTATTGGTGGATACATTCTTATGTCTTAGTGGCTTTCTTTTTGCGTATTTGTTGCTTCTGGAACTTGATAAAAGAAAAGGAAAAGTAAACTTTTTATTTCTCTTTATTGCCAGATATGTAAGGTATTCCAGTTATTACAGTATCGTTTGAAAATATACTATTAGATTAGTTTGTAATACCTAAATATTGGGTTTTAATAAATTTTAGGTTGACACCAGCCTATTTCGCCATAATTGCATTTTATACCACTTTCTTGCCCCGGCTAGGTAGTGGGCCTTTATGGGATGATCGAATGATTAAAGAACAAGAACGTTGCCAAAAGTCATGGTGGGCTAACATATTGTATATCAATAATTATGTTAGTAATGAAAATTTGGTAAGTTCATGTGTCTCTTGCATATTTAAATATCTGAATTATTAGAATCTGTGCGTAGTGCTTTTTTACATAAGTAAATGTGATTAACAATAATTTGAAAATAAATTTATTTAACTTAAAAAACTAACCAGGGAGGGTCACGATATGTTGTCGTTAGAATCTGATCAAGGCAGTGTTTATTGCATCAAGAACATCAAAACTAAATGTTTTGCTGAGTTATACGTGCCAGTGGCAATTTCTTTCGGAAAAATAGGGGAAAAACTGAAAAGTTGAATAATAAAGGTAATTTTTGCGATCGCGTTGGCTATGGAACGGTCAGGGATAAAACGAAACTCTTCTATTTACCAATCCGCGCATCCTTTGGAAGTAAAATAGTGCAAATTTTTTGAAGAAATCCTAAACGGTTCCGGAGAAAAACGCGAAATACGAGGCCCTCGTAAAAACGGGAAAAACTGAAAAGTTGAATAATAAAAGTAATTTTTGCGATCGCGTTGGCTACGAAACCGTCAAAGTTAAAATCGAAATTTTTCTGTTTACCAATTCGCGCATCCTTTGCAAGTACAATGGCGCAAATTTTTTGAAAAAATCTTGAACGGTTCCGGAGAAAAACGTCAAAACGGAAACCCTTGCAAAAGCGCGATGATTTGAGAAGTACCTACCTATGCGTTTAACATAAAAGAAACCGTTTTTACAAGGGCCTCGTTTTTCGCGTATTTCTCCGGAACCGTTTAAGATTTAAAAGAAAAATTGCACCATTTTACTTTCAAAGGATGCGCGAATTGGTAAATAGAAGAATTTCGATTTTATCTTTGTCGGTTTCGTAGCCAATGCGATCGCAAAAATTACCTTTATTATTCAACTTTTCTTAAAGGCAACGATAAAACCAAAATTTTTAAGCAATTAACCAAATGTTTGTTGCTTTTTAGTAGGTGATTTGTTTTCATATAAATTGTACCTCAGCTTTGATAATTATTTACGTGCCACTGTTTATATTACATAATGTATTCCATTTGTTTGAAATTATGTCTCTATTTAAGTAAGTGGTTTTTTAGTGCATGTTTCAATCCTGGTATTTAGCTGTCGATACACAATTATTTATAATTACTTCATTCATTTTATATCCACTTTGGAAATGGCGAAAATTGGGAGAAACATTGTTAGGTTGTTGTACCTTTATGAGCATAATTATACCAGCGATTATAACGTACGTCTACAAATTGGATCCCACTCTTATGGTATATGCTCCGTAAGTATTTTTGTATTAGCAAAGGTTACTTTTAATTTATAAAATACTTTTCACAGCGAGATGCTATTAAATTATTTTTGTGGATTAGTAATTTCTATTTGAAATATTGTATCTATGCGTGAGGTTCATTACCAGTAAAATAACCTTTGATGTTCTAGTGAAATTGTAGACTTAGCTCAAAATCCTTATTTCATAAATGCCTACATAAAGACACATATGAGAGCATCTGCCTATTTCGTTGGAATAACTACGGGATATATTTTATACAAAATCAAATCAAAGAAGTAAGTATGTATTATATAATCATAAGTTCGCTCTGACTTAACATGCATGTCAACATTAATACTCCTATGATACTTACTTTATGAAACAATTTAGTAAAGATAAATAGTTTTTTGTTATTTATATTTTTTTGAACAAGTATCTTTGAGTTTCATACAAAATTGTAGGCATGCATGATTTTAAAAGTGTTTCTTATACTCCAAACAAACAAAAAATCGTATTTTTTTTAAATCGAAAATCATAATTTTATTGAGAATATCATTGTTTGTTAAATAAGGTCATGCAACTATAGAAAACTCTGGGTAATAATTAATACACTGCCTGTCAAAAGTTTAAGACCGCCTTAGTTTTTCGAGAGTATGGAGTTAAACACAGAAAATACTGTTTAAATATACAGTGTCTCCAAAAGGAATGGAATATGCTATATATCTCAGTAAATATTCACTTTAGGGAAAATTGTTTTGAATAAAAATTGTTTGGTACTTAGTTTTCCACCATAAGACAAAATTAAAATATCTTTATTAGTGTTATCAAGCATAACCATTAAATGTTGATTATTATTATCTTAGTGTGATCGACATATGCACAAAATGCACCAAAAACATTCCAATTTCAGTATTGAAATATCCAATACAGTAGCAGTCATAGGATGGTTGATGGCACTGGTTTGTGGAATAACATCCATGTTTTCAATTACGATATTCTATCTACCTGACCATCGATATAATGTTCTAGAATCAGCTGTATATTCAGCTTTAGATAGAGTCGCATGGTGTGCTTTTGTAGGATGGTTTATGGTGGCGTGTATCAGTAATAAATCTGGTAAGAATACTTTCTTTGCTAAATACTTTTTTTATGGTTGAGGAGATATGTTAAAAAGTATCAGAGTAATATTTATTTGTGTGAACTTTTCTTATTTTCATGAAGTTAACGAACATTTTTTAAATTTTAGGACCAATAAAGCAGTTTTTATCTTGGAAACCGTTTGTTGTAATTAGTCGACTAACTTACTCAGCTTACTTAGTCAATGGTTTGATAGAGCTTTACACTTATGGTAGTACTCGTTCGCCATTGCATATGAGTATTTATACTTTGGTTTGTAAATTATGATGAAATTTTAAAACAATATGCTTATTTTCTACAATTTTAGCTATGCCATGTGTTATCACATGTTATTTTAACGGTTAGTGGAGCAATCATTTTGCTTATAATTTTCGAATCTCCAATAATTAACTTGCAAAGAATGCTACTGCATAAAGGTAAGTATCATTTATTGTTTTAGATTTTATACAACATTTTTATAGCCTTTGCTTTTTTAAAATTTATTTTTGAATAGCTCATCAGTTATTTATATCACATATTAAAAAATATTTATATCACATATTGTATAATGACTCAACATTTAATCAGTCAGTGCACAAGCAACATAACATAACAGTTGAAAGTAAAATGGTATTTTAATAAATGTAGTTCTGCATCTATTAAATTATTTGTTTTCAGTACAATAAAATGTTCATTAGAATATTATCATCCATTGAGAATACTGTGATAAAGCGAGAAGCAAAAAATCAACACTCATTGTAAACCCGATTTGTTTTAAATGTGTTTTTGTATATTAAACAAACTGTTTTATATTTAAAAAAAAAACAATACAATAAATTTATAAACATTACTTTTCGTTTTATTCTTCCATAAATAGTATAATGTAAATTAAAACTAATATACCTTCATATTCTTCTTAATCGGTTCCTCTTGGACCTTTCGGTGTCGAGATATGCTTTTTTAATTCTGTTTTAAGTTTCTCCACTCCTCCCTATCGTTAGCTAATTGAAGTACATCTTTCCAGCTGACTTCTTTTTCTTCTAGTCTTTGCCTCATTTCTTTTTCTCCATTTTATTCTTGATCTTCCTCTATTTCTTTTTCCCTCCATCTTCATTTTCCATCCTATTTTCGCGTATCTACTTTCTGGCATGCGTAGTAGGTGTCTAAGCCATCTTAATTGATTCATCTCCATCTTTTTCTTAAAATCCGTTAGTTTCAGGGTTTTTTCGAATTTCTTCGTTACTGATTTTATCGATCAGTCTACATCCTTCTATTCCTCTCAGAAATCTTATTTTCTGTGTCTGTATTATTTGCTTTTGTGTTATTATTCAAATCTTTTTCCAATTTACCATTCTCTGCAATTATTGTTTTTATTTTTTCTTAGGTAGCAAATTTACCTGTATCATAAAAAATTAAGATTTATATGATCCACCTTTTTATTTGCAGCTAATGCTAATATATAGTAACATTATGACAATAAAAATAACTAAGCATAACTTTCGTCTTATAATTTATTTATCTCTTAGAATAAAATAATACTACACTAAACGCAAAAACATGAGGTGTGCAAGAAACAAAATATGTACTTGAAGCTAATACGAAGCTAACATAATTTACCCATGAATGAAGCAAATTTTCCCATAAAAATATGTATTTAGTAAATTGCTTGAATACTTCATTTTTGCTAGCGTACTTTTTTACAATTATAATACGTACTTTATTCCTTCCTTTGGCCCCATCGAAGTTAATTTTGTGGCTAGTGGATCTGTTATGCTGATAGAGGGTTGATGTGCTGTCTTTATATTGAATTTTTATGTTCCTGAACTCATACACCCTCGCGTCTATTGCTTGGTTTTATGAACCTACAAACACATAAGAATTGGGTAATCTTAAATTTTCTATTGCACAATAAAAACCAAAAACAAACTTAAAATATTTGCGAGCAAATTGGCTCATTTACTCACTATTTTTCATATAACAGGTAATTTCAAATTGAAATTATAATTGTAGTTGGTTCCGGGTCTTTTAGTACAATTAGTATTAAAACAACAAAAATCTTATGATTTAAAGTCTAAAAGTATCAGTGGATGCTTTAGATTATGGAGAATAATTTTCTGGAAGTCTTTTATTATTATTTTACAAAAAATTTGGTGTTTATATAGCAAATTTCTGTATAAATGATATGAAATGAAGGCGATTTATCAAATTAATTATGCTTTCATTTCGAAACCATTAAGAATGTGTTATAGTAATAAATTTAGTGATATTAATGGAAAATCTTCACGAATGCTAAGATAATGGGTTTTTACATATGTCAAACGGATAAATGTTCTATATGGTCACTTTGGCGAGGTTTTTTATTAAGAGATATAGCATGTCATCATCAAACAGCACTTCGGGTTTAAAGTACTACTCAAGGCCTCTTTATCTAAATGTTGTTCTAGAACTAAATCTTGTCATTATATAATCAAAAGATGTAGAAGGTCTAGGTCAAAAATTAATTAAAATTTGCGTTTTACGTTTTCATTTGTAAAGCTTAAAAGAATTGCAACAAACTATGAATCACAATGGCGTGAATAATTAATAAACTTTGAAGCTAATTTGTCGTTAAACTAATACTTGCACAGCAAATAATTAACAACAATTTATATCCATAAATAAATTCCTGAATAAGTTTGTTATGAAATGTTTTTAATGTAATGAAATATCATCTTAACAGATTTTTTTAAACTGGTTAATTTTGATTTGGATATACATAGATTATAATACAAACGTATAAAAGTGAACTTAAATTTAATCATTTTATTAATTCAATATTTGTTTATGAGTGATATGTTTAGTAACTTAAATGAAAATTCTGAGAATCCAATCTCAAATTGCTGTTCTATGGTCTATGCGGTGTAGGTGGCTATATTATCATCTATTTTGAAACAGATATAGTATATCTCAAATAAAATTGCTCATATCGGCTTAAGCAGTTAGGACATCCCAGGTACATGCACAATCTTGGATTATAAACCTTAAATGATTTGTATGGCACAACACCTTAAATCATAATCGTATACCACATCTTCTTAATTGCTTATGGTCATTATGCTCAAAGAAAAGCAATTAAGAAGATGTGGTATACGATTATGATTTAAGGTGTTGTGCCATACAAATCATTTAAGGTTTATAATCCAAGATTGTGCATGTACCTGGGATGTCCTAACTGCTTAAGCCGATATGAGCAATTTTATTTGAGATATACTATAGCACTGTGTTTTTTGGTAACAGCCCTAGGAGGACGCCCTGTTCCTTTTTGATGCTATGCCGAACTCTTTTCGCGTTTAAATTCTTTATATTTATGGTAAATTGAGGCTAAGGAAGGCGCTTGCTCATAAAAGAAAATTCGATTTTTATAAGCATTGCAGTGGTGTAGCAAAAAGGGGGGCGGTTCGCCCCGAGCGGCACTTTTTTGGGGTGGCAGTTTTAGTCTACCCAAATGGGGTAAAAATTAAAATCTCAGGGGTAATAAAGGATCAGTAGATATAATAATCAGTACCGGCACTACCGCTATTAAATTCATAAAAATTCATTAAAAAAAAAAGCAATTCTTATCGAAGTTAGAGGATGAAACGGGCTAGTCGACCTGGCTACACCACAATCCCGCCCCCTTGTAACGACAGAAATTCCAAATAATAAAATTTATGAATCATTTTGTCTTTCCCCCACTTTTTGTGTCGATCTCTTTTTGCTTTTGGAATAATCAAGAGTTAGCAACATTTATTTGGAGGGGGTGGCAAATTCTGGGACCGCCGTGGGCGGCACAAACTCTAGCTACGCCACTGAAGCATTGCGATCAATCTTGTAATCCAACTGCAAGCTAACAATTTGAAATGTTTAAATGGTACCAATACACAACAGAAATAAAAATTCGGGACATTTTTGCGTCCCCAAAATTAAATCCGGAACATAAAATCACGACGCATGGACACCCTAGAATTAACCTTTCAACATATTTCGAAACTGTAGTTTCAAAATATCATATATTATCTACTGATTAATGTGGGGGAATTTTCTAGTACCCACAATTATTGAAACATACTCCAGTTCGGCTCGTTATTGTTGATATTCGTCGGGCCGGCTGTATTTATATAAAGAGCTTCTTGCGTAAGATTCAAGTTAGTATTTGTTACGCGGTGCATCTTCGAACAAGAACTTTCATAATGAAGGTTCTGGCGTTAATGTTACTGACTACAATCGCAGCAAATGCGTTGGTCCTTCGAATTAAAAGAAGCACACACAATGAATGTAAGTGAACATTTTTTTTGCTTTTGTTTATCACATGTTTATGCGACTTTAAAAAGTGAAAGCTGTATGACATTATAACTTATAAATTCATTATACACATTCAATACCAGAATAGAAAAGTTAACAACAAACTAACGGTAGTGCAATGAATGCATTACATTATAAAAATGTATTGAAAAACAAAGTACATATTTGTTAAATGAATTTTACAATTTCCATTGCATTTTTTATCCGAGAATTATTTTTTGCCATTGATGTACATTGATAGTAAAATTAACTTAACAGACAGAATGTGTATTGCTGAAGAATTATTGGATATTTGTGATATAATGGCATCTCAAGAAACCAAAAGTACTGCAAAAATATTCTGTGTTCCTGCTAGAGACAGGTAAATTACATCAATATCATGATTAATCCAAAAGTACATACATTTTTTAAATTAGGGTTGAGTGCATAGATAAAATTCAGAAACGCCTTGCGGACTTTACTGTCGTTGATCCTGAGGATATGTACGTTGCAGCGCGTATTCCTAAAGAAGATTTTACAGTTTTTGAAGAAATTAGAACTAAGGAAGAACCAGATGGTAAGTTTTATTAATCTTGTTGGATTGAAAATGTATATCTTAAACAAAGTAACTTTCACGAGATGTTCAGTGGTTCAAGTATTGGTAAGCAACATTAAAGTGCAAAAACTTTATGTTAGATCGTTTTCTTTCAAAATTAACTTAAGTATGTCAAAATTGAACAAAACTTTCTACTTAAAATAAAGCATAACTGCATTAAAAATAAAGGTTTCTGTTTTAATGCTTAGGTACATATCAATAAAATGTAGAGGACAGTTTATTCACACTTCATTTTTTAAATAAGTGGGTAGTTTCGAAAATGGCACATTTTCACAAAAGGTTACACATTTGATTTGATGAAAGAGTCTAAGGATATAATCGATTTTGTTATGTTTTGGATCTTGTACCTTTACGATATTATTTCTTCTTCTTAATCGGTTCCCTGGTACCTTTCGGTGTCGAGGTATGCTTTTCTATTTCTGTATTAAGTTTCTCCACTCCTGCCTATCGTTAGCTAATTGTGGCACATCTCTCCAGCTGACTCCTTATTCTTCTAGTCCCTGCCTCACTGCTTTTTCCCATTTTATTCTTGGTCTTCCTCTATTTCTTTTTCCCTCCATCTGCATTTTCCATCCTATTTTGGCGTATGTACTTACTGGCATGCGTAGTGTATGTCCAAGCCATCTTAATTGATTCGTCTCCATCTTTTTATTAATATCTGTTACTCCTACGTTATTTCGAACTCTTTCATTACTGATTTTATCGATCAGTCTACATCCTTCTATTCTTCTCAGAAATCTCATTTCCTGTAGGTACCTGTCTCTTTTGTTTTTGTGTTAGTGTCCAAGTTTCTGAACTGTACGTGAGAATGGGTACGTACACTGCATTAAAAACTCGCGTCTTCGTTTCTTTTGATATTTCCTTCTTACTTATCAAACATGTACTAGTGTACAAAAAATTATAAGTTTTGGTAAGTGCATCATGTAACTTCAATGTCGTATACTCTATTTTCATCAGAGCAGATTAATATTATCCATACACAACGAACAACTTCGAATATCCCTCCCTGCATATACAATGTGCTATTGTGAACTAATTCCGAATTAATTCAATAAATTTATTAAATTTAGGATACATTTTAACTATTAAATTTAAGTCTGAACCAGTTCTTCTTAAACTGTGGACGCTCTGAGACCAGCAGGGGGGCGCATATTATTTAGTAGTAGTTTGAGAAGCACTGGTTTAAACCACTTGCAACAATATTTTCGGTGTGAACTTGAACCTGTACAAAAATATTTTAAAGTGATTATTTGTACAATTTCTTGCAAAATATTTACTTGTGATGTGTTATTCATTCTGTTGTTTTGATAAAAGGATGCTTATTGTCAAATATAGATAATAATTTTAAAAAAGACACAAATCCTTACAGTTTCTAATTTAATTTTATCATTTGCAGAAATTTATCATAAATCAACTCTTTAGCTTCAGGGATATCATTTAGAATTGTTTAACTACACATTCGTACTTTTTTTTCTTAGCTTGTGGGTGTTGTTATATGATTGTTTAAAAATTACCTTTTTACGCAAAGAAATGACAAATGGAACATTGTGTTTTTCTTCCATAGTTACTGATTATTAATATTTATTTATGTGAAGTTATCATAATTTTTTGTAATGCAGTCAGTCAAAAATCTTCTTATACTTTACCACGTGTTTACAAAAACGTTTGTTGCTTTTCGACTCAACTTTATTAATTTCCGTCAGAACTATTGAGGCAGATCAAGCTTTTTTTGAAAACTTCTCAATAAAATTTTAATGGATTGTTATAATAATAAAAACGAATTTTATGCATTCCAAGATATGATTGATTAAAATATGTCCTTAAAAATTACTGAAACGTGAAATGGGCAACTGCATATTACTTGTTTTAAGCAGTCTGTTTAAATCTCCGTGTAATTAAAAATATTCAAGATCAGTTGGTTACAGATTTAAATATTGTTAATCACAAAAAGCAATTTACATACGAGTAAACAGTTCTTGGAAAATTCACACATTAAAAACGAGTGACCGTTTGTAAGAATTACGTAACGTAGGTGGTCGTACTGTTTGTATATTAAATTTAAGATATACATATATTTAAGTTACTTATAAATGATTTAATAAGTTGTCGAATTGTTTATGAATTAATGAATTTGAACAATAAAAGTAAGTATTTAGATAGGCTACTTCCAGTTGCCCAGTGTCTAGGTCATTTATTGTCGTTATTTACAAACTCAACGTTCAAAATTTATAAATTAGATTTATTCCTTAGCTGTGTCTTGGGGCATTAGCTCCGATGCTAGATAGAATCTATCAAGGCTGTGTGCAGTTGTCATTGGAATTGTGCTTTGTTTATATTCAAACAAGTTTTATACTCTCTTGTTGTTGATTTTGTGATTTTGTGACGACAATAAATTAAAATTTTGTGTTTGTCTAGTTTCTAGAATATTCTGTGGTTGCCTAGCATTTTATCATACACCGATTGGGTTAAGAGTTTTAGCAATTATAGCTTACAGTTGCAGTTTTTTGAACGACAATTGAATTTTTAGCATGTAAACAAGTACCTACAGCAACAATAAAATACAACGAATATTTTATTTAGTCATGAGTCCTTCTACTGTTAGGTGTAGGACTGTTGAGTTGTGTTGTGCTTACGTTTTCCTTCCTTCTTAGAGCCCTGTATACTTCTTTTCTTTTGATGTTATCGAATGCTTTTTTCCAAGGCTATAAAACATAAACGTATTATGTACCTTGTTTTTGGTTAAGCGGTTTTATTGTTCGTCTTAAAATAAAGACTGGGTCTTGTGTACTCCTTCCTCTTCTGAAACCGTATTGGGATTCTTCAATGTGTATAGTGTGCTTTCTATTTTTTTCTTTAATCTTTAATTTTTAATATAATTTGTTTAAGACTGAAGGACACTTACAACAATTGGTTTTAATCCATGAATGAATACAAAATAAAGTGTTTATTTTACTATTCCAGCTGAATTTAGATATGAAGGAGTGGCTGTGATTCATAAAGACCTAAACATAACAAGTATCCCTGAAATAAAAGGATTGCGATCATGTCACACTGGAGTGGGACGTAATGTGGGATACAAAATTCCAATAACAAAACTGAAAAAAATGGGAATCATTGGTACTCTTACTGAAACTGGCCTTTCACCAAGAGAAAACGAACTTAAAGCCTTTTCAACGCTTTTCTCAAAAGCATGTATTGTTGGAAAATGGTCTCCTGATCCAAAAATAGATGTCTCATTAAGTAAGTTACTGTGATTTGTTTTATTAAACCTACACTTTCATTTAATACAGCTGAGTTTATTTTTTAACTTTTACAGTAAGTTCCAAATAACTGATGTTAAAGCACGTGTTATTAGCTCGCTTTCCTGCGCGGTTGAGCGGCGTGTATGCTTTCGCGCGAGAAAGATTGTGTGTGTAAAAGGCAAATGAAGTATCCAACGCTTACGGTCTGTTTCGGCCAAATGTCAACAATGATTCGGCTTTGCCTTAATTCGAAAACGGTTCGAGCTACAGACATGCTCTTTTGTACCTTGTAGTTGTCGTCAAGAGCAATAAATACTTCAATACCACGTTTTGAATATTTTGGACCATCTTCAGGTTAAAAACTAACACAATTCCGGAGAACAAAAACTGGAGAACGGTTGCAGATAGGAACGTGCGGTTTTCACTATTGGGATGTTACTCTTAGGCAAAGTTACATTTTAAAACGCTTGGAATTTTTTCGCACATCTTCAGGACTGTAATTTTGTATATCGAGAACGGGTCGAGATAGAAACGTGCGTTTTTCACTGTTTATCGAGTTGACGAATAAAATAAAGAGGAGCGAATGTTTCGTCACTTTTGAGACCATCATCAATCTCTACGCGCCGCGTTCTTTCTACGCGCAACGTTCTTCTACGTTTATTTGGGTATTCATTCTTTCTACGCACACAACAATTTCCATCCGCTCCAACTTGTTAATAAAAATAAATTATATAATACAATATTTTTGAAACTGCTAAAAGGCATGAAAGAAAAAACAAAATGTGTTTTTAAAATTGATTGCAAATGAGAGTTTTTTCATCTAGCGTGTATTTTTAGAACAAAAATACTCAAATCTTTGTCAGCTTTGTGAGCATCCAGAGGTATGTGATTATCCGGATAAATTTTCTGGATATGAAGGAGCTTTGCGTTGCCTTGCTCATAACAATGGACAAATAGCGTGGACAAAGGTTATATACGTTCGAAAATTCTTTGGGGTAAATATTTGTTATCATTGTTTGCAAATTAAATTACTTAAATGCTTATGTTGCAGTTGCCAGTAGGAACAACGCCTGCACAGCCTTCCAACGAAAAGCCTGCAGAATTTGCGTATCTTTGTCCGGATGGCACTCGCGTGCCTGTTACCGAGAAACCCTGCCGCTGGGCTGCTCGTCCATGGCAAGGTTACATGACTAATGCCCAGGTAGTCAAAACTGTAGAGGAATTACGTGTCAAAATTGCAAACTTAAACAGTGTGGGAAATAAACTCAAAGCACCTTGGCTCGAAAAGGTTCTAGAATTAAGCGACAAAACGTTACCTAAAGAGAACAAAATAATTTCTCCCGGAGATTATTTGGATAAAGCAAATTATACAGATGTCGTTGAACGAGATTACGGTCCTCCAATAAAAGCTGTGAGATTTTGCGTCACTTCTGACGACGAATTTGCAAAATGCAGAGCTCTCAGTCGCTCGGCATTTTCAAGAGACATCCGTCCAAGGTTTGATTGCGTACAGGCAAGCACTGTTATCGATTGTCTAAAAACAATTCGAGATAACGGTGCCGATGTGGTTACTTTGGATGGGGGATATGTTGATAAAGCACAAAGAGAATATAATTTGAAACCTATCGTTGCCGAAGCGTATGGAGATTTGGGAGGTACCTACTATGCGGTAGCGGTGGTACGAAAAAATTCTTCATACAAGTCTTTTGCTGATCTTCGAGGAGCAAAATCTTGCCACACTGGCTACGGCAGAACAGCAGGATATAATGCACCATTGTATACTCTTATAAAATTAAACCTTATCAAAGAAGATAAATGTCCGTATACCAACGCTTTATCAGAATTTTTCTCTGGAGGTAGCTGTTTGCCTGGTGCTCGTGATCCTGATAACAAGATTCCCTCAAATGTTGCTGACAAACTTTGCAGTTTATGTGGCGGAAACGTCGACGCACATGATGGAACTTCTTTAAACTCCAAATGTAATGCTGATTCCTCAGAGTCTTATTCAGGATACACTGGCGCTTTTAGATGTCTGGTCGAAGGACATGGTGATGTAGCATTTGTAAAACATGTAACTGTTCCAGGAAATACAGGTAGAGGATGCTGTGATTTGTCTGTACCTTTTAATTACACGATGTAATTTTAGACGGTAAAAATCCTGAATCTTGGGCTGTCAAACTAAAATCAGATGAATTCGAATTGCTTTGTCCAAATGGAGGTCGTGTTCCTGTTGGTCAGTATGAGAGTTGTAATTTAGCGAAAGCACCTCCACATATGGTAAGTTTCGTCCAGTTTTACAATTTTTTCTCATTACTATAATTTAGTGGTAAGAGGATGGTCCATATAGAATATTCACTATTGGTATCTCGTAAACGGTAAGAGCTACAAAGAAGTTTAAATTAGACAAATTGTTCCCCTTTCTGAGGCCTATTCAGAGATGCTTCATATACATATTTATAGAGAGCTTCTTTTTCAGGCCGTTTAGACCCTCAGCTCCATGATCCTCTTCCACTCTTTTCTATTTTTGGCTTTGGTCTTCCAGTCTCTTATACCCTTTTCTTTTAAGTCTGATAGAACTGCTTCTCTCCACCGTCTTCTTGCTCGACCTTTCTTCTTCTTGTAATTTGGTGTTTTCCAGGCTCTAGTTTTTGGTGTTCGTCCATCTGCAATTTTTTCGATATGACCCAGCCACTGTAATCTTTCGCTTTTTTATTTATCTGATTTAAACTTCTTTGTAGTTCTTACCGTTAACGAGATCCCAATAGTGGCCTATCTATGTCGACCACCCTGTAAAAGAGAAAACTACTTTTAAATTATTGGTTTTGGTAAGAAAATTATGGGATTTAATGGCACTGCAGCTTTTAAAATTGATCAAAATGTGGTGCATGTTTATTTTGTAAGAATATAAAATATATTCAAGCCAGCATTATAAACGATTATAACATTATAATAATTATTTTGCGGACCAATTAAACTGATTTTGTTTTAATAATTTATAATTTAAATATAGCAATTACAGTTTACTGATCCTGAACGTAACATAAAATTTTCCATTGTTCTTTAACCCTATTTTTTAACGGGTATTTAAGATTAGTCCCTAAAAGTTGTTTTCTACATTCGTTATTGGCCATTTACATTTAAGGGGCGCTAAAAAGCGATAATCATGAATTGTTTTTATCTGGCGCATTCGCCTTTTATTATTACTTATACTTTATTAATACTAAATATTAAACCTTCATTACAGATTTAAAAGCTGCTTCTGTTATATTGTAATTAACTATAATGTCTAATCGAAAAATTAAGTTGAATGTCATGATTGAAAAAATAACCAGTGCAACTTGTGTTTGCTTAAATCACAGGAATTCACGATCGTGCATGTTTTTACTAACTATAAATAAGTTAAAACAATTGCAAAACAGAAATCGAATGTAGAAGTTCTGAAACATATGATCTCATGTCGATATCAAAAAAGTCATATGGGAGGTGTAACTTTATGTTTTAAAAAGTGTTAAGCTGTGTTGTTTTATTTCTTTTTTAAGTAATTAAGGTTGATATGTATGCATCCTGCCATCATTAGCAGTGTTACGACGGTGCAGCGTTATAGAACCCAGGATATAACGAGGATTTTATTGCTGTAGTAAGCAAATTTTTCGAATTTTAATTTACCTGAAATTATTTATTTCCAACTGGTCATCTAAATTTTAAATTAATATGAAATGTATTTCTGCACAATCCAACTTAACAGTTTTTTCGATTCTATCGTAAGTTATAACAAAGCACCAGTTTTAAATAAACTAATTTATTTTTGTTAAGCGATATTTTGTTTTTGGGTAATCCATATTTTAAATTTATTAAATAATTTAGTCATGAGTCCTTCTACTGTTAGGTGTAGGACTATTGAGTTGTGTTGTGCTGACTATTTTTCAAGTTTTTCTGTCTTGTGCTAGCTTGTTTAATGTCTTTCCATTTGATGTTTCTATCCGTTGTCACTTTTTTTATCTTCGTCTTGACAGGTTTTTCTCGGTCTACCTCTTTTGTTCTTTTTCCTGTGATCTTGCTTCATAGGCTTTTCAGGTTAACCGTTCTTGTTTCATCCTATAAACGTGACCCAACCATCCCAGTCGCCTTTCTTGTATTATTGTTTCAACTGATTTTATCTTTAATTGTTCTCTATATGTTTCATTTCTGATTCTTCTTTTTGGTTTTTCCTTGGATTTTTCTTAGAAATCTCATTTCTGCTGCATTCACTCGGCTGCTATTTTTATTTGTGAGTGTCCACGTTTCACTTCCGTATAAAAGTGCCGGAGTTACTTTTTGACCACTTCTACTTTTGTTCGTTTTGTGACATCTCTATTCCAAAAAATGTTGTTCTTCAACTGTTAAATATTCTTCCCACATTTCCCTGTCCATTCCTCCATTTTTCTCTACAGGGTGTCCCAGTTAACTTGAACAGCATGGGGATCTCGTAAACGGTAAGAGATACAGAGTTGGTTAAATGGGTGAGAATGATCTATGATTTAAGTGCAACTATTCTATGAAAAAAAAATCTCGAAAAAATTGTACAGTTTCTGCGCTATTCGTAAAAAACAAAAAAATGACGTTTTCGATTTTTGCTTATAACTTGCTTATTTAAAATCATACCCAAAATATTTTTCGACATTATTAGGACACTTTTTTGCATAGAATTGAATTTAGTTAATAAATTTTACCTATCTTCATTTGTTTTTGTTATTTTAACATCAACTTTCTTATTTTAAATACGGGTCGTAGTTGGCTATGACACCATTAAAAAGATACTTTTTTTCTCGTTTCATTGATGTATAGGTTGATAGGTTTATTTTTAAAAATAAGCAAGTTATAGCGATATTATTGTATTTGTTTAATTTAATCAAAGTGGCCATTGGAAAACAAAACAAAACTTCACATAAATAAACAAGCTGTACTTAATTCAACACAAAGAAACCTAAATAATTTAAGTTATTTTTTAAATTACATAAAAATTTATGATTTTTCAATTACTATTACTATTGAATCTAAATTATAACATGCGTCAAAGTGTAGCCCACTATTCATGTGCAATACAAATTTGAGATCTGCACTTCGTAGATAATAATGTTTTCCTAAGCATATTTCTTTTTATTTGATAAACTTTTGTTAAACTAGCCAATCATAATTCTTTAATAAATGTGTTCAACTGTCTTTTTATGATTAGCTGTTTTAAGAACATTTCATCAAACAGAAAGTAATATGCTTAGGAAAACATTGTTATCTACAAAGTGCTGATCTCAAATTTGCATTGCCCATGGAGAGTGGGCTACACTTTGAACACATGTTATAATTTAGATTCAATAGTAGAAGTAATTGAAAAATCATACATTTTTATGTAATTTGAAAAATATCTTCAATTATTTAGGTTTCTTTGTGTTGAATTAAGTACAGCTAGTTTATTTATGTAAAATTTTGTTTTGTTTTCCAATGGCCACTTCAATTAAATTAAACAAATACAATAATATCGCTATAACTTGCTTATTTTTAAAAATAAACCTATCAACCCATACATCAATGAAACGAGAAAAAAAGTATCTTTTTAATGGTGTCATAGCCAACTACAACCCGTATTTAAAATAAGAAAGTTGATGTTAAAATAACAAAAACAAATGAAGATAGGTAAAATTTATTAATTAAATTCAATTCTATGCAAAAAAGTGTCCTAATAATGTCGAAAAATATTTTGGGTATGATTTTAAATAAGTAAGTTATAAGCAAAAATCGAAAACGTCATTTTTTTGTTTTTTACGAATAGCGCAGAAACTGTAAATTTTTTTCAAGATTTTTTTTCATAGAATAGTTGCTCTTAAATCATAGATCGTTCTCACCCATTTAACCAACTCTGTATCTCTTACCGTTTACGAGATCCCCATGCTGTTCAAGTTAACTGGGAAACCCTGTATAATTACTCCTAAATATTAAATAATTAATTATTATTACTGATATTTTTTCTAATTAAAATCAATTATGACAGGTTCGTTAGATTAGAATTATCGTAGATTTTATTTCTTTAATTTGCAAAATATTTGACCACATAATTGACCATACATTGCAACTTTTGAACAAGTTGTGATAATTCAAAGAATAAATAAACATTTTATTATATATTTGTGTGATAAATTTGCATAACATTATTCAATCCATATTTTCTTTTTTATTTTGAATTTCTTTCTAGTATGAATAGGACTTAATTTATGTAAACAGGGTAAACCAAAAGTAATATAATTTTTTGATGGTGCATTTATTACTAGATCAAAATTATACTATATTACCATATTTTTGGCCCCGTCTGTCGCCATAAAATGTCTGGACGACTACAGGACAATACATTGTTATGTTTTTAGGTGGTAACTAGCAATGGAAAAAGCAACGGAGATGTAGATGAGATTCGCAATGCATTGCTATCCGCAAGTACACTTTATAGCCACCGGTCTGACTTGTTTAAATTATTCGGCTCTTTTAATGGCAAAAAAGATTTGTTATTTAAGGTATGTACTTGTAAATAAATAGTTAACGTTTTAACATACTTGTGATTTTTTTATAGGATTCAGCGACCGGCTTAGTCTCGGCTAATGAAGATAGTGAGATACAAAAGGATTATTCAAAACTGCTGTCGGTAGTTTATCGTTGCGATCAGTCAACTAACAAAGCTTAATATTTGTGTTATGCCACGATTTTATTCGTTTTATATACGTTAATGATTCTATAGAACTATGCAAATTTAAAAATAAAAGAAAACTTAACTGTTTATGATACCCTCTTTAAACGTTTGATGTATCTTTCATGTAGGTATAACAATTTCGAAAGGTTTTTTCATTATTATATCAGCACTGTAATAAAAATTATGGTGTAAAATTATTTTAAAGTTTTGGATCATTCCAATTTTTTTTTAACCATTTACTGCATTAAGACAGTTTGTAAAGTAATTCAGCTCTTATTTTAAAATAATCAATACAAAAATAGTTTTTTTGTACATTTTACAACAAAAAGCTAGCAGTTTGTTTTCATTTATTGTGAGTTTTATGTTTTTATTTGGGAAGAGTACAGTGTTGCTTGGTGTAATAGTGTGAGGTAATCGAAAAATCATGTTTCCTTTTAATTTAAAAACGATTTCTGGCATTACTTTTTTTAAGTGCTTTTTGTCTTTATTTTAACTTCAGTAAGACTAAAAAATCTCCGAGTTATATTTTAATAAAATGGAGTTTTTCTCCAAAACGATGGTTCATATCAAAAAACTTTAAGTTAGGTACTAAAAATGTACATTTTAGACCTACCTATCCGACTGTTGCAATAAAAAATTGAAATTACGATCGACAAAAAAAAACAGCAGGTGATTTATCTGCAATTATCGATTGTAGCGCCCCCTATGGTGGGATTTCGCTCAAACTTATGCATAAAAACACGCTTGCCTATTGTAGAATACGTGCCAAATATAAATGTTGCAAGTCAAAGCGTTCTTGATTTATCAATAAATCAACAATTTTTCATCCCCTCTTCATGGGGCTGTAACTTAGCAACGATGCAACTTTCTATAAGGCATGATGGCCTAAATCGTCCCATTTTTCAATGTGGATGTAGAAATTATGCTACATCGTTCAGAAACACCCTGTATAATACGAACTGATATATAAAAATTTGATATTGACCCAAAAGTTGTTAGTAATTACTATTTATTCATCGAAGGGTATTAATTTTTGAAAATCGTTAGTCTTTTCCGTTAAATTCTTAAGACCAAAAAATACAGAGAGAACAGAATACACGTTTTTTTAGTAATATCACACTAATTTTTGTCTTGGTTAGTAGACTCAGCGCACGTTACCTAAATGATGTAATGTCGATATTGCATACATACAAAGTAAATAATGAGACCTGGCTTCACATTTTGTAACTTCGATTTTGCAGTAAATCAATGTCGACACCAGCTGTTGTATTCTAAACAAAAGAAATAAGGAAGAGAAATGCACTTAAGGTTTGTACGTGCTTTTATTATTTCGAAGTACATTTCATTTGGTATTCGAAGATTTTCCTCTAGGGTATCTGTAGGGTTATCCGTAGCGTCTTCACATAATGACTGCTATTGTATTCTTTTGATCCTTATTACTCACCTTAGATGGCTAAGGTAGCACGTATGATTGATTTTTTGACGGTGTTCATTTTAATTCGCAATGTTAAGGTTAATTTCAAGATTGGTTGCAAAAATGTAAAACATGAAAATAATTTAAAGTTATAAAAATGTACAATTTTTACCTGGCCTTAGTACAGTGTGACCCATTTTAAAGCGGATCACCCATATAAAAAGTGTATTTATGGTCCGATTTTCATGAACTTTTTTTAAACGATAAAGCATCAAAAACTGTACTTTGGCACCCTATTTTAAAATTCAGTTTGTACTCACAAAGCCTACTATGATTTTTTTCGATGTTAAAATTGGCAAAATTTGTTTAGCGATTTTTTTAAATCTAAAATCTGACTACACCAAAACATATTTATTGTTTTTTCTTTGTATTTATTTTTATTTTTTTTTTAAATGTAGTTGTTCACCAATCGAACATTCAATAAAAGTTGGGATTTTTATACTGGTACGAATAAATTGTTGCTTATTTAAAAGCAAAAGCATCACCGACGAACGACACTGGCTAATTTCACGTATCAACGCGCGCAACTCTTTTATCAAATAAATAATTTTGAAATACTGTCAGTAAATCGTTTATTTTTGTGTATTAAAAAATAATAATGTAATAATTTAAATAATAATTTTAAAAAAATAAAAAAAATTTAGTGTTTCTCTTGCAATTAAAGCCAAATGGTTATTAGCAACTTTCTAATATTTTTGCCTTCGTGTGGGGGGGGGGCGGGGGGTTTAATGAACGCAAGAAGAGCTGTACACCTTTTTTTTAGGTCATTAGTCTTTCTTTTTGGTTTTTTAAGCAGCAGGATGCTTTCATAGGGGAAGTTAATAAACGCAAAAAGAGCCGAGGAGTCTATTTTTTTTAGTTTTTTTAGCACAAAATTTACAGCTCTCCGGCTCTTTACCAAAGTATATCGACCCTATGGGGAGTGGGGAGTTCTGATAGCCCTAATTCCCCTGCTTACGCCACTGAGGGGCGATAGTCTGTTGTTTTTCCTCAAGGCGCGATCTAGTCTGTCGAAGGCCCTGGTTACACTTAGGTACACATATCTATAATAGGCTTTACATTACGTATAACGTGGTGAATCAACACACCAAATAGTGTGTATGTTAGTTTCTTTAAAAAAAAAAAACAAACTTACAGATGACAACTGGGTAATATTGTTCGTCTTTTCATTTCAGTACTGTATATTTTGGCGCATACTTGTGAAAAAAGTACCTCCTAAACATAACAACCAATTCTTTTTATTTATATTTGAAATTAAAAATACGTCAGAAACACCAAAAATAAATATTCGTTTAGCAAAATTGAATTAATAATTTGCAAATAAATCCCTTAGCAACGTTAATTAAATTAGGTATTCTTTTCGTCTTTAATAATCGCTCAGTCGTGAAGACAACATCTTAATTAATATCCAGTTTTATAAAAACGTTTATTTACAGCTTTACACATTTTATATACACAAATTATTAAGGATTACTATAATAGTCTTTTATTGTTCCACGATAGGAAAAAAACATATAAAAATATAAATAAGCCTTTAATGACAAAAAGGAATAATGCTATGAACTGAGTAATAAAGTTTTATTAATTTACACATTCAATTAATTTTCCACTGCTTGACGTCATTTGTTCGAGTTGACGCCTCCCCAAGAGACGATGCTTCTAGTAAATATAATTATACGATTAGGTTTGAATGGAACTGTTGTTTTTGTTCTATTTCAATCTATACAATGTCATTGGGGCTTTCACTGACGGAATTAATAAAACTCTGTTTCCTGGAATTTTTACTAGAGCCTCCCTGGTTTCTTCCGCTACTAGGGGTTATAGTTTCTTTTCCACATTGCGGAATAGTTTCTTTATTAACGCACCACATTCGTAACAAACACGTCCTAAAATTGTCTGATAATACTCCATAAAGTAGAGGATTTATCACTGTATTAAGGAACGCTATTATGAGACAGACAACAAAATGATGCGAACGAAGAAAGAATTTCGTATCCTCTGTTGGTCTACGTCCGTCGACAAAAATTAGGAACATTACTACAGTGATAGGTAACCACATAATTAAAACTACAACGACATTCAAAAATAACACCCTCACAACTTTTAAATGCTTATTCAGTCTTACTTCCTCGTGATGCGAAAGCGATCCGTGCCGCCCGTTTGGCGAATTCGAAAACTGGCTGTTTGTCGAAAATTTTCTCGGCCATGGCGTGAAAATATCAGTTATGCTAATTTCGCTCTGTCTCCTTGCTTGTGCTCTGTTGCCATTACAATTTTTACCTTCGGTCGTACTAACTAACACGCAAGAAGCGGCCCAGGTGCTTTTGGTAGAGATTATTTTTCTAAAAATCTTCTGATAGTGAAAGATCAACATCAACATTGGCAACAGGCAAGCGATACAAACTAGAGGTATGATGAAGCACAAAGAGTAATTAATGTGATCTGATTTAGGGAATATCAGAGTACAAATAACTCTACCATCTTCAATGTTTTGCTGGCGAAACCAAAACGTCACTGGGATGAACAATAAAGCTGTAAGGACCCACGTAACTGCAGCTAGAATTGATGCCTGTGGAGGAGTTATTTTGGATCTGTACGGCGGAACGACAATGCAACGATATCGATCCATGCTAATTAGCGATAAAGTCCATAATAAAACCATTCCGGCAACTAACTGAAACAAAAATACCATACAGTCGTGGGCGTTTTTGATGGATAATGTGCTAATTAATGTTAAGTAAACTGATAGTTTCAAATTTAGAAATATTTGGAGTGTTCCGCTTAAATTGAACAAAGCAAGAAGATTAAAACGGATGATAACAACCAAAAAACCTAATTAATAGATTACTACAAACATAAACAACGTTATTTTGTATAGGTAGTTAATCCTTTTTACTCATATCTTAATGTTAAACTGTTAAACAAAATACAGGGCGATTGATTGGGACCGGGCATTAAAAATGTATGAAGGGTATTGATCTGAAATTTTGGTTATGACCATAATGGCATCTGATATGTTTAATGAAAATATTTTCAAGATGGCGACACTTCCGGAAATACCGGAAGTTGACGTCTACTTTCTCATTTCTAATACAATGGACCATTTTTTATTGCATTTTTGGATTTAACACGTTATTTTAGAGGGGCTTTTGATAGCATTCTCTCTACCTAAGTGCAGTCGTTTTTAAGATTTTTGGACTTTTTTGATTTTCATCCTGATGCTTAATATTATCTACCGCCGCCATTTTTGAAGATAAAACGCTCAAATCCAGACTATGCATAGAAGAAACCTTGGAGTTCATACTGGAATTTTTGCAATAGATGCATTACTTCAGACCACTAAAATTCGTTTTTTTTTTCAAATACAATGCCCAATTTTTTTCATCTTCTAATGCAAAATTAAATTGTGCATCAATCTGAATAAGCGTTTCCTACAATAATTTTAGAGTTATTAAGAGTTTTTGATAAAGTTTAGACAAAATCGTGAAATTTTTAAAAAGTAAGCCTGGGGAATGATAACAAATGCCAATATTAATAACTGTCAACTTTTATCGCGTTTGTCTGAAGTATCCATGAAAACGAAAATCAAGAGTATTCAAACACGGATATTTTGAATTTATTACATTCATGCGGACAATATCACAAGTTTATTGAATGTGCGAACGAATAGTTGTGCATTTTTAATGTAGCTTGTACAGCATAGTATGTTAAACCCGAGTCTTGCGCTGCCAATCGAATTGACCGCTAAGGATGGTCATTAAAATATCCCAGGGTGCTAACTTCATTAGTTTCATTATTTGTCACACGCTTAGGTCGAGTACTAGCAGATTTCACTCTTCTAAATTGCAAAAAGTTTGATTCTAATCATTGAAATATCTGTCTGATCATTAGTCAAATGAGGATACCTCTCACTGAACAAACGGCAAGTTGTTTCAATAATCTAGTGACATTCTTCATGAATATAAAATAAGTTCAAAATATCCGTGTTTAAATTACTCTTGATGTTGCATTTTCATGGATACATCAGCCAAACGCTATAAAAGTGGTTGACGGCTATTAATATTGGCATAACCAAAATTTCAGATCTTTACCCTTTTCAATTTTTTATATATTTCTAATGCACGGTTCCAATCTATCACCCTGTATATTATTTGAGCTCTAGAAGACGTTGTTTGCTTTGCTGATATGAATTTTGCAATAAGCCAAGGGCAAACAGATAATAAAATTCAATTTACAAGCGATGTAAATTATCTGAATTTTTGTATACTTAAATTGTCTATAAAATGAAGTATTGATTGTTATTAACAAAGATCAAAGAAAGCCATAAAATTATGTGATATAGTGCTAAAACAGAATCAATTTTAAAACATGTAAACTTGGTGTGTATATTTTTATATAAGGCACATGTACGTTTCATTAAGGAAATCCTTTATCATCAGCATGTTTATTCCAAAATATGACATGTTTATAAACTAAATCAATTGAAAACTTAGCTAGAAAAATGTTGTAAGTATTCTTAACAAACAAACAATATTCGTTAACATGATTTTTTACTTTAATTTAATATTTCAGGGTGTTCTATTCAACTTTATCACTGTTATTATCTTGGATGCTTAGATAAACATATAAAACTTCCAAAACAAACTGTTATAATACCACAGTTTTTAGTTACTTCCAATACAAACATCGTTTTTAAAACCAATATTTCACAAAAGTAACTGCCTCTTGTTTTTGAAAGACTCAAATTTTAGTTCATACGGGACAACTCAGACTTTTCTTTTAAGTTATTTTTACTCCGCAAATATTATTTGTTATTGTTGCCGGCTATATTTGGCCCCAATTAACGAAAATAAAACTAGATTTTGTAAATATTGAAACGGAATGTGACAGGAAGCAGATATTAACTGTTATAAAATTAAATCTAAATTAGTAATTCGTTGCAGGGATTATGACGCCGCGGTTCCAGTTCTATTTGTTTTTTAAAACCTTGTGAATATGTTTATTTGTTTGAAATGTAATATATATCATTCTTTAATTGCAGCTTATTGTAGATTATATCTTTTTTGGCCAAATGTATATCTAAAGTATTAGTATTTTAGGTTGATATATCTTTCAAGGGTATTTTGCTTCATCTTAGTTTTGATAAATTAATTTCCGTGCTGCACACATTATGCAATTAAAATGAATGCAATTAATATCTGCGCACATTTCTAGGATTCAGGGCATCATTTCAGAGGTTAATAAGTCCATAATTTTGTAACTTAAAATTGATAAAACGCTGATCGTACGGTAAACATTCAAATATTTAGCTGACGGCTCAAGTGTCAGCAATTTACCTTGGATTATTAACTTGAGTTTTATGTTATAATAAAAAGTAAATAGAATACTTTACCCTTGTAGTACTAGTAACAAATCTAATGTTATGGCATTGGTCACGACCGTTTGGAATTAAGCTAACATTACGGAACTTTTATGTTGGGACAAATTGTAAAAGAATTACTCTTTTAAGAAAATATCCCACTGCATAAAAATCCAACTATTTTAGGGGTATCAAGTAGTCAGTAAAATAAGAAATAACTTGATATGAACTTATACCGGGTGGCCAACTTAAAGGTATACAACTTTTTTTGCTACCGCTTTGTTTCGGCCTAGAAAACATGTGGTTTCAACAAGACGGAGCCACAGGTCATGCGGCACGAGACACAATCGAAACATCGAGAAGGATGTTTCCAGGTCAATTGACCTCAAGAAACGGTGACACTGATTGTCCCCAAAATCACCGGATTTGACTGCTCCTGACTTTTTTTTTTCTGTGGGGCTATTTAAAGGGAGGTGTCTATGCTAGCAGACCGTTGAATCTTAAACACAAAGCAGAATATTCGAGACGCTGTAAGTGGAACACCGCCGGAAGTATGCGAAATGTGAAGAAGAACGCGATGAAAAGAGCTCGAATTTGTTATGCAGCGAGAGATGGACATTTGACAGAAGTTATATTCCATACATAATAGGCATGCCTAAATAAAGTATTTATGAAAAAATGTCTGGTGTTTTAAATTTGGTATAAAAATAATTTAAATTTTAAAGTTGTATCGTTCTTATTTGGCCACCCGATATTTGCAAATCAATACTTTTAGAGCTATATGATATTCAAGTTATGATCTGCCCCTGTTCATTTTATGAGCTAGGAAACAAAATACGTGAAATTTGTAATTCTTTTGACATATTGTAGTCCCCAGGGTCTCCCATCCATGAGCTTTTTCTGTGAAGATGCAAAAAGGAATTTACTATATTCGTCTTCAATCAATAAATCGGCAGATTTACAGTAACGTGTATGCATTTCACCCAATTTGAAGTTTAATTAAAAGACAACTTTAAAAAAAAGTTACTAAATTTAGTCTTCTTGTGTTATGTAATCGAATCCTCCTTTCAGGATTTTTTCGTTGAGGTATAGTTTGTAAGTAGGTCACGTCAGCTAAATTCTAAAATAAGTTTATTTTTTCCATTGCATGTATAACTTTTTTGTAGGTTTATAGGTCTTTAGTTGATCATTAAGCTATTAAAGCTAAATTTATATTTAAAACATAAAAATAGATATTGGAATTATTTACATTTAGCCTTTCTTGATGTTTGTTTTGAGCGTGTTGTGATAACCAACCGGTAAAAATATCAAAATTAACGTTTAAAAACTTCATTTTAAACGAATCCCCGACAATTTATTAAAGCATTTTTGCGCAATTTATCGGTCAAAACTAGTTTACTTTTATTGTATTGTTCATTTTATTTACTTTACGGTATTTTTTGTGTTTTGCATTTAATTTTGCGATATTTTTTGTCTCTAACTTTCTGGGTTTTGCGAATCATATGAATGTTTATTTTTGCTTTTTTGCATGTTTTGTGAATTTATTGCATCATATGCGTCTTTGACTAACTACACACGTTTTCTTCTTATATTTGTTATTTATCAACCGGTCGATATGAGAACTATTCACGTTCTACAAGTTTGTATCGGATATAAATGAGATGTCATTTCTATTTACTATATGTAGGAACATTAAATTGGAAACGCAATATTGATAGACTTCGTTATTGATATTTTTTCGTATCTATACAACGTCGCACGTGAAACATAAAATTTTTACCTAAGATACTTATTCTTTTTGTTCTTAATCTCCTTTGCTTTTTCAGGCGTTGGAGGCAGGGCCGCATTAAGGTTGTCGTTAGCGAATTATTGTTATTTTACAGTTCCCATTTATATTTTGAAAGATTATATTTGTTTTGTAGGAAATATATAGTTTTTCCTTCCTAATTCCAATATGTTTTCGTAAGCCCTAGGCCAGTGGTCTCCAACCCGTCCTCACTGGCCGATCTCAAGGATTTTATGTTTTTACCCATATTTATCTTTGTTATGCTATGCAATATTTTAATAAACAATACAATTTTGCGGCAATAATTTTATAATTTTTCAAAAGTAGATCTCTGGCACAAATTTGACATAAAAAGTGATCCTAGACCACAAAAAGTTGGAGACCACTGCCCTTAGCACTGTGCCTAAAGTGCCTAATGGATAAAAGACGGCCCTGGTCGGAGGGGGTTCCGTGTCCTGTAACAATTTTGTCCAGGCCTTTCCATCTCTTGCTAGCGTTCTCATTTCTTTCACTGTCTTTTTTTTCCTAACCTATTTCCCTAATCTGGTCTTTCCATTTTCTTTTTGGTCTCCCTCTTTGTTTTTGAGCTGGTCTTCAAATTTCCATTATTTTTCTTGTGATTCTTTTAGGCTTCATTTTTAGCATATGAGGTCCGCGGACCAAAGAAATGCTGATTTAGCGTTTTAGAATATTCTTCTTAATCGGTTCCTCTATATTTCGGTATCGTGGTATGCTTTTCTATTTCTGTGTTATATTTCTCCACTCCTGCCTATCGTTAGCTAATTGTGACACATCTCTCCAGCTGACTCCTTTTTCTTCTAGTCTCTGCCTCACTTCTTTTTCCCATTTTATTCTTGGTCTTCCTCTATTTCTTTTTCCCTCTCTATCTGCATTTTCCATCCTATTTTCGCGTTACTCTCTGGCATGCGTAGAAGATGCCCAAGCCATCTTAATTGATTCGTCTTCATCTTAGAATATGGAACGGTTAAAATATAAAACAATGTTCTATCTTATCGTCGGGTATTATTGTAAATTATTACTATAATTTTTATATTGCCCCATAATGAATATACTGCAAAAAATAATTTCAAATAATACAAGAATGTTAATCATGTAATTACGTTGAAATTTAATACATTTTTGCAAAGGTGTTTTCCATTCATTTGTTTTATCTGTAAAGTAAAATTGTACGTAATCATATTATTTTCATTGGTCCAAAAAAATTAAAGGCAATCTTCTTTAACTTTTACCTAATATCGGTCTAGAGAGCGTCTTTGACAATTTTGCTTTAGGCCTAAAAGGTGCCAAATATGTAGTGGGAAGTAGGGTACCTAGTGGGAAGCACAAAGAAGTTTCGGATTAAATTCTTTAGAAGTCTGCGACAGCTTAATAAGTTGAACGTAATAATTAAGAAAACATTTAGCTCATTTAACACACATTTTTAAGTAATTTTAGCTGACAAATTGACTCTGGAAAATGATGAAAAAATAAACAAAGATCATTACGTGCTTGTAATCAAGTTGATTGCTTTCACAGCAATTTAATTTACACGTACGCAGACTATTAGACTTTACTAATAAATGTATAGAGTTTGACGTTAAACCTAACTTGGAATGTTTGTAACTAATTTTATAACATCCTACATTAGTCACCCCTTAATTATACTAATTATCGTATTTAGCACCGTATTGCCAAAACACATCAAGTTAATGATGCAAATGAGCACTTAGAAAGTAATGAACCCGACGTTTCCCATTACATAAAAAATGCTCTTGACTTAGAGTATAGGGTGAATCACCTCAAAGTTTCCCTTTGAAAACTTTCATAGATGAACTGTAAGGTAATATGCGGTAGCTGTGCCTGCACTACAAGATATATCGTTTTTTTCGTCTCAACGTTATATTCGTTAACATTACACAACAAAAACACTGAGTTAAAAACTTTGATATGAGAATATTATCGTTATCCTCTGACTAAACTCGGCGAAGTGCACTACCATGAGCATAATTTAAACAACTGATGATCTACACGCAATGTTTTCCAACGTGGGGCGTACGCCCCACAGGGAGGCAATATGAATATTTTGAGGGGCAATAAAAAATGATATTGATATACACAATAAACTTAAACTAGTTCAACTAGTTTTGCAAGAAAACTGCTGTTGCCATTTCCATCGTCATATTTAGTAGAATGTGAATGTAGCGCTGCAAATTACTTGTTACAGAAAAAAAGAAAACGTCTGGATAAATCACAAACCGTGGGGTTTGATATTAAAATTGGCTAAATTAGTACCTTGAATAAAAACTCTTTGCAGCAGACGTCAAGCTCAAGAACCACATTAAACAGAATTTTGTTTTACCAAATTAAGTACGGTTTATATGTTTTGTTATATACAAAGTATATAATTTATGTTCATTGAATAAAGTAAAATTGAAAACAGCTTCACCTATGTTCCTTTTTTTATTTGTAGTATCTATTAAACTTATCCTTTTTCGAAATTTGGTCGACTATTATGATAGGGGGGCATTGAAAACTTTGGAGGTGTTGAGGTGGGACATGAAAAAGGTTAAGAAACACAGACTAGTCACTATAAAAGCATTATTGATAAAATTTATGCTTTCCGTTTTTCTCTCAAAACGATTCGGTTTATATCAAATTTGAAAACATTAAAATCAGCTCAAATTTCTACAGAATTTTGTCCAACTGGCTTTGTTTCTCTTACGGTTTTTCGTGATCTCAATAGAGAGAACATAAAGTGGAACATACTGTTGTGGCACCCCGCCTGAGATCAATTATTTTATTTTACTTCATTGTTATTTCATTTACTTTTAAATATATAACATTGCAACAAATGCTGAATTATCAGTTACTAAAACATATAACACTTCAAAAGGGCCAAGTTATGAAGATTTCAACTTTAGTAAAACACATTAACATTAAAATATTACGGTCTTGGGTCCTACAACGCCAGCATTTGGGTTTCGTCAATCAACAAACAATTAGTTTATAAAGTTGTACATCATAAGTAGAACGAACGACTCGCACAAATTTGTGTTTATGGGAAACAATGACAAAGATGCAACTACAGTAAAAAAGGTATAGCAACCTAAAATCTTGGGACGGTAGCACTTGGGAAGTTAAGAGCCAACCACCGAGAAATGTACAGCCAGTAAAAAAAAGGAGTTTGTTGTTAAAATTGTTGTGTTTTATTTGTTTCTTACTGTGTAATTATTGCTCTAGATCTGTGTACTAGGTAAAACAACGTTTGAGGGTCCAACCACGTTACAAAGACGATCACGAGCCATAATTAACAACAATAAATATAAGAGTAATAAGTACTCTTCCACAAAAGTGCGGTCTATGTACAGTACGGTCCGTCACACTGTATAGCATAAAGTATATCCAATTTCGAGATTTCTTAATCGTTAAATATACAGGTATCGTTAAGTAAGTAATTCGTTAGTATAAATAATTCCGACTGATTGAAGTACAAATTGTCAAATAAATCAAATAGTTTTTTCCAGTGTTGAAACTAATTTTCTTGGAAACGGCTGATCCTAAAGAACAACTTAACTACACCATTTATGTGCAATAAATCTTTTTTTTAACTTATTCTCTGAAAGTAATTGTTAGAATCCATAATAATCTGTAAAGAGACTGTCGCCAGATAACATTAATTTTTAAGAATAATTAATACAAGCAAAAACGTATATGATTTTAAGTATGAACTGCTCATAAATAACACAATACGCCTTGTGGTGAACTCCAATACGTTTTAGTCACAAATAAATTTTTTATCGATATTGCAAAGGAAGTAGAGCATTTTCTGACGTCAATGAGAAATATATTTACTCCACCATATTTCTAAGAATGTTCCTGTTGCCATTACAATAAACAGGAAATGTTAAGTTACGCTCAGTTATATTTTGTTTCGAACGTACGTTCTTGTTTTACGAAAACTTTCCATACGTAGTACATATGACTGTTTAATATGTAAAGTTATATAACTTTATAATTTATAAATTGGAGTTTTTTTTTCAATTTTTTTAAATTCTTATGCACCTATAAGTTGCATGGATAGATATAACTGTTTTATTGCGAGAAAAGCAACACAATGTATTTTATTACCTGGGTGTAGGGTATAAATCTGCAGGCAACATCTCCAAGCTTCCACGATACGGTAACTCTGGTGTAGACTACGGCAGGAATGGAAAATGTGAATAATAAATCTGCGGCTGCCAGGTTCAGGACAAAACAATTTGTTACTGTCCTCATGTCCGGAAACCTTAAAAAAAAATGATTGATTACCAAACGCATGAGCTGCTAATAGTCTGCCATTAGCCTATCATATACATACTACACCTAATCCGCTCCGCGAGTTCGTTTTAAATGTCTCCTGATTACGAAAATATTTAACGAAACTACAGCGTAGGATTATATGGTTATTAAGCGTTTTATAAGTCTGCTAAGAATTACTATGGTAATAAAACTTTTAATGCATTGCAATCGAGATTATGTTACGAAATGAAAAATACGAAGCCCAAAATTTATTCCTGTTACGAACAGTTTTTTTTCTACGACTAATGTAAATGACTCTTACCGTACAGCCTGCAGGCATAGTAAGTGGGTCCTAACGCACGGTAAGCAAAAAAGCACAGTTTTTTTTGTAAAGAAATGATCAAAGTAGACTCACGTCAAACACTTCCTGCATGCCTAGTAAGTGAGTTATAACGCACGGTAAGCAAAACGCACACTTGACTAAAAATGTCAAAGTAGGCTTACGTCAAAATCGACAAGACAACGTAATTACTGGGTGTATATAAACCTATGGTTTCCATTAAAAAAAAAATGCAAGTTTGTAATTTATCTAAGAATTTAAACGAGATAGAAATGTTTTCATTTTACATTGAACTTTTTTAAAACAGTCATCACTGAATAGGTCTCAGAAATGTGAACAATTTGTCTAATTTAAACTTCATTGTACTCTTACCGTTTACGATTCCAATGGTGGCCCCTCTATGTGGACCACCCTGTATCTCTTTATATATGTATAGAGCAACGTAATTAATTTGTGGTTTAACTGTGATACCCCCAAGAGACAATAACAATATGTCATTGTCATTGGACGTTCCAATATTGATTTGTTTTCCTGGAATATTGCGCGAAATCCCGATACAAACAAACAATCGATAAAATGCGTCATTATCGTTTACTTCAATTACGTTAAATATATTTTGTTGGTTTATTACCATTGTTGATCAATCAACAGATAATGTCCGTATGGACAAGAGTAAAAAAAAAAGTGTTTACGGAAACCTCACAAGCTCGTAAGTTCCAGTTTAAATTTAGAAGTTGTAAGAAAAAACACCTCGTGCATTATTGGTAGTTTCCACATGCAAACAATCCGAATGTCAAAATCTTTTTGTTTAGAATTTTTAAATTACGAAAACATCATGTGCAATGCTTTTAAAGTGATCCTCCTATTTAAAAAAATATTAAATAATTAAGTAGAGAAACAAAACAGAACAAAACCCATCTATACTGGATACAGACAATTTGAACGTATTAATATATCAGAATGCGCCTTCGCAGATGATATAGCTATCACAGCAGGAAGTCAAGGAGACCTAGAAGAAAACTTAAATATCTGGAACCAAGTATTAACGGTTAATGGAATGAAAATGAACAAAAATAAAACTAAAATCATGGAAGTAGCAAACGTAAAAGACGTAGTACAAATTGGAGTGGATGAAGAACTAATAGAACAAGCTAGCAGCTTTTAATACTTGGACATTATGTTAGATGAAACAGGAAAACAAGATACCGAACTAAATAATAGCATACAAAAGGCTAATAGAGTATATTATGCACTGATTAAAGGACTCAGAAATAAAAAAGGGATCTCAAAATTAACAAAAATGAAAGTATATAAATCAATCTACAGACCAATCCACACATATGGCTGCGAAACATTGGTGTTATCGAAAGACAAGAGTAAAATTAGAGCAGCCGAGATGAATTACTTAAGAAGGGTGAAAGGAGTAACAAAAAAAAAAAAGAATTAAAAATGTCCAAATGAGAGAAGAATTAAAGATAGAATCCATAAAATAATTCATATAGTAATTAAATAATAATTCTAATTAATACAGGTATTGATTAATTTAGTATGGACCAATAATAAAGGCACAGCATTTGTCATTACTTTTTGTTCACTTCAAGCCCAATAGCACAGACTAATTATACCCATTACATTTATTAATTAACATAATGGATCACATGATAGCATTCAGACATAATTCACAAATATACATTACCACGACTAATTTTGTTAGAAGTATTTTATTATCAGTACGACTATTTTTTGTCGGTGAATTTGTTTCGTCAACTAAGTAACTAGCAATTACGTATAAAGTGCATTAAAGGCTAAAAGCTATCGTGTGTAAAATGTTAATTGATTAGTTTTATATATGCGTCAAAATAAGGAAATAAAAGTTTTTTAAGTTACAATATAAGCTACGGACTTAATCAATAGACATCGGTTATGGAACTTTGTTGGATAAATAAATTTATTTGCTACTAAATCCAAGTAGAATCTTCGAGGTAGGTAGGTCAACGTCCTTTGAAACACAGTCAATGTATGTTTATTTATATGATTTGCACTAGACTACCACAAATATTGTTTGTTTTCAGATCTATCTTAGCATACATATATCAACAATTTATTAATAACTAATATCGTATAAAGCGACTTCACCATCCGATTTTCAAATTTATGTAAAGTTTGGTAAACATGAAATATATTTTAAAGCCAAGTAAATGATGTAACTCATAAAATACTGCGTAAATAAAAGTTACAGGTTACAGGCAACGGCAATATTAAACTATAAACACACATTTGTTGAAAAATTTGCGACACTTTATACCTTAACGTAAGTAAGCAACTAATAATAGAAAACTTAGTTTTATCTGCAAATCGTGTAAAAAAGTAGAAAGAGCTTAAACATGTCATTTAACAAATTAATATTGTAATACCGATTTAATAACTTTGAAAGGCTTTTAAAGCATCATTTATGAAATTAATTCTGGTTAGTCGCGGAAACAGAAAAAATCATAATCTAGAAACTCTATACCTGGAATTGCAAAAAATTAATATGAAAATAAATACCTAAAAAACTAAAACTATGATCGTTTCAACAGAGAACAAAGGGCATAACATAACTTTAAATGGGCTTAGGTTGGAACAGGTAGAAAGCTTTAAATATTTAGGGGTGATCATAGAGAAAAATGGAGGAATGGACGAAAATAAGCGAAAGACAGGAAATGTGGGAAGAATATTTAACACTTTAAGAACAACATTTTTTTGGAAATAGAGAAGTCCGAAAACGAACAAAAATGGAAGGAGTAAAAAAATTAGTAACTCCTGCACTTTTATACGGAAGTGAAACGTGGACACTCACAAATAAAAATAGTAGCCAAGTGAATGCAGCTGAAATGAGATTTCTAAGAAAAATCCAAGGAAAAACAAAAAAAGATAGAACCAGAAATGAAACATATAGAGAACAATTAAAGATAAAATCAGTTGAAACAAAAATACAAAAAAGACAGCTGGGATAGTTGAGACAAATTTATAGAATGAAAGAAGAAAGGAAAACCAGAAGACCCTATGGAGCAAGATCACAGGGAAAAAACGAAAGAGGTAGAGCGAGAAAAACCTGGCAAAGCGAAGTTTAAAAAAAAGCAGCAACAGATAGAAACATCATATGGAAAGACATAAAAATCTAGCACAAGACAGAAAAACATGAAAAAAAGTCACCACAACACAACTCTATAGTCACACCTAACAGTAGAAGGACTCATGACTAAATAAATAAATAATAAAATACATTGTTTTACGTAAATAGTTGCTAATATCATACACATATACAGGGTGAGGCATCACTTATGACACCCCCACTTATTTTGTTATTGAAAAGAATTATCAAAAAAAGTTTCAAATAATAGTATATTATATACCAAGGTAGAGAAGTCAACTATTATAGCCTGAGGGCTCAGATTAGATCACGAGGCGCGAAGCGCCGAGGGATCTAAGGGCCCGAAGGCTATAAGACTTCTCTACCGTGGTGTATATACTATTTTTTTCACTACTAGTAAGACAAACCCATTTATGTTATGTACGCACTTTCTAACCTAAAATATAAAAAGTTAAGTACCTATCTATTTTATAGAAATATTGAATCTGCGTGTTACTCATCTTGCTAAATCACTATTGTTATTAAAAAACATTGTTTTTAAGCGATGGTTTCATCTAAAATACTGACATTATTAAAACTTTTCTTTTTTACGTTGTGTCAATCGACGCTGTGGATATTGACAACCGTCATTTATTTCGGCGCGAAAGTCGTGTTATTTAAACACACCAAAGTTTTTAAAATTAAATTAATTTATTTAAACAACGTTTTAAATGCTAAAATACCAATAAAGAGAATTTCTTTATCATACTAAATCGTCCTATAATTTTTTTTTCTTTAAAACTACAACAGCATTATCAAAAAATATAAATTTGTTCATTATTCACCAGTGGTTAATAATGAAAAATTGTTTACCTGTAACCATGCATAGGTAGAGAAATTGAATTTCACGGCATTCTAATATACGTCATAATGCTACGCTATATTACTAGTAGTGAAAAAAAGTTGTTTGATACAGTATTTCCCAAAATATTGTCATGTCAAATTTTTGTTTTCTTTTGTTTTTTTAGGAGTTACGCCACCATATTTATTTTTTTTAAATGGCACCATACATATTTTTTTATACGGTTTGAAAGACATTTTCTTTCTCTTTTCAACGCACTAAAACTGTTATATCCTTACATAACAACATTTTTAAGAAAATCGCAAAAGAACAATTTGGTTTTAAAAGCGTACGCCAGTGATTTCCAACCTTTTTGTACCTCCGCCCCCTTTTTTCATAAAAAAAAATATTGCGCCCCCCTCACTTTTCGTTACAATTTATTTCATAATAATTATTTAATGGGCTTCAAAACAAAATACCATATTTTGTAAAAATAAAGTTTTTTTTGTTTGTTTGTATTCAAAAATGATGTTTGGTAACAGCTACGTGCCCCCCTTACAATAGTCTCGCGCCCCCCTAGGGGGGCGCGCCCCACAGGTTGGACGTACGGTATTAATTATTTTACATTAGTAGGCTTTGAAAATGTATTACAGTAGTTTTGTGTCTACCATTGTAACCTAATTAACTATTTTTTAAATCTTTTACCATTTTGTACCATTTTCAAAGCTTACTAATGTAAGGTAATTAATACCGTACCCTTTTAACCCGCCATCGGTCGCGCTACATATTTGTAACGCCGTCGGTCGCTTGGGGTCAGTCAACGCCTTCAATCCAAATATTGCAATTTTTTTTAAATATTTATGTTTATTTTTAGTTGCTTTGGTCTAAAAGACTGTTCTTAACAATAAAACATAAACTTTACTAAAAATATCTTTATTCAAGTCTTTAAAAATGTATATAACTGAAATAGGAACATATTTTTTGTTTTTGGTCTTTCTTTAGAAAAACATAACATAAAAACTTTTCAAAATAACAAAACTAAACTCTTTTTAATAATAGAAATAAATAACAAAGTTATACTCAAAAACAATAAAAACAAATATCAAAAAATTAGGTAGATCTAATCAGCCTTGAAAATTCACTTTAAATTATCAGTGCAATTGTTAAAAATTATTTTACTGTGTCTCGGGCACACATTTTTTTTACAGAAATTGAATTAATTTGTGATAATGGAATGTCTTCCTGTCTACTAGAGAGATCTTCATGTTCCGAAATGTACTCTTTTTCTGTCTCCGTATCATGCTCGGTATCATGTGAGTTATTTTGCGTTATTTCTTCATCACCGCCATCCTGCTCGTCCTCTTCACCCCCCAACTATTTTTTCTTCATCACTAACTTCTTCTTACCACTTCAATAGACGTAATTCTAGTCGACAAACCATTTTTCAAAAACACAAACATAAACTATTTTCTAACGCAAACGGTCGTGTGGGGTCAATTGACGCCTCTTCGTGTGACAAATGTCCACTGTGCATCAAACGCAAAGTGCGAACTGAAGGGTGTTGTGCGTAAACAGAGGCGCCTATCGATGTATGAAGGTAGACGAAGCGGCGTATCTTAATATTTATTAATTAAAAAAATATTGAGAATTTTTAATATCGCTGGGCGTTCATTCGCCCCACGCGACCGATGGCGGGTTAAAACCAAATTGTTCTTTTGCGATTTTCTTAAAAATTTTGTTATGTAAGGGTGTAAAAGTTTTAGTGCGTTGTAAAGAGAAAGAAAATGTCTTTCAAACCGTATAAAAAAATATGTATGGTGCCATTTAAAAAAAAACAAATATGGTGCCGTAACTCCTAAAAAAACAAAAGAAAACTAAATTTGACATGACAATATTTTGGGAAATACTGTATCAAACAACTTTTATTTGAAACTTTTTTTGATAATTCTTTCCAATAACAAAATAAGTGGGGGTGTCATAAGTGATGCCTCACCCTGTATAAGGATTTTTTCTTATTTTAAAAATATGTGGGAATAGATCTGATTGTTTCCACATTAGAATGTTAATAAATAAATTCAGGTATAAAGTTGTCACTAAAATTAACATTCGAATTTTTGAAGTTTTTTTTAAGAAGAAAAAATGTCACTGCTTTTTTGATAGTTTACTAACTGCAAAGCTCTTTGAGCACAAATATTTATACATTGCAGACTATTATAGTTTTAGTTGCAGTGTTATTTATAAAACATTAAAGTAACACACAAAGGTATAATAAAATTAACTTTGAATAAGAAAAAGTTTGACTGATTTTTATGTTGTAGCTATCTTTGACTTTTAGAAATTAGCAACGTTCTCCGTTATTATTTGATCAAGTATGGAGTATCCCAGAAAAAAAAAGTAAGTTTTTTTTTAACTGGAACATATTTGTTCATTTTATACATGTCTCGGTAAATGATTTTTCAATAAAGGCAACAAATAGGAATTTATAATCTGTTCCTTAAAATAAAAGGATATTCTTATTCATAAAAATGATAAATGGTTCTTGTTACGTCAAGAAAACGGAAACGACGCTTAGATATTTTCCAAACAATGGAATCTTACCGACTGTGGATTTAATGTAGTTTAGAAATGTCTTTGTACACTAAGAATAACTATTATTTTTAATCTTAAAGTGAGATTAATGAATGCGTTGATTGTTGATAATTGACTTGACATTCTTAAAAAAGTATGCACCACCTGTATGGTATTGTTTTGTTTTGCTTTAGGTAGATACTTGTCATTAACAGTTACAGGTTCAATATTAACAATGATTTGTAGGAAGTATTGACTGCTGACACTCCAAAATTATGAATCACTTTAACGAATCAAGCTTACAATTAGAATAAATTTTAAGCAATTTTAAAAATTACTTTAGCATAGCTTTTGTATGAAACTTTTTCAGTGTAAACTAACATTAAACTAGAGAAAATACTCTCTATGAATACATTCATGAACAACATTTACATAATTTAGTTACATTAATTGATGTGAACAAATTAGACTATTTTAAAACTATCGATGGTGAAAAATATTAGTTGATTTAGTAAAAACTTTATAATCGATCTTGGACATACTTTCGCGCACGTTGTCGTAAGTATCACAAAATGTGAGTTGCATTATCGGAATTTATCATATAGAGGGTGTACCCCCAAATTATTTTAATGTAAGAGAGATGCGGTGAAGTAAGCAAAAAATTAAGATAAACCTTGAACTTCATTTATTTAAATTTTTCCGTTTCGCAACGATTATTAAAACATTTTTCAACAAAATTCTAGAAAATGGAGAAATCTCAAATACATGGAAAACCCCAAAAATTAAAGCATTATATAAAGCAAAAGGAAACCCAAGAGACCCGGACTCAGAGAAATAGCACTAGTGCCAACTCAATTCAAACCGTTAACAAAAGTTATTAACAATAGAGTTATGAAACATCTGGAAAACACCCTCCCGCCAGAAAAGTTTGGATTTCGCAGAAACAGGAGTTGCGAAGATACCATAAACTTGATAATTTCTGAAATAAAAACAGCTACATCTTTACCACGATGCTTATACGCAGCCATTATTGGCTTTCGCAAGGCTTTTGATATGGTGGATAGAAGTATTTTGTGTGAAGAACTTATTAAGCAGGGTGTTAAAGGGAATATATACAATGTAATCCCTGAAATGATGAAAATCAATAATATAAAAGTAGATAATGGGAAAGAACTATCAAATCCAACCACTCGAAAATGAGGGGTGTTACAAGGAGATACCTTGAGCCCGACACTATTCCTGGCATTTGTACACGACCTGCCAGACTTTATCAAAACGCACGAATCATACTCCCTAATGTACGCAGATGATGTAGTCATATACTCTAAACACCTCTAACAACTTCAGATAAGTTTGAACCTCCTCAGCCTTTGGTGCGATATCAATAAACAAGTCATTAACCAGACAGAGCAAAATGATGAAATTTCGAAAGGGAGGTAGACTCAAAAATAAAGACAAAGCTTACATAGGAAACCAACAAGTCGACTTCATCAATGAATATGATAACCTAGGAGTAACACTTCAAGCTAAACTAACCCTAACCAAACATATCAACGCAAGAAGTAGGAAAATGGTTCAAGTGATAGGATCCCTGAAGAGTGTACAAAACCTAAGTCTAGCCACTGCAATTAAGCTATACAATTTAAAGATCTGACCTGCAGTGGATCCTTGTGCACGGTCCTAAAGGCAGGGCATCTATTGCAGCTAGATGGAGTAAAGGCAAGATACCTCAAGAAAGGCCTGCCGAAGAACGCATCTAATATTTTATCTTTTCACGTAGCAAACACAAAAACGATGAGAGAAGAGATTATAGGGAAATTTAAAGGCGTAACAACACAAGCTTAGGAAAAATACGGACAAATAATAGAAGAAAAGAATATGAAGTTTGTAGTCGAAAGTTTCACGAATGGACCAGCTTTCAACTGTCAAGGATGGACAGGTGCTAACAAGAAACAAAGACACCTAGTAACCTGTGTCACCCTTCTAATATGTAACAAACCACACTTCCATCATGCAGAGGAGGACTGTACTTGCCGGTTTCTAACACAATTCATTAAAGACTTATCCAAATAAATAAAATACTGACTATAATATTGTACTAAAAGAAAGAAATGTAATAATAGTAGGGTATGTTAAATATGTTTGTTATTATCTGCATCTGTGTGAGGCGAAATAAAGATTTATATTTACTTACTTGAAGACGCAAGTAGCGATGGCAACATTTGCAAACATCGAAATGACAAATATTCCTATAAATATTGCTACTTCCGTTGAAATGGCCACAGTTGATCGCTCTCCAAATTCACTGAAATACGTAAAGAAAAATCGTTCTCCCCATCCACTTTCATTGTCGAGTCCAAATCCGTAAGATGAATTCCACGAATTTTCCATTATCAAATAGATTTCAAACTGCGCTTCTTTACCAATGCTTCTGATTCATTTTTCGTGATAAGGATACACCTGCAAATGACAAGGTTCTTAAAAGTGCTGAAAATTTAAAATTTGTGACTTAATAAGAATGTTTACGTTGTATATGCGATGTTGCCGTCTTAATTAACAACAGTCACGTACATAGATAGATACGTAGATTCGATAACAACTTTGTAACTTTATCACGTCCTAACTTCAGATGAATATTAAGCAACCTGACACATAATTAAAGCAAAGTAATTATAGAAACTTCTTGGGTCAGTTATTAACTCAAAATCGTTTCGAATATTACTTCGAATAAGAAAGGAAGTATTATTCCAAAACGAAGACCATAGCACATGACAATTTAGTTGATTTAAAAAATACGATTTTCAATTTTTGTAATATAATTTGAGTCGTAAAAAGACGAATATTTTAAACAGCTTGTGCGTAAAATTTTACTTCATAACCAAACGAAAGCGAATATAACCTTTTATTTATAAAAAGCATTAGATTTCAATTTTTAATTTAATTCTTAATACGATATAAGGTTTGTTCCAACTAGCAGTTTAAAACCGATCCTTGAATGAATGCATGAACTGTTTTATTCGCATGCGTGAACTATGTACTACTAAATGTATTGCCCAGTATTAGCCGTTATTGGAACGCTTTTAAAACTGGCCTAATTGTAAATGACATTTGCGTCTATTTGGTTCATAGAAATGTGCGCATCGCTAGGGTAAACACCTTAAGAATCTAGCACTAAGTAGGGTTGGGAGAGCGATGCATAGCTACCTGAGCTCACGTTAGTTATGAACAGCGCATGCGTTTAAAAATCCAAATGCTGGTACATGCCCTCATCCAAGAACTTTTTTGACCGTACACTGACTAGTTCATGTATTAATTTTATAATGATGGAACAGCCGACTATCAGAGACTGTGTTGGATCGCGATATTGATACTGCGCACACTCCTGATAGTGCGGCGCACAGTCAGCAAGCCTGTTGAAACAAACCCATTGTAACAAAATAAGTGATTTTAATTTGGCATTAAAATTTTCTTTTATCAATCCAAAACAACAACCATTTGCACTTGTATCTAGTTTATGAACTGTAAAAATCTGTATCATTATCTAGAAACTCTAAAATTGGAACTGGAAAAAATTAATATGAAAGTAAATACAGAAAAAACTAAAACTATGATCGTTACAACAGAGAACAAAGGGCATGACATCACTTTAAATGGGCTTAGGTTGGAACAGGTAGAAAGCTTTCAATATTTAGGAGTGATCATAGAGAAAAATCAGGGAATGGACAAGGAAATAAGCGAAAGAACAGGAAATGTGGGAAGAATGTTTAACAGTTAAAGAACAACATTTTTTTTGGAAATAGAGAAGTCCCAAAACGAACAAAAGAGGAAGTGGTCAAAAAGATAGTAACTCCGGCACTTTTGTACGGGAGTGAAACGTGAACACTCACAAGTAAAAATAGTAGCCGAGTGAATGCAGCAGAAATGGGGTTTCTAAGAAAAATCCAAGGAAAAACCAAAAAAGATAAAATCAGTTAAAACAAAAATACAAGAGAGACAGCTGGGATGGTTGGGCCACGTTTATAGGATGAAAGAACAAAGGTTAACCGGAAAAGCCCATGAAGCAAGATCACAGGGAAAAAACAAAAGAGGCAGAACGAGAAAAACCTGGCAAGACGAAGTTAATAAAGCAGCAACGGATAGAAAAATCACATGGAAAAACATAAAAACATTCTAGAATGATTACTCTGTAAATATTATGTATTATCGTCATTTTTTCTTTTTCATACAGATTTTGATTGTTCAAAAACGAATTTTAATTATTTATGAATTATTGTTATATCATTGGAGACAAATGTTTGTTAAATTGAAGCTCCAATTTTTTGTTGGCTCTAGTAATGCCCAAATAGACTTATATACAAAAAACATTAATAGTTAATAATATTGTATTAAGACAAAGTTTATGCAATATTTTAAAATTGGAGCATAAAATTAATTTTTGCAAAATTTTACATCATTAATTAAACTTTTGAAAACACATTAAATCGTCCAGTACATTGAACTAAACGTTAATCTACACTTTAACTAGCTTTAAAAAATCAATGAAACAGTACTGGAAATAGACTGGTGGCACCAAATGATTATTGCTGTCATTAACAATGTTTGTAGTATTTTAAAAGCGACAAAGAGTTTAATTTAATTTTTAATGAAACAAATGATTTAATTAAAGGACTTTTGTGTAGACTGCGTTAATTGTGTTGGTCGTTGTTATACCATAATGGGTGTAATTTTATTTAATTTAAGCAATGAAACAAGCAATTTGAAATTATTACATTTAAAAACCGCACATGCGTCTCTGTAATATCTTAAAGAACCTATTTTTCCTACAAATTCTGCCGATTATAAAATGCAGTTTAATTCTAATGGGGCACGTGATCCAATAAATTACAGTTAAATTCATAACATACCATTTATAACTGAATCTAGATTTTAAACAAACCCAGTTAAGTACCAAAATGTTTACACTTTAATACTCGATTGCCATTAATTTAATGTTTATGAACCAGTCTTACGCAATAACTTTTATAGTAGCAGAAAATTACAAAGCTTGACTTTGCTCAAGGTATAACCGTTTATATTGACTAAATTAATGATTATTGACATGGTGTAAAATTATTTCTGGACTTCATAATATCAAGAGATTTCTAGTTGATACCAAATACTGAATTTTGAATTGGCTATAAAAGCGTACATCTCTAGAAAACAAAATTGACTAAGAGATACTATACAGGGTGTTCCAGATTACATTTACAGCATGGGGATCTCGCTTATTATAAGAAACAGGTTTGTTTAAATTGTCGAATTATTCCTTAATATGAGAGAAGCCACAATCAATTTTAAAAAGTACAAAATTCCTCGTACCTCAGATGTTACAGCAAAAAATATGAAAATGTCGAATTTTTTTTTCTCATAACTTTTTTGTTTTAATCCTTGGAACAATTTTATTTGTTCCTTCTTAAGTCTGTTTTATACTATACTATTTTTTCGTTTGAAAAAATCGTATACGATTTTCTAGTACGGTTTCAATCAGAAATTAAAAATCTTGAACGAAAAATTCGTACGAAATTACTACGTGCCCTAAATGCGTCCAATTTTAGCATGGGCGCATGCGTATTCTACTGTAACTGTATCTGACCGCATGTCTTTTGTGGGTTAGGTTAACTGAAACAATCAAACGATGTTAAATACCACTTATTACCGTTATAATCCCTCACAATTTATTTTGTAGGAATAAATATGAAGAATGGAAAAAGCTTAAATATACGTTAAATTTGAAAATGATTCGCTTTCTGTTCTGTGATCAAATTGAACATTTGACATGGTTACTCAAGGTGCCAACAAAATATGATAAAAGTTAATAAAAAGTAACCAAAATATCGCACACCCAATTCAATACCGCCGTAACTGCAAAAGTCTTCGTCTTCGAGATACAGCGGCATTGCACTGCTAAACATTTTAACTATAGAGTTATACTATAAAGCCATACAACGTTAACCTTCTATTTTTTATATTTTTACTACATGTGGCTTTATATCACTCCATAGTTAACATGTTTAGCAATGCAATACCACCATATTTCGTAAACAAAGATTTTTGCAGTTACGGCGGTATTGAACTGGGTGTGCGATATATTGGAGTTTTCGTACCAAAAAATAGTACAATGTAAATGGTTTATATTTTCCATGCTAAATTCTTGAACGAAATTTTTGTATTAAAAATCGTATACGATTTTCTTAAACGAAAAAATAGTATAGTATAAAACAGACTTAATACTAAGGAATAATTCATCTAATTTAAACAAATCTGTATCTCCTATAATAAGCGAGATACCCATGCTGAAAATGTAATCTGGGACATAGCTTATGTCCAAATTTAAAAATAAAGTAAATTTAATTGTGCTAATTAAAATTTTAACAATCAAAATAAACCATTGCAAGTAATACTGTTTGGCCATGAACATGTATAGTTATTAGTGTTATTACAAACATAACATACCACATTATACAAAATAGTCCTTATTGATGATCAACAACGTAATAACAAATTAAATAAACCCAAATGAATATATCATTAATAAATATAATAACTACGCTCAGTAGGTACACATATTGTATGTATAATATATCAATACTCACAAAGTACTTTTAACGTTCAAAATAAAAGGTCTGAGAATAAAAACTTTCAAAAGGTTTTGATCTCTAGAATCTAGAACATGTGCTGAAGCGTTCACTAATGGATTCAAAACTTTATACGGAAAGGAAAATGCATATATTCATAACATGCCGTAAATAATACGATCACGGTTGCCTATCAGTTTGTAAGATAGTCGAATTTATTCAAATTACCTTTATTTATCTGTGCGTGGGCAGAAATAAAGTTCAGAATGCGCCAGAATAATGATATATTAATTATTCAATAGCAATAACGATTTAATTAGCCAACAACTCCAAAACGACACTGTCTTTTATAACAATAAATAATTATGAGATTTAAAACTTTTACTTCAAGATAAAAATAAATTTATCGCATTCTTTACTTTTAAAGGTTTTTAAATATATTTTGATGTATGCAAACACAATATTATTTAATTTAATTTGGCCTGTGAGCTCGGTATTGATTATCAATAGATATTCATGGAAATGTCAGACGAACATCCCGTTTTTAAAAGTCAGTCAAAAAACCGAAAAGAATTTTCTGTTCAGATATTCTCTCCGGTGTAATAATAGGTACATGGTTATAATGAACAAAGGCGCATTTTGTGTCTTATGTACCTGAAATTTATTTCTTCTATATTTACCATAGACGTTTTTTAAAATGAATTTTCATAAATATACAGGGTGTGTATAAATTGGCGGAAGCGCTATACGTGGCGATGTTCTTCGTTAAATTCCAAGTCGAAAATCTTGATACAAAAATGTTGCGCCATGCTTTCTATGGCCACAGGAACCATTTAAAAAAACAAAAATTTGGCAACATTGCATTAATCGATTTGCGTTTGGATATTTTTTTTATCAGAAATTTTCATTTAGGTATTTATAATATTTGTTCGAACTGAAAGCCTTCTGTTCATAAACATAGCCGCAATCTTTTGGGTATCGTCTGCATTACTCGATCCAGTTTTTCTGGTGTTATTTGTAAAACCTCCGTATTAATTCTGTTTCTAACTTCTTCGGCATTTGGCGGAGGCGTTGCATAAACTTTTTGTTTGATAAAGCCCCAAACAAAGAAATCTAATGGATTAAGATCGGGAGATCTCGCAGGCCATGAGATGGGACCGCCACGACCAATCCATCTGTTCGCAAATTTTTCCGCCAACCGCTCTCTTACATTTCGGGCAAAATAAGCAGGAGCTCCATCATGCATGAACAGCATATTTGGTCGTATGTTCAACAGCATATCGTCAATGGCTCCAAAACGTTGAGGTATTCAACAGCATCAAGACGGTTTGGAAGGTAAATCGGTCCAATACCTGTGGTTTATTATTGCCCAGCCAAACATTAACAGAAAACCGTCTTTGGTGACCACTTTCACGAAATGTATGCGGGTTTTCATCACCCCAATAGTGCGTATTGTGAATATTAAACACACCATCTCTAGTAAACATGCACTCGTCGCTCCAAATAGTACGTCTCAATAAGCCATCATCCTCGCGAGTTCTGTTTAAAATAGTGTTGCGAAAATTCTATCGGGGTGTTATTTTCATAAAGGGGCTGAGCTTTGGAGACATGATATGGATACAATAGGTTTTCTTGTAGAACCAAATGAACCGTCTTGTTGCTGGGGATATTTAATGTTTCAGCTAACTGCCGGGGAGATGTTCTCGTATTGCGTTCGAAATATTTGTACTGTGCGCCTTACTCTTGGCCCCAGCGTTGATCTTTCTTGGAACAAACGAACCACTTTCACAAACACGTTGGTCCAGCCTTCGAAATACATTTTCCGAAGGATGTCTCCGGTTTGGAAAACGCACTCGATATTTTTCTTTAGTCATGGCTGCATTTCCATCACACAAACCATATGCCACGTACATATCAGCGTACTCACTAAACGTGAAATCCATAAAGAATGAATGGATAAACACAATAGTTAATGAAAAATACAAAAACACAACTTAAAACCGCAGCACACAATAACTAATACAAACTAGAAATAATTACGAGAAAAACAGGGATGACAGCTAATGACAATGTTGCCATTTGTATTATTTTCATTCAAATCAGTGATTAACATATTTTCAACACCAATTTTTGAAAGGAAAAACACGATATCCAGGAAAAAATGTTATTCGAAAAATATTTTTATTCCAAATTGCAGCTTTTTCATTAACAAATATTAAATAATAACGCTTATTAAAGGACTGAATGTCAAAACTTTGAGGACGTCTTGCAGCTTCCGACAATTTATACACACCCGTAGATTTTAAATACTTTTAAAATTGTTGAATATTTAAACTTTTTTAATCGCAACTCTAATCAAATTAGAAGAAAATAAAATTTTACTTTATTTTCAATATTTTAGGGTCCCTTTAACTCATTGGTTCTTAACCAGGGGTGCACGCACCCCCTGGAGTGCGAAAAGTTATTCCTGGGGGTGCGAGACTGAGTTCTGCACATCAGGTTGTCCATTAGATGCACAGAACTGCAAGCGACTCTCCTATACTGTACTGCTTGCCACATATCTGCAGTTTTACTAGGGGTGCGAGAACACATTTTGAGAATTTTAAGGGTGTAGGCAGCTAAAAAGGTTAAGAACCACTGCTTTAACTGAATAATTAAGTTACAAGTTCAGCATATTTTTTGTGGATTATTGCAGCTGTTTTTCTCTGAATAGCGTTTCCAATGCACTCGACTTTTCTGATAAAGAAACCTTCATCAAAGTACTGTAGCTAATTGCGTGATTTTAAAGAAACGAAGTATGCTAAATATATCAACGTAGTGTTTGGATTACAAAATGTCTGGCGTCAATTTTTTAAAAGAGCCTAATTACTTTACGGGTTTAATTAAGGAAATATCAGTTGTCGTGGATATTATCTTAATGTAACTAGATTTTAAATAAACCGCAAAAAAAGTTTTAAGGGAAACATTTTGAAAGCCTTTTTCTGTTATCAGCAAACGTGACGACAGGTACATGTACAATATAAAACGTGCAGCAACTTTCGAGACCTCTTGATTAATCTCCACAACAAACAATCGAGCACAGGCCGTTAGCTACTAAAAGCTATGACGTGAATTAAGCCATTTATTTTTAAACATTTTATATGTCAAGTTTATATTGTTATTTAGAGCCATAGGGACGACGGAAAATCAAAATTTACGGTTGATGCTTAAGTTAAATGACGTGTTCGATATCAGGCAAAATTTTAGCTGTTTAAAAGCAATATGCTTCACAGCAGCTTATATGAAGATTTAATGACAATAGAGTTTTTCATCTGATATAAATACCTCTGCCAAAAATTAAATTCCAATGATATTTTTCTATATATGTTCTATTAAAGTTTACAGATGAACAAATTTAAATTTATTTCATAATTTAGATTTACCTAAGTGAATATAAATCGTAAACAAGCACAAACGAGTAATTTTTAAAATTATACAACAAGAGACTTAATTCTATTGCATTCCTTTTTGTAAAAAAAATATACATATTTGAATAAAAACCAATATGCGCCGCATAAATATCGGAATATTACATTTCCAGCATGGGGATCTCGCTTATTATGAGAAATACAGGTTTCTTTAAATTAGATGAATTATTCCTTAGTATGAGAGGAGCTACAGTCAATTTTTAAAAATACACAATTCCTCGTGCTTCAGATGTTATAGCAAAAAATATGAAAATGTCGAATTTCTGTTTTCTCTCATAACTTTTTCGTCTTAATCATTCAATTAATTCCATTTGTACCTTCTGAAGGTACTTTTTTATGTAGAATGTAACTATTATCTTACAAGGTACACGATACGTTGTCGCTAGAATTTGATTAAGGCTGTGTTTATTGCATCAAGGACATCAAAACTAAATGTTTTCTAGAGTTATACGTGCCACTGGCCATTTTCTTCGGAAAAATAGGGGAAAAACTGAAAAATTGGTATAAAAAGGTCATTTTTGCGATCGCGTTGGCCATGAAACCGTCAGAGACAAAATAGAAATGTTTCTATATACCAATGCGCGCATTCTTTGCAAGTAAAATGGTGCAAAGTTTTTGAAAAGATCTTGAACGGTCCCGGGAAAAACGTCAAAAACGAAACCCCTGCATAAGCGCTATGATTTGTGAAGTTGTGGTATATCAGTGTAACTATATCTATGCGACTTGCATAGGCGTTTAACATAGGGAAAACCGTTTTTACAAGGGCCTCGTTTTTCGCACCAAATACGTTAAAGCTATAATGATAAACAAAAAAATCAGAGTCTTCTTTTGCATTTAATATGTACGTATGTGTTTTTCTCGTCCGTCCAGAAAATCAGTTGTTTCCGATCAAATTTTAGACTGGAAAATACATCTTTATGGCCTAGGCCAGAAAGTAACTGGTTTGCCATGGTAATGAAATGTCTTTACCGGCCTAGGCCGGAAAGTAGCTGGTTGACATGGTGATGAGTTGTTTTGTTGATTTGCGCTGTCAAAAGCGTCGTTATACCACCAAGCGAGTTTTCACCTGTAGTTTTTAAAGTTATTGTTTAATCATGGATGGTGACGATAGTGATTTTGGTGTCAATGGCGGACGCAGAAAAAATATTGTACGTAACATACCCGTAAAGTGTCTTTACTGGACTCGTATGCTTCCAGGACTCGCCTACGGCTGTTCCAAGAACTGCTTACTCGTCCAGTAAAGTACCACTTCCCAGTCTAATGGTGCCTGTACACCTGAGAGTAAAGTACTCTCGAGAGTAGCGTCGCCAAGGATACAGCCCCTGAGAGTAACTCGCGATTGGCTGTATCCTTGGCGACGCTACTCTCGAGAGTACTTTACTCTCAGGTGTACAGGCACCATTACGTAAATAACAATACCTTTCAATTGCAGGACAGAATCAATGAAATTAATCATGCATATATAATTACTTTATTGTTTATTCCTGTATTATTTGAATGTTTGCTTAATATTAAATGAATGCAGTATTAACTCGCTATTTAGTTATTACTTATTGTTGAACAAGGGTATTTAATTGATGCAACAAGCAACGTCAGTTTAAATACGGCACAAGAAGGATTTAAATAATGCAACCTTTTTAATAAACGTAAATATTTGTAATATATTGACAGTGAAATATTTTGTACGTACGTATAAAACCCACAGTAAAAATGTTTATCTTTTTTCGATTTATATTATAATGATTCACTTTTGAAGCACCAATTTATTTCAGCATTAAAATGCATTTCGTATAACGTATAACTATATCCTCATACATAAATTTATACAAGTACCAAAATGAGTGTTGCTTGCTACCTTGATTTACTGAATGTTTAAATAAAACTTAACCGTTTTCGTGTTCCTATGTCAAAGGTAGGTAATCCAAAATGCGGTTTTCATTATTATTTTACAAATTTACGGAGGATTATGTAATGATGTTTTTTTTTGCTGTTAAAAATGAAACGATGCAAAATATTATTGAATAAAGAAACCTTTGCAGCTAAATTCGTTTTATATTCTTCTTAAATTATCTTAAAACACGTTTAGAATTCTAAATCAGCTTATCCTATATTGGATATGCTTGACTGAACTTAAAGTCATTGCCAATTTGTGGTTATCAAATCATATTTCTCTTACTTTGGCAACTGAAGGTCTTACATGAATTAAATAATTCATTTGAATATGAAATTTGGCTTTAGGTCACATAAACGCTTAACCAAGAAAAGTCTTAATTATATCTTCAAGTGGTGCACCATATTAATTCTCATGTGTAATGTTTAAATAAATTTGTTTGAAACATTTTTGTAGACTGCATGTTTAAAATTAATTTACATGCGGTTAATGTATTTTTAATTAAATAAATAAGTTACCATAACAACTCCTTGATTATAGGTTTCATAAATTAACCCATAGTTTAATAATGTTTGCAGTATTACGTATAGGAAGTACGAAGTACTAGGATTATATTCGGTACCAAATTAATTCGAATTGGGAAGTTGCTACTTTGTATTATCTACATTACTGAGGATTTGAAATAAGTCTTTGTTCTTGTATCACTTGAAGTCTAAAACATCTCAAACTGTATTTTCTTTAAATATTTTCAATATTGTATTTGTATCCAGTTATTTTTCCAAACGACCTTATGCTTGATTGATTTTTCATAATCACACGAAAGTAAGATCTTTGCGAGGTAAGCGCCAAAATTTCCCGGCTTGACATAGATCTAGGTATGGCAGGCGGGTCAAATTTTTTTAACACATTCGTTCAAGTCATATTAGCCTTGGAAAAAACAAAAATGGATTTTATGTCAATTACTTTTCTTATAACTGTAATTCGTTCATCACGATGTCAGAAGTGACGAAAATTGAGTATTGAGCTGTTATAAAATTTGTTACTCGCGAAGATCTTTCTCCTCAAAGCATCAAAAGTTCGACTGAATGGGGTGTACGGGAACAATTCCCCGTTATTCTGTGGTAAAAGATCGGTTAAAACGGTTTCGAATGGGGCAAGAATCCTTGGAAGATGATGCAAGAACAGAAAGGACTGTGGAAGTGGTGACAGACAGACGACAAGATTGTCCTTGTTGAGGAGCTCGTATTAGGCGATCGACGCTTGAAGGTGAAAGAACTATCAAAAATGTCGGGGTTTTCAGATACAAGCATTCGCCGAATCCTCCACGGTCGGTTAGGCATGAATAAAGTTACTACAAGGTGGGTCCCCAAACATCTCTCAGCAGTTCAGCGCCGGCGTCGTGTTGAATGTGCTCGATCCTTTTTGGAGCTCTGTGGCGAAAAATCCTGTGGACGCGTTGAAGACAGTTGTTACAGAGGATGAACCCATGTTCTCTACTATGATCTTTGTCCAAAAGAGAATCGATGGAATGAAGGCGAAAAGGAGAAGCATCGCCAAGAAAGTTCAGGGTCTGTCAGTCGACAAAAAAGGTGATGGCTACGATCTTTTGGGATTAAGAGGGCATTCTTCTTATAGATTTTAAAGACCGCAACACCACAGTCAACGGGGAATATTATGCAGAACTCCTGCACAAATTACGACAAAATATTTGGGAGAAAAGATGTGGGAAACTAACCAGAGGCGTGCGTTTACTGCACGACAGTGCCCCCGTGCACACTGCTGGAATTGCTCAAGCCGCAATTCGTGACTGCGGTTTTGAACAAATCAATCACCCTCCGTATAGTCCAGATATGGCCCCCAGTGACTTTTACCTGTTTGAAAATTTAAAAAAGGACCTTCGCGGGCGCAATTCAGTGACGACCAAGAGGTGGAGGCTGCAGTTTGGGCACATTTTGCAAACAAAAGGCATATTTTTAGGGGTATCGAATTGTTGCTAAAACGATGAAATAAGTGCAGCGATGTCAGGGGGGATTATATTGGGAAAAAAATTTAATTTTGACCTACGCCGTTTCTTTCTAGTGAGCCCGGTAAATTTTGGCGCTCGCCTCGTAACTGTTAGTGAAATACGTATTAACGAACATAGTGCCCATTATCAAGTACGAATTGGCTCAATGCGAATTGAGTGGTGCATGTACACGTAGTATACAGCGTATCGGTACGTAAAACGAAACAGACCAATAATGGGTACATAAATATGCAGAGCAAATTAGAGACATTACTTTGCAAACGCAAGGGGAATATTCGAGTTGTTATAGATGTTTTTATTACGAAAGTTTTGCTACAAAAACGTAAATGTGGTACTAAATTCATTTCAGGATGTCGAGAGAAAAAAATTGGCTATAGTTGGAAAATAAAAACAAACTTCGAGTTTATGTCTCATTCGGCTAGGGTGGATATTATGTGGACTCACTAACATTTTTATTCACAATTGCCTTACGAGAAAGTAAGATTTTGATACAACAGCAAAGATTTTTTTGTAAAAATTGTGTGAGTTCTTTGTTAGTTTTAAACAGGATGACAATTCCACCGTGTAACTTTGTTATACTAGTTAAATAATCGGTTAAATTAAAAAAGTTACCTATACAGGCAGAGAATAATCTACATGTGTTTGTGTTGTATGAGTAACTTTGTTATTATAAGAGTTACATAGATAGTTAAAATGGCAAAGTTAGGCAGAATTTTCAAAATAATTTAATGTCATTTTGACATTGACCTACATCTTCAACTTTTTTATACAGGGTGAGTCAAGACGGACGCCAAGGAGTTTTATGTCGAAACGGTTTATATTTTCAAACTTCGGTCGCGGTTAGATTATGTAAGTCAATAAGGGCTACATTTTAAAAATATTTTCAAACATACAGGGTGCTCCAAAAAAGAGTGACATCAAAGTTTTCTTATGGAACACCCTGTATATTTTTACATTTTTGGATTCCTCTTTAAATAGATTATGCACTTTGTACTACCTACATTTCTAAAATATTATACCGGGCGTTTTTTTTACGCTTGGTCAAACTTGTTAAACTTTAAACATCAAAAACTAATTTTTTAAATGCAACACCCTATATTTTTGTACACAGTCTTTTAGAAAATTTAATTGTCTTTCGAAAACATTAAGGCTGTTGTTCACCTAAAATTGATATTTTTCGAGATAATGCGATTTGATTGATTATTATTAGGGCAAAGTAATATTTTTAAATGGGCTATGAAGGTAGACAGCGCTAATTTGAAACAATTGAAAGAAAAAACAAGAAACTTACAATTTTATCTTTTGCCTACACATTTTTGACATATTTTTATAAGAAATTTGTAGTTTTACCATACTTAAGTTTAAATAAAGGTCTAAATCATTAGTATCCAACAGAAATAAAATACTATAGCAGCATTCGAAATGGGGTGCTATGATACTTTTGTATATTAAAATTTTAATAAGGACCGGAAGTTTACTGCTAAATCTACCAAGAAACCTATTTTTTTAGAAACCTTCTTAATTATATAATCAGTATTACTTTTAAAATCAAGCTTATCGTCTATTATTATTATACCTAAATATTAAATTTCATTAACTCTATTTAATACGTGTACTACACCATCCAATCCCATAACTTGCTATTAAGGACATTCTTATTGTTTATCACTAAGTAGTTTGTTTTGTCGACATTCATTTTCAGTTTGTTAACCTTTAACCACACTGCGACTCTACGTAGGCCAGTATTTAATTTGCTCACCATACTCTGTCAACGTTATTGCCATAAATAAATACATACAACTAGAGTATCATCTGCAAATAAATTTATGACGCTGTTACAGACATTTGCTTCAATGTCATTCATGTACAGTATAAACAACAAAGGCCCAAGAACACTACCTTGAGGAACATCTAAAATATTCATTAACCTGTTTGAGGTTTCATTTTTAAATTTTGTTGTTTAATACCGAGATGTTAAATAATCAATCTGCAAACCATCTGTTTTCTTTGCCTCTGGCTCTGTACGTTTCAAGTTTTATTATGTTGTAGTAACTTACTTAATTTTAATAAATAAACCTAGCAATCCATACATCAATAAAACGTGAAAAAATTATTCTTTTAATGAATCATAACCAACTATGGTTGTATATTTAAAAAAATCAAGTTCGGCTTAAGGTATATCTCAAAAATCGACTTTTTCCATATTTTTTTTTCTAATTCTTCGTATAAATATTTACAGGAATAACTTCACATTTCAATTTCAACGTAGTTGGCTATGGAAATATTTACCGTTGAAAAAAACGTCTGTTTTTAGTTTTTTCAAAATATTTATATAAAAAAGTTGAAGGTGTAGGTGAAATGTCAAAATGGCATTAAATTAGTCTTAAAATACTGCATAACTTTGCTCATATAACCGTCTATGTAACTCATACAAAGTTACCCATACAACACGTAGATTATTGTCACCGTGTGTACAAAAACAAATTAAAAATATGCATTCATATCTTTTAATGCGCGCAACGGATTCACTTTAATCATATCTGATTAAAAAATAAACAAAAAGCCCAAAGGATCGCAAAGTATTCATAAAACGCAAATAATCGTTTTTAATTCATTAGTGCTTGTTACAGATCAAGTTAATCTGGACCGTCCCAGGAATATAAAATAAAAAAGCTTCTTATTTTTCGTTTTATTTTTCTCTTACAGGAAAAAAAATAACAAAAGTAATTAACTAACTATCATTTACCCCGAGCTTATTTTAATTGCTATTTTGTAACTTTATATCAATTTGCTTATTATTGACTTTACATGTTTTTTTTTTAAATTTTGTAAAAAAAAGTATTTTAATTTATTAATAGTGCGGCTAATTCTGTAATAAGTAAATCGAACAGTATAAACATTATTTCGTTGTAAAATGAATTAATTGCATCAGTGATCTATTTAATAATTCCTGCTAATTTGATAGTATATTAATATTACAAAACAAGTGTTGTAAGAAGCATATTACGCATGAGTAGAAAAGTTGCGCACGGAGCCGCGTAGCGGCTAGTACGTATTTTCACGAGTGCGTAAGTGCTTTACAACTCGTGTTTTGTAGCATACTTTTTCTACGATCACATAATACCTACGATATTAACTGCTTTTTGGCTAATATACACATGTAATTACGTTGTCTTGTCAATTTTAACGTAAGCCTACTTTGACATTTCTAGAAAAGTGTGCGTTTTGCTTACCGTGCGTAAGGACCCACTTACTATGTACGCAGGCTGTACAGAGTCATGGACAGGGTGAGCGATTAGTGCGGGATCGGTCGATTGTGGCTAAACGGTTTGAGATAGAAAGTTGATTTAAGCACTGTTTCATACAGATTTTTTTTTCCGAACACGATAAAAATATTTTCAAATATACAGGGTGAGTTACCTCTCTCTCTGGAATTTTACTTTATATGAGCAAATTGATATGTTTTATTCACTAGCTCGTGTATTTAATTACTAATAGTAGGTAGATACTTTGCCTTGTGGATTCACTTATAACATAAGCAATAAATAAATTGGCAACCAAATCAATTTTATTATTGTTATGAACTTTACTAGTGTTTCTAAACCTGTGGGGTGCGATCCCCTTGGGGGACGCGCAATACTTCAAAGGAAGCGCGAAGAAAAATGGAAAATGAAGGAAAAATGATTTATTGAAACCAACAAAAAAAAAACATTAGGTAAATTCTGTAAATAAAATAATAGGACATAAAAAATCATTGCTATATGAAATCCACTGCATTGAATAAACTAGTTAGCCTATAAGCGCATATTAATCAAAATATACGGAGCAACTAACTAAAATTATACACCTATGCAATCTAAAAATTATTGGCACCCTTATTCTTATGCTTATGTACTAGTGAATAAACCATATTAATTTGCTCATAAAGTAAAATTCATTGTGGAAATGCAATAATTCAAGGAATAAATGACAAGTTTTTGACGTTAGTGAAGTGAACAGTCGGTTTTTTCGATTTCCACTGCACTCTAATTTAGTTTCAATAACTATTAGAAGAAAAAATTTCAAATATCTCGAAAAGTACGACTTTTGGATATAGGACATGCTTAACAAAAATTGAAGCTCTCTTAAACGAGAATTCGATGACATAAGAAAAAAGAGGGTTTTCCATTTGAGAATATTCAGTTACGAGCTTTTAAAAATCATGGAAGTTGCCACCTATTTATTAACACCCTGTACGCGTGATTCCAAGCGAATAGAGCAATGTTTTTTGCATATCCTTACCAAATTACAACTCAGTACTTCGAAAAATAACAGGAGAATCTTTTAAATCATTTTGAAAATTATTGTTTTTTAGTGAAAACGCCGCGTGAAAACCTGTAGTATTTTATATTGATGCAAGGCTTAAATGAAGGCGGTCAAAAATATTAAATAAAAAATGGGGTGCTGTGTTCGAAATATAAAAGTTGCTATTAGTTTCAGAGAGGTGACTCACCCTGTACATTTGAAAATATTTTTATCGTGTCGGAAGAGAACACTGTGAAATAGCGTGTGAATCAACTTTCTATCTCACACAATTTAGCCACAATCGACCGATTCCGCACTAATGACTCACCCTGTAGATTAGTGGTAGAAGAAAAAAAAATAACACCTTTAGGTGTTAAATCGATAATATTAGATATCTATTAATCAACAATACAATTTTAAGACGCCTTTTTATTAATGGGTGTTAGTAAAAATAGCTTAAGTAACCATTGATGCCTATAAATTTTGTAAAAACATGTCATTTTAGTTTATTTACCTTCTTTAATACATGTGGATAATTTATTGTAGTCACTAACGATTAATGGTGAGACGCTGTTTTTAAATGATGCTATCAATAACACAACACCTACGCAGTTTTCCGTTAAACTTGTACAAATAATATTTCTTCAACTTGCCGAATCAATAACTGTACAATTAAGTGAGTGGCATACGCGCCGCAAAGATACTAATTTAATTGTAATTATCCTACCAGCACCATACATATTTAGTATGCTTAATAAATATGTTGACTATACTAGAATATTTGTTTGTGATGTATGACTAACTATCCTGTGTTCTATCTTCATGATTCATTGTTTTAAGAATAAAGGCTTGATTTAGGTGGAAGCGCCAAAAAATTACACTGCAATAATAAAATGATAAATATGATATATTAATGTAATTATAATAGAGGTAAATATTTTTATTATTTTTTTTTAACAACACAAAAGAATTTAATTCGTTTTAGGTGAATACCAGATTTTATCGTCTCCAGCAAAACCCGAAACATTAATTTTATATTTGACATAAAAAAACTTCTACCGCTGAAGAAATCCATTACGTATTTGAATGTAATTAAATTTTTTGATGTTCAATTTATTTGAATCTTAGACTTTTTGTGAGTATGAGGCCATTTTGAAATTATATGCGTCTCTGTGATATTTCGTTGTAACGATATTATTGTAAAAATTAAATGTGTAAAAATATGTACGTAAAATTTTATCTTGAAAACAAACGTGAGACAATTACCAGTTTAAACGAAATCAAAAAAAAAAATATGAGAAAAAGAAGAAATCTGACATTTTCATATTTTTTGCTAAAACATCTGAAGCACGAAAAATTTTGTTTTTTTAAAAATTGATTGTAGCTCTTCTTGTACCTGTGAATAATTCATTTAATCAAATCTATATCTCTCATAATAAGCAAGATCCCCATACTGGAAATGTTATCTGGGAAACATTTTTTTATATTACATTAGTAATTAAATACACGAAATGGTGAATAAACCATATTAATTTGCTCTTGTAAAGTAATATTTATTGTGGAAATGCAATAATTCAAAACATAAATGACAAGTTTTTGACGTTAGCGAAGTGAACAGTCAGTTTTTTTTTATTTCCACGGCACTCTAATTGCTTCAATAACGATATGAAAAAAAATGTCGAATATCTCGAAAAGTATGAGTTTTGGGTATAGGACATACTTAACAAAATATGAAGCTCTTTTAAAGACGAATTCGATGACATAAAAAAATACAGGGGTTTGCATTTGTAAAAATCGAGTTACGAGCTTTTGAAAATCATGGAAGTTGCCACCTATTTATAAACACCCCTGTATGTGTGATTCAAATTTTTTCATATCGAGCGAAGAGAGAATTTTTTTCTGCATGTCCATACCAAATTAAAACTTTGTATTTCAAAATAACTTCAGGAGAATTTTTTAAATAAAGACTTAAAACCTTGAATAATTTAGAAAATAATTTTTTTTACAACGCCGTATAAAAACCTGTAGTACTTTATATTGATGCAAAGCTGAAATTAAGGCGGTCAAAAATATTAAATAAAAAATTGGGTGTTGTATTTGAAATATAAAAGTTGCTATTAGTTCCAGAAAGGTGACTCACCCTGTATATTTGAAAATATTTTTATTGTGTTGTTTAGAAAAAACTGTATAAAATAGCATTTGAATCAACTTCATATCTCAAGCCGTTTAGCCACAATCGACCGATCCCGCACTAATGACTCACCCTGTATATAATTAATTAAACATCACCATTTAGCACTGATTTTTTCAAAATTCTTAATCATTATATTTAATTTTTCATTTTGACAAAAATTTACCATTGAATTAAATATATTGATTATTAAATATATTAGCACAAAACAGAAATAGCATGTGAATATGTCACTAAATTCGATAATATGGTACATTTGATTTAAATCAAAAAAATCTGATTTAAATCAAATAAATCGATTTTTTTGATTTTTTTAAAAAAATCATGATTTTTATCCACCCTGCTGCAAACAGTAATTTTGTTTTCCCTGGACAATAAATTTGGCCAAAATTAATTGCGCAATAAGTTTTTCGAAACGTTTTTTACATGTATGAAAGTATGATTAAATTTATCTCCCATGAGAGAAGATTAAGCAATATATTAAACAAAAGTAAATGGCTTATTATTATTGATGTTTATTTAAGTTGAAAGAACTTTAAAAGAAGTATTTACTGCGATGGTAATATGTTTTTATATAAATTTATATAAGAAATCTTAATTGCCATTATCAACCTATTTTTTTATTAGTAGATTTGTAATTTGTTATACAAATGAGCAGTGTTGAAACTTTAAACCTGCGTAGACTAGGACTGCTTATAATACAATAAAACTATTTTTTGACTAAAGTATTGCTTATTTGCTAACCCTGTAATAACAAAACTTGTTTAAATTTAGCACTTAATACTTCTTTTTCAATAAATCGATGACACAGATAACATTGAGCATCGTCTTTCCAAGATATTTTATTGGACGAAGCGTTTTGTACCTGGAATATAAAGTTTTTCGATTATTTTAAGAAAAAGCGTGTTTTATTTTGATATTTATCTTTCGAATTTCGATATATACAAAGTAAATACGTAGGTAATGAAAAATAAATCGCAGTTTTTTGCGCGTAAAATTTGAAACTCATTCGTGTTGCAATCCATATATTCATTCAGAATAAAATCGAAAGAAATATTACCTGTTGAGAAGTTTATGCAAACATACTTTTTACCAGCTACAGTAAACTTTGAACTTAATTTCTGCACTTTAACCCATTACTGATTCCTCCTCACCTAAGGGGCGTCTTTTACTTTTTGTGTTTTGTTAATTATAATTTTAGGATGCAAAATGAAAGCTCAATGTCAAAATTATCTTTCGCCTGGAGCACATAAATTTTGTTTCAAAGTAATTTGTTAATATGGTTTCCGGTAAAATGAAAAAACAGCATTTTAGTGTGTACTGTTTGCCCTGCAGCCATTTGCTCACTGCCAAAGTGTTTTATACGAAACACTGGCATATGCAAAACAATTTAAATTAAGAGTTTTCCACATACATTTTTTTATAATTATGCATTGGAAAACTGCGGTGACACGGTATAAAAAATATCACATCAAAACTGCTGGTTATGAGACCGACAGTATTGGATAATAATATAAGTATTACAAACAACAACAAGAGTTGTAAGAGGCATATCACTTACTATTTTCGACATATTATTACTAGTTTAATTTTTTCTTATAAGCCGCGAAGTTGGCTATGAAATAGTTCAATGTGCTTTTTTTTCTCTTTTTGATGAGATATTACTTGCTGTATCTATTTTTATAAATAAGTCACAAAATCAAGAAAAATCGTATTTTAGCAATCACTTATCAAGCTATCTATGAAAATTAAAACAAAAAACAACTAACCTAATGTCAAATGACCGTATCAATTGTCTGCGTATCATTTTTGTTTAAAAAAAAAAAACGAACAAGAAACAACTAATTAAAAGTCAAATGACAGTAACCATTTGTTTGCGGTATCATTTATTAAAATTTTATAGTATTGTTGTGTAATTCGATAGCCTTTGTAGCAAATTTGTTATCATATAATTATGGGCACTTTTACTACTAATAAAAAATTTGACATGTTGGATGCTACATTATTTGCCATAAAAACTGTGAGGAAGCTGAGCGAATATACTTAAGAGCTGTATCCCGAGAGAATGATTAAGACAAAAAAAGTTACGAGATAAAAAATAAATTCAACATGTTCATATTTTTTGCTATAACATTTGAAATAAAAAGAATTTTGTACTATTAAAAATTGATTGTAGCTCCTCTCACACTTGTAAATCATTCATCCAATCTAAACAAACCTGTATCTCTTATAATAAGAGAGATCCCCATGCTGGAAATGTTATCTGGGTCACCCGTATAGATAAAATATTCCAATAATTCAGAATAATTTAAACATACTTCAAGTTTTTCAACATTTTTAGTCACCTAATACAATTTTAACCCTAGTTAAGCTTTGGTTTAAATTTTATACCCAATTTTGTATATTACATATGATGTAAATTGACAACAACAAAAAACTGTTTTACGACACAGATTATACCAATAAATGTGCCTAATATTATTTTTTTGTTTATCAGCTGCGGTACTAATAAACATTCGTTTCATTTCAACCACACAGCGAAATAAAACATACAGTAATTGGGTGTAAACCACTAAGTTATCAATTCCAGTTTGCGAAAAAGATAAAATGTGGTTTTAAAAGTAAGACCGACAACAAAGACGTATAAAAACTTCACATTAATAAAAGTTAAACTCCATGTACCTATATTTGGTTAAAAGTTAAAGCTTTTTTTAAAAGTTTAGAATTTTTAAAAAAATGGAAATTGTCTTAATTTTTGTAATTATTGTTTATGAAAATTAAAGTGACTTTCATGCTTAATTAACGATACTCACCAGCCATTTCAAAACGTAGTAACACGGTTATTTATTTCTAATTTAAAGATTTAATAAAATATTAAACGATTATTATTAACATGTTTAGAACGCACTCGGACGACCAGGTAAAATACAGCCACTGCTCGTGGTGGAGCTCTATTTTCTGACGCTTCGAATCTCTCAAAGCGTTCCCGTTGTTTAGCGCGTCGCGCATCCTACTAAAGCTCATGCGGAATACGCATATGTATATAGTTACGCCTACTGTGATCGTAATGAATGTAAAAAAGTGCGATCACCAGCACAGAATAATTAAAATTCATTAGCATCGTGTTTGTTTAACAACACACCGACTGAGTCAGGCGGATTAAAACGTCAGTGGCGAAAGACATGAATGAGAACAAGTCAAATAGCACGGGTTCAATTGTGAATTGTATGGAACTTTAAAAGTACAGTAGGTACTACGTGCAACTATAACATTTTTAAAAGCAACATAACCATTAAATACGATTTAAAATTATTTTCACCCAAAAATTACAAACAGCTAGTGATACCATACACCAGGGGTCGGCAACGCGGCGCCCACGGGCGCCATGACGCCTTCGGTGAGATTTTTATGCGCCCTCACTATATTGCACACATACGGTGTTAGGAAACCAGTTCTATGGTACGCTCATAGGCATTGCTGACCGACCAAAATGTGCGAATTTGAACATTGTGTATTTAATTAAATTCTTGAAATAAAACCTTTAATATTTTGAATTGTTTCCGGGCGCCCCCCAATAAATTTTGAATTTATATTGCGCCCTTATTGACAAAAAGGTTGCCGACCCCTGCCATACACGAGTGGACCAATAAGTGGAAAATTAAACTAAATGAAACGAAATCAGTTCATATCAACTTTACAAATTAAAGATTGAGAAACTCTCCAGCAATAACAATCAATGACACCATTGTCCCACACGCAAACACTGCGAAGTATCTTGTTATGACTCTGGATGCTAAATTAAGGTGGAAAGAACATATTAAGAAAAAAGAAAAGGAGTTTAAAATTAAAATCGCACAATACAGATGGCTTATTGGTAAATATTCCAAACTGTCATTATACAACAAAATTTTGATTTACAAACAAAGTATTAGACCTACATGGTTGAATGGAATACAAATAGGCGGTGTGCAAAAATTACAAATATACGTAAGGACTCATGACTAAATAATGAAAAAATAAAAGAACTTTAGAAGTCAACGCTGTATCATCTGGGCTACGACCAATTTTGCAAAGGCTATTTATAATAAAAAGAGGCAGAAGGTTTCTTGAATAACATGATTTGGCCAACACAATATCCTAATCCGAGTACTATGGACGAGCTTGTTAGGTAAGAGGTCGATGAAAAAGTCCGAGAAAAATGTACTTCGCCAAAAAAAAAACACGTTTTCAAAAAAATGGAAGAGTACAGGGTGGTCCAAATTCGATGGGATTGCATAAGTATCTCGTCTAATAGGCAAGATAGAGAAACGGTCAAATTACCAAAAATGTGCAATTTTTTGGAACAAAATTAAAACCGTTTTCAAAAATATTTTATCATTTCCGGTTTTTGAGATATTGGAGAAAAACTGTTTTTTTTTGTTATATTTATAATGTGTCATATCTCTCTTATTGCTGTAAATATTAAAAAAGATTATGAAGATTATTTTTAGATTATTTTATATAGATTTTGAAATTACTATAAAAAAATATTACGCTCGCCGTTAAAAAGTTATGACACAAACTTCCTTTTTTTTTAAATGGAAGCTTTAGTTGGCTATGACCTATTTAAATTCCTTATTTTTTTTTCATTCCAAATATATGTATAAGAGTTGATGTCCTTATTTTCAAGAATACGCAAGTTACAAAGTTTTTTCAACTTTTTTAAAGAAAAAAGTAGGCTTTAAAAACAAAAACAAAATCAAGAAGAATAGTAGATGGTAGAAATATTTGACATCTGTTCTGAGTTTGTCCCAAAAAACTGCACATTTTTGGTAATATAACTGTTTCTCTATCTTGACTATTAACCGAGATACCTATGTAATCCCATCGAATTTGGCCCACCCTGTATTTTACCAGAAACAATTAAAAAATTTGTTGCCGGCATGCCCAGATTAGTGCATGCAAGATTAGATTACTGTTTCAAGGAAAGTCTGTAAAACGACTATTTTTAGTATTCTGGCTTTATTAGATATAATCCCAATTTTAATGTGATTATTGTTTAATATTTCTGTAATACGAGTATATAATATGTATTTATGTTATTCACTAAAAGTTTCTTTTATATCTAAATTATATTTTCTTTGTTTAACCTTACTTTTCTAGAAACACCGAGGTGGTTTGAAGTTTTTGACCGGCAGTGTATATAGAACTGCTTTCAAAAGTAAATCGTTACCGACACAGTTGAGTAGTTTTAATAATTTAAAAATGGCATAAGATCCTTTTAAATATTTTTTCGCCTGTGACTGAAGTTATAAAGTGTTGTAACACCTTTAAACTGAAACAAAATCCTATTCCATCGATGTGATTTTTAATGTAATAAAATCATAACTTACTGTATAGAATAAATGAAACACTAACCAAAATACCCTTAAATTTACGGAAGCAATTAAAATCTGTTCTTAAAACAATTATAAAAGAAATAATTTATATTCAAATAATTAGGGATAAGTTATATTTCTATGAGTCTACTAAACAATAAAAATACACAGCAAAATTATTACCCATGCCATTATATTAGTTTACGCATAAGAATAATAGCCATTAGTTTGGTCAGGATTCTTCCATCTCATCACTTTCGTTTATATATTGCTGGGAAAATTTACGACGAAGTGTATTATAATTATTAATTATTTTATATCTATTCAAATTTCATGTAAATTCATGTTGTTTATGTAAACATATTACTTTTAAATGAATGTGTAAATGCCCAATCAGACGACGACAATAAACACAGTAAACAACTTCTTGTGCTGGTAAGATCAAAAGATTGTTATAGTTATGGATTTAATGGAGGAATATGAAATCGCAATAACAGTAAACAAACCACAACATATTACATTTTTTAGCTCTATGCAAATACATCAAGATGTTCTCATTGTTTGTTTTACGTTTAACAAAACACAGTTAAAACAACTTAAATTAATTGGAAAAAAAAACTAGCGTCGTGACACTGGGTGTTATCAAATGTCGTCTTCTGAACAGCCTGATGTCGCGATGCCACGATGTCATGACGCTAGTTTGAAAATGTCACATTCATTTAAAAAATGTATGTTCATATATTAAACGCCAAAGTTTTAAAACATTTTGTACATGCACCCAAACTACGAATGCCATAGTGCAGAATAGTATTGAGTTTTCCTTGTTTAGTTGCGGTAAAAATAAACAAAATCAACAATTTCCTTTTAAGAACTCTCAAAAAATTGAGAAGATTTATTAGGTTTTAAAACCAAGGATGGTGCAGTTCTATTTTATCTATCTAGTGCATCTTTGTAGAAACGTGTTCTTTTAGCAACTCTTTCAACCCTCTACAATTACGTTTGACATACAAGTGAAGCGCACCTCCTAACAGCGCCAGCAGTAAATCTCATCAGAAAGCAAAATACAGATTAAGACATTATCCAGCACGAAATGAAAAATGATCACGTCATGTTGAAACCTGTAAGGATATACCTATGCATTAGTTAGGCGGGTGAATTACACAGGCCGACATTTCTGAACTTTGTGAACGTTGTTTTAATTTTGATAATCGTTCTTATATACATTACATGCTGTGAATTTAATGGAACACGCAGTTTTTTTCTATCACAGCAAGTTTTTCAGCAAAATGGAAAACAGATTATTAAGTTTTTAAAGAAAAACAACACAATTAAATTTCAAAAATATTCATACAAAAAACTGTTTGGTTAATTTATATTAGAATTGCTGTTCTTGTGTATATAACATACTCTGAATTCAATGCACACGCGGTTTTTCGCTACCTCATCAGCAAAATGGAAAAAAAGATTTTTTTTTACTTTAAAACTATTTAAACGAAAAAACTATTAGTATAATTTATATTAAAATTGCTGTTCTCATATCAGTAACATGCTCTGAATTCAATGGCACACACATATTTTCGCTATCTCATCACGTTTTTCAGCAAAAAGAAAAGTTTGGGTCCAATACGTAGAATTACATGTGTATACAGGGTGGTGCTTTTTTCGATGCTCACCATTGCTATCTTGAAAACGGTAAGAGATACAAGGTCGGTTAAAGTTGCACATTTGAAAAGCTAATTTTTTTGTCTGTCTGATGGTGTACAAATCCAATATGGTGGCCATAAGAAATAAAAAAGTTGACTATCGCAACTTGAAATCTAGAAGGCTTAGAAAATTTCTATTGACGTCATCAAACCCAGGACGGTCAAAAACATAAAGCTACCAAGTTTAAATGAAATAACGTCAATGGTAGGGAAGATAATAATATTTTTCTAAAAATACATTTTTCAGTTTTTTTTGTAATAAATCAAAAACTAATCAAAATATCCAGGATTTCTTTTCAGATTCTTAATCTCCATAAAAATGTGCAACTTTTCTCTAATTTAACCGACCTTGTATCTCTTACCGTTTCCAAGATAGCAATGGTGAGCATCGAAAAAAGCACCACCCTGTATACCTGCCATACACAAATAATGGATTTTAATTTTGCCTGACCTATAAAACACACATATTCAAAGGTTTACCTAATAACATTACTGTTATTGTATTTTGACTGATTTCTAACTCTTACAAATCCGGGAAACCGGGACAACAGGTAATAAGTAGCTAGCGTTCGGACCAATATGCTCGGGTCTACAAGACGTCCCGTCGTACCTGCAGAGCTGGCGCAGACGATCGAATTTATTAAAAATATATTTTGTGTGAAAACGTGATTTGATATCAAAAAACTAAAAGCAGATTCGTAATCAGCGCCACCGAATTAGTAAATAACACCAATTAAATTCAAAATAACAAAAATCATGTCGGCCTGTGTTATTGTTACATTATGTTACGAATAATAAAGGCACCAATAAAACAGTTATAAAGTCAATTCATACAATTAACAGGTGCAAAAAACTTTACAATTTTAATTATTACTTTTCCTAATGTTTCAAACATTTTATTTAATGTTGCTTAGAAACACGTTCATTTTATTTATTAAAAGTAACACATTCAAGCTTTAACAGATACCTAAATGTTTATAACTATGGCGATAGCGGCATCCATAGTTCAAAGGTAAATGCAAATGCAATACAAAGCAATAAAATTTATTTATTGACACACAGTTGTCTAGTGGTGTTTGACTTGTTATGGAACTAGCGGTTCCGGAGCCCCTTCGGGGCTCCTACACCGCTAGTCGACTCGCGCTTCGCGCTCGTCGAGAGTAAGAACGTAGAAATCTCTTTTATCGACAATCGACTACTCGCGCTTCGCGCTCGTCGAGGTGAGTTAATTTTATTTTATCAATAATCGAGATGCAAATGAGTAGAATTATCTTTTATAGATAATCGGAAACTCGCGCTTCGAGCTTGTCAAAGGCGTCTACGTAGAATTCTCTTTTATCAATCATGGACGACTCGCGCTACGCGTTCGACAAAAGCGACTACGGGAAATACTCCTATGTCAATCATAGACGACTCGCGCTTCGCGCTCGTCAAAAGCCACTACGTGGAATTTCCTTTTATCAAGCATCGACGAGTCGCGCTTCGCGCTCGTCAAAACCGACTACTTGTAATTCTCTTTTATCACCGAACTACTCCCGCACCGCGCTCGCGCCCAATGAGAGAGAATACTGTATGCGCTGGATACTGGCAAAGTTTCCGGCCTTCGGCCGAAAACTTGGCACCGAACTACTCCCGCTCCGCGCTTGCGTCCAATGAGAGAGAATACAGTATGCGCTGGATACTGGCAAAGTTTCCGGCCTTCGGCCGAAAACTTGGCACCGCACCGCCCAATGGAATTCTCTTTTATCAATCATAAACGACACGAGCTTCGCGCTTGACAACAGCGACTACGTGGAATTTTTTTTTTTCAATCATAGACGACTCGCGCTCGACAACAACGAATACATAAAATTCTCTTTTATCAATCATAGTCAATCATATGCGCTGGATACTGGCAAAGTTTTCGGCCTTCGGCCGAAAACTTGGCACCGCGCTCGCGCCCAATGAGAGAGAATACTGTATGCGCTGGATATTGGCAAAGTTTCCGGCCTTCGGCCGAAAACTTGGCACCGAACTACTCCCGCTCCGCGCTCGCAGCCAATGAGAGAGAATACAGTATGCGCTGGATACTGGCAAAGTTTCCGGCCTTCGGCCGAAAACTTGGCACCGCGCTCGCGCCCCATGACAGAGAATACAGTATGCACTGGATACTGGCACCGAACTACTCGCGCTCCGCGCTCGCGGCCAATGAGAGAGAATAAAGTATGCACTGGATACTGGCACCGAACTTCTCGCGCTCCGCGCTCGCGCCAAATGAAAGAGAATACAGTATGCGCTGGTTACTGGCAAAGTTTCCGGCCTTCGGCCGAAAACTTGGCACCGCGCTCGCGCCCAATGAGAGAGAATACTGTATGCGCTGATTACTGGCAAAGTTTCCGGCCTTCGGCCGAAAACTTGGCACCGCGCTCGCGCCCAATGGAATTCTCTTTTATCAATCATAAACGACACAAGCTTCGCGCTTGACAACAGCGACTACATAGAATTCTCTTTTATCAATCATAGTCAATCATATGCGCTGGATACTGGCAAAGTTTTCGGCCTTCGGCCGAAAACTTGGCACCGCGCTCGCGCCCAATGAGAGAGAATACTGTATGCGCTGGATACTGGCAAAGTTTCCGGCCTTCGGCCGAAAACTTGGCACCGAACTACTCCCGCTCCGCGCTCGCATCCAATAAGAGAGAATACAGTATGCGTTGGATACTGGCAAAGTTTCCGGCCTTCGGCCGAAAACTTGGCACCGCGCTCGCGCCCCATGACAGTATGCACTGGATATTGGCACCGAACTACTCGCGCTCCGCGCTCGCGGCCAATGAGAGAGAATAAAGTATGCACTGGATACTGGCAAAGTTTCCGGCCTTCGGCCGAAAACTTGGCGCCGAACTACTCGCGCTCGCGCCCAATGAGAGAGAATACAGTATGCGCTGGATACTGGCAAAGTTTCCGGCCTTCGGCCGAAAACTTGGCACCGCACTACTCGCGCTCCGCGCTTGCGTCCAATGGAATTCTCTTTTATCAATCATAAACGACACGAGCTTCGCGCTTGACAACAGCGACTACGTGCAATTCTCTTTTTTCAATCATAGACGACTCGCGCTCGACAACAACGAATACATAAAATTCTCTTTTATCAATCATAGTCAATCATATGCGCTGAATACTGGCAAAGTTTTCGGCCTTCGGCCGAAAACTTGGCACCGCGCTCGCGCCCAATGAGAGAGAATACTGTATGCGCTGGATACTGGCAAAGTTTCCGGCCTTCGGCCGAAAACTTGGCACCGAACTACTCCCGCTCCGCGCTCATAATTTTTTTGCTATAACTTCTAAAGCACGAAGAATTTTGTACTTCTACAAATAGACTGTAGCTCCTCTCATACTTAAAAACAACTCATATAATAAAGGCAAACGTGCACATTTATAATAAGTAACATCCCAATGCTCGTAATGTTATTTGGGACACCCTGTATACTGATTACCTTACCATACCTTTGTTATTTCAAATATGAAACATCCTGTATTACACATAATACAATTAATTGCGTTATTCTATTAGGTGATGTGAAACCTCTACTAAATTTTGGACAATAATTAAATTTGCTTTTGTGTGCTGCGACCCGCATAAAAAAAACCTATGTTTTTTTTTGTTGTTGACCATTTTCACGACGATTATAAACAACCACAAATTTATTAAAACGTTAAGGAATAAAAACGAAAACGAAATTAACTTAACACATCCAAAATTTTGTTGAATGAACGGTTAACTTTTTTTAAAATTTTTCTAAATAAATCCTTATTAAAATACTAAGCTATTGCTTTTGTAGGCTTGGTCAAAAAATACTCTATTTAAATAACCGGATGAGCCATTATCCTTCCGTTTAAACCAATATCGCAAACTTTATGTTATGGTTGCCGAACTGACGGTTGACATTAAAAATTTTGAAACGTCAAAATTGTGGTCAATTCAAATCACCTACGAGATGTTGTACGTAACGTAACATTCGCTGCCAACTTCACGCTTATTTAGGGAATTTCACTGTTCAGTTTTAAGTTTGCAATACTGACTTTTGACATTTTGTATTTCTAGGTTATATTTCAAATGTCACTCATCAAAGGCGATGTATTCTCATGATATAACTCGAAACATCGAAAATTTTACACGAACGTGTAGGGAAAAGCATGAAGAATCCAAAGTGATACACCACCTTGGTAAAAAAATTAAATCAGAGAGTTTTCAAAGTTGCCGAGCGAGCGCTAAAACAAATGCACTTCACTGTAGCGAAAATAACACCAATCACATTGCAGAGCTCCAAGAAATCGATAATTACTCGGCAAATAACTGTCCACGTTTAACCTCTTCACTTCAGACCTGAATTAATTTTGAGGCTTAAAAAATTATTCTGGATTTTGAGTATATTATTTAGGTTATAAGTTATAAGTAACGTAATTCATATTTTTTAAATTTTTCAAATTTTTATTTACATGGATTTTTCACATGTCTTTTGTGATGGCCATTGGGTGATGAGCAGATATCACATTAGGTCCCGCGGGACAAAAATGATTTTAAAAAATTACGGCGGTTTTTCTTAAGAACAGTTTTTCACAAATAACAAAAATCCGTAGCTTAAACAACAAAAAATTCAAATTAACACCACTCAACTGACATCTCGTATCAACGTCAGTCCTTAAAATGAATTGCAACCATAATGCGGCTGAGTTTTGATAGATGGCGCCCAATTCGTTTAAAGTCTATAACACAGTATTCTACCGTTCATTAAAAACTCATGTGGAACAAAAAAAAACATACTACAAAGTTATTTACAATATGCATATGAACTGTGTCCATTGTAATGGTCCGAGAAGGTTAAATTGTAAAAAACCGTATCGTAGGTAGAGGAAAAAACGGCAAACAGTTCGATGTGCCACAATTTATTCATTCTGGCTCTTTGGTTAATTTTAAGACAACTGCAATTTTAACCCCTAATTGCACGAATATTTTGGGTACCTATATTTTATTGTAGAAATGTGGAAAAAATAATTTTAAAAATCATTCACATGTTTTTTAACTGTTTTTATCGAAAAACAAAAATTGCTGCCGAAGAGCACAACCACAACATTGATTTTAGGTGCTAATTATTTTATTATAACGTAGAGACACACCACACACACAGTTTGATCTGTTAGAAACGCCTTTCTGTGTTAAATTATTCTTTAATTTGAATACCGTTATAAATCTTTCGAGATATAAACTAACTTAAAGATTAGGTTACGTTTTGATGATAAATTAGCAAAAACTACAGCTCCTCATGAATTTGTTTCTTACCAGATGCATCACAACAAGTGTGGTGAATCATCAAAAGTAGACATGTGCCGAAATAATTTATATCGTTTTTACATAACATAATTATTTTGCCGACGGCAACACACAACACGCGTTTAAGTTAGGGTAATTCATTTTAGTCTTACCGCGGCCGATGCCAGCCAGTTATGCGGGAATCTCAGATTTTGCTTTGCCGTGTCGAATCGCAGACCTCCGGGAAAACGTTAATTACTCGGTAAATAATTGTCCGATTTGCAATTTAAAAAAACTGTCGTGTTCAGAAAAAAACGTCTAACAATTTTATGTTCGACACTTCCTTCGAGCTCGTCTTCGAAGCCGGCCCCGAACGAAATTCTAACACTTTCGTTCGAGCACCGATCCGCGGGAATTTTGCACGTATTTAGATGGGAAACACGGTAAACTTTTGAAACGTCCGTAACTTCGTTAATATTGGTCATAAAAATCTGATTCTTGAACCGTCGGCGAGCTCTTTTCTCGCGGATCCGGGAACCGTCGTTTTTTCGTCGACTTTCCGTCCCGGAAGCGCGGCGTCGGGTTAGAAACGACGGCCGGCGAACGGCGCGGTCACCTGACTTGAAGCGACGTTCCGTGCGAGGTCAGCGCCCGCTCCGAATTGCCGGTACGAAAAATTGAAATCGCGAAAACTCGAAAACGGCCGGACGAATTTTTCTGAAATTTGGAGGACGATCTGAAAGTGTTTACGCCCCGCTCCCGTCCGAATTTCGAGTCGATAGCTCGAGAGACGGCCGAACGGCGCTCGTCTTTTGTTTAGCACGGAAAACCCGTAAGAGAGAAAAATTTCGGCACATTTTCGGGAATACCGCCCCCGCCGTGCTTTTCCGCGGGACGAAAACCGGCCCACGGGAAAATTCGATCCTTCCTACGATTTATCGAAAAAAAATCGCGATTTTAGGAGCACTCGGAGTATTTTCGCCGAGGTTTTGAAAAGTCAGGTCACCCCTTTCGTTCTTATATAATACAAGTGTAAAGGTAACAATTGTTTCATTCGAGAGAATTCAAAACGTAGCGTTACCAATGAATAGAGACATTATGCCAGTGGTTTCCAACCTATGGGGCGCGCCCTCCTAGGGGCACACGAAGCTATAGCTAGGGGAGCACGCAGCTGTTACCAAAATATTATTTTTGAATACAAACAAACAAAAACAACTTAATTTGTACAGAATATGTTGTATTGTTTTGTAACCCATCAAATAATGATTATATCAGGACAGCATTTACGAAATTAGATTGTCACGAAAAGTGAGGGGGGCGCAAAAAATTTTTTATGAAAAAGGGGGGCGGAGGTACAAAAAGGTTGGAAACCACTGCATTATGCGAACCACCTGAATAAAATCTAACTGAAACGCGACTACTTCAGCTATTTTTACTATAATTCTATTGCAGTTAGTTGACAATGACCAAACCGCGTTATTTCATAGGTCAACAAACAACAAACGATAATTTAAACTAAATTTGCATCATATTCATAAAGGGCTATTGTTAAGGGTATGAGGGTATGACAATCGGAACTTGTCAATATTGAACAGTAATGCAGTTTGATTATCGCCAATTAGGAATGCTTGGATATGGAAATGCATTGCATTTTAAATTTTGTGAAACATACCATGATGAAGTTGAATAATTAATGCCAACTATGAAATTTCGGAACAAACTTGTATATAATAAATGTTTATTCTCTATGACCTGTTTCATGTTGTATTTGAAACAATGCAATCGACGACGAATGTTTAATTGTAAACCTATAAATTCGTTGGTTGACCAAATGACCAGATAGAATGTAAAATGTTTAAAAACTTCAAATGCTCTTCAAGAAAACAATAATAATAAAAATCGCTTAATGTAATGAATATACGTATTTAATTGGTAATAGTGAATAAGTAAAAATAACAATAAAAAGCTGCTCTTGACTGTGGTTGCTTCCAAATTCCAAATAACATATGAATTATTTACCGAAGTGTCTTAATTTTCTTCCTTGGGATTTATTTGATATTTTCACTTCCGGGGTTATTGCTTTGTAAATGTCATCGCCCACATCATGAATTTTATAAGAAAACAGTTTCTGTTAAACGATAAAGTTGTTTTACACTCTGTACATGAAGCATCTATCGACGTCACTTACAAAATATGACGCATCACGTTTCAAGACAACGCCAACGTTCAAATGTTCTATTTATTATTGTAGGTCACGTAAATCTGTTATTTATTTTAGACAAAGGGTGTCCAAATGAACCATGTATTTTTTTGTTTTCGGAAGATGTTTAAAAATATAAAAATCGGTAATATTTCTCATATAAAAATTAGAAAAATGTAGCGAATTACAGCAAAACTGGTCTTGTTTGATTTTTTTGTTTTGATATTAAATTTAGATGTGGCGCAAGCCTTCGATAAGGTCTGGCACAAAGGGCTTGTGTACAAATTAAATAAATTGCTACCACAACAATATGCTAAATTACTGAAATCGTACATTTCCAATCGATTATTTAGAAGGAAACAAGAAACTGATTATTCGGAGATGAAGGAAATGAGAGCTGGAGTACCGCAGGGCAGCGTCCTTGGACCGATTCTCTATTTGCTCTATACTGCCGGAATTAAAAACTGTCACTATTGCCACGTTCGCAGTGTGACATTCATCGCGATCTAGGTATCAAGGATGTGGCCAGTGAAATTAGAAGATATGCAGCTAAACATGAGGCGAGACTAAATCAGCACATTAATATCGAGGCAATCCAACTTCTCGATGTAAACCTGAACAGAAGACTGAAGAGAACAAAGCTACATGAGTTAGTTTTAAGCAGGGTGGATAAAAATCATGATTTTTTTAAAAAAATTAAAAAAAAACGATTTATTTGATTTAAATCAGATTTTTTTGATTTAAATCAAATGTACCATATTATCGAATTTTGTGACATATTCACATGCTATTTCTGTTTTGTGCTAATATATTTAATAACCAATATATTTAATTCATTGGTGAATTTTTGTCAAAATGAAAAATTAAATATAATGATTAAGAATTTTGAAAAAATCAGTGCTAAATGGTGAGGTTTAATTAATTATATACAAGGTGAGTCATTAGTGCGGGATCGGTCGATTGTGGCTAAACGGCTTGAGATATGAAGTTGAATTAAATACTATTTTATACAGTTTTTTCTAAACAACACAATAAAAATATTTTCAAATATACCTACAGGGTGAGTCACCTTTCTAGAACTAATAGTAACTTTTATATTTCAAATACAACACCCAATTTTTTGTTTAATATTTTTGACCGCCTTAATTTTAAATTTGCATCAATATAAAATACTAAAGGTTTTTATACGGCGTTGTAAAAAAAAATAATTTTCTAAATATTTCAAGGTTTTAAGTCTTTATTTAAAAAATTCTCCTAAAGTTATTTTGAAGTACAGAGTTTTAATTTGGTATGGACATGCAGAAAACATTTCTCTGTTCGCTCGATATGAAAAAATTTGAATCACACATACAGGAGTGTTTATAAATAGGTGGCAACTTTCATGATTTTCAAAAGCTCGTAACTCGATTTTTTCAAATGCGAACCCCTGTTTTTTTTTATGTCATCGAATTCGTCTTTAAAACAGCTTCATATTTAGTTAAGTATGTCCTTTACCCAAAACTCATACTTTTCGAGATATTCGACATTTTTCTTCAAATCGTTATTGAAGCAATAGAGTGCCGTGGAAATTGAAAAAACTGACTGTTCACTTCGCTAACGTCAAAAACTTGTCATTTATGTTTTGAATTATTGCATTTCCACAATGAATATTACTTTACAAGAGCAAATTGATATTGGTTTATTCACCATTTCGTGTATTTAATTACTAATAGTAATACAATTTTGTTTTATTATAAATATTATATTGTATCTACTCATATAATCTGTGATTTAAATTGAAATTTTTTCTTAAAAAATCACTTGATTTAATCAATGATTTTTTTAAAAAAATCACTTGATTTAAATCATGATTTAAATCGTGATTTAAATCAATTGATTTAAATCTGCTCAACCCTGGTTTTAAGTGTTCAAAAAGCTGAGTACAGTGCGAAAATTATAGTGCCGTGTGCCTATTAGCAAAAACTCAAGGACACCAAAGGGTGAACTTTAGAATTTATGTTTTTAGTTCTAAGAGTTGAGAAATAAATTAATGGTTGGTCTCTTTAAGACCAGTTTTAATATTCAACTTTGCTCTCTCGCTCTCTTACTTTTGTGTCGAATTTACATTGGTATAGTAGCTAAAGCAATTCTGTGCTTGCAACGTGTGAACTGAACAGTATCGTTTAGTACTTGCGCAAGGAAGTGACTTTTGAGTAAAGCAAATAAAATTTATTTCTATTTACTTGAGGACGATATTCCATTTTTTGTCAATTACTAAATAATTTCACTAAATTGGGTGTAGACCAAATATCACTAAACGAAATTTTTTACAAGTTTTGCTACTTGATTAGTGATTTGCTTTAGCCATAGATAAGAGCTTTAGCTACTTGATTTAGTAACTTGCCTTAGCTACTACACCAATGTAAATTGGGCATTATAATCAATAAGTGACCCGTGTAACACAGTAGATAATTGTCACCCTGTATACACGTATACTCTACTTGGCAATATTTGGATAAGAATTTAACCTTTGATGACATTTAAACAGGAAGGCGAATTTCTATCTGCATATATAAATTCATACGTACGTAGACCTGGTGAATTATTTATTTAAAGGTATCACTTTGTGAGCTGTAGGTTGGAGGAACTATCGTATTAAGGTGACTCTTAAATACATAGACAAAACCTACTTGCCTATTTTATTTGGTTGGCTTTCAAAAAAATTATTTTCAATTGCAAAATTCAACCCTCCAAAAAGTTCTAATTAAAAAACCAAAAGGGGTTGCACTTTTCAGCCCCCTGTGGAGGTGGGAGACGATTGAAAATATTACTATGGGAAACCTTTTAATAAGTATAAAACATCTGTCAAATATCATTCTTCTACACTTATCCAAAGTTGAGAAATAAAATCAAAACCTAATTTTACCGCTCCCCTTTAGAGGGGTGTTACTCCAGAGACGTCTAAAGAAAAAAATAAATATATGAAATACCCCTCTTAATTTTCTATAAGGAATCACCACCTGATTTTTTTTGCAATATTTAAGAAACACCCTGTATATGAATAAATACTAAATGGACTACGAATTGGTGTTTTTCAGGAACTAAAAACAATTTATCTATTTCAAACAGTTTTTATTATCTACAAGTTTCTTCTGATAAAACATATAACCGATATATTGATTTACATTAGCCATCCGTAATTAGAACAAGAAATTTTAACTACAAGATATCAATAGAACTTGAGGTATGATTTACATTTTGCATTGATATACAATTAATTAATTTTGAACTATCCTTTTACACTGTAGCGTCCTAAATTAATTTTACGTACGGAATTATTTGCAGGAAATGCTTAAAGAAAAATGACCGCAAAACTTCCCTAATGGATAATACTACAGTTGTAATTATTTAAAAAAGTGTACTTGAAAATATTGTTTTATTCATTCTGAAAAAATCTCGTTTTTGTTTGGAAAATTTACCAGCGGTGGATGAATGAATGTTATGTCATTATTTTCAGAATTTTCAGATGTGTAATCAGTACTAGTTTCTTCACTTTCGTCAGATTCTTCGACCATTCTTCCCGTAGCCCATCTTTCATATAAATCAGGCCTATATCCAGTTGATTCATCCCATGCCTTGCGACAATGTTGTTTAATCCATTTGTCTTCTGCCTCTGTCGGAATCCTATGGAAAATTAAAAATTAAACATTGTGAATTCATTAGTTTTTAATAAAGTATTTTGATAGTAAATGTTATTCAAAACCAATTTGAAACTTGAAAGTAAGGATGTACCTAATTTTGCTGCCGAGACGAGATTATTCTCGAATTTTCGAGACGAGATTCTTAAATTGTCGATCTCGTTCTCGACAGCATTTTTATATGTAGAAAAAGTACGATTAGTTTTAGTATGCAAGGTGTCCAGTTTAAAAGGAAGTACATGGGTATCTCGGAAACCGTTAGAAATACAAAATCGATTAAATGGGGAAAAAGTTGCGCAATTACACGCGTAACAATAATCCAGTTTTACATTTTCAATAATTCATCCTGTTACGCAGTACCACGATGAAAACGAAACATGTACATTTTCTTAAAACCTCCATATTACCTTTATTTGAAAAGATTTGTGCGCCAAATTTTCAGGATCGGGGAAGTAACTAATAAGGATTTTAAAAATGACATCAAAAATATTCTAGGCTTACTATGTTTCTCGCGGTCATACCTAACTTTTGTTTTTCTTATGGACGCCATATTGGATTTTTGCATTTTTCGAATCTCCGTAACAAATGCTTTTCAACCATGTTAAGCATCCGTATGTTTGACCTAGGGATAGTATGAAATTTTGCAAAATTCAGGTTTCACCACAGTAGGCCTTGGTGTCGTGATTAAACAATTGCAACGACTATTTCTAACAACTGTCTAATGGTGCCTTTCCACGTGAGAGTAAAACTACTCTCGATAGCAGCGTCGCCAAGGATACAGCCAATCGCGAGTTACTCTCAGGGGCTGTATCCTTGGCGACGCTGCTATCGAGAGTAGTTTACTCTCACGTAGAAAGGCACCATTATAATAAATATTTTTCTGTAGTGCAAACAAGTTAGTGATTTCCAAGTTCTTAATGGATCGTTTTTCAAATAAGCATAAATATAAAATGTAGGAGAAATTATATTATGGCTGCAGAAATGTAAAACTGGATTATTGTTACGCATGTAATTGCACAACTTTTTTCCCCTTTAACCGATTTTGTATTTCTAACGGTTTCCGAGATACCCATGTACTTCATTTTAAACTGGACACCCTGTGTACCTCCTCGTTCGTTCTTCTTATATATCCCTCATCTGTTCTCTTCCCTTCCACTATCTTTCTTTCCCATCTTCTTAGGGCTTCCATTGCATTTTTGTTCAGTACCCAGGTCTCACGCTTATAGATCGCTGTAGGTCTGAGTATTGTTTTAAACAAACGTAGTTTGGTGCTCCTAGATAACTGTTTTGCTCCTGCACTTTTGTCGGCTTTCGGAATTCTCATGTTTATATATTTTTCTTCTTCCATTATGTTTGTGAGAAATGTCTCCAAGTGCACAAATTCACTTACTTCCTCAAATTCTCCTACCGGTAGCCCGTCTTCTATTGTTTGTTGTCCTATTCTCATTAGCTTGATCTAATCACAGTATAGAGATCATACAGTAGGGACAGCTTACCTTTTTTTTATGTTCACATTTTCATTGCGCATGCACAAAATTGGCAGTACTTCTTTAAATAGCCGAGGGGTGGCGCGACGATTTTAAATCATTTGACGTATCATATGATCGCTATTTTGACAGAATTTAGATTATAAAGTGCGGTTATGTAAAAGTTATGTAATAGATTTGGTAAAAAATGTATTTTATTAATATAAAAAAAAGTTGTTAGTGTTATTTTAACTTAACAATTTAAAATACTTGCTTTTTACATCTGCTATTTGAACTTTTATATCAATTATGCCAATTTTTAATTATCGCCATCTATTAACTATAATATGAAATAAAGCCAATAGACGGCCATATTGGATAAAAACTTAAACAACAAACTTCAAAGGTGCCGACAGCAGCTGTCCCTACTGTATGATCTCTATACTGTGATCTAATCTTCGTTTATCCTTAATCCCATTTTTTTCTGCTTGTGTCATTCTGGCTGATCTCTCCCAGTCCCTTCAAAGTTCTTGCCAGTATAGCTACATCATCGGCATTACTTATGAGTTGGTGACTTTTGTTAAGTATTGTTCCCTCTCTGTTCAGTCTTCCGTCTCTTGCTATTTTTTCCAAAACTACGTTGAATATGAGGGCTGATAATGGATCTCCCTGTCTAAGCCCTGTTCCTATTTCAAATTCTTTTGTTGTTTCCCCCTCGATCTGAATCCTGCTTGATGTCCCTTTCAATGTCATTTTGAGCAATCTGATAAGTTTGGCTGGTATCTTGAACTCCTTCAGCATTTGGAGCATTCTGGGTCTATTCACCGAGTCATACGCTTTTCTGAAGTCGACGAACAGTATTGCAAGTCACATTAGATGTACCTACCGTTTAGTCGGCAGATAATCGGCCGTATTTTCATTGAATATTTTGATAAAGATACACATATTTTTTAACAACTACAAGTAATGAAATACATCTTGGAATGTTGAAAAACGCCCAACAATGAAACACACATTTAATAAGTATAATCAGTTCGGTGTTTGGCCAATTCGCTTAACCCAACTTGACACGGCTTCAAAACACAAATGTAAGAATATTAACTACTATGAAAGTATCTTACCGAATAATTTTCTTTAAATTCTGTGGAGATATAACGCATTTGGTTGTAGGATTATAAAAACCATCGCCAACATCGTAGCAGCCTTCTGGTATTACTCTTGTAGGTTGAGCATTCGTCAACAGCGATCGACCAGCAGGGCGCAGACCTTCGTTAATACAGGCATAAAATCTAAAAATATAAATTATAATACAATCTAAAAGTGTCGTCTACTTGGCGATAAATTTAAATTGATCAGTTTTTACACGAATATAGAAAATCGTTATAAAGAATGGAATGTATCATAATATGACAACCGTACACAAAAATAATGACAAAAACTACCACGGAATAGCAGTTATAAGCTCTATGAGTAGACTATACGGTAAAATTATAAAAAACAGAACAGGAAAAGAATATCAAGACGTGGAAGCTGAAAAACAGGCAGGCTTCCTAGAAGGGAGGTCAACAATTGACCATGTGTTTTCCTAACCCAAGCTTTTGAAAAAAAGACTTCGCGAAATAAGGAAATCCACCTACTGTTAGTGGTTTTAAAAAAAGCATATGAAAAGGTCATAGCTCTGGCAAACTTTGGAAGAAACCAACATTAATGTCGAATGGATTAAGACTGTAAAAACGCTTCATAACCAACCTACAATACGCAGACGGCTCTAATAGATTAAAGTTATTTGAAAATACCTCAGATATACAATGTCTCAACTCTCAAGAGAGACTTAATTCTTAAGCAATATTATCCGCCGAAAATACAGAATAAAAAAATATTTTAATTGTTGTGGTTTTGTTGTGTTGTAGTAAAGTTTTGTCTATTAACTCATTACGTTCTGCAGTAATTATCAACCCGAAATATTGGATATTAGAATAACTCTGAGATTTTTATCCTAATTTATTACAATTTTATATTAGTTACGTATATATTTAACAGCTCAAATTTTATTAATTCTATGTAATTACTTTCCAAATAAAATGTTTATAGGGGGCCCCAAAAACATTATTGCACCCGGGCCCCGATATATAGATGACCGGCCCTGGACCTAAATCATAACAGTATTTAAAACCCTATACGGGTGTAACTGAGTTCTGGACACTCCCTTTTTTTTCTTAAGTTTTGTATTAAATTAAATGCAATTTAAGACAGATGATATGTGTTTGGCGGAAATGACCCCAAGTTTGTTAATTTAAATGGAGCACCCTGTATATTTTTATATTTTTGGAAAGAGAAAGCAATTTTGAGTACCCTAGTACGAATGAACTGTATAAATATGTTGTTTGGGTATTGTATTAAATTGGATACCGCCATCTGAAGAACTAATGGTTTTGCATTAACTATGTGATGAATTTGTAAATTTCAAATTATGAATTTATAAAGGCGAAGAGATTAAATTACTTCCATTACTACAAATTATGTATTTATTACCTTCTATCTGGCATTTGACAGTATTTCCACGGCGTATCATATTCTAGCCCATCTGCGAATCGGAATTTAAACGAAACCAAGCGACCTTTTGACCAAATTCCATCAATTTTTTGACCCATGGGATAGGTTAGGGTTCCTTCGCCGTGAAACATACCATCCTTCAAACTTCCCTCATACTCTACGTCTTTAATTTAAACAAAACCTAATTTAAGATCAATAATGTTAATACATGGACTGTAGAAAAAGTCTTGGAAGTACAATATATAAGCAAAAATTGTTTTCTTTGCCACATTTTGCCAAGGTAAAGTTTTTACATACCTTATGTTTAAATATATGGGTCAAGTTATTCAGAATAATAAGTTAATGGAATATAAGGTTATAACATATATAACGCTGTTTTTTGTATAATATACACAATATTATACTCGTACATATATTATAAAAACCAAATTTCCTGAATAAAAACACGGCCACTCTGCATACTGCATAGTTTATATTTGCTTTTATTCAAAAATTGTAAATGTGGACGCAATCACCACTTTCATAGTATGTGAAGGTACGAAACCATTAAAGATCAAATAGTACAAGAAATACTTTGATTTTAATTTAAATATAAATTATACGTTTTTCACTAAATAAGAATTTTGCTTTTTATTTTACAGCATTGCTTAAGGAGTGCCATGTTGAACAAACAAAGAAGACATTATGGAAAATTACAAGAGATATCATTTTAAATCAAATTATTTTTAATCGTATATTATAAACAGTAAAACCTATGTTGTTTGGTTTGCTGAAGCTAAATCATCTGCAATAGTTACTCAATTATTGCCTTGTAGTGGTAACTTTGGTTGCATAAATATAGTCACGATAAGTTATTTCGACATTTGTCTAATGAGAAAATGGGTAAATGCATTTTTTTATCATGAAATAATGAGTTATGTGATTATTTAATATTAAATATAATCTATTCCCTGTTTACCCATGGGGTGTAAGGGTGGAGTTTTTCCATACATCTAAAAACATTTCGTTCCATTTCGTGCTAGATTCTTTGCTTCTACCCACATTTTTCCTTTTTTCTTTAGGATTTTTTCAATAACGTTGTCCCACGTTTCGTTTGGTCTACCTCTTTTTCTTTTACTTGGCATTTTGCTTTCCCATATTCTTTAAAATTTAAAGCTTATTTACCTGTCCAATCTTTGTAAAAGTCCCCACCACCCAAGTTGTCTTTTTTCTATGGATTCTATCTTTAATTCTTCTCTCATTTGGACATTTTTATTTCTATATTTTTTTGTTTCTCCTTTCACCCTTCTTCAGTATTTCATATCGGCTGCTCTAAATTTGCTGTTGTATTTTTTTGATAACACCCATGTTTTGCAGCCATATGTAAGAATTGGTCTATAGATTGATTTGTATACTTTCATTTCTATTTCTTTTGAGTTTTTCAAGTCCTTTACTCAGTGCATAATATACTCTTTTAGCCTTTTGTATTCTATATTCAGTTCAATATCTTGTTTTCCTGTTTCATCTAACATAATGCCCAAGTATTGAAAGCTGCTAGCTTGTTTTTATTAGTTCTCCATCCACTCTAATTTGTATTAAATCTTTTTCGTTTGATACTGCTATGATTTTAGTTTTATTTTTGTTCATTTTCATTCCATTTTCCTTAATACTTGGTTCTAGATATTCAAGTTTTCTTCTAGGTCTCTTTGACTTCGTTGTTTTGTTTCTCTACTTAGTTCATCCATATAAGTAATAAATAGCAATGGGCTCCCTTCTTGTCTCACTCCTCGTGTTGTAAAAGCCTCTGACCATGTTTTTACTTATAATCCAGTTTCTTGTTTCTTTGTATAGGCATTCAGTGACTCTGATTAGTTTTCTGCTAACATTTCTTTTTTATAGGCTTGCTCAAATTTTATTTCCTGGAACTTTATCAAACGCATTTTCCATGCCAAAAAAAGCTAAGTAAACCGTTTTTTATCTTGCCAAGTTTATACATATGATTTCTTTTAATGTTAACACTTGATCTTGATTGCTTCTGCTTTTCCGGAATCCATTTTGCGTTTCTGTTAGTGTTGGTTCTATTTTTTTTTCAATTATTTGTTCAAGTTATTTTATTGCTGTCCTTAGTAGATTCCTCCCTCTGTAGTTGTTGCAGTTCTTGTAAAGTGGTAGTATCAAACTTATTTTCCAGTCTTCCGGTATCTTTTCCTCAATCCAAACCGTACTGAATTTTTTTAGCAGCAATGAGTTCGCTTTTTCTCCCATATTCTTTGCTATCTCTGCTGTAACTTTATCGTTTTTATTATTCTACAATTTAAAAAAAATATTGAGAGTGTTACACTCAAATTGTCGTTTGGTTCTTTAAAATTTTGAAGATATTTACATTTCTTATCACAAAATAAGAATAAATAATGGCACACTTTTCACAATAATCTAAAACAAACAATTGCAAAATATATTACCGTATTACATATCATCTACAAAAATGTAAAGAAATGATTAACATAATTAAAAAATAAGTAATTGTATGTACGTAAACTTTACGATTTTGTTATAAAGAATTCTTGGTTGTTAAAGATGATATAAAATAATTATAGAATCCATGAGGAATAACATTTAAGTGTCAGCGGTCATCAGCCTGCGTTTGTTCGGTGAACTCAAAAGCGTCTCGATTGATTAATCCTATCAAGCTGCTCGATTCATGACTGCGTCGTCATACTTAAACGGTTCATAGTTTTATGATGCTACGTTTTTGCAAAGTTTAACATTGAATATCGTGTTTCCAATTGTAATTTTATCAACTTCGTGTGGTTGTCAAAATACCACAATCGAAGGGTGAAAACAAGGAATGTAAATTTTTAACCTTTTGGAGATATTGATGCCATCTGATAGATATTTTGCTGTACTACATCAGAGTGTAATCAGTTTAGGAAAATACCAGTTTTTTCCAGAGTAATTCCACATACAAATACAGGGTGATTGAAATTCGAGTTTAAGCATGGGGAACTCGCTTATTATAATAGCTAGAGTATAGGTTTAAATTTGGCAAAGTTGCTAAATTCGATGCTCACTGATAATCCAAAGGGAAATTGGAAAAATCTCAAACGGTATCAGAGAAAATTAGGAAAAACCGGAAAGTATCTTGAATCGCCTGTTTGATTTCAGTTTTATTTGTATCATCAATATGCTTAAAAATACGTAATTTTTCCTCATGAACTTTAAGTAAGCGAAATAAAAATATTAATAACAATTTATAACGTAAGTCGTGAAGGGCGCAATATAGGTACAGCTTCAAAATTGCTAAGGGGGAATATCATTTCAAGGTTTCCGCGAAGGTAAAAAGGTTGAGAAACGCTGTTCTAGACTATCTAGACTTCGGACCAGTGCTCCTCAGCCTGTGGGGCGCAAACCTTAAGGAGAGGGGAGCGATCTGTTTTTTCCACAATTCTGCAATACTAATATATTAGTATAATTCGAAATATTAAATAACTAACTTAATAGACTGATATACAACTATATAACATTATTTTTTTAGGTTTTCGCGGCCAAATATTGAAGCTTCTAGACTATCTAGAATCTAGACTTTAGAGCAGTGCTCCTTAGCCTGTGGGGTGCAAACCCTAGGGAGAGGGAAGCGAAGAAAATTGGAAATCGAAAGCAAAATTATTTATTAAAACAAAAAAAAACACAATAAAACAAAAACATAGTAAAAATGACAGCAGTCACACATACGATAGCTTCTTAGAGAGCCTAATAATTAATGTTCCGGATTTCAATTTATTTTTAGGTTTGCATTAGCAAAAAAGAGGTACTAACAATATACACATTTTTAAATTCATACACTCAATTCAAGAGCAGTTAAAAAATAAAAACAAATAGAGTGTTTTGGCACGACAAGAGGATTTTAAGGGGGGGCGCAATAAAAGTGGATATTCTTTGCAGTACTTTTGCTATTTTATAATGCATAATAGTTTTTGTGGTTATTGTTAATAACAAATAGAAAATTCGGTGTGGCAGTGACATCTGAGACACCCTGTTTAGTATATTTGGTGGTATAATGAATACATTTGTCACCCCGCCTTATTTATCCGAAAAAGTATTTAAAAACTCTTTATCTTAAAAAAAGATTGTCTTTGCATTTTTTATGAAAAAAATAGTAGTTAAAAAATGTTTATGCATACATCAAAATGTTGTATATCTTATCGTAACATATTAAGTTGTTACTGTTGGATAGGAAACTTATTAGGCTATAGAATGAATTTTGTAAACATTTTTTTTACCGTTGTGCTTAAGTAAAGTAATTAATTGTTTATATAATCTTACTATGTAGTAAAACGTATTCGCCAGAGCCAGCCATCCCAAGTGCGTTCCACTGTCCCGTGTAAGCGCTTCCGGTGCAGTACTGCTGAGTAGGTCTTTCGTGTTTGTTCCATCCAGGATGCTGAACACTTCGATCTCCTTTCAATCTTAATAAACTTCTCGATTGAGCTGACTGACCTAATACATTATCCCAGTCAATTGATAAGGTCCTGGCTCTCATCGATGCGTATTGTGATGATGATTTTCTTTTTTCATCATCCATTATATGAACATGCAATCCATCAAACATTTCGTCCGATTGGTCCATCCATCGTTGTGCTTTTAACCCTAACGTTTCTTCTGTAGATCCTTGAGCTCCTGGTTCAGTTGCAGCTACCTTTCTAGGTGGTGGTATATTTTTATCTATTAATTCTCTAAGTAGATCCCTTACTATGTTCGTATTTTCGCTTTTTAATTCTGCAAGACGAATTTTTTTCTGTTTCCTTCGAAATAACATTCTTTCAAAACAGTCAGTTATTTTCTCTTGTTCCCTAATGTCTTCTTCTGTTGGCACATACATCTCAGGTATAACTCTTTTTGGTTTTTTAAATTTAAATTTATTTACTTTAGACGTTTCTGGTTTGGTTTTAACATTTAAATGTTGATCCAACGCTAGATCTTCATTGCCTTCATGTATCGTTTCTTGTGTTTTGTCCATTATTTCTTTTCTTAACTCGCCTGTTGTTTCCTCAGTTATACCCGAAGCTAATGTTTCATCTACTTCGATAATCTGTTCCATCGTATTTGCTTCTTGTTTCGTGGCATCTTGTACTTCCTCGTCGGTTTGGTCTTTTGCGTCTTGCACATCGAGGTCTGACATCGTTAAAGTAAACAACTGTTTACAACACTTTTACGAAAATACTCTGGTAAGAACTTACTTAGATACCTAACACAAATTTTTAACTGGAAAAATGTTTCAATTTGTCAGAATTATTTGTTTGGCATTTTGTTTTCACGACATCTGCGATTAACGCACGTGGTAGAAGGTGATGTAAATAAATTTACAAAAAAAAAAACTTAAATCAACTGTATTCGTTGAAGATAAGTCAGTACGATAATAAACATAAGGATGAAATAAAATAATATATTATATTGTTTTATAAGAGAATAGATAAACCGATACCTGCCCTGCGTTAATAGCAAATTAAAAACGTTTAATCTACCAAAAATACTAGAAAGCTGGCATACACTTTCTATAACTACCGGAAAAAAATTGTCTATATTAAAATATATGCCCGATGTTGAAAAGGATTTTTATAATACAATTCCGAAGAAGTTTTGTTCTTACTTTTTTTTAATTAATTGCGTTTTAAGTTCATATAATACCTACCCATAATAATTTACGTGTTTACAATATTATTTTACTTTTCATACAACTTTTTACGGTTGCTTATTAAAGGAAAATTAAAATGTTTATGTTAAAGTTTTTATTTTAATAAATTGGTTTATAACTGACTAAAAAAATCAAATCCAAATTTTCAAAATCGCAATTTGGTTATGCTTATTAAAATTATTGTAATCTAAATCAACTTAACTTTGTTTTTTTTTTTTTTAAGTTTTTAAAAAAATTCCAAGGGTATACCCTTCACATCTTTTAAGTTTAAAAAAAAAAACAAGGTATACCCTTAAAATTTTTAAGTTTTTAAAAAAATTACAAGGGTATACTCTTCACAGCTTTAAAATTTTTAAAAACTTCCTAAGGGTATACCCTCCACATCTTTTATGTAAAAATATCAAATAATTTGTTAAGTGCCCAATTGTTTATGGACGTGCTAAATAAAGTTTATGCAATGCATAACGTGTTATTTTGTTTAGAAACTGATTAAAAATATTTTTAATGGCTGTTTAAAGTTTTTAACAGCTCTCCGGCCCTTTACTAAAGTACATCGATCCTATGGGGGGTTCTGATCCCCCTAACCCCCCTGTCTACGCCACTGAGGGGCGATATTCTGTTGTTTGCCTCAGGGTGCGATCTAGTCTTTCGACGGCCCTGATTGATAATAACTCAAAACTTTATTAAAATTTCATAATTTTGAATTTATTATTTAGGTATTGTATTAGTTTTAGCTCGTTCAGAAAAATTAAACGCATAAATATTTCTTCTTAACAAAAACTTTAAAGTCGATTTTCTCAAAACGATCTACATGTGATATGGAACAAAACATATCTGGGCCGACGGTATATTAAATTATATATTTTAAATCTGTTTTGTCCACAATTCGAAATATTATATAACTAACTTAATAGACTGATATACAACTAATTAACATTAGTTTTTTAGGTTTTCGCGGCCAAGTATTGAAGCTTCTAGCTAGACTATCTAGACTTTAGACCAGTGCTACTCACAGCCTGTGGGGCGCAAACCCTAGGGAGAGGGGAGCGAAGAAAATTGTAAATCGATAGCAAAACTATTTATAAAAACAACAAAAACGCAATAACATAAAACACATAGCAAAATTGACAGCAGTCACACATACGATAGCTTCTTAGAGCGCCTAATAATTAATGTTTCGGATGTCAATGTATTTTTAGGTTTGCATTAGCAAAAAAGAGGTACTAACAATATACACATTTTTAAAGTCATACACTCAATTCAAGAGCAGTTAGGAAATAAAAACAAATAGAGTGTTTTGGCACGACAAGAGGATTTTAAGGGGGGGCGCAATAAAAGTGGATATTCTTTGCAGTACTTTTGCTATTTTATAATGCATAATAGTTTTTGTGGTTATTGTTAATATAACAAATAGAAAAATCGGTGTGGCAGTGACATCTGAGACACCCTGTTTAGTATATTTGGTGGTATAATGAATATATTTGTCACTCAGTCTTATTTATCCGAAAAAGTATTTAAAAAACTCTTTTTCTTAAAAAAAAAATTGTTTTTGCATTTTTTATGAAAAAATAGTTAATTTTTTTTTAGCGTTTTATGCACACATCAAAATGTTGTATATCTTATCGTAACGTATCAAGTTGTTACTGTTGGATAGGAAACTTATTATAGAATGCATTTTGTAAACACTTTTTATCGTTGTGCTAGTGTAAGTAAAGTAATTAATTGTTTATAGAATCTTACTATGTGGTAAAATGTATTTGTTAGAGCCAGACATCCCTAGTGAGTCCCACTGTCCCGTGTAAGCGCTTCCGGTGCAGTACTCCTGAGTAGGTCGTGCGTGTTTGTTCCATCCAGGATGGTGAGGTTCTGTTCGATCTCCTTTCACTCTTAAACTTCTCGATTGAGCTGACTGACTTAATACATTTTCCCAGTCCATTGATAAGCTCCTAGCTGTTATCGGTGCTGGTTGTGATTCGGATGGTTCGTGTGTCCGAACATCCATTATATAAACATGCGTTTTATCCGACTGTTGTGCTGATTTTTCGTTTAACTCTAACGTTGCTTCTGTAGATGCTTGAGCTGGTATATTATTATCTATTAATTCTCCAAGTACATCCCTTACTGCGTCTGTATTTGCTGCAAGACGATTTTCTTTCTGTTTCCTTCGAAATAACATTCTTTCAAAACAGTCAGTTATTTTCTCTTGTTCCCCAATATCTTCTTCTGTTGGCACATACATCTCAGGTATAACACTTTTTGGTTTTTCAAATTTAAATTTATTTAGTTTAAACGTTTCTGGTTTGGTTTTAACATTTAAATGTTGATCCAACGCTAGATCTTCATTGCCTTCATGTATCGTTTCTTGTGTTTTATCCATTATTTCTTTTCTTAACTCGCCTGTTGTTTCCTCAGTTGTACCCGAAACTACTTCCTCGTTTTGATGTGTTATTTCTTGTGTTTCTTGCGTAATTTCTGTATTATACTCTTCTGCTTTCTGAACTTTTGTTTCTAATGTTTCATCTTCTTCGATAATCGGTTCCATCGTATTTACTTCTTGTTTCGCGGCATCTTGTACTTCCTCGTCGGTTTGGTCTTTTTCGTCCTGGACTTTGAGGTCTGACATCGTTGAAGCAAACAAATTTTTTCAACCCGTTTACGAAAATACGCGGTAAGAACTTATACACTTAACGCAAATTTTTAACTATAAACATGGTAAACATGTTCAATTTGTCAGAATTATTTGTTTGGCATTTTGTTTTCACGACATCTTCGATTAACTCGCGTGGTAGAAGGTGATGTAAATAAATTTTAAAAAAAAAAACTTAAATCGACTGTATTCGTTAAGAATAAGGCAGTGCGATAATAAACACAAGTGATGAAATAAAATACTATTTAATATTGTTTTATGAGAATAGATAAACTGATACCAGCGTTAATAGCATCGGGTCTAATGTCTAATTAAAGTTTTATTTGGGTTGTGTAAAAAGTCAATCAAACTGTAATAACGTAAAATTAAATAAAAAACGTTACTCAAATTTTCAAATTACATGATTCTAGCAGTTGCATAGTGGATACTGCATTATTATTTTACTAGAATAACCATAATTTAACGTCAACACACCCTTAAAGTAATTTAGTCTCGTCCCTGTGCGATATTTTCCATGCGAAAAAAAAAAAAACGAACGGATGAAATAATGCATTTGCTAATTTCTCGCAAAGATTAATTTCACGTGCAAACGTCGAATCGCTTCATCTAGCAAACTATAAAACAATTCCGTAACGGACATTTCTTGACGCAATCAAACATTATGGTTTAGATTAAAATTGTTATGAAGTGACGGCTTTGCTTTGTACTTGCATCAGAATGGTTATTAAACTTTCCTTTTATTGTAACATTTAAGTACAAATAGTCTCAACTGATCTCAGCTGGTAAAAGTGCATTATTATCTACTCTAAACAATATTTTGAAACTATAAATCCTTTGATGTGAAATAAATTATATTGTTAAGGTAATCACATCACTACACAATATTTGTAATTCGCATATATCGGTCTCTGAGAGCCCCATTATATAGAAGTGTTTGTTTAGCCTGTGGCTGCCCTGATTTCTACTCTGCTCATCCTGAGCATTTCTTCTGTCTTTTCTTTGGAGACCATTGACAGGATAGCCTTAAAATGGGCTTGTTCTGCAATTCCAATGAACATTATGCCCCTGTTTTAACCCATTAAGGCCCACATTCTTTTTTTTTTTGTTTTTTTTAAAGATATTTTAGTAACTTACTTCTATGGTCTATATGAGCATATTACAATTTAAAAAAAATTGTCAGAATAATAGTTGCGGAGATATAGGCCGTCCTCATATGAGGACGCTGGCCGCTGAGAGTACTTGCGATAGCCGATAACGATGTATAACAAATATAACAACATTGAGCTTTAGAGAGTTCGCTGTTCCAGTAAGTGTTAGCTGCAGAAGTAACTGGTAAGCACATAGGTCGACCATGTGCCAACCGTGCTCCATGTCCTTTTTTCAAATATGTCACAGCTATTTGTCTTCCAAAATCCTTGATGGATATTGAGATACTGCCATGCACTAGTTTGTACAATAGCCATGCTTATCAAATGGGTGAACAAAGGCCAATACCATTTTTTTTACCTCTGATAGCAATGGTATGTTTTTCTAATAGCCAGTCATGGTGATCCACCCCTCCCATGAATTTGTTGTAAGCTTGAATGGCCGCAGGCTGCTGAACGTTTATAGTTGTTTTTTGTTCGCGACTCTAACGCTGGACTTTCACCGTTGGCTTTACTTTATCAAAATTGGTTGCTAGTGTTACTGAATTGTTATCATTCCATCTTATTATTAGAATTTCATTTTTTTTTATCAAATTGATAGTCTATAAATCCTCTAGCTTGTTTTTGCATTTCTTTAGGTGTTATAAGAGTACATTTTGCAAATCTATTATCTTTTATTGTTCCGCTGCGCAATTTTTTTCACCCTTAGATATATTTAGATAGAGTTGGTCATCATCTATAATTCTATACCTTATTCGTCGGTTAGTTCATCTACTTCTGGCGGTAAAGCAACAATGTCACATTCTATTTCTTCAGATATAAGATATTCAAATGCTTCTTCGACAGTTTTGAATATATTTTTATTCATATTTTTTATGGGTTGATTAGTACGATGCAAGATCAGAATATACATGTAAGCACTATAAGTCATTCAAATATTTTAGCACAAACATGTACACTGCAATAAAAGTGTCCTCAAAATATAAAGCTCTAATTTAAAAAGATATCACATCCTCATTTGAGGACAGGGAGATTAGAGGGTGTATAATTAAAAAGCAAAATGAACAGACTATGCAAAATGTGTCTTAATATAATTTAGTATCGTTTTTGATTATAACTATAACAAAAATAGTCAATTACTTAAAGTTTTGAGACTCGAAAAAGAAAAACGTAACGAACGGTATCTGACTACTTAAAATCGGTCTGATTTGAACCAGTGCTACTCAACAAGTATTCACTAAATGTATCTAATATGATTACCCGTCATCATTGGTACTCCATTTAACGAATAAAATGAAAAGTAATAGAAATTACGAAGAAAAAAAAAAGTTTTGGAGCAAATATACGCTTGTCCTCAAAAGAGGACGCTGGGCGCTAATGGGTTAATATGTCATTAAGACAGCGCTTGGCTGTTCCATAGGATGTACCAACTGCGGGTTCAGGTCCGAAGAAAGGTGTCTCACTGCTAATTTTAGCTAGGCGAACTGCCTTCTCGTTCCCTGGTATATTAATTTGCCCTGGGCACCATACCAGCTTAACACTATTCCTGCCTCCTAGCACGTTGTGCCCGGATGCAGTTCAGAACAAGTCCTGAGTTTACTTCCGACGAGCCAAGAGCTTTTAACGCTGCTTGGCTGTAGGACACTATGAAGATTCTCTTATTATTAAAATCCCTTTCTAATAGTGTATCTGCACACAAGTGCACAGCGTACACCTCGGTTTGAAATATGGGGTTCCACAAGTTTAAATGATGTGTAAAAAAAATCAGCGAATAATAAGTGAACGTTAAATAAACAGCACATAATTGAAATTTTAAATGCAACGTTTGTGTAAACAGCGAGTGACAGTACTGCTCAAAGTAAAGGGCTTCATATGCGAAAATAATTTGCATACTTTTACGAAAGTTTCATTTTACCTGTCTGGTCCATTTTACGTGTAAATTTTGCTGCTATCCGTAGGCATATGCGCAATTCACTTAATATGATAAATGTGCTTCAAAAACAATTTATCACTGTAAAAATGTATCTTAGTAATATAAGTCCTCATACCATTACGTTTTACAACTACGTTATTATTATTATTGTTGTAAGTTATTTAATGTAGGTATAATGAAAGTTTTTTTAGCACTTATCTAGTTTTATGCAAATGTAAAATGTAAACGAGGAATAACAACAAACCATATAGTCTTAGAATTTCTTAAGTCAGTAGGATGTTAGAAAAACCATTGAATACGAGGGGTATGAATAATATTCTAGCCTGGCCCCAGAAGGAAACTGCATCTTTACAAATTAATATTATTTTTTCTACGACCACTACTGTAAATGACTCTAACCGTACCGCTTGCATGCCTAGTAAGTGAGTTATAACGCACGGTAAGCAAAACGCACGCTTGTCTAGAAATGTCAAAGTAGGCTTAAGTCAAAATTGACAAGACAACATAATTACAAGTATATATTAGCCAAAAAGCTGTTAAAATCGTATGTATAATGTGATCGTAGAAAAAGTAAGCTACATAACACGAGTTGTAAAGCAATTGCACACTCGTGAAAATACGCACTCGCCGCTACGCGGCTCCATGCGCAACTTTTCGCTCGTGCATAATATGCTTTTTACAACTGTTGTTATGTAATATACTATTATCAACATATTCACCCTTCAACTCTATGTATACTAAACACAACGCTTTAGGAAAGTTTTCACAATTTTGGCCCGAAGTTTTGTTAACAAAGAACAATAATATTCTTTCTAAATTCGAATTATAATTACACTTAACGCATTCCTGCTAATGTCATAAACATATGAAAAATACTTGGCAAACTTTAATTTCACAAATTTGGTTGTTTAAGGGCCGTTTGCACCGGTTTCACTTAAAATTTAAGTGAAGCTTAAATCCCTTAAGCGACACTTATTTCGTTGCACCGTAATTTAAGCGAGACTTAAATTTCAAATAGTGATCCTTAAACTAAGCGTCACTTTGGGTACGGCTTAAAAGTTAAGTGGTAGTTATATATACGTTATATTACTATTGTGAGTGAATAAAATGGATTTGGACGAATATTTCGATGATGAAAGCGACATTCTAGAGCTCATAGAATTCGGTTTTCCTAGAAAAATTTATCAACGACAAAATTACTTTGAAACCATGGATGAGTGCATTTTTTTTTAAAGATTTAGGTTAAGAAAAAGTACCGAAATTCTTGACCAAATTAAAGATACAACATCTCTGTGGAAGCTATTGGGAGATATTGAATTAAATTTTGTAGCAATTATTTTCCAAACTTCTTCTTTATCTTTTGACATTGTATGGTCCGATTTTTTGTTTTTAATGACATCTTTCTTTTCTGCAACTAAATTTAATAACAATTTTTTTTCTGCATTGGCATAATTCGGACCACCCGGTTTTTTTCTTTCGACATATGCTAAAATAAAAACAATCAAGATAGATACTACCTACTAGGGTTTCTCATATTTGACCATTTTGCTTGTCCCGGGATTCCGGGAAGAAATCTGCCTTTATCCCGGGATTTCCAGGGATGTAATAAATTATGTCAATATTTTTAAATAAATAATCCAAAAATGAAGGGAATGGTTTATTACTTAAAAACAACTCCAAGTCATATATGTAATACATTTTGCTCCATGATTATTATAAATAATTAAATAATATTGGTGAGAGAAACATACATTTGGGATATAAAACCTTTCTATTGCAATTTCATATTTATAAACACAATAATATCATTTTTACAATGAACTTTTGCAATGTGATTTAAGAAAAGCAAAGGTGATCTAGGCTTCAATCACTTAGTCTATTTCTTGATTTATTAACAAAAAGTGTTGCTGTATAAAATGTCTCAGTCTCTATTGCTGTAGTTGAAATTGTCTTGAGAGCATCTAGCAGCAAAGAAACATCGTTTTTATCTGTAAAATTTCATTTATAAGCTATTTGCTTCGTATTACCAGGGTACACATATATAAAACTGTAAAATTATTTTGAAGATATTAAATTTGTCATGGAGACCTGGCTTCTTTACGCCAAACTAAAAGCAAAAATATAAAGGAGAAAAATTATTTTGAAATAAAAATAAAGTTTTTCCATAATTTACTGATATTTATAATAAATTCTGATAAGTTACGATAGTACTACAACGATCTTAGCTCAAAAAAAAACGAGAATAACACTTTTTTTAAATCCCAGGAATTCCCGGGACAAAAAGCATTTCCCGGGAAATATAAAATAGCTTAAAATGGACCGAGAACCCGGGATCCCGGGAAAGAAACCCTACTACCTACCCAATTTTTGGCGGTTTGATGTGCTGATTTCCTGTAAATAATTTACAGGAAATCAGTACAAATTAGGAAAATGGTAAATTTCTACAGTTGGGCAGTAACAATTTTTTTACTATTTTATATAATTTTTATTAGTTTTCTGATCAATTATCAAAATAAATATATTAAGTTAAATATCATTAAAGAGAGAAAAAGATAAGGCTTTTAATAAACCCATTGCAACTATTACTTTTTAAAAGCAAGTTTGTATTATATCTTAAAAATCAAGTTCTAAAAAAATGTATATGTTAACTAAATAATACATATAATATTAATGTATTAGTATTATAATATAACTAAATACTTACTGCACTCTGAACAAAACTTTTCCCCTGTCAACGTTAACATAACCTTACAAATACACACCTGAACTTGTTCCAAACGGATAAACCATCGCTTAGCTAAGGGCAGATGACCGCTCGACGGTGCAACGAAATTTATTTTTAAGTGACACTTAGATTTAAGTGGAGCTTTACTAAGCTATGACTTAGGAAAAACCGGTGCAAACGGCCCTAAATAAATTAAGTTTTACTAAAAGCACTTAGGGCAATTTTTTTTTTTTTTTTATGACAACCAGATTATTACACGCCGCGTTTTGTTACATAACCAAATTTTTCTAATTTCTGCTTTTGATAAATTACTTTAAAATACTGTTCACAAAACTGACTAAACAAAACAATTTTATTTAGTTGTTTTAAAACTTTTGCACATAAATCAAATATAACTTTCACTTTCTTTTAAAGGACTAAGTTTTGTGTTGTAGTTACTATAAATAAATGACGAATTTCATTGTCGAATATTTTAATTTTAAGTAAAAAATAAATTCACGACAAATTAACATAAAAATGCGGAGTTACTAAAATATATTCGTTTTCAAAATTATTTTCTTTTGTTGTGTCATAAGTTTAAATACGTGGGCAATAAGAAAATATATTTATAACTGTTCATTGGTTTATGGTTTTAGTAATGAAATAAATAATTTCACAATTTAAATTATTACCCAAAATCTAGTTTCACCCAAACTGTAAATTGTATTTAATTTGATTTATAAAGCAATAAGTAAATATCGTTGTATCTGTATTATAGTTTACAACACTGACATTGTTTTCGTGACCATCATTTTTAAAACCGTGGACCTGTCATTGCAAAAACTTTATTTGGCATGTCGTTCATATTTTATGAAACTTGTAACTGTAGCCCGTCCGTTATTAAGAGCAAATCGAATTGCATAAATTCAATAAACTTTCTATAGGTCATTGGATTAGTACTCTAAATTTAACCATCGAACTGTTTTTTAGTACTTATTCACTTACTTAATCCATGTCGCTTATCTACACTCACGGGTGTAAGGGTGGAGTTAAGTTTTTATTTGTTGAAGTCTTCCATATCTTCCTCCATTCTCTTATGTTTTGAATCTTATTCCCTACATCCTTCCACTTCATCCTCTTGTTCAGTGCTTGTTTTACTCCTTCCTGCAACCTTCTCCTTGGCCTGCCTCTCGTTTTTTTTTTTGGTACTTCTCGCTTCAAACACTTTTCTTGTTAACCTTGTGTTGTCCATACGTTTTACATGTCCGAACCATCGTAGTATTCCTTCCATTTTATTTCTTATTGATTTCACTTCTCTGTGTGTTATATGTCTAATTTTCTCCAATTTGGTTTTATTTTCTATTCTTGAATTAAATTAGTTTTAATTTAAAATAATTTTTGGATACTTGCTTTACAGAATTCTTGTTTACAAACTTTAGCAGTCAAAATATTTTAAATTGGAAATAATTATAATCAAAAAATATTGCTAAATGATCCAGTGATTAATGTTACTATATGGTACCGCTATAGGTTGTATAATTAAGATGACGGTTCATAAGGTTATATTTCGTAACCAAAAAACTTGAAAATTTAGCAGCATATTTTAAATATTATTTCCTATAAAAATTAACGTCGTCCAATTGTAAAGCAGTAGTTTATGATAGAATAAACTCCTCATATAAATATTTTTATGCTATAATGAACTGTTTCCATGAAAGAGATTACATTGCTGCGCACTATGTTTTGTTGCCAAGATTATTTACGATGTGCTACGACGCTTATATTATGATACCATCAATTCTAATGCTTTGTCACGATTATAAAATACTTAATGAACTGCACAGTTTCCATCATATATTTAATTACCTCAATAAACTTTAACACTTTGCTTTAACTGCATTTCTTTAAAAAATTATTAAGAATTTCAATTAATGTATTGCGCTAAGTAAAGAGCTTAATGTTAAAAAACGTTTTAATGCCAAGGAGAATTTGTTGTTTAAATTGTTCTATAAACTTTTAACAATTTATCACTTAAGAAACGAAAAGTGAACTAGCAAAATTTAATTACCATTTCAATCGATCGATACATAAACAATTTGTTTTTGTTCTTTAATTTTTTAAGTAATGTGGAAAAAACTACGAAAGATGTGAGTAACGTTGATTTCTGATCGTTCAAAATTTCTATAACTGGAAGTAAAACGATAGAACGAAAAACTTTTAATAAAAATAATTTGCATATTAAAATAAAACTAGGGGTAAAAAACCTTCGTAGCATGTTGACACTCTTCTTTATACATTTTTACATTTTGCATCATCCTTAACAACTTTCATAGACATCCAGTAGCGTAGTTAGAGTTTGTACCGCCCGGGGTAGACCCTGAGTTTGCCGCCCCTCTCAAGAAGGGTTGTCAACTCTTGATTTTTCCAAAAGCAAACAGGCGATATTTTTTAAATTATTGTAGATGTTCAAACGTGTTTTAAAGCCTTTGCTTTATGTAGAGTACTTTAACATTATCCAAAATTACAGCTTTATGGCAGAATATATTCTGAAATTATTTTTTAATAAGGGTAAAAACTTTTCATTGGGATTAGCGCTAGTAATTATATTTACAGAACCTTTATTACACCCAAGATTTTAATTTTCACTGCATTTGGGTAGACTAAAAGTGCCGGCCAGGGCAAACCGACCCCCCCACACCCCCTCACCAACGCCACTGTAGACATCTTAGTTCTTAACAGTATCAATTTAACATTTCATCTACGATTTTTAAACCGATGCCAATTTTCGTTGTTGCTTGTAAGTAAATTTCTAAAACCTTCATGTACATAGGATAAAAGGATTTTCAAATCGAACTACAACAGAACAAAAGGCTGATCCATAAAAAATTGAACCCAACTATGCCTAACGTTGTGAGAATTTAGATTCTGTTTACTTCCTCAACAAAATTGTTTGATTAAAATCTGATTAGATAATTTTTCAGTTGGAACAATACCGCAAAATACATTAAACCAATTTTAAATGCTTGTCCAAGGTCTTCATAAAATTGTTAAGTTAGATAACACTTTATGATTTCAATGTCACTAAAATAATTTTGACAAGTCAATTTAAACATTACTCTGCCTACTCGAAACTATTTTTGATATAATATTTCAATGAAGGATGCGTGCTTAGCCCATTATTATTCTCGGTAGTTATAGATGGTGTAATTAAAGAAGTAAAAAAAAAATGAAACCATTTCCCCAAGGCAACTGGAAAATGAAAAAATAAACATAATGAGCATAAAAAAGCTAGCATAAGACAGAAAAGCATGAAAAAAAGTCAGCACAATACAATTCAACACCTAACAGTAGAAGGACTCATGACTAAATAAAAAATAATTTCCATGAATCTCTCATCATGTGCAATTCTTAAAATCATCTGTAAATCAGCAGAGATGAGGGTTTTAAGGAGAATAGATTAGATTAAGAACGAAGAAATTAGGAAGAGGCTCGAAGTTGATTCAATCATTCAAAAAAATAGAACAAAGACAACTTAACTGGTTTGGGCTCCTAATCAGAATGGATGGGAATCTTGTAAAAGAAATATGGGACGCAGGCTGGTATAGAAAAAATAGCAGAGGGAGACCACGTAGAAGCTGGAACCAAGAAGTGGGACAAGTATTGTCAAGGAAGAGCACCACATGGAACGAAGCTGCAAAATTGGCCAAGAACAGAATTAAATGGAAAAAGTTCTGCAAATCAGAACACCTTGACCCCTAACGACAAAAGAGGAACCGATAACTAACTAAAGAAAATACTAACAGTGGAGTTTTAAATGAATTAATTAACTCAGCAAAACTTAATAAAACAACTACGAAGTAGCTTGATCTTTATGAATAGAGTGTGATTAGTTTCGTACTCTGTAAGCTTCTGGCGTGAATTGATAAATAATAACCATAATTACGACAACATCAAGTATACATTCACTAAAAAAGATTTAGAAAAAGAGTAATTAGGATATTTTTGATACTTTAAAATATGACAATAAAAAAAATTGTTTAATAATCAAAAAATTCAAAAAAAAGTTTAGAGATTTTGTGCATGTATTTGAACATTACGAAGAAATTTAAATGCAACGTGTATTCACGTTAAAAAATAAATCAATTGATACAGAAAATTTACACTTACCTATTTAGTTCGACTATAAAAATATTTAGCTTAAGTTTAAATATAAATTCATTTTATTCTTTGATTTATGACATTGCAGGTTCTGCACGATAATGAAAGTTCCTGCAGAATATGTGAACAGGCAGAGACTGAGTTTTCAGTGAAGATCAAGCTATAAATAAAATTTAACACACTGCACACATTTTATAGAGTAAAATATAAACATGGCATTTGTTTTCACCTTTTGACTTTTGGAGCGTATTTTAGTTTAAGAATTGTTAAGAACAAACATACTCCACATTTTTTATTTTAAACTAACCGATTCATCTCCAAAAAGATTCCCAAAACGTTCTGTGTTTCTTCTATTGCCGAACCTGTGTGCAGGGTGGTCCTAATTCTAAGTATTTGTAACGTACCATAGTAACTTCAATAGTTATAGAATAAAACAATATTAACCAAATGTTCCTTATATTCTACCACACATAAAGGTAATTTTTTTAAGTTGAGATTTTTTCAAATTTGTAGTTTCCATCATATCCGGTTATTAGGTTATTTAAAAAAAACTGTTTTTTTAAAATCATATTAATAATGTGTCATATCTCCGTTATTGTTGTAAATATCGAAAAAATGTATGATGAAGTTATGATACAAACTTACCTTTTTTTAATAGGAAGCTATAGTTGGTTATGGCCTATTTAAATTCCTTCTTTTTGTTTTCAATCCAAATATGTATAATGTAGTTATTTTTAATAATACGCAGGTAACGAAGGTTTAGTAGTTTTTTTTTTAAACATAGTAGGCAGTGAAAACAAAACAAACAAGAGTTAAAACCTTTTAAAACTCATGTGGTACAAGTTAGAAGATGTTTTAATTTGTTGTTGTGATAAACATTATAAATATTTGAACATAAGATAAACAACAATATACTACTACGTAACTGCCGATTCCGACTATATTGTTTTAATCTTATTTTCAAATATTTATAATGTTTATCACAACAAATTAAAAACCCTTTGTATTATAACTTGTACCACATGAGTTTAAAAAGGTTTTACACCTTGTTTTTTGTTTGTTTTCAAAGCCTACTATGGTTTTCTTTACAAAAAAAAAACCTTCGTAACTTGCGTATTATTGAAAATAACTACATTAACCATTATATATTTTAAATGTAAAAAAAAAGGAAACTAATTAGGCCATAACTAACGATAGCTTCCATTTAAAAAAAGGTAAGTTTGTGTCATAACTTTTTAACGGCGAGCGTAAAAAACTTTTTTTTAGTATCAACGAATTTTGCATAAAAATATCTAAAAATGATCCTCATAAATATTTTCGATATTTACAACAATAACGGAGATATATCACACTATAAATATGACAAAAAAAAACTTTTTTCTAATAACTCGAAAACCGGAAATGATAGAATACTTTTGAGAACGGTTCTGAGTTTGTCTAAAAAAGCTGCACATTTTTGGTGATTTAACCGTTTCTCCATCTTGAATAATAAGCGAGGTACCCATGTAATCCCATCGAATTTGGACCACAATAGGTTTCATGTAATTAAAAAACCAAAAATCTTTATAACATTTTATATATTTTTGGATAAAAGGAACTGATGTTCGATTTTTAATATAGTGACTTTATGATTTTTAACTCTGGCGGCAATAGAAAAACTGCTACTCCAAATCCAAATCAGATGGAGGCTGTAATCTTGAAAAAGTAGCCCTAGAGCGATATTCTTCAAATTTCGAATTTTGACCACTCCGTATGCCCAGCATTTAACGGTTTGCTTGACAAGATTCTAACATCTGTCAGAATGTATTAAATAAACGATGCAATGCAATATGTATTATGTTGTGACAAGTGTTAAACTGTGTTTGTATTCTCTAATTACTGATTCTACTTTGTGTGAGCATCGATATTATCCTCCTCGGAAGAACACCTCATCAGACAATCTTCCGTTACCCGGTGACCCGAAGACGATTGCTATAAATCCAAGCTATAGCAGAAGAATTCTCAGTCAGCGGTAGTACATTATCTAGTGCGTGTCCTCCTACAGTGAGAGTGCATTCACATGAACTGCATATAGTTCCCGACAATTATATAAGAACATTCTATTAGTACATTTGAAAGGTACGTCAAAAACATTATTAATTTTCGAAACCTACCTTCGTTTTTTTTTTTCAATGGAAATTGTTTCAGCAAAAAGAACACATATTAATAATATTTTCGTTAAATCATCTGTATTGTCATTGATTTTAATTGGCTTACTTTGCGACATCTCAAAGATTTTTCTAACGTTCTCAGAAAACATTTAAAATCTGTAATAGTAACTTAAACACATATTTTATTTGACAATATTTTAACATTAAAAACAAACATTTAAAATATTATACTGCCAAGTTTGAGATATACTAAATAATTTAGAATGCTCCAAGCAATTGCCAGAATAAAATTTTCTGTTAGTTTTTCCGCAAAATGTACTATCTTGGGCAATTTAAATTTATTATTTTTACAACTGTAAGGTTGATTGACCTACCCAGAACATTATATGACATAAATAACAGTAATGTAATCAATTAATTAGTAATTTACAATTAAAAAAATATCAACACACACTGCCTGTAAAATTCACAACATTAAAATTGTAAATTTTAACAACAACATGCGGAAAAATTAATCATTCATGACTCCGTTACATAATAATGATGGATTGTAAAATGAAGTTCATTTGTGCCCCGTCACATTATACTACTCTCATTTCTCTTCACGTAACATTTTAATAAAATGAATGTGCCATCTTCCAAAAACGTTGAAAATAAAACAATCTGTAGGCTGTTATCTACTTAATCAAATATATTTTTAAATAATAATAAATAATGCATTAAAACACCATAAAAATTATACTTGAAAAACTGAAAAATAAAAACGAAGTATTTAAAATGTAAAGACGTCAACAACTTTTAATAATTATAAGCGAAAAAAGAGACTTCTTAAATGTTAACAAATATAAATTAAACAAACGATGCAAATCATGTAATTGTTGCTGTGATTTAACTGTATATGTAATTGTTATTATGGCAAATACATACAATTTGCTTTAGCAAGAACATGTGTTTTTAGTGACTGATCTTCTCTTTGTCAACGATTTTTAACGAAGCTGGTGTAGTCAAAAATAATGATATTTATTCAACGTTTGGCTAAATATTTTACAATTATACAGGGTGATTGATTGGGACCGTGCATTAGATATATGTATATGAAGAATGAAAAAGAGTATTGATTTGAAATTTTGGTTATGACCATAATGACATTAGAAACTAATATTTCTCGAGTTAATATGATTTTTATATTTTTTCTAAAAATAACAGAGCCGACATAAATTATTTAATAGCATCGTTATTGGGGAAGAAAAAACTTTTAAGCAAAAGTTGTTTGGCATGACCAGCTGCATAATGCAAAATTATTTTCAAACATAACGAGTATTTGATCTCCGCAAAATAATATGCAATTTTTTATTGTAAATAAAACCCATATACAGGGTGGCCATTTTTCTAACCTGTTGTATGGGTAACTCCGTTAATATTAAAGATACAGTAACGTTTAAATTAGCAAATTTGTGCAAAACTTAAAGGGAAATCTGATGCCATTTTCAAATTTGACCTACGTCATCAACTTCTTGAAATATTTTGAAAAAACTGGAAAAGGACGATTTTTTCAAACTTGAATAATTCCGCAAGCATATGAGCTAGAACAAAAATAGAAATTGGCTTTTTTAGATATTTTTACGTAGATTTTAAATAAGTTAACGAAATTTTTATAGCACTCTCGATTACCGAGTTATAACACAAACTTGCATTGCATAGTTGGCTGTTGCCTTATTAAAAAGGTTATTTTTTTTCTCGTTTCAATGATATAAGGTTTGTTATACTTTTCTCTTGTAGTATTTTTTAAATAACCAAAAATCATTTTACATGTTCACTGCCTACTAATAAATGAGAGTTATCGCATGTTGTTTTTTTTTCGATGTCACATTTAATAGTTGTCTTTTATTGTAAGTGAAGCAGTTATTAGCCAGTTACAAATTTTAAAAACAAAACCTCAGGCAATAATGGCCCTGTGAGATGGCCGGCAAGATCCCTGGATATAACACCACTTGATTTTTTTTTGTGGGGTGCGCTTAAAGATAAGGTGTATACCAAAAAGCCTGGTAATATTGAAGATTTGAAAAATAATAAAATCTCTCTTGTAAAAGTGCATAACAACATAAAGAGAGAAGAGAAAAAATAACCTTTCTAATAAGGCCACAGCCAACTATGACTTCCAATTTAAAAAATGCAGATTTGTTTTATAACTCGGTAATCGAGAGTGCTATGAAAATTTCGTTAACTTATTTAAAATGCACGTAAAAATATCTATAAAAGACAATTTCTATTTTTGTTCTAGCTCATATGCTTAAGGAATTACTCAAGATTAAAAAAATCGACCTTTTTCAGTTTTTTCAAAATATTTGAAAAAGTTGATGAAGTAGGACAAATTTGAAAATTGCATCAAGTTTCCCTTTAAATTCTGCACAAATTTGCTAATTTAAGCGTTTCTGTATCTTTAATTACCCATACAACAGGTTAGAAAAATGGGCACCCTGTATATTTTTACGTTTTCTTATAATTAATTAATTTATCTTTAAAAAATATCCAGCATGTCCTATGTCTAAAATTAATATTCCTCGAGTTATTGCGATTTTTAATTTTTTTCGAAAAAGTACAGAGCCGACAAATCACTTAAAGAATAAAAAATAATTAGTAGTTTTTTGAATTTTGCTAAAACACATAGATCAATTAAAATTTTGGACACTAGCAAATGTTGACGAAATTAAAATGAACAATAAATTACCTAAATTAAAATAAATAGATAGATTTGTTATTTTAAAGCGACATTGGGTAAATTCGATTTTTTTACTTTAAATATGGTCCTTCATGTAATTATTTATTTCATAAAAAGCAATGGTCTGCAATTAAAATATTGCTTGTAACGATGAAATATTAAAAATATACTAAAGATACATGTTTTATTTTTATCCAACTGTCTATCTATACCATCAAATTTATATAGTAATGAAATGCAACAGTCGTGTACAATTTTAATAGTTTATTTCAGATCTTAAGTTTGATTATATCAATAAATTGTCTAAAAACATTTTAAAAAACGCTCATTAAAAAAAAATTAAAGATTTTGACATTCACGCCTCGTAGTAAATGCTATTGATCATTGTAATGTGTAAGAGAAATTGCTAACAAATGTCAGAAGAAATTGGCAGTTTTGTTTCTGTAAAGGGAGTTTTGACTTCACTCATCATAGGTATAATTAAATATGACGTTTAAAACAATCGCTAACTTAATGTCAGTCTCAACAAAAACCTAAAAAATCCAAACAAGCCTCTGAATCGGATCTGCGCTTACCTTTGTATCCACTGAACAATAAAATAATTTAACTACATCCTTTTTGATTTGATTTCCGGATCATGATGAATTTACTTGTCCTTGCCAATAATAAAATCGAAGCGCATTCAACAAAAACAGCGAGGTTTTAAAATTGAACCATGTCTAAAAGTATGAACAGGGCTATTAACCAATAGATAAATGTGTGGGCCCGTATTTCAGATTCGATACTGACAAAACATTGTAGTTAAAAAAAAACAAAACAAGTACAGGGTGGTCCAAATTCGATGGGATTACATGGGTATCTCCCTTAATATTCAAGATAGAGAAACGGTTAAATTACCAAAAATGTGCAGTTTTTTAAGACAAACTCAGAACCGTTTTCAAACATATTCTATCATATCCGGTTTTTGAGTTATTCGGAAAAAAACTGTTTTTGTTTGTCATAGTGATAATGTGTCATATCTCCGTTATTGTTGTTAATATCGAAAACATTTATAGGGATTATTTTTAGATATTTTTATATAAAATTTAATGGTACTTAAAAAAAAAATTACGTTTAAAAGTTATGACACAAACTTACCTTTTTTTAAGTGAACACTATAATTGGCTATGACCTATTTAAATTCCTTATTTTTTCTCATTTCAAATATACAAGGGTTGATGTAGTTATTTTCAATAATATGCAAATTACGAAGATTTTTTAGTTTTTTTTTATAATGAAAGTCACAGTAGGCTGTGAAAACAAACAAAAAAAAGTTGTAAAACCTTTTAAAACTCATTTGGTACAAGTTACGAAGGTTTTTTTAATTTGTTGTTGAGATAAACACTATAAATATTTGAATGACAAAAAAATTAGGAATTCAAATAGGTCATAGCCAACCATAGCTTCCATTTAAACAAAAGGTAAGTTTGTGACATAACTTTTTCACGGCGAGCGTAAAAAAATTCTATTTAGTATCATCGAAATTTACATAAAAATATCAAAAATAATCCCCACAATTTTTTCCGATATTTACAACAATAACGGAGATATGACATATTATAAATATTACAAAAAAACACGTTTTTTCCAATAACTCAAAAACCGGAAATGATAGAAAATTTTTGAAAACGGTTCTGAGTTTGTCTTAAAAAATTATGCATTTTTTGTGAGCACCGTTTTTCTATCTTGAATATTAAGCGAGATACCCATCTAATCCCATCGAATTTGGACCACTCTGTACATAGATGCGAGGATAATAATAATAATAACAATAGTCTTTATTTGTTCTGAATATCCAAAAAGACGTAGAACATGTCACATGTATAATCGATCGAATTTCTAAAATGACAATTCGAAAACGGTCATTTTAATTAATATTGTAGTACACATATATTATCATGTTACTCTATCAAATAATTATTATAGGCTTTTTAATATTAATTTTGATTGTGATATTATATTTGTTTATAAAAAAATACTTCTAAATATTTTCGTTTTCATCTCTAAATTCACTTATAAAACAATAAAATTCTGATTGAACAAGAATGGAAGTTCTGTGTATCCAATGCTACATGGTTTTCTCAAAAAAGTAGCTTGTAAGCTAAACTGGACACTATTTCTGACGGCCAGGTATTTACAACAAAATAAATTTTGCAGTTTTAATTTTATGGGATTTGGAATACTGTTGTGCGTACACGCAAGCGACACGTTTTTGCTTCCTACCAAGAATGTGTTGTTATACCTCGTTAATACCGGTTTAATAATTGCAACTACCTTGTATAACACGTACTTTAACAGGTTAACACGGATAAGCATGTTTATTACTTGTATAAATAAATAATGGTTTAGTTACTCCTTGAGTGAGAAACTTTCCATTGCTTTAAAATGTTAATTACATGTCAAAAATTATTCGCAGTAATTAAATACAAATTGGAATGGTTCCCTATATTGTCGCTAAACTTTTGGTTTACATTATATTATGTAACGAACGTACTGTTGGAGAGGGCAATTTAAAAGACGCTGGAATTTTATTAGTTTAAGTCCCGAAATGTTCAATTCCAATTCTCACACACGTCTGTTGCCGATGAACAAGAGAATAATTAACTTGAATCAGTATGTGTGGTTTATTCTTAACTTCATTTACCCTATTTTGTATTCGCTCAAGCTTCATACACGTCTAAAAGTTGCCACAAGAGATAAAATTCGAGGAAGGTTCAGTAACTTATTTGTACTAGTCAGTTTTTTTTTGCTTCATTTTTAACAACGGTCTAAATACATCAGCTTATATTACATAAGCTCAGAAGTTTTAATCTTCTATATGCGTATTTTATACAGGGTGATTGATTGAGACCGTGCATTTTATGAGAACAATGAAAAAAAGTATTGATCTGAAATTTTTGTTATGATCTGTTTAATGAAAATATTTGCAAGATGACACTTCCGGAAATACCGGAAGTTGACGTCCACTTTCTTATTTCAAACACAATGGTCTATTTTTTATTGCATTTTTGGATTTAAAACGTTATTTTAGAGGGACTTTTATTAGCATTCCCTCTAAGTGCAGTAATTTTTTAGATTTTTGGACTTTTTTCAAAAAAATTTGATTTTCATCGTGTTGTTTAATAATATCTACCAACGCCATTTTTGAAGCAAAAACGCTTAAATTGAGACTTGGACTTCATACTGCAAATTTTGCAATCTATGCATTAGTAACAGGGTGTCCAAATTTTTTTTTTTTTTAATACATTTTCCGACCATTAAAACTCGTTTTTTTCAAATACAATGCCCAAATTTGTTTTTCACTTTCTAATGCAAATTTACATTCTGCATCAATCTTTCCTATATCTATCTGCAATAATTTTCGAGTTATTAAGAATTTTTGATAAAGTTATTAGAAAATTGTTACATTTTTAAATAGTAAGCCTTGGAAATGACCATTTTTTGCAATTATTTTTCCTAAATATTTAAAACTTGCTACCTGCTCTATCTTTTTTTGGTTTAGCATAATTGTAACTGGTTCATGATTTTTCGCTATAACCATATCCTTTATCTTTGCTATATTAATATTTATATTATATCTACTTAATGTATCTGCCCATATGTCTATATTGAATTATTGCAAGTCCTTTTCGCTTTTAGCTAATAGCACCAAATCATCTGCAAAGGCTAATTCTGTTAAGGATATTGGTTTTAGTTTATTCCAACTCCAGTAGGCTTTCTTTGTGTTTTGCTTACATTCTTTAATAATTATTCTATCCATAAGAATTATAAAGAGCAGTGGAATCAATGTGCCTCCTTGTCTTACTCCCACTGTTGTTATAAATTCCTGGGAACTGCTGTTATGGGTTCGCACATAATTTCTACTACTCTTATATAAACTCTTGATGGCGTTTAATAATCCTTCTTCCCCTATACTTTGTTTCAATATCTTCCAGATCATTTCCCTTGGCAATCTATCGAAGGCTTTAGACAGATCAATAAAGCACAAGGATACCATCTTTGAATGTTCCATTGTTTTTTCACTGAACTGTCTTTACGTAAAAATTAGATCCTGCGTGCTTCTATCCGGTCTAAAGCCACATTGCGCCTCTTCCAAATTTCAAAATGTTTTCTTAATCTCTCCTCCAAAATTATTTCATATAATTTTTCTACTACACTAAGTAGAGATATGCGTTTATAGTTTTCGCATTTTTTACTATCGCCAGTCTTGATCATCGGTAATATAACATTTACCTCCCAGTTCTTTAGAATATCTTTTTCCTGCCATGCTTTATTTACTATTCTTAGCAGCATTTTATTACCATCTACTCCCATGTACTTAATCATTTCAGCTAAAATACCATGATGACCTGCTGCTTCTCCAGTTTTCATTTTATGTATCGCCCTATCCAACTCCGCTTCAGTTATTCCTTGTTCATGTCTGTTCGTGTTCCTCCTGCAATTACTCTTCTTCCTCAAAAACCTAAATGCACTTATTCTCTAAAATAATTAGGGAAGATATTATGCAACTTTTAAAAATTTACCACTAAAATTACCATGTAGCGTGATCCTATTCTACACCTTATAAACAATAATTGCGTTTTAAATATTCCTTTGGTTAGAAAAGCTTGAAAATGAAATAAAAGAACGATTTTGCAAGAAAACTTGTGTATATGTTGTTTAAAAAATAACTTCCTTTATTAGTACCACACTGTAAGATTTTACACATCATTAGCCACTAATAAATGTCAGATTAAATATTAGTTTCTTTGTTTGCGCTATAATTAATTCACGTACCTCAGTTCTCAGTTATATAACAATTGGCAAAAAACTTGTGCCATTACATTCTGTAGTTTATTCAGAAGCGATCTCTTCCGTTCGTATGCTAATGTTAAATACTCAGTATCGAAGGCTAATTATGCAACACTATAATTTAACGGTTTGTAGCTCATTCAGCTAGAACATAACAGTTATCTTTAGTAAAATTTTGCCGTAATTAAAAACATATAAAATTAATTCTATGACTATCGATTAAAGATTTCTAATATACTTAGGTGACATGGTGCGTATTGTCAATTTAATTATTACATCACTAAAAAATACGCACAAATTTCACTTTTCTGTATAATTAAAATTAAAATTTATTGTTATTTTAGTAGAAGTAATTAAGTTGGTGTTTCTGAGACGTTGCTTTTTTTGGGAAAGCAAGTATTTAATCGTATTTTGTGGACAATAATTAAATAATGATTTCTTTTATGTAATAAAATGTGTTTTTTGTATAAATAGGTAGGTATATCTTTTTCTTAATCGGTTCCCCTTGCACCTTTCGGTGTGAAGGTATGCTTTTCTATTTCTGTGTTATGTTTCTCCACTCCTGCCTTTCGTTAGCTAATTGGGCACATCTCTCCAGCTGACTCATTTTTCTTCTATTCTCTGCCTCACTTCTTTTTCCCATTTTATTCTTGGTCTTCCTCTATTTCTTTTTCTCTCTATCTGCATTTTCCATCCTATTTTCGCGTATCTACTTTCTGGCATGCGTAGTAGATGTCCAAGCCATTTTAATTTATTCGTCTCCATCTTTTTCTTAATATCTGTTATTCCTAGGTTATTTCGAATTTTTTCGTTACCGATTTTATCGATCAGTCTACATCCATCCCTCTTTTCTTCTCAGAAATCTCATTTCCTGTACCTGTATTCTCTGTTTTTGTTTTTGTGTTAGTGTCCAAGTTTCTGAACTGTACGTGAGAATGGGTACGTACACTGCATTAAAAACGCGCGTCTTCCTCCAATTTACCATTTTCTGCAATTATTGTTCCTAAATATTTTAAATTTGCTACCTGCTCTATCTTTTTTTGGTCTAGCATAATTGTAACTGCTTCATGATTTTTCGTTATAACCATAGCCTTTGTCTTTGTTATATTTATATTCATATTATATCTACTTAATGTATCTGCCCATACGTCTAGATTGAATTGCAAGTCCTTTTCACTTAAAGTTAATAACACCACATCATCTGCAAAGGCTAATTCTGTTAAGGATATTGGTTTTAGTTAATTCCAACCCCAGTAGGCTTTCTTTGTGTTTTGCTTACATTCTTTAATTATTTTATCCATAAGAATTATAAAAAGCAGTGGACTTAATGTGCCACCTTATTTTACTCCCACTGTTGTTATAAATTCCTGGGAACTGCTGTTATGGCTTCGCACATAATTTCTACTACTCATATAAACTCTTGATGGCGTTTAATAATCCTTCTTCCACTCTACTTTGTTTCAATATCTTCCAGATCTTTTCCCTTGGCACTCTATCGAAGGCTTTATAAATAGGTAAAAGCATAAAAACTATTTAATAATTGTAAATGGTGTAGGTAATAACTATTTTTGAGTAGTAACTGACTTGAAAATCCTGTATAATCAAATCCATATTTATGTATCGTTATTCTACTTTAACAATATCTTCGAATTTCGTAGTTCTTAAGGAAAATTGAGAAAACCTGTGACATTTTAATTTTTATTGCAACAATTGTTTTTTTTTGTAACTTTCGTACCGTCAATAAATTTCTTATTCCAAAAGATTTCACGTAACTACGACGCTAAATAATTGCCGTGTTGTAAAAGGTTGCCACAAATAAAAACATTTACCTTATCTAAGCTCTAAGGTTATACTTTCTTTTGTGTCATTTACATCATAAATGTAAAATCAAAATACCACAGTATAAGTGGAAAGTTATTAGAGGAAAGGCGGTGATGGAGTATACAATGCGGTAACCTATGGCATAAGTGTCAAAGGTCAGGCAATTTAGAGGCTCTTAAAAAAATATGCAGATTAATCGGAAGTCGGATGTATAGAAATAGAGATAGAATACACAAGAAGTAAAAGTACAACGCTCTGTAACTGTGGATTGTTATTTGATTCCATTTACGTAAATCCAAGTTGAGCAACTAAGACAAACAGATTTGTTAATTAGTGCTTCAGAAATAGATATTTTAACTTTTGTTACGACTAACTTGAATGTTATGAATAACAAAATGTCTTTTGTCTAACTTTACACTCTACAAAATAAAGAGCAAGCTAAATTATTCTATTTCCACACCAAACGGTAACTTTGGAACTGTGTAGAGGTTTTTCATAAAAACTCAAAGGGTTTTGCGGAGCCTAGTATCTGAAATTTTGCTTACTTACGTATCCATCTAAATGAAAATGGGCCTCATCGGTCATCATAAGTTCATTCAGTAGATTTTCATTGGCATTGAAAATTTCTAGAAAATTTTCACAAAAATTTACACGTGCTCTCTTATCCTGGGCTTTTAGTTTCTGAACAATTTGAATCTTATAAGGGTGAAAGTGAAGATCGTGTTTCAAGACTCGCCGGAACGTTGTATTCGAGATGTTCAAAGCTTGAGAATTTCTTTTAGCTGAACGGGTCGGGCTCTGTTCGACAGCAATTCTTGCACGTTCAATGTTCTCAGGAGAACGGACTTAAAGAGTAGTACCCGAAAATTTTGAAACAATACTTCCACGAGCACGAAAGTCACGTATCCATTTCGATAGAGTTTTGTGTGTGGGTATTCTTCCGTGTCTTGGAACTTGGAATTCACAACATTTTTTGCGTTTCCACAATGCTAAGAGTTTCGAAAAATAAAGTTTCAGTGCTGCCTATGTTTTTTTCTATAGCCTACTTAAATCCCATCATACCTATTGGCTAATCTTGTATTAAAATGATATATCGTTGCAGAAGATACTGATGTTTTCCATATTAAGGTATCTGAATCTTTTTTTATCCGTTTAGCAACTACAACAATATGAAATTTTTGTTTTTTTCAAAAAACTACTCAAAGTTGCCTTTATGCAAAAAATCTACAGTTAGTTTTCCTCACTTAAAAAGTTGATAATTCTATATTTCAGGTTTTGAACGTCTATTTACGTATCTAAATGATCTTTTAACTTGTCATTTTACTGGTTGAACTAAAAAATTACATCCGTATTTAATAATTTTTTCCTTTAATATTGTAGTCCCTATAATTTAGTGTCTTCGAGGTTCTTCCACATGAAGATCTTTTTTATTAATTTTTTTGTTCACACCAGAAATCACGCAAACATTAAATTTAATTAGCATTTGCACACCACTCGTAAAGGCCTTTACGAAAAAAAAAACAGGGAATTGGTAGGTACTAAATTCTTACCATTTAAAGTGGTACCTATACTTTTTATTGTGGGATATGCGTGCTATAAATTATTGTTTGGAATTATTATTTATAAAAACATTTCTAACGGTATTTCGGAACATTTCAAATTTCGATCATCTTCACAGCACAGAAGCAAGAATAAATATAAGTTCACGCTTGTATGCTCTAATAAAATTTGGTTATAAATAACTGTAAAAACATTAAAACCAGTCAACCCGTCATCTGGAACAGTGAGGGAAACAACAGTATTTGCTTTTGTTTATCCCTTTGGAACAAAATCTAAAATATTTTTAGTGCTGAACATTAAACGTTTAGTTCTTATCGTAGTAAAACCAATCAATAATGCTACCAGCTTAGTCATACGCATTTTATGCCATTCAATTAACATGGTGTAAGATTATGAACTTTAGGTAACTTTAAAAACCAAAGCTTACAATTAAATCTTTAGTTTTCTAGCCCAGTAAAGTAAACGCATTTCTGTAAATTGTGCTATAATTTTTAACTTTAATAGTTAGTTTCTTCATAACCATACAGAATGGGATGCAAGTTACTAACATTATTTTTTATTTATTTTTTATTTTACTTCATAAACACGCTCTTCCAGGTTAGAGCAGAAAGTATCTGACAACAAATAAAATCACTTATTTGCACAAATTAAAATATTTAGAGAGCATTTATGTACAACGGAATCAGTTCTCAAATATCCTTAAAGCAAATATTATTTAAAATGTTAATTTAAAAGCTTAACGCACATGAGTGACAAATATTTTTAGGTAATGTCTAACTGGTTTTAATTAACTAATCACAAAATACTTGATTTTGGTCATAAACCTCTTTTTCTGGGTCTTTTATTTACAATAAAAATAGTTTTATATGTTCCCTTTTTCTTCTTCATAATCGGTTCCTCTTGTACCTTTCGGTGTCGAGGTATGCTTTTCTATTTCTGGATTAAGTTTCTCCATTTCTGCCTATCGTTAGCTAATTGTGGAACATCTCTCCAGCTGACACCTTTTTCTTTTTGTCTCACTTCTTTTTCATTTTATTCTTGGTCTTCCTCAATTAATTTTTTCCTACATTTTCGTTTTTCATCCTATTTTGGCGTATCTACTTTCTAGCATGCGTAGTAGATGTCCAAGCCATATTAATTGATACGTCTCCATCATTTTCTTAATATCCATTACTCCATTTTCCTTTTATCTACTCCCATTCCAGGTAAAACACCATCATAGCCTGCTGCTTTTCCAATTTTAATTTTATGTATCGCTCTATCCAACTCTGCTTCAGTTATTTCTTGTTCATATTCTTGTTCAATTGTTTCGTGTTCCTCCTGCAATTGCTTTTCTTCCTCATCATTTATTATGTTATCACTTCCCAATAACCCCTTAAAATAATTCCCCATCCTTCGATAATTTCTGTCTCTTTAGTCAGTATATTACCTGTTTATCCATTATTTGTTTAAATATGATTTTTTTAATACATGCATTTAAAAAATATAATTTGGGTTACTCCTGTTTTTATAATTAGGTTTAATTGTATCAAAGACTTAACTGGTTGTTAAAGAGGTTTGATTGCTTTTAATTTTTCACAAAACAACCGACATGTTTCGCGGGCTAACTTTTGCCATCTAAAGATGTCGGCAAAAGTTACCCCACGAAACATGTCGGTTGTTTTGTGAAAAACTAAAAACAATAAAACCTGTTTAACAACCAGTTAAGTCTTTGATGCAATTAAACCTTTAATAAAATAGATGATTTTGATACATTTTGGGAAAAGCTTGGTTTTGGAAAAGTCTATTAAAATGTGTTTAAAACTGTTTACCCTCAGTGTAATGTACTTTTTAAATGATGCTCTAATTTGTTTAGCGTTCATGGCTTTTTTGTCAAATTATAATTCTGATACAAAACTTTTCCTTTAAAAAGAGTAGTCAATAATCCTGCTAGATGTAGCCTTTAAAAACATAAATTTATATTTGTGTAGAAGCTTTTCAAGACGCTTATTTAAAACAAGCTTCAGTGATGTTGAATACATGTTGAACGGGTCTAATTGCATCTTTATAAATCCTCTTTTCAAGTGTTGCTCGCTCTTTATTTATTCTAATGAGCAAAATTACTGTTTTATTACAACTAAAGAAAATCTTTGCGAGGTTGAAGCATTGAAAAATTTTATTTCGTTTATTTAAGATACTTATAGTGTTTTACTTCTCAAGATTAATTAAAATTTAATAGAATGTCTTCTTTAAGATCTCTTATTTTTACAATTTTAATTAAAAATTAAAAGAATTAAAAACCTTGGTAAGCAGCAGCAAATAGACTACAAACCTATTGTTCTTAAATTAACATCTGTATTAGACAATATGATAAAAACAATAAGACTTTACGTGCAACTGACTTTACAATTTTGAAACTAGTTTGGTAGATTGCACTACTAATTTAAACGGGACCAGGCTGTTAACTCATTTAAAACGTTTTAATTGCTGCATAACGTGAAAGTTCATTAAAGATTCGTACTTAAATGTATTAATCGGTCTAATTGTATGCCATAGGGATTTTTAAATACGAATCGTAGCTTAGATTTTTTGGTTTTGTGATAATATTTAATCTGTTTTAGCAGAAATGTTAATTTTTAATGAGCCAAAAAAATACTCTATTTAACTGCATAGCTTATTTACATATTCAGCTCCCTTACTCTATGATTTTTTTTTCTCCACGCCCAATAGATCAATGTTTTTGCCCAAGATGAGTTGAAAGGCTTTCATTTTCATCACTATCAAAATTGATTAAATCATGCTCTCTCCTCCCCTTTGTCCTTATCGTTCGGATAAAGGGATAATAACTTATTTCATTTATATTGTTAGCATTTCCTTAGATTAACGCCTAAAGGAGCTTACTTCTACTTTGATATTATTGTAGTATGTACATAGGGCCAAATAAATTTTAAGCTATACAGGGTGGACCAAATTCGAATGTTTTACAGGGTTTACGGTTACGGTAATAGTAAGCGAAAACTGATATTGGTCTCTAGGGCTATTTTTTGAGAAAAGTACGCCTATGTAATCAGATTTTTTATATGGCTTTCCATTTTGGCAATACAGAAGAAAAATAAAATTTCTTCATTTTTGAAAATTTACTACATCTTCTGTTTTTATTAAAATAAAACAAAATGTTATTAAGGGTTTCTACACAGATTTTTATGCTTAATTTAAAAACAAAATTAATTTTTTTTTGCGACCTTGACTTTCGAGATATGAAATAAACTTATATTTTTTCAAATAGAGACCCTAGTTGGCCATGACTTTATGTGAAAGAGATTTTTTTTAGCTTTTCAGAAATATATAGTTTTATGTATTTGTTGCACAAAATAACCGAGATATGGCTAATTTTGTGAAAACTCGATCATCAAAGTTTGCCATGATTTCATAAACAAGTGATGTTTGCAATTATTAAACAACTAAACGTCGTTTCCAAGTAAATTCTGCAGTAGCCGCTATATTTTTATCACCGTCAATGTAAACTTCTAACATATTAAACTTTTCAAAGTGTTTAAATTTAGCCATGTTCACAATACCACAATAAACAGTTATAAAATACAAAATAATACACGGAGTTGCTTAAAAGTTAAAAAAATTACTTAGATATGACGTTTAGGTGTTTAATAATTGCAAACATCACTTGTTTATAAAATCATGGCAAAGTTTGATCAGGCAGTTTTTACAAAAGTAGCCATATCTCGCTTATTTTTTGCAACAAATATATAAAACCATATATTTTTGAAAAGTTAAAAAAAAATCTCTTTCACATAAAGTCATGGCCAACTAGGGTTTCTATTTGAAAAAATATAAGTTTAATTCATATCTCGAAAGTCAAGGTCGCTAAAAAAGTTTTAAATTAAGGATAAAAATCTGTATAGAAAACCTTAATAAGATTTTGTTCTATTTTAATAAATAAAGAAGTTATAGTAGATTTTTAGAAATGATGAAATTTCATTTTTCGTCTGTATTGCCAAAATGAACAGCGATATGAAAAATCTGATAACATAGGCGTTCTTTTCTCAAAAAAAAATAGCCCAAGAGACCGATCAGATTTTCGCTAACTATCAAGCTAATCGAGATACCCCGTAAAACCTTCGAATTTGGTCCACCCTGTAAGGCCCTCTGCAGACGGAGCAACTCAAAACAAACTGATCACCGACGCAAATCACCAACCGGTCTGCAATGAGTTGCAACCTGTGTAATTGAATAGGACACTGCAGACGGGGCAACTCGTTACAAACGAGTCGGCAACGCGTTGGCAATCAGTTGTAGGCAACTCAACCTGTCAACTCGTTTTGGACTTGAATCACCAACCAGTTGCTTGTTCGGCCGATTGCATCAGCGGGGAGAATATCTTGTATTGTTTTTCTTGTACAGATTTCAATATAGAATTCCAAACGTTTGAAACTGTGTGTGACAGGGAGACATATTTTATATACAATTTACTAACCATGCACATGCGCCTAAACAATATAAACACAGATAAGACCCAAACAGAATGCGAGTTTCGGGTTTTTAGTTTTGGGTTTTGAGTATTGATGGTAGAAGTACAGATTACAAAGAAAGAATTGATAGGGGTGGTAGTGGCATATGGCTCGAATGAGAATGCGGCAGAAGAGGATAAAAGTAGTGGTATACTACGGTTCCTGCGACAGTTCGATGGCATATTCATCTGGAGCTTACTATGATCGATGTTTAAAGGTCGCGAAGAAGTCTTTCAAGGTCGTCGACAATGACCAGAGGGTGGTTGCTGAAGGAGTCTTTGAAATGTTTGAGGGTGTATTTTTTGGGGTTGCCGAAGAAGTCTTTCAAGGTCGTCGACAATGACCAGAGGGTGGTTGCTGAAACATTTGTCATTGTCGACAACCTTGAAAGACTTCTTCGCGACTTTCAAACATTGATCATAGTAAGCTCCGGATGGACATGCAATCGAACTGTCGCAGGAACCGTAGTATACCACTACTGTTATCCTCTTCTGCCGCATTCTCATTCGAGCCATATGCCATTACCACCCCTATCAATTATTTCTTTGTAATCTGTACTTCTACCTATATGCACTCCCTCTAAAACAAGGTATTTATCCCTTGTAATTGCCATTTTAAACAATAACATCATCCTACTTCGGATTACCAAGAATTAACTGTTAACACGAATTTCTATTGCTTTTATTTCCTTTAGCTGCAGATGTTCAAAATCAGCCGCTATTATTCACCAACTGAATGCGCATCTGTAGCACGCCCTTTCTATATCAAAACTTATATGGAAATAGGAAAAATCGTATAGTATTTTCTGTGCAAGAAACTATACAGAATTTTGTACGAAAAACCTGTATGACACGATATAAGATTTTCTGTATAGTATTTGGTACAGATTTCTATATAGAAAACTATACCGTGTCACACGGGCTTAAGAATGTTTTAACCGAATTTTTAAGTCAGTTTTGTTCAAAATAAGATTCCACCCAGTGCAAGCAGAGGTTCTTAAACTTATCGCCATCTAACGAATTTTTAGCCCACAAAGTTTGTGATGTTCCACCATCCATGACCACACAGAAACTACCGATTTCGATCACTTCTGAGTTGCCCCGTGTGTGGAGCTACATCACTAATGAGTTTGTAACCGGTTAGTAATTTCAATCACAAACCAGTTGCGTTTGTTTTGAGTTGCTCCGTGTGCATAGGGCCTAACAGGATCAGCCAAATTCCTGTAATTCTGCAATGGTGGCTATAACACCAAAAAAAGGTTAAAAAACATCTTTTATTTTTCAGTTTTACACAATCTAATTTTGAATAGTACATTGCATATGAGTTTTAAAAAAAAATGTGCAACACAATTACAAGAAAGTATGTTGTCTATAACCGTTTAAAAAAACATCGCAAACATGTAAACTGCTAAAATGACTTTAATAATCTTGCAATTTATAAATCATCGTGTTTAATACCGTTTGTTTGGCCTACTAAGTAGGTCAAGTCGAGAGGTAAAATTAATAATGCCAAATATTCGCTAAAAGTTATTTCAGACTAATTCTTAGAAGAATCATAATTTTATAGAATCACGTACCCACACAGTTTGTCACAAATCTGCTATTTATTGTTTTATTGGAACATACATTCCATTTATTCTAAACTTTTGGAAGTTTCTGGTATTATTTGGCTATCCTGCTACGTCTAAATTTATTTGTTTATACGGTACAACTAATGAATAAGTAAATAAAGTGCTCTTTTCTTATTAGTAGAACACAGACACATCCAAAATAACGGACCCTGCAAGTTGGTCATGGTTCGTGAGATCAGCTAAGACATGACGGTTGGCTTTCCCACTGAACTTCCCTCAAACCGTGAACAAAATCATGTTCCAGATAATAGAATATGATTTTTAAAAAGAACAGAGTGATCAAAAATTAATAATTAAGTATTTGATTCGACTTACTTTATATTAGATACATTAAGAACCTACTTCAGAAAATAAAACGAACATTTCATGTTAACACAAATACTTCATTATTCCTTTTCTGATCTTGAGTCGTTTAAATTATGTAGTGTAATTAGGTGCTAAATTAAAATCTCTTTTAATAATACCAAAACCTTCCTGAGAAATGAAAAACAATTTTTGGTTACTTAAAACTGTTTCATTTTTAACGTTGTCGAAAAATTCAAAACATTTATCAACGCCACTTTTTATTTATATCAGTTTTTCCAGTTTTAAAGCATCTTTAAACTGTCTTATTGCGTACTTTTAGATAAGCGAGATCCTGCTGTTAAGTTTTGAATCTGCTACACCTTATATAGGAAATAATGTTGGTTACTACTGCGCTTTTATTGTATGTAACATTAATTTATTATATAACTATATTGATACGTTTTTCAATACTGATAATAAAACGAATTTTATGTTTGTAAATAATGTATTAAACCAGCCAAATTTTTACTCACACAAAATAATACTTACTCATATTTTCATCCTTAACCTACAGCAGTATGTAAACTCGCGTAGCGTATTCAAAGATACTATGCGTGTCACAAGTATTATAGGTAATGTATTATTATGCAAGTCTTGTTAGAAGATAAATATGTACACTGTGAACAGGCTATTGAAAACATTAGTTGTCTGTTGTATTGACTGTGCATGACCTACCGTACACATTAAATGAAATATCTATGTAACAGTTAATTTGGAGAACTTTATCAATGAATGCCAACTATAAAAATCGCCATTATGGCTTTAAAAAAAGAACAGTTTAAACTACTTTTAATAAATTAATTGCTTTTATTGAAGTTAATATAACACGTACAATTAAACTCCTTTTTTTCTAATAGTGTAATCTGTCATAAAGTTCTCCTTTGTGAATAAATTTGATGAAATAACACCGGAAATAAACACCCAATGATGTAAAAACACATCTGTACAGGGTGGTTCATATTCGATGGGATTACATGGGTATCTCGCTTAAAATTAAAGATAGAGAAACGGCGAGAGTGTTTCTTTTTTTAAGGACTTAAATCTACATAAAAATATCTAAAAATAATCTTCATACATTTTTTCGATATTTACAACAATAACGGAGATATGACACATTATAAATACGACAAGAAAACAGTTTTTCGCTCATAACTCAAAAACCGGAAATGATAGATTTTTGAAAACGGTTCTGAGCTTGTCTCAAAAAACTGCACATTTTTGTTAGTTTACCTATCTTGAATATTAAGCGATATACCCATGTAATCACGTCGAATTTGGACCACCCTGTATATAATTTATTCATTATTCAATTATCGCAATATAATTACCTAAAATCTAATAAATTAACTTTTCAATCTAATTTCTTTCATTACACATCTCTCTTAAACCACGATGCTGAAATAAAACTTTATAGGTAGTTTACTTTTGCATTAATGGTTGAGAACTTGTTGTGGTTAATGGCTCTTTTAAAATAATTTCTTTTTGTTTTGTCACCGTTTTATCAACCTATTAGAAAATTGGTAATTGTTGCATGGAAATAGTAATTGGAAGAGACGAAGTTGCGTGAAACTTTTTTTAAATTAAAATACATTGCATTACTTAATAAAAAAAAAATGAGTTATGTTTGTCCAGGTTTACGTTCGAATAATGCCGCATTTAATATTTATAACACTCATTATAAAATAATAACATAATGCGCCAGATTGTAAAATTGACATTGTGAAAAATGCTTCAATTTATTATTGAACTGGTCTATAATTTACAACCGCATAAAAATGTAAGCGGTTCCATAAAGTATGTCAGTTGGTAATGTTGTGGCTGTGTTTATGTGGCCTTGAAAGTGGATGCAAAAAATTAAGCTGTCATTTTCATTACATGCCCACAACTTGATAATTATTATAAATTACTTAATATGGGGTAAAAAACAACCATTCATTACAAGCAAAATAAAATTACAAAAAGAAGCGCTTTACTCAAGATAACATCAATAACCAAAACAAAGCTACAACAAAGTTAATAAGTAGCAAATTACTGTTTTGGTTTGGTCATACAATAACAGACATTTGAGTTTAGTTGCCTAATAAACTTCTCCGAAGTTGACCCATCGATATACAAATAGATTTGTTACTTCTTTAGTAAGCAAAACTCTCATTTGACCCCATCGTAAACAGACCACTCTGCAGAAAAACTCCACAAAATTTTGACCTTACTTGCCTACTTTAAACTTGCAGAACGTGAGAAAAATATCTCTCCATCTTCGACTTACTAGAAAAACAGTTCCACCAATATTATAAGCAAACGAAACGGTACAAAAATGTTTAACTAACCTCATTCATTCTTATTGATAAATTTATAGCTAGATATGTTATCTTTTATTAGCTACTAGTGTTTCACGATTAATCAAGAACGAGGTTATTAAAATTTAAGGTATTATAATGTAAATGTCCATAACATTTCATAATTTCAAATACCATCCATCAGTTACATGTGTGATGTAAACATGGTTATAATCGCGACATGCTTTCCATAAACAAAACTAAAATTGAATCAACTTCCAGTTAATTGCTGAACTATTGATTCGAAATTGTAATTTATAATTACGTGAGTAATTTAACAGGATTATTAAATGTAACATTAAATTTGGCAATTTTTGTTTGTGTTTCTTAAATATTGAGAAAAAAATCGGGAGGTAATTCCTTATCGAAAATTAAGGGGGGTTTTTATACAAATGTTTTCCCTTAGATGTCTTCTTTCAGAGTTACACCCCGTAAAGAGGAGTGGTAAAATTGGGTTTTTATTTTATTTCTTAAATTTGGATATATGTAGGAGAATGATATTTGATGTTTTGTTCTTATTAAAATGTTTCCTATAGTTATATTTTTAATCATCTCCCACCTTCACAAGGGGCTGAGAAGTGCGACCACTGTTGGTTTTTTATCAGAAAGTCCTGATGAAAAAACCAACAGGGGTCGCACTTCTCAGCCCCTTGTAAATTTGGTAAATGATTAAAAATATAACTCTGGAAAACCTTTTAATAACTATAAATCATCTGCCAAATATCATTCTCCTACATATATCCAAATTTAAGAAATAAAATAACAACCTTATTTTATCACTCCTCTTTAGGGGGTGTACCTCCGAAAGGAGATGTCTAAGAGAAAAAAATTATATAAGAGCTCCCCCTTTATTTTCTACAAAGAATTACCTCCCTCTTTTTTTTTGCAATATTTAAACGTCCTGTATATTCTGTAAAAAATATTAATACGAGTCACTCATTTGAATAAACTTTATTATTTGTTATTTAAACAATTTTGGAAGTCCTAAATATTCATTGTTCTTTACTAGGATGGAAATCAATCGAATTTATTGTAGTTTTTATTAATTTATTAATGACCGAATTAAATTTAAATACTGTTTATAAACACGATTAAAATGTTTTAGTAATAGTAGTACCATCTTTTTTGTAAATTAAATCGTGAATAAAAAAATAAATAAAGGATAGATAAAGAATTTAAAAGAGTTACAAGAATACTGGTCATTGTGTAATAATGTTATTAGTCCGTTTTGTTCAGGTAACTGTATTACTTGCGCTTCGGTTTTCGTGCGCTTTAATAACATTACAGTAATATTAAGTGTAATAGGAGTATTTAAATACTTCCGCCGCAAACATAAAACGTATTTGCATTATCCTGCATTATACAAAGACTAATTGAAACCTTGATTTATTACTATTTTAGAAATAGTTATCCGTTCCAGTTCCCTCGAATCTATCCCACATATTCTACTCATTCTTCTTAAGTTCCTTTAAAATTCATTATGGATAATTGTTTCATTGTGCCTTAATAGAAATGGGAGAAAAAGCAAAACATTTAAAGTAAATTGCCAGTTTAGATATAAGAAATACGATTACCAAACGTCTTAAATTAAAATTCAGGCTTAACTATTTTACAGGTTGTCTTCATTAACTTAGAGTTGTAGTGTGTTCTTGTGCTAATACCATTAAAACAATTTGTAATTTACATTGTTAACATAAGTATACATGGTGTCCCAGATAACATTTTCAGCATGGGGATCTCGCTTATTATAAGAGATAAAGGTTTGTTGAATTAGATGAATTATTCCTTAGAATGAGAGAAGCTACAATTGATTTTTAAAAGTACAAAATTTCTCGTCCTTCAGCTCTTATAGCAAAAAATATGAAAATGTTGAATTTATTTTTTCTCTCTTAACATAGATTTTTTTATCATTCACTATTTTTGAGATATTACCCCTAATTTCGTTTTTTTTCTTATGGGTCACGAAGTTGGCTATGAAATAGTTAAATGTGCTTTTTTCTCTCTTTTAAATGAGATATTACTTGCTATATACTCTATATTTTTATAAATAACTCACAAAATTAAGAAAAATCGTATTGTACCCATCACCTATCAAGCTATCTATGAAAATAAAAACAAAAATTCTGAAGTTTAAGCGAATGACCGACTATAAATCAGACTTCCAATTACGTGTTTTCTTTCTAATTACCCCACAAAGTCAATGGGAAACACCTAAACATTTCGGCCAAGTTCGATAGCTCTAGCTTAAACGGCTAGGACGTATTCGATTTTTTGATTATTTTTTTTTGCAACTTTGGAGGTCTCTAAGTTTTCGGATAACAAAATATTTGACAAATGGTCATCATTTTCACTCAGGAAGATGCACCTACTTTTTGGCGGTGTATAATTGGGACACCCTGTATAATAAAAATGAAAATAAATAAATAACGTTTTTTGTAATAAAGAAATATTTTGCTGCACCATCACTCAAAATTCCTGGTTGCGCCGCTGATACCAGCAATAGAACATGAACTGTTATTGATGACCTAATTAAGATACATAATCGATAAAACTAATCGACAGACATCTGTTTTTAAAACGATTTTACAAACAAGTTTCATTTTGTGTAACTATAGAAATTTTTTATGGTTTTATTATAATTGACTAAATCAGTTGTAATGCAGAAACTGTGTAGGTAATACTAATCAAGGTATTACATCAAAGTTGTATAAATACTATTGGTAGTAAATTTCATTAAAATTAGGATTGAAAGTTGTAATTGATTTCTCAAATGGAAAATTGTAACGTCCAAATTTAATGCTTAAATAATTTCAACAGGGAATTGTACAATATATTTTTTGAAGTGTTGGAAACTGAAGAATGCACAACATTTTTTTATATTTCGATAATCAAGCTTGTATCTTATACAATCAGATATATGTATATGATATACATAAAAAAGCAATTAAAAATAGTGATTTTCACATAATATTTAAGGAAATATTAGCAAAGTGTAATGGGGTCGACTGCCGGATGTTTAAGTATTATTAAAATTTTTATACTTCCTGTTCTTATTGAGATAAAATGTATCCTCTCATCAACGAAAGATGATACCTTCCTAGAAAAGTTCAACTTGTTTAAAAACGAACGCACAAAAACAGTTTAATCAAGCATTTTTCTAATTAAGGGCGTCCAACTTATTTATAATTAAAGTTTAACTAAATTATAGTTGCCGTCTCTTCTCGACGTGATCATTAAAATGACGAAAATATAAACTTTAGTGGAAAAGCAAACTTATACAGGGTGTCCCAGATTACATTTCCAGCATGGGGATCTCGCTTATTATAAGAGATACAGGTTTGTTTAACTTAGATGAATTATTCCTTAGGATATGATAGGAGCCACAATCAATTTTTAAAAGTACAAATATCCTCGTGCTTCAGATGTTAAAACAAAATATATGAAAATGTCGTTTTTTTTCTCATAACTTTTTTTGTCTTAATCATTAGAACAATTTTATTTGTAGTACTTTTTTATGTAGAATGTAACCGTTATTTTAGATTTTTTAACACCTGTAATTTTCGAGATATTACCCCTAATTTCATTTTGTTTTATGTCTAACGAAGTTGACTATGAAATGTACATTTTTTTCTCTTTACAATGAGATATTACTTGCTATCCATTTTTATAAATAAGTCACAAAATCATGAAAAATCCTGTTTTACCAATCACTTATCAAACTACATATGAAAATAAAAACAACTAATTAGTGTCAAATGACAGTTGCCATTTGTCTGCGATATCATTTATTGGAATTTTACATTATTGTTGTGTTATTCGTTAGTATTTGTAATAATTGTTATAATGATGGCTACATTTAAAAATAGCGAAAAATTTGACATGTTGAGACGCTACATTCTTTGCCATAAAAACTGTGTAGAAGCTGAGCGAATATACTTAGATATATCCCGAGAGAAGGCAACGAAGGTGTGTAATTACAGAAATTTGGAAATAAATTTAAAAGAGTATGTTTTTTTTTGAGAAACCAACCAAATATCTAAAACAAACCAATACAGAATTAGAATCTGGTTTTACAATGAAAAACCTTTTAATAAGTACAAAACATCTACCAAATATCATTCTCCTACACAAATCCAAATTTGAGAAATAAAATAAGAACCTAATTTACCGCTCCCCTTTAGGGGGGTGTAACTCTGAAAGGATACGTCCAGAGAAAAATTTTTATATAAAAGACCCCCCTTAATTTTCGATAAGGAACCACCTCCCGAATTTTTTCGCAATACGTAAGGAACACCCTGTATAATGTAGTTGCAGTTACGGCCGTTTCTTGGTCGCACTCGGTGAAAACCACTCGGTTTTTGACCAAAAACAAGAAGTACTCAATTACTGTTATTTTTTATTCTTCTTTCTTTTTAACTTACTTATTGTTATAACAAAATAGTAGGTCTCGTAAAGGGGGGTGCGTAGTTAGCCTTGCACCCCCCACGGTTGAGCCACTGGCTGTTATTACAATGTACCGAGATAAATGAAAATGAATTTGCAAAATACAAACCCAACCCAATGGGTTCTTGCTCACAATGGCCCAACAGAACGCTTATCAAGGCGATTGTGGATCATTCATGCTAAGAAGCAGACGGTAATGATGACAATGATTCATTGTATTGATGGAGGCATATAAATGAGATAACAAGACCAGTAGCAATATAAATTGTAACTATAAATAGCAATATTCTGCAGTCCTAGGGTGTGGGGAGTGCATCTGCCGCGGTCCAGCGGTCAAGGCCGAACACCTGACCGCCGAGCCACAGTAGTGCCATTGACACCGCGAGAAGCACAACCAGAAGAAATAGTGGGATAGTGTCACCTGTAACATTTGTAAAGGTAGATAGCCTATCGCTAACCATCACATTACTCGACCATATCAAAATAATTTTGTCAAAATTCGTCATTAAAAATTTAAAAATCAGGCTTTGTTTACTTAAATAATTAAACAAAAAACTGCTTTATTAATTTTTTTAAAAAAAGCTACAAAAATTTTGCCTGTATCTGATTTCAGTTTATACAAATTTTAATGTTTGATGATCTACAAATGCTTCATTTAAAAAAACAAACATTCAGGGTGTACACTTTCCACAAGTAACTAGCTTTAAATTGAAAATTATACCATTTCGCACTAAAGCACGTTTTTATTATTAATATTATGAGATAACATCAAATTTAAATTATAAAAAAAAAACTCTTAACGTAAAGAATATCGAATACACAAAATTTCACTTTTTATAGTGTTTTTTGATTGATCAGTTAGTTTTCACAATTTTGCTAGTTATGTTAAAAGTTATCCAAAAGTAAATCCCATTGAATTATAATTCACACTATTGTAAACTATTTGTGATGTCTTCGTGCAAGAGTCGACGCCAGAGTATCTGGCGTCCCTAGGCAAAGAAAATTTAGACGCCCCTGTCCATTATCGTGTGATATGTTTTTGAGAATTTAGCAGCAAATAATCAAATTTTAATGCGGTTAATCCCCAAAACCGTATTCTTATTTATACAGAGTGTACAAAAAGTAACGTAACGGATCAATATCTCGTCTTGTGGAAACTTAACAAAGAAAGGTTCGAATAAAAGTTGTTTGTCGTAATTTACTACCTTTATTTTCAACTATACACAGTGTTTTGTTTTTGCGTACCGATACGTCACTTTTGTTTTGTTAAATAGAACACCCTGTATATTTTGCACTTTTTAGATGCAGAATTAAATTGTCTTTCAAAATGTATAGGGTTTTATGTGTCTAAAATTAATCGTTTTTGAGTTAAGTTTTTATGAAAATTTTGACAGAAACAGGACTCTAAGGAAATATTGAGATTTCACAACATAGCAATTTCAGAACGAATTCCTTTGAAACGTTGTTTGACAATATTATCATAGTGATTGCTGACTAGTTAAAATTTTAAAATAATACACAGGGTGTTTTTTATGCTCGGTCCAATTGGTTAAACTTCAAACACGGTTGTCATTTTGTTTAAATAGAACACCCTATTCTTATCGATAATTTAATTATCTTTAAAATTTCTTAAAGGTCTATTATGTCTAAATTCTAAAATTAATATTTCTCGAGTTATTGCTGTTTTCATGATAATTAATGGGCACAGACAAAATATTTAATAGAAATTAATTAGTCGGCTTTGGAAATATCTCGATAATTTGTTTTAAATGTCAAATAACGTTCTATTTTCATCTTTGTTTCATATGGTAAAACCGGCCCTGAGGTACCATCAAATTTTATATTTAAAAAAAAAAGTGCAAACGTAAGGAATCACATAAAACTTCACTTTTATAATATTTTATCAGTTATCCAGTTAAAATTCACAACTTTGCTAATTGTTTAAAAAATAATCCAAAATTAAATCCCATTTAATTATAATTCACACTATTTCAAACTATTTGTTACGTCTTTTTACACACAATTTAATAATAAAGCAGTTAATATAACGGAAATGCATAGGAAACACATCAAAATTCTAAATAATTTTATTATGTGAAAGTTCTCAGAAGTTTTGATATTGTAGTATTATACAACAAAAGTCACATATTCCATAATACTCAATATTACAGTTGTAACGGTTGTTAATTGTACGGTATTATTCATCAAAATTAGTTTAATTGACAGCTTCTTTGTAATCCAATTCGTTGATCATATGGTTACGTTAAACGTTTTACGCTGAAGTAGTAATTATAGTCGGGTTTGGCTATAAGTGTAATATAATTTGTGTAGGGGATCTAGTTAAATTAACAGTCTTTTATACACTAAGATAATAAAAATTCTTAGCGTGCAGTAAAATAACAATGAATATTTTACAACAACCATTAATCACCAGCTTAACATAGCACATTGGAAGTCAGTTAAATCTAATAAAATTAAAAGCGTGCTTACTATTCATATATAAACTTGAAAGATGAAGTGCGGCACTAAAAAAAAACTCAGCACTTAAATAAATTAAAACTGGTAAAATTGCGTCGGTCTAGTGAGATTTACCTGGAAACTCTGGTTAAGCGTATTTTCTCCGCGCTCCAGGTTTTCTACGATTTTTTCCGGATTAGCAAGCTTTTACGTTTTTCTTAAGTAATACTAAACTATTTTTCGTACTCACTTTACTAATCTTGTAATATAATTCTTTAACGGTTCTATATTTGATTTTTACTTCAATTAAAATTTTGATTAATGGAAAAAATATTTCCTGATAAACATCATTAGTAAATGAAAACATACTAGAGTATATTCTTTTTTTACCCTTATATTTGCAATGTCACTTATCTTAAGAGGTAAGAAGTTGGATAAAATGGGGCAAAGTTGCAAAATTTGTTGCTAATTTCAATTTCAAATGAAATTACTATGGTTTTCTAAGATTAGAAGTTATGTAGAAACTTTAAAAAACTATATTTAAGGTTTTTGCTTTATTACCTTAATTTTTAGAGGTAAAATTATTTACCAAAACCAAAAACACTTTTCTGAAGCAAATTTTCGTTTTCTCTATGCGCTGATTTGCCTAACTAAATTTTGTATCAGAGGTTTTATTTTTTGATTCATCATCGATTTTCAATAGTCAAGAATAGTACTTTAATAGTATTTCACTTATCGAATACCTTTGTATATTACGTACTAATTGCCTGGCTTGTAAAATATAATCTTAGTAAAAGATATTTTTAATTTCTTATCTAGGACAAAACATACATCTTTGAACGGTAAAAATGCTGGTTGACCCACAGCAATGGCAAATAATTTATAATTTGCTACCCACCAATAAGTTTTTTAAACATACAACGAGTACACCAACGTGGGTTGTGGATGTCCAGCTTGAAGTAGGTTTATAAGACAAAGATCCATATAGCCAAACGCACGTTTTGTGAATGCTAATAGAAGTCTGAGTACACCAAAATGTTAAATGCACATTGGAGAATGCAAATTAGAAGTAACTGTTAAATGTTTTTTTAATTTGTGAAATAAATAACAATAGGATCTTCGTTTAATGCATACTTACCAGGGAAGGTCACGATATGTTGTCGCTAGAATCTGATCAAGGCTGTGTTTATTGCATCAAGAACATCAAAACTAAATATTTTGGAGAGTTATACGCGCCACTGGCCATTTCCTTCGGTAAAATAGGGAAAAGACTAAAAAGCTGAATAATAAAAGCAATTTTTGTGATCGAGTTGGCTGTGAAACCGTCAGAGATAAAATCGAAATTCTCCTATTTACCAATTTGCGCATCATTTGCAAGTAAAATGGTGCAAAGTTTTTGAAAAAATCTTAAACGGTTTTGGAGAAAAACGTGAAAAACGAACCCCCTGCAAAAGCGCTATGATTTGAGAAGTTGTATGACTAAATCTATGCGACTTGCATGACTAAATCTATGCGACTTGCATAGGCGTTTAACATAGGGGAAACAGTTTTTACAAGGGACTCGTTTTTCGGGTTTTTCTTCGGAACCGCTTAAGATTTTTTCAAAAACTTTGCACCATTTTACTTGCAAAGGATGCGCGAATTGGTAAATAGGAGAATTTCGATTTTATCTCTGACGGTTTCACAGCCAACGCGATCGCAAAAATTTCTTTTATTATTCAACTTTTCAGTTTTTCCCCTATTTTTCCGTTGTAAATGGCCAGTGGCACGTACAAATCTGCAAAACATTTAGTTTTGATGTTCTTGATGCAATAAACACAGCCTTAATCAGATTCTAGCGACAACATATCGTGGCCCTCTCTTGTAAGCAATAATTAATACTTTGAATATTTAAAGCAGTTTAGTTTGAAAAGCCCCCGTGTTTAAAAAATTGCGATGATTAAATATATTTTGTTTTTCAATAGCAGGATTAATGCTGCTCACATACTTCGTACAGATTTTTTTTTAAATTTTTTTTATTAATTTTATTTTGCAATGATTCATGCTGTTACAGTTTATTTTAAAATAACAAAATATGGTACATTTTTTCCAATTTTATAACGATTTTTTTAAATTAAATTATAGCGTTTGTTTCAGGATACCGAAGGTGCTGAAATGTTATTGTTCACATTAGTCTTTGCGGGAATTTCTCTCGCAAGTACCACTCAGGATCCTGCAGAAACAGATGGAGAAATATCTCGTAAAATTCTAGGATCCAGGTAAAAACAGCAAATTATTAATCAATAACAAAATAAATACTAATATTCATATTAATTTATGAAATAAGTGTATTGAGCTAGGAGATTATGTCGAAAAATAAAATTATTTTTCACCCAATATTTTGTTGTTTTCCTTCCTAGGCCGGAAACTGTTCATCCCCTTGTATAAGATTTTTTTAAACGCATTTCTAGTTAAAGATTTACAATAAATTATGATTAATCACGATAAAGTTTTGTGTTCTACCAGGTTTTTTTATTATTTTTTATTTATTAATCATAGCCTTATTTACTCGAAGGTGTTAAGGTACATTACAAAACATCAACAATTTTATGAATAAACACTGCCCACTCTCTCCTGTTCCTTGTGCCATCATCATCCCCCCACTCCAGGACAATTCTCCATCCTTCAAACATTCAGCCACCACTTGATTCCATGCGTCCCTTGGTCTTCCTCTTTGTCTTCTCTGTGTAGATTAGCCATATCTTTTTCGTTTGTCTTCCATCCTCCATCCTTACTAGATGTCCAAACCACTTTAGTTGTTGTTGTTCTATACTTTCCAAAACTGGTTTAACATTGAGTTCTGCTCTAATTGTCTCATTTCGTATTTTATCTCTTCGGGTAATACCTTTGACGCCTCTTAAATACTTCCTTTCTAGCGCCTGCATTTTGCCTTTCAATTGGCTGCTTTAACACCCAACTTTCGCATCCGTATGTCAGAATTGGTTTTCATATTGTGTTGTATACTGTCATATTCGTTTTCTTCGATATTTCTTTTTTCCTTATGAATGTGTTATAAAGTGTGTACAGTTTAGTTGTATCCTCTATTCTGTTGTTGATTTCAGCCTCTTCCTTTTCATCCTTATGTATATTTACTCCCAAATACTTGGATGTTTCTATTTGCTCTATCTCTTTTTCATCTAGTTTTATTGTAATGCTTGATTCTCTCTACACAATAGCCAGTACTTTGATTTTAGCGACATTTACTTTCATGTTTCTCTTTTCTAATGCTGTCTTCCAGATGTCCAAATTCATTTGTAGTTCTTTTTCGTTCTTTGCGTAGATCATCAAATCGTCGGCAAAAGCACATTCCACTATTTCTACCATTTGCATGTTTCTATACCCTAGTTGTAATTTCTTTGTTTTGCCCTTCGTTTCTGAACTTAATTTTATGACTGCATATTACAACTATAAATTTTCTGCTTTATTAAAATTAGAGGGTATCTCTTTTTAACTCCCAAGCAATATTTACAATCTATCGAAGCATAACAAGTAAATTGTTTTATTTTCGCGAACACTTAAGAGAAAACATTATCCAGTGACTTCCATGAAGTCACACAATAGAAAATGTTATCTTCTAATATGGAGCAAAATAAATCGTCAAAAATACGCAACTTAAGTGCAAGAGATATTTTACTTAAATAGATCTGATAAATATCATTATTTACATTGTAGTTTACTATTGTTATTATCTGTAGGTAAATAAACATTTTTTCAGTGTAGTAACGTCAGTATCTGTCGTCATGGAGGTGGGAAATGGATCTCAAGCCTATTTTTCGGATGCTGTCGGCAAGCCACTGGGAAAGCCAACAATTGGCTCTCAAGTGGCAAGTCCAATAAACTTACTGAATCCGGATCGCTACGAATTTTACACTTTCGATGACAACGGTGATCTCGTGAAGAGACTGATGACATTAGAAGAAATCCAGGGAATTATAGCAAGCGGTGACAGTGAAAATTTAAATTACAATCCCCAAACACTGGCAGAATTGATACCAGAGAAAAAAGTGAACGACGTTGTAAATAATGTACAAAATGTTTTGAAAGAAGAAATGGCCGCACATCAAGTAGCAACAAACGCGAAACCTGTATATGATACACCAGATGTTTCATCAAACTGGAACATGATCTTACCAGCAGTGTTTGGTAATTCTGGTGAAGATATTAAACCAGATAAACCTCAGTATATGGCAACCCCAGAAACTATAACAATCGAAAATACTACGTATATGACTATTCTCGAAGACATTGGCAGTGAGAAAATAAATTCACCAGTGGTAACAACTACGACCAAATCAAGCCCAATTACAATTGCCAAAACACCAAGTCAATCAACAACCACTAAAACTCCACTTTCTTCTACAGTTAAGTTGCCAAATACACCAGCAGCTGTTAAAAAACCAATTTCACTAACAACTACCAAAAAACCTCTTCAGAAACGGCCAGTAGTTTCTGTCACAACTGAAGATAATTCATACTTGGAATTTAAACAAGCTCCTCCAGGAAGCACCATGAAAAAAACAACCACTAAATATACATCGAAACCAAGTTCCTCAACAGAAAAGACTGATATACCCTTATTAAATGTAAATATTAAACGCAATACGAGTGATCAAGACATTGTAAAAACAACAAGTTCTCCAGCTATTCCGTCGACACTGAGTATTGCAAACAGTAGCTATGAACATAATCAAATCAATGTATCTGTAAATGCACAAAATAACTTACAAGCACCTGTATCAAGTACAACTACTCTTCAACAATCATCTAAACCACAAAATACATTTACAAAAACGACACCACTGCCCATTGTTAGCACTGAAATTGCCCCGTCTTTGATTACTGAAACTGAAGGAAATAAAACTGTTACTAGCACAGATGCTAACATCTTAACCATGAATGCTTCATCGGCAGTAATTTCTCATCACTTTATCTCGCAAATTAAAGATTCCTCTGGCTTAGTAACCAACGTTTTTGATGTTACATCAACACCAGGTCCTCTAAGTACATTTTTCATGATACAAGATGCCAAACATACACCAGAAACAACAACTAAGACTTACATAAGCGAACAACAATCTACTAAAACTTCAAAATTACCGGATGTAGAGCATACTTCAACAACACTTTCTCAGGACTTAAAATCTAAAAACGAAACTGCTCTACCAACATCACACAATACATCAAGTGCCCAAAATAATTCTATGGTTTTATCAACAAAAGTACCAGAATTATTTACTACTATGTTTGATGAAGCTACCACTGTAAGTTCTACAGAAACCAATGCCAATGATATAACTACATCTATTACCAATTATGAAGAATCAGAGCTCATCACAAAACAAGAATCTACTACTAAACCTGTTAACATGCACAAAGTGGCAATATCTGAATTATTAAATCAGTTACTGACTTCCACAGATATTTATGCAATTAATGGAGCTCTTGATAAGCAAACTACACCTCTTGACCAAGTATCAGCTGAAACGACAAATCGAAAACAGGATGACGAAATTACAACAGTAGAATATCAAGTAACAACTGAACCACAAGATTCTACTACTACAATACGACAAAATGCAAGTGATTCCAATGATACAGCAAACTCCCAACCGCAATTAACAGATGAAACTTTAATATCCAGCATAGAACAAATACTATTACAAACAAATGATGACGTGGAAGAACCCATTGATAATATTAAAGAAGGTGATGAAGTTCATCAAATAATGTTAAATTCTAGTGCACAACCTATGCACGAGGTAAACATACAAACTGCTACACTAGCATCGTCCCTTATGGATATGCCAAAAGACAATATACCTTCTGAAACTGAAAAACTTGATGAAGCAGTAAGTTCCCTAATTTTCCAAATGTCCGAGATTGAGCCTAGTTTAACAACAATCGAGGATTATCCCACAACTGAGAATCTAAATCAATACACTACAGGAAGTTCTGCATCAACAAACCCAGCAAAAATTATTGTTAAAGAAGACTATCAACTTCCAGAGTTAAAAACAAATTCAAACAACAATAAGGAAACCGATCCACCACAAACAAATGTTGAATATGGCAATCGTTATGCAGAACTTAATTTATATGAATCGACAACACTTCCACAGTTATCTACAATTCAAGAGAAAGAATCTACCACCGATAATCCTACATTTAGTATAACATCACAAGCTTTTACAGCGACCACTGAACAAAACATCGACAAAACTACACTTGAAGATATAATCGAAAATAAAATAACAGATAACAAAACTGACAATTTAAATAACTTAGACTATAATAGAACTCAACAAGCTATTTTACCTGAACATGTAACTGCAAAAATTCCGGCTAAAATAGACTTAAGCTTAGAAATTGAAAAAAATAAAACAATATACAATACTTCAAATAACAATGATAACACTAATAATGAAATTCTAAGCACAGTATTAGCTATAATAGAACAGAATACAGTCAATGATACTGTTTATAACAACTTAGAAACAAATTATCCTGAAAGTACTACCTACGATATTAAAGAAGATACAGAAACTACAACAATTAGTTTTGTAGAAAAAATTAATTCCAGTGAGAGTTTAAACGTGTCTTCCGACTTCCAACTTGAGGACAGTGATAATGATGTACCTTTGACTACTTCCTTTGATTCTACCATAGCCACCACGCAAAATTTTGAATCAACAATCGCTTACACAACACTAACAACAACAGAATCTACGGTGGTACAACAAAATGTAACAGCTAAATATGAAAATGTAAATACAAATGCTACACGCGAACCGGAAATATCATGGAAACTTGTTCCAACTGTTGCGCCACACAACCCCACGTCTGGAAATAAAGCTGATAAACCACCCAACCAAAACGAACAAAGGCCAATATCTGTTGATTTGGTACCACAATCATCACAAGGATTTGGTCTCGAAGATTCAACATCGATTTTAGATCCCGACATGTACCGTTTTACCGAACTGTGCAACGAATTAGCATTTAGTTTTTGGAAAACCGCAACAACAGGCCTTAGCTTTGCAAGAAGCGTTTTTATATCTCCATTTGCTGCAACATCTTTATTAGCAATGGTGTTTCTGGGGGCAAGAGGTTCTACATCGGGAGAAATGAACGACATTCTAAAACTAGACGATATGGTAACTTTTAATCCACATTTGATTTTCAAAAACGTAACCGAATCTGTAGAAGTATCTAAGAAAGCTGGTGTTGCAGCATCTGTAATATTAAGAGAATTATACAGTGATATTTATAAAGGAAAATTATTAAGTTTCTACAAAGAAAGAGCAAAGCAATTTTATGATGGGCATGTAGAAGAAACTGGTTTTTCCGGAATTGGAGACACCATAAGACGTAGAACTAACTTATTAGTAAAGAGGCATACGTGGGGGAAGATTCAAGAATATCTAAAAGACAGTTCCATTGTCGTAAGACCACCTCTAGCTGCAGTTAGTGTCAGCATATTTCAGGTAAGTGTTAACAAACTATTAAAGGTTCAAGGGACAAAATTCTTACAAGGGAGTGTCGCGATGTGTTGTCGCTAAAATCTGATCAAGGCTGTGTTTATTGCATCAAGTACATCAAAACTTAATGTTTTGCAGAGTTATACGTGCCACTGGCCATTTCCTTCGGTAAAAAAGGGAAAAGACTAAAAAGTTGAACAGTTAAGGTAATTTTTGCGATCGCGTTGGCTACGAAACCGTCAGAGATAAAATCGAAATTCTTCTATTTACCAATGTGCGCATCCTTTGCAAGTAAAATGGTGCAAAGTTTTTGAAAAAATCTTCAACGGTTCCGGAGAAAAACGCGAAAAACGAGGCCGTTGTAAAAACAGTTTCCCCTATGTTAAACGCCTATGCAAGTCGCATAGAATTAGTTATAACAGATATACCACAACTTCTCAAATCATAACGTATTTGCAGGGGTTTCGTTTTTGACGTTTTTTTCCGGAATAGTTTAAGATTCTTTCAAAAACCATTTTACTTGCAAAGAATGCGCGAATTGATAAATAGAAGAATTTCGATTTTATCTCTGATGGTTTATACCAATTTTTCAGTTTTTCCTCTATTTTTTCGAAGGATACGGCCAGTGGCACGTATAGCTCTGCAAAACATTAAGTCTTGATGTTCTTGATGCAATAACACAGCCTTGATCAGATTTTAGCAACAACATAACGTGACCTTCCCTGGTTAGATGTTATAGAAGTCAGTACCACGAACAAGCTTTGTGAGTTAGTTTTGCACATGAGTAACAGCAGTGTGTTAATTTTTGCTTTCAGACGGATTGTTCATCAGCTTCTACAAACGGTCGAGATGGAGAATTGCATTTCGTATTTTTACCGTCAGTGCGACAACGTAAATTAGTGCCTATTCCGGCAACTGTATGGCGCTCAGACTTTTTAGCAGGATATGACCCAGTCTTGGATGCTACTGCTGTATCCATTGGCACTAAAGACCAGACAATAAGTACTATTTTTGTTGTTCCTGGCCAACAAGGAATATCTGCTCCTGGTGATGGCCTTAACAGACTCGAAACACGCCTTATTGAAACTGCATATAAACAAGGTTCATGGTCAAGACTTTTAAGATCTCTTATACCCAGACCTGGTTTAGAAGTTCAGATACCCAGATTTGCACACAAATCTGTAATCAACGCGACACTTGCTCTGAAGCGAATGGGACTGAAGGATCTGTTCAGTTCAGAGAAGGCCGACCTTAAAGGTCTCAACGGAGTAGCCCACGAATTGTATTTGTCCGACATGGTACAAATCAACTATTTTGCAACATGCGGTGAAAATCAAATTGATGATAAGCATCATTCTGAGGTGTATCCAGCAACTGCACAACGGTCGCTTAGAAAGTCACGCAATTTGCAATATTACAGAAATTATATCACTAGATCTGATAATAAAGAAACTTTTGAAGAACCCAGAGATTATCAGCGTGCGTTTCATGATCCTCTGTATGATCCAAACCACCTGTCGCTTCCACTACCGCTTCGACCTAGACAAGCAAGGCTTCCTGATACTCCAAGATTACGATTTGACAGACCATTCCTGTATTTTGTGAGGCACAATCCAACTGGACTCATTTTACATATGGGACGATTTAATCCAAGATTACAACCGTAAAGAAAGTCATTCTCACACTGTAGGATAATTATTTACCAAATAAAAGTACTACATGTCTTGTGTATATGTATATTACAAACAGTTTCAGTGGTTTTGTATTATAGTGTATGGATGCACCATCTTGCAATATTACTTTTTTTTAAACTTATGATACAAGTATTAAATTACCATAAAGCATTTTACATGTTGTACGGATGGAGTTCGTTCAAATCCAGCTTTTCATCTGTGATTATAACGCACTACATTGAGATATGACTTTATACTAGATATAAGATTAATAATAAAATATTGTTAATGCAAAGTCACTGTGCAGCAACTTAAATGCCAACGATAAACTATTTCGTATTTAGGTTTCATGCAGTTTTACCAATTAGAATAAAACCAAAATGTTTCAATCACTTATGATCACTTAATTTATTACAATAGTCAAAGAACTTTCAAAAACATTAAACAGAACACCATCACCAGTTCTGCACAAATGAAATATAAGATTACAATCAAAAAAATTATACCTGATCAAGTCGTTTTAAATATTACTTCCTTTAAATTGAAATTTTTCGATTCAACATCTTTTAGAATGTGAAGTATTATGTAAATTATTACAAACTATAACATAATTATCTTAAATTGCTGTACCGAATTTTACTTTAAAAAAAAAACAGTTGCAGAGTGGCTTTATTAAAGCATTTAATTATACTCATTATAATATGCAGACACTCTGTGTATTTTCATTGATGTTATAAATAAAATACTGTGGCTGAAAAATTAATTAATTCACGATATACTATATACTCACCTGCAGTAGGACAAATAAATTTTAATTTTAGAAAAAATTTGGTACTTTAAAAACCACTATTTATTTAAAAAAATGTTACCATAAACCCAGAAATTTTCAAACAAAAAGATATACAATATTTTTTGTGTAGGTATATGGAAATTTTTGGTACAAATCAATTTTAATTTATATAGGAAACAAAGTAATAAAAACTGACAGTTTAAGTTATGATAAATGCATTACTAGATATCAATTTATTGGACTCATGGTTCAGATCTAGCAAAATGCAATTAAATAAACTTAAAACAACTGATTTTTTCATCACATATTCAACATTTAAAAATTCAAATTATGTCAACAAGACACCTGACTTCTTTTGTCATGTTCCATTAAATGGATGGCAAAACTTGTGTAAGATAGTAATTATTATTATTTATAAACATTTTAATGAAAAAAGATAACTTAATTTAGATGTAATTCCTTTTTTATATTCGCCAATAAATGTTTTAAATAATGTAGATTAAAATGTTTTTAACTGTACTGTATTTTTTTACATTAAAACTTGAAAACCACTTGTTTTGATTTTTAATTCGCCGAGAATTGCCGAAGTTCTGTTTATGGAATACAACCGTCGCTGAGCATTCGCAAATACTTGAGATCGACTCCGTTGAGTATATCTCAAGAACAAGTTCGAGATTCGACTATGAGTAGACTGGTGGATTAAATGCCCAAAGCGTGACAAAGAAACAGAACCACTAGACAAAGATAGTATGTGTATTACAAGTGCACATTCTTGAGTTCACTTGACCACAAAAGTTTTGAATTTGAATATACATATCACACATAATCATCAAATTATTTCAATTACACGATTGCAAATACAAATGACAAATATTCATATTTTTCTATGGGTGGTTTTCGAGAATATTATCAACCTAAACGTAAAAATTTCTAAAAATCCCAATCAAAAATTGCAACGCAAAGTGTACAAACGGAATTTCAGTGGCGCTTAAGTCCCCCACCTACATAAATCGTTGGCGCATTCAAGTTCAGACAAAATTTACTTTAGTTGAGTTGAGTTTCTTAATATCGCCATTGAGGACGCCACCTCCTTGACCTTAATCCAATGGGCGGGGCAACTTGCTTGTATACGAGAGACGCTTAAAAATTATTTTACAGAATCATTCAACACTCTTAAACGTTATTTCTTAAATTATAATTAATCAAAATATCTTTAATTTACATCGCAGCTTCTTATTATAAGCACCTACACAAAACAAGCATTGTTCTTATGTGTCTGACTATAGCATTTTGTTACAAGATTTTCAATAAACCCCTGTATAATTAGCCTTGTTGATACGTATTTGAGATTTTTGCCGCATTGGCGCTACGCTACAGACAGTATCCCTTTAACTGATTAGTGCGCATGACAATTTGATTTCATAATAGAAAAGACAGAGGGATACTCAAAAATTTTAAGCGGCTATTGTCCTTAAATCCTTAAACCAATTCGTTTTTGATTCTGCATTATCCAGTGTGTATTATTATAATTATGCTATATTTATGATTCAGTGATAATAATTTGAATGTCAAAGCGTAAAGCCGTGATTTCAATTGCTCTGCTCGCCGAGATAAAAAGTGAACGCAAAAAATGCTTTAGTTCTTCAGGCTATCCGTAATTTAGTTCGAAAACAGTGATAAGCAAATAAGTAAGGTAAAAGTATTACGAACAATTACAAACAACCTGTAAACCGTTTATGTTTATGTTATTAAAAATCGTATTTAACGGCTTTTAATCCTTAATTTGGCCATAATTAACGTGTATAAGAAATTCGAAGCTATTTGCCCTGGTTTTTAAGAAAATCTATCTTTTGGTTAAAAAAAGTGCAAAGACTATGCACTTTTCCCCTATTTCACAAAAAATTAAAATTTGTATTTAATGGCTTTTAATCTTTAGTTTTGTTATAATAACGTGCATAAGTTTGAAGCGATTAGCTTTAGTTTTAAAGAAAATCAATTTTTTGGTTAAATAAGTATGATAATGTCAAAATCTTAATTTAGCTTATATCACAGAACAGCTTATATATATGCCGACTAATAATCATTATCTGAGTTGTAAAGATCAAAGCCATTTGCTTTAGAAGAAAAGAGGGCAAATTATTTTTTTTGGGATGGAAGTGCAAGTTGAGTTTGCATTAATAATCAAATATGTAATATAGCTAATTCAGGTTTGTTTGTTTATGTTGCAGGTTAAAATGGTTTTCTTAATGAACCTTTTGAGAGAAAAGGCAGATTTAACTTATTGCATCTTACCACAGCTTAATCATGACCAAGAAGTTGCCCAAGGAGTTTTTCACCAAATGCTGCTTACGTTTTGGCAGGATAACAAATAAAACCTTTGATTGGCTCTGGTTGTGCTCTTAAAAAAGTAAGTTTCCCATTTTTATTAATAAAAGTTATGTAAAATTCATAGTTTCGTATTTTTTTATTTGCTCTTTTTTGTTTCAATATTAATATTAATTTTAATTCCAGATTACAGACTTACTAGAACTGTAAAATCATAGAATGGACTTATCGTATGAAACCTAGCCCAAATCTGCTCCTTTCCTAAAGATAAGAAAAGGAAGAGAGGACGAAGTAGGCGTCTGAATAGAAGAAACAACTCAAAAAAAAGAAGGACAGAAACATAAATTTAATAAAAGAGTTACCAATGATGAGTTAAATTTTAAGGATCAATTTCAAATTAATGAGTTACTTGTTTTAAAGAGCAAGTCACCTTTGTTTAAATTGCTTAATGCTTTATAAAACTAGAAGTATCCTATAGTTTCAGTTGCAAATATGTTAATGAGTGTGGGATATACAGTAGCAAAAATATTAAACACCAAAGGTAAATTACGTTGAAAAAGATTTGTATATCACAGTGTAATAATTATTTCTTTCTATTTTGTAATTATTTTATTCAAAATAGAACATTTATACTTGCTTCAAGTGTTAACAATTTAAAAACACATTCATAGTGTTTTGGCTTTTGTTAAAATGATAATGTTTGTGTTTAAAGTATTGTTTATCAGTATTTTGCACAAATCAGTGTAAACTTGAATATAACAAAAGATGCAATTTTGTTGTAAATAATAAATATTTTCACTTGTTAATGAAATAGTTCTCTAGTCAATAGTTGGGCCTTTTTTCGAATATAGAGAATTGTAATAACATACTCGTATGCATATAACATCACTACTGTTCTTAATTATTACTTTAAAAATTAAGAATTGACATTTTTAATTAAATTTACACAGCATAATAAAAATTGTAATAATTGTGTTTTAAATATTATTTATTAGTGTATTATCCAAGTCAGTGTAAATTTTGAAGTACAAATATATGTAATTTTGTTTTGAATAATAAGTATTTCCAATTAATTATGTAATTGTTTGTTAGGCTACATTAAGACCTATTGTTGAATTTGGAAAATTGTAATAATCAACCTAAGGTGTATCTAATTACTGTTATTGTGTTTGAATCATTCTTACAAGTAATAAATGTTATCCCTGACCAGTGTTAAAGGTCTCCAGACAATATTTTAATTGTAGTAATGGAAATATTAAAGTGATTATTAAAACATTCAAAAATAAAGTTTGAGTGTAATATTTAATTGTATCATAGTTATAAGCAAGTTTTCATATGTAGTGTCGCTCAAAAGTTGTAATTTAATTACGTGTATAATAACATTTATTGGGATTATTAAAAACATTGCCAAATAATGCGTTTTTATTTTAATGTACACAAACACCTAATGATACAGGCAACCCTCAATTCATAAATGCTATTTACTTTCTGTTGTAAAATAAATATAATGTTCTACAACAATTTTTTAATCACATAAATTAGTTAAAATACAAAAATATTAACTATTAACATTCAAAACATTGACATTTCAAATTTAAGCCTGTACAAAACATCACTTATAAAAATGTCCCTAGACTCACTTTGCGAGCCGACAGCTGATTCAGAGATATTTTGCACCTCAATGCTTTTAGTATAGGGATTTGAACATCGAGTATCAGGAGCGCAGAAGTTGCAAGAGGTTTTCCCTGTTTTTGGAGTACTAGGGACTTTCTGAACTCGAGTTGGCGAACTGATGTTTTGCTCTTGTTGACATTTTTAAACGTCAAATAACCTTCTGCATATAAAAATTCATCAAATTAACCAAATACAGGTAGAAAGTTTGTGCAAAAATCGTGTACTGGATATATTTATGGTGTGTAAAACACGTTTTTTGTGGTTATGGAGTGTATATATGATGTGAAAATTTTGATTCGTTTTTCAGAACCGACACCAAAGTCGAGACAATTCGACACAAATTGGCCAACAATACTTGGGGTATGTAATATCGATTATATGTAAAGCTTTTAAGGCTGTTGCTAATCCAAGATGGTAATTTAGAACAACCTCGAATCAAATTAATTGCCTTGTAAATGTGTTACATTCACATGAGTGTTCGTGCAACGTATGTTCTGCGGTGCAGCGTTCGTGTAAGACTGTTTTTGCAGGGTTCTACTATTCATTAGAAGACACATAGCTAGTATGTAATAGGCACAATGAAAGTACTAGCATCTAATATCAATCAGGGTCACAATAAGAATGAGAGAGATGAAACATAACAGCCTGAGAGGTAACACAGCCAAATGACGTTACAATTTCAAAGAAAGAGATGCAGTTTAACTGCTGCAATCCAGGTGGGTACAACCTTTGTTAATAGAATACTGTGAAGGGCAATTTTAATTCGTAGAAGATGATTACGATCTCGCTTATTATTGGAGACAAAATAAAACTTAAAATTTGGCAATGATAGTCAGTGTCATATTATTTTTTGCATTAGTCATCAAACTTGAACTTTAAACACTTAACAAAATGTGTTTTGTCCGTCGTACGTTCATGTCGATGTCCAATTAACCACAATCCGTTTGTTTTAATTTTAGTCGGAGCATTCATGATTTTTACGTTTAAAAGAATCCAAAACATCAACAGACGGTTCAAGACATAGACGAAGAAATTTGGATATTGAAAGCAATGTATCACTAACTTGGAATAGTTGCTCATACCCCCATGTAATGAAGGTCACCTTTTGACCTGTTAAGCAGGAATTGAAGCTATAGTTCCAGGAAGCGTAATCAATTTATTTACAGTAGAAGATCTTTAAGACGTTTGCCAGGTAATAAACTATATAGTTGGTACATTCAAACCTTGTAAATAAATATTTGTGTTTCAATTATAAATTTATAACAATAATGTTATTAACCACAGAATTAATGTTAATTACATGTGTCATCTGGTCGAAGAAAAAAAATGTTTTAAACTTGAAGTGAAAATAAATTATGGTGTTATTATCCTTTTTTTCAGATGTACTTGTGTTTGTTGAAAGTCAACATTCAAAGTTTATTTCTTTGATAATCTTTCTTCAACCATCTGATCAGAAATCTTTATGGAATGTACTGTAGTCGGTGTTGGATTATCACAGAAAAGTACGTCTAGGACCTCAGTATCAAAATCGTACTGTGCCAAATACTTAATCCGCTGCGGAATATGGTTGCAGAAATGGAAAATCATTTACGCACCATGAAGGTAATTATGAAGTAGGTATAACATTTTGACGAATATCGCAGTCATAGGCCAGAAGTTTGCTTGGTGCAGAATAAAAGAAGTTTTTACCCTTAAAATAATATTCGAGAAAGAAAACCAACAATTTGAAAGTATTTGTTTGTAAAATAATATTTTCTTATTAAGTATTTAACACGTTAAGCGCCACCATGTTAAAAAAAAAGTAGGTTTTTCTGGCCACCAATTTTTTTTCTAAATTAACGTTTCTAAATTGCCTTTGTAATATAAAAAAATTTCACAACAAAATAATAGGAGTAACATTTTAACCAGTTTTAAAATATTTTTTTTGTGAATAAATTTGTATCATAAAACTTTTTTTTTAATATCAATGTGGGTAAAAAAATCGTGACCACCAAGGTTTTCTGTTCCAGCGGGCCACCCTAAAACCTTTTCTGGTATAGTTATATGTAATACATGTATGTTTAAGAATGCAGGCAGCCGAATCTAAATGTAGGCTGTTGTATCCAAATGGATACAGGTGGCCCATTTGGCAAAAATGATTTGTATCCATATGGATACAAATGGCGCTTAACGTGTTAATATGCCATGTGTTACATATATTACAAAATTACATTTTACACGGTCTATTCAATAAATTTTTGTGCTTGTACAATAAACTTAAGCCTGCTTAAGAGGTTTGCTTTTAGTTGTTAACATTATTTTATGCTGAGTTTTTTTTTTTCCGATTCCAGATTACAATTGGCCAGTTTTCTAAACAGAACCAACATTGAAGACATCAGAGGTGAAAACAAACAAAATGTCAGCTAAGCAATCTTCGACACTGTTTCAACCTGGAAATCAAGTCAGTCCACAGGACCTCAGCGATAGAAGCCCACAACATGGACTATCCATTTTCTTGTTTATAGCCAATTTTTTTAAGGCAGGGTTTGTTATAAATTATGTCGTATTAAGTACAAAACTTCCCTCATTCTCCTATTACATATTTAGGTACAATTTTAATTGTATTTTATCGATTGCAAGATACACTTGATTTTCACTTTTCATGATTTGAATTTAAAATTGAAAGTGGCTTAGATTAGATGAAATACAACACTAGTCTTGCAAAAGTTACATTACAGTTAGAAATTAATAGACTTATTAACTCGATTGTAAATTGTAGCTGGTGTATGTAAGAATTTGTTGTCCTTCAGAAATTTTAGATTTGTGTAAATTCACTTAAATTAAACATTGTAAACCGGGCATGAGTTATTAGAGATACGATAACAAGCTCCAAATTTTAAAGGCTTATATTCAGAGCTTATTTTTAAACACAGATGAGTTATTAAACTTGGACAGTAACAAATTCAACAGCAAATCTAAACTTGTCATCAGTTTGATATTCCTGATGTAAATTTTAGACAACCTTTCGTTTTTATGTAATGAAAATAATAATTCTCATCTTTACAAGCAGTAGTGGAATTCAAAACAATTAACAATCGGTTTACACTTGTCCCTCCCTAGGCAAAATTAGAAATTAAACATACTCTTTTAATATACTTACAAATTGCAATTAATTATTATATTTCCTAGTTGTTCTTTGATTGTCATGATGTTATTTTAACCATTTGGCTGATTTCAACATTTTTGGTAACCAATGGGGACTAGCCGAATCCCACTATTGTCTATACGACTATTGTTTTAAACAAAGGAAATTCATGCTTGAATAAATTTATATTGAATGCCTAAGTATTAGGTGTTAATAATTTATAACACTTCCAACAGTGTTTAGATGTGTATTAAAAATGATAAAATTAATATTTAATAAATATTGCTGTTAATGTTTTACTTAAATCAGTGTAAACTTGTATTTAAGAGCATAAATAAATTTATTGTGTTTTAAATGTTATCACTCATCAATGTAAAAGTTCTTCAGACAATGTTATAAATGTAATTGTTAAAGTTTTTATCAAACTGAAAGTGCTGGTGAAGTGTTAATTATTAAAACAGTTAATAATGAATTTTGTGTATAATATTTAATTGTGTCATAATTATGAACGAGTTTTCAGTTGTAATGTTGCTTAACAATTGTTACTTCATTACCTATGTTAAGGCTTATTAATATTATAATGAAATTGTATTAATAATGAAATATTCATGTTTGTGATTAAATTTGCATTGAATGGCTAGTTATGAGTGTTGACAATTTTTAAAAACTCCAACAGTGCTTTGAGGTATGTTAAAAATGATAATTTGTGTTTAAAACATTTGTGTAAGTAATAAATGTTACCCCTGACCGATGTGAAAGGTTTCTAGACAAAATTTTAATTGTAATAAATTTATTTTTAAAAAAAATTAAACTGTTACAAAGTTGTAATTACTTAAAACAGTCAGTTATAAAGTTTGAGTGTTATATTTAATTGTATCATAATTATAAGCAAGTTTTCATATGTAATATCGCTCAAAAATTGTAACTCAATTATGTGTATGTTAACATGTATTGAAATAATAAAAACATTGCAAAATAATGTGCTTTTTTAGTTTAATACACCATCAACCAAAGAAAATAGCATGTTCTGTGAAAACAGCAACCCTCAATTCACGAAAGTAAAGTAAAATTTCGTAACCTCCTTCAATTTCTGTGATCCTGATACTCCTGATACAAAATCGCCATCGAAAACTTGACAAAAGATTCAAAATTAAACTTAAGGACCAGAATCGCATAAATGGTGACGTCACTAGTGTTTACAAAATTTTTATTATAGCCCCAGCAATGGTTTCGTATCAATAAATTTGAATTTGGAGTATCAGGATCACAGAAGTTAAAGGAGGTGCAAGCTAATCAGACTTAAGGACCAGAATCGCATAAATTGATGTGACGTCACTAGTGTTTACAAAATCTTTATGTTATATAGCCCCAGCAACGGTTTCATTTCAATAAATTTGAATTTAGAGTATCAGGATCACAGAAGTTAAAGGAGGCACAAGGTAATCGGACTTAAGGACCAGAATCGCATAAATTGATGTGACGTCACTAGTGTTTACAAAATCTTTATTATTTATAGCCCCAGCAATGGTTTCATGTCAAGAAATAAATAATACTGCAGTAGGTTATTTAAATAATATACTATAGTAGATTATTTAAATAATACACTAGTAGATTATTTATATAATACACTGTAGTAGATTATTTAAATAATACTGCATAGTAGATCATTTAAATAATACTGCAGTAGGTTATTTAAATAATACACTATAGTAGATTATTTAAATAATACACTGTAGTAGATTGTTTATATAATACACTGTAGTAGATTATTTAAATAATACACTATAGTAGATTATTTAAATAATACACTATAGTAGATTATTTATATAATATACTATAGTAGATTATTTAAATAATACTGCATAGTAGATCATTTAAATAATACTGCAGTAGGTTATTTAAATAATACACTATAGTAGATTATTTAAATAATACACTGTAGTAGATTATTTAAATAATACACTATAGTAGATTATTTAAATAATACACTATAGTAGATTATTTATATAATATACTATAGTAGATTATTTAAATAATACTGCATAGTAGATCATTTAAATAATACTGCAGTAGGTTATTTAAATAATACACTATAGTAGATTATTTAAATAATACACTGTAGTAGATTGTTTATATAATACACTGTAGTAAATTATTTAAATAATACACTATAGTAGATTATTTAAATAATACACTATAGTAGATTATTTATATAATATACTATAGTAGATTATTTAAATAATACTGCATAGTAGATCATTTAAATAATACTGCAGTAGGTTATTTAAATAATACACTATAGTAGATTATTTAAATAATACTGCATAGTAGATCATTTAAATAATACTGCATAGTAGATCATTTAAATATTATACTGCAGTAGGTTATTTAAATAATACACTAGTAGATTATTTATATAATACACTATAGAAGATTATTTAAATAAAACACTATAGCAGATTATTTAAATAATACACTGTAGTAGATTATTTATATAATACACTATAGTAGATTATTTAAATAATACACTATAGTAGTTTAGTAGATTATTTAAATAATACTGCTGTAGGTTATTTAAATAATCTACTATAGGGCATTATTTAAATAATCTAATGCAGTATTATTTAAATAATACGCTACAGTAGATAATTTAAATAATGCTATCCTCGAGTCCGATTTTGAATTAATTTGATACTTTTCGAACGCGATTTTGAATTTTTCGTATCAGGATCACAGAAACTGAAGGAGGTTACAGCCTAATACAAATCTATGGAGGTAATGCAGTTTCCTGTAATTTTTTCTAGTTTCCTGTAATTTCTGTTAAATTTTGGATATGTAACTTTGCATAGCATTTATGAATTGAGGGTTGCCTATTTCTTTAGCTGTTTGTGGATGTTAAGATAAAAACACATTATTTGGCAATGTTTTTAATATACCAATAAATGTTATTACACACGTAATTAAATTACAACTTTTGGGTGACACTACATAAATGAAAACTTGCTTATAATTATGATACAATTAAATATTACACTCAAACTTTATTTCTGACTGTTTTAGTAATCACTTTAATATTTCCATTATTACAATTGAAGGGGTTAGAGCTGAAACCACCCAAGTGCAACTTTAGTTAAAAATGACCTAAGCACCTTACAGGCTAGTTGACACTTAGTTTTATCTAGTATTAAAACAACCAAGTGATTATTCCAATTTTTGCGTCATCTGTAATCCAGAGAAAAATCCATTGTGAACAGCAGTAGACAGTAAAAATATTATATAAAGGCTTATATCTCAAAATGGGCGTTTTGTTACTTAGGTGGTTTCAGCTCTAACCCCTTCAATTAAAATATTGTCTGGAGACTTTTCGCACTGGTCAGGGATAACATTTATTACTTGTAATGTAAACTTAAGAAATACATTTTTAAATTTTAAAAATATTATCTTTCAATTATAATTGTACTTTTAATTAAACTTTAAAGGCATACAATTTTCCACATATTTGAATTTTCAATGTAGCCGGGGACTCGGCTTTTTTTTTTTGGACTCGTATAGGACTATGCAATAAACAAATCTTTAACAAGTTATTTTTATGTAATTTATTGAATATAAATATAACCTCATTTCTTAGAATTCATTTTAAAAAAAATGTAAAGCATGAATTAAAACTTTTTAGCCTTAGGTGGCTAGCGGGCTGGATTCAGTGAGATTTGGAAAAGTTCTCGTGAACCGGATAAAATTGGGCGGACCTTTGCGACATTTTAAAAGTTAAAAAACACTGCTCTAGTAAATAATATAACACAAATAAAAATCAAGATAGTTTAGATTCGACATATATTTCATTGGCCATGTTTACAAAAAATTCTGCACTATATAAAAGTGGATACTAAAACATATTTTAAAATATAATTAATTCACATGTTTTAAGCCCTAACTTGATACACATTGATTTTTAAAAACTCAAGGAAATGAAAAATCTAAAATGACCAATATTTATTTACTCATATTCAATGTTATCATATAAATTGCATAAATAATGTATGAAAAGATTATCTAATTTACCTATTTTTTCTGTTTGTCGTCTTTGCTGTCTTTCTTCTTATCTTTAAGGCTACCTACAGCTTCACGAATCGCTTCCGATTGTGGATCTACGCCTGGTAAATTCTCTAAAACGCTTTGTAGAAAAGCAGGATCGTTCATTACTTCTGAATAATCTTCATCTCCTTCCACTTCCATTGGTTCTTCTTTTTTAGAATTACTGGACTCTTCTACAGATTAAAAAAACACAGGTCATTTAAGTGTAATATTAACAGAGCTGGGCATTACTTAAGTATTTTTGTATTTCAGTATTTTTTCAAGTACTTTTCCGGTACTTAAGACTGGTACTGCAGTACATTTTAAAATTAGTAACTTAAGACTTGAATCTCAAGTACTTCGGTGAAATACTGGTAATTACTTGTATTAGTACTTCAGTACCACAAAAATTACTTAAGTACCCTGTAAAATACTGCAGTACAGTGCAAAGTACTTAAGTTCTTTTAGTAGACACAAGTACTTTTTAAGATATTAAGTTTTATAAGATAGTAACTGTGGTTTTCAACGTGTTTTAACTTGTCTAAAGTTTTAAACACAACCCGCATTGGAGTACATAGAATATCTACAGTTAAAAAGATAATGTGTGTGTGTGTGTATGTGTAGTAATACGGACAACAGCTTTATTAAATATTTTATTGAACTCTGCCAAAAATACGCTAAAAATTTTGTTTGGGAAATTAGAAATTAAAAATGCTATTAAAGATATTGATATCGAATACTTAGAAGAATACTGCTTAATCATGGAACCTCTTGTAGCAACAATTGATCTATTGCAAGGAGAACAGTCAACATACTACGGGTATATATGGCCAAGTTTAGTACACTTAAAGTAAAATATGCAAAATTTAACAAAAGTCAAATTTAAAGCATACAACAATAATTTTAAATGCTTGTATCAACAGTTTACGCGATTTTTTTAAAAAACTATTATAATTTAAATCCAGAAATAAACGACGCAATTGTTGTTACAGTGACATTACCAAACTTTAAGTTAAGATGGTTCAGTGCTATAGAAGACAAAGTTAACCTAACTAGAAAAGATATTCAAAAGATAATAATAAAAGCAGCCGAAAATATGCAGACGGACAAAACAAATACCACGGAAGAACAAGAAAACGAACAGGAAACACTCAACACAGATTTTTTTTATGTCAATGAAGTTGGAACTTCTACAAAAACTGACATTAATATTAGGCATTCAACAACGGAATTGGAGTTTTTAAAATATTTAGATGACAAAAGAACACAACTTGACATGCTTAATGATTATCCAATTATTAAGCAATCATTTTTAAAACATAACACTTGCTTGCCTCCATCAGCTCCTGTTAAGTGAATGTTTTCTTTTGCTTCAATAATTAATATACCAAAAAGGAAAGCATTAAGCGATCAGAATTTTGAAAGGTTGGTAATTCTGAAAGCTAATGCCAAGTTAGATTAGAAATGTCAATAGCATTAACTGTAATATAAGTATAGTAAATACGTATACCTATGTACCTACATAACATTTTATTTCGTTTATGTTTCAAAAATATGTTGTATTTTGTGTGAGATGTGAATATTATATAACATTTTGTTTTTTTTTGCAAGTACTTAGCACTTTCATTTAAAAATTAAAATTATATATTTTTTATTTTGTACCACTTTTTCATTTGTTGTATATGAAAATAAGACGTATACTTCGACATATTATTTTTATTTGTTTTATATGTAGGTACTATAGCATTCATTCACTTTGTATGTGACCACGGTTAAAATAATAAACTAAACAAAAATTTTAACTTCAATCGAAATTTTACAAATGATAGAAAACAATTCTAAATTTTAATCAAAACCCACAATACAGTATAAAATTCTTATCAAATAACAATTCTTATATATTCTTTACCATAAAGAGCAATATTTTTTATTGTTGTTGCTTATTATTAATAAATAGATATGTGTATTTCAACTTTTGTTAAAAGATAGCACTTAATTCATAAAACTTTAAATACAAGTGGGCACATCTGAAGACTGTAGTTACAAAGCAAATTGTATAAGAAAATTTGATGTACCTACATATGCGTTATTAGATTTTGTTTTAAATATTTTCTTGGACACAATCACTAGAAATAGTTATACAATAATTTAATAAATAATATCTGCAAAAAGTACTTGAAAAGTACTTGAGAAATACTTACTTTTTGCAAGTACTTGTACTTAAGAATCAGTACTTTTAAAAATAGCGGTACTGGTACTTGAAATCCAAGTACTTCTCATAAGTACTTAAGACTTAAGTACTTTTTGGCCAGTACTTGCCCAGCTCTGAATATTAATCACTACAACAAAATACTTACGTGCATCTTGCATTGACATCTGCATAGCAAAAGCAATTTGTTCTTCTTCAGTCATATTAGCAAAATCGACAGAAGGAACTGCACTGACTGTAGTAGATGCACCACTTTCTTCCATTGACATTGCTAAAGCACGTTCAAGCAAAGCTTCTTCATTGGGTTCTTCTTTAATGGTAACCGTTTTTACACCACCTTCAGCAGCAGATGCTTCCTTAGCCCTACGAGCCTCATCTTCTTGACGCTGACGTTGTTCTTCCATAGAAACACGTAGAGCCTAAGAATTAATTAAAAATCAAATTGCAGTAAAATATCCCACCATCTATAGATTGAGTTAAACAAGTTACGTAATTCATTCAAAATCTGAGAACCAGTCATGAAATCTTACCAATGATGTTCAAATCGAATTATTAAATTGCTTACACATTTTTTAAAAAATTACCATTTACAATTTTGCCAGAATATTCAGTTATTGTTAAAAACAACAAAAACTAAAAAAATTCACAAATTACGAGTTTTAATACAGGGTGTTTCACTTTTCCATGGGACACTATTGTTATCTCCGTAAATAATGAAAATACAAGGTTGGTTAAATGGGACAAAAGTTAGCTATTCAGGAGTGAATTTTAAACAAGATTTTGTTTTGTTTAAACATCCCATGGCTTGCGTAACATCGAAGGTGTTGAAACTGCAAACCACCATTTTCAATACAAAGGCGACATCTAGATAAAATACCTCTATGACATTTTAATAAAGTCTCTGTAGTAACATCTCCAAATGCATCTAAAGAGTGACGGGATAGACTAGCAAGGGTCGAAATAAAACAATTGAAGTCGGTTATTGTTTTTTCCATGGCAATGTTGATTTTTATCTCAAGATTTTGCATTTTTTTAGGTTATTTCACTTATTTTTGAAAATAGACATAAAATATTATATCATTGTAAAGAGAAAAAAATTATCTTTAAATCTGAGTCATCATCTACTACGACTGCTGTTTAAAATAAAGTTGTTTTGTCAAATATCTTGCACGATAATTTATAAATAAAAATCTGACTAAAGCCATCTTAAAGCAAACGAAATCTACAAAAAAAATTCCTCTGACAGTTTTGTGTATTATCAACCATAGCCGAGATATTTGAGTTTTAAAGTTTTGGTCGATATCGGTTTTTTCATTATATCACGCATGTAATTTTTAAACAAAACAAGATCTAGTTTAAAATACACTCCTAAATAGCCAACTTTTGTCTCATTTAACCAACCTTGTATTCTCATTATTTACGGAGATAGCAATAGTGTCCAATGGAAAAGTGAAACACCCTGTACATATTTTTTTTGCTTTAAAATCATTTTAATTTCCCTGAAATTTTTAAACTTCATGAGAGATTATTATTATAAGTGTAAAAATTCAATGTTTTAATAAACTTTCGCAGAAGTTCCTGAGAGAAAGTACAGGGTGGACCAAGTTCGAATGTTTTACGGGGTATCTCGGTTATCGCAATAGATAGCAAAAATCTGATTTCGGTTTCTTGGGCTATTGTTTTGAGAAAAATACGCGTATGCAATCAGATTTTTTCTATCGGATTCCATTTTGGCACTACAGACAAAAAATGAAATTTAATCATTTTTGAAAATTTGCTATAACTTCTCTATTTATTAAATTAGAACAAAATGTTACATAGGTTTTTTATACAGATTTTTATGTTTAATTGAAAAATAAAAGTAATATTTTTTTAGACATTTTGACTTTCGAGATATGGAGTTAACTTTTATATTTTTAAATGGAAACCCTAGTCAGCCATGACTTTATGTGAAAGAGTATTTTTTTAGCTTTTCAAAAATATATAGTGTTATATATTTGTTGCAAAAAATAACCGAGATATGGCCAATTTTGTAAAAATTCGATCATCAAAGTTTTCCATGATTTCGTAAACAAGTGATGTTTGCAATTATTAAACAACTAAACGTCATTGCCAAGTAAATTCTGCAGCAACCTCTACATTTTTATCACTTACAAAGTAATATTCTAACATGTTAAACTTTTCAAAAAGTTCAAATTTAGCCATGTTCACATTACCACAATAAACAGTTATAAAATACAAAAGAATACACGGATTTGCTTTAAAGTTCACAAATGTACTTCGAAATGATGTTTAGTGGTTTATCAATTGCAAACATCACTTGATTACGAAATCATGGCAAACTTTGATGATCGAATTTTTACAAAATTGGCCATATCTTGGTTATTTTTTGCAAAAAATATATAAAAGTATATATTTTTGAAAAGCTTAAAAACTGCTCTTTCACATAAAATCATGGCCAACTAGGGTTTCCATTTAAAAAAACGTAAGTTTAATCCATATCTCGAAAGTCAAGATGGCTAAAAAAATTTTATTTTTGTTTTTCAATTAAGCATAAAAATCTGTATAAAAAACCTACATAACATTTTGTTCGAATTTAATAAATAGAGAATTTATAGCAAAATTTCAAAAATGATGAAATTTCAATTTTCGTCTGTAGTGCCAAAATGGAATCCGATAGAAAAAATCTGATTGCATAGGCGTTATTTTCTCAAAAAATAGCCCAAGACACCGAAATCAGATTTTCGCTGTCTATTGCGGTAACCGAGATACCCCGTAAAACATTCGAATTTGGTCCACCCTGTACAGTAAAAGTTATAATAATCCACGTAACAATTCTACAATGTAGTTTAAATTCACATATCAACATAATATGATGCATTTAAAACTTTAGTTGCTATAATAAGCAAAAAAAATACAACATCCAAACCACTTTTAAACAATTTTCAAATTAACAGACGCAAGTCTATAATATTTTGCTTTTACAAGCCAAAATATAACGTTCAACAATATAAAATATCCATTGTAAAAAAAAATGTATCCTTTCCAATTAATGCAAAAAAAGTCACGATACAGAAACTAATTTCAGAAAAACATTTTAAAATTAAATACAAGAGCATAAATTAAGCAGGTATGTACCAATTTTTCGAAATAAGTATTATTAAGCGTTAACTTCATTAAACACCTGAAAACTGAGATAATTTTTAAAGGGAAAATATCATACCAAAGCCAATTCTGGATCTTCGTTGGGATCGATTCCAAATTCAAATCCAGATGTTCCCAGACCGGCTCCACCAGCACCATCTTCACCCTGTATGATTGGAGAAGTGATTAAAGCATCAGAAAGATGTGGTCCAGGTGGAACGGTAACAAGGTGACTTCCAGTGCCGTCCTAAATATGAAATTAATATTAATATATTAAAACTCGGTGATTAATTCCACATACTTTTCCATTGAGTGTATTTATAAAAGACGTCAGCGCATCTGTGTTTATGGTATCTTCACCAAAGCTAATAATATCGACATTTACTTTTTCTTTTTTAAGCTTTTTAGCAAGTTTTACCAATTCCTTTTCCTCTGCTGCCACTGGACTACCAACAAAGGCTACTATACGCATTTTATGATTTTTACCTTGTCTATGCTTTAAAGCTAACTAAAACGAAAATATTTTTAAGCGGCATTATCAAAAATATATAAACTGAAAACTAACATGAGCAATTCGTATTCCTGTGTGTAAATTAATATCGCCTTGGGGCTGAACACAATGCAATTTGGACAAAATTCTTCCTACATCACTAGTTAATGTAGTTAGTACTTCCACACTAAAAAAAAATGCGATTCAGATTTTGTAATACTATAATTTTGTAAAAATACTTTGCTAAAGTTAACAACCCGACATTATTTTCAGGGTTTGATCGAGTTTTAGAGTGGCAAACCAAATTTACAGCATCTTGTTGCGCTTGCAGTCGAGTAGGAATAAAATCTCCATTACGCATATAATCACTATTATCCACGCTACAAAAAAATTCATTAGTATTAATACACTTTGGCAAGTCAAACAAAAAAAAAAACTCAAATGAAATAAAACAGTTAATACATTAAGTCAATTCAAAAGCAACAGCTTTAAGGAAAATTTTAGCAGTTTAAACATATCAAACATAGGTATTAACTTATGAAGCTTTGTTTCAAAACTTGCCCATTGACAAAATTTTTAAGTGAAGTCTTCTTAGTTAACAATTCAACAATGTCCACTAAATTTTTATTTGATTCATCATACCTTGAACTATTTAATAAAAATTAAAGTGCTCCTTAATGATTATTACGTACACTCTTATTAATGTTTTTGAATATGGTAAACTAAAGGCAACATTAATAAATATAATTATTGTAAGTTAAATAAACATGCTAAGTCATCAAAATGACAATAAACTCTAATAGGTTAGGATATAAAATTTACTACAATTATTACTTTGAATAAAATAATTTTAATTGTATGACACAAAAAGCATAGTAAATAAATATTACCATATCATGGTACTTTCTAAAACCATTTTCAATATTTTAATTAATATTGGTTTAGACAGTAACGGCACAACTTGCTATAACACTTTGATTACTTTTGTGATTTGGGGATATTATTACCAACATATAATACGTTTTCATTCTAATTCAACAACAACAAAGTTTGAAATTTTCTTGTTATACTGTTGGTTATACGTTCAACCTTGAGCACGTACACTAGTACGTCAGAGTCGTTTGCAAATCCCAATTTGCAAAACATGGCAAGTGTATTTTATGATAAAATTTATTATCATAAACAACTTGTTGTGCGCTATTCCGATCGTGAGCTTCTTTCTTAAATTAAACTTTCATAGAAGGGTGTACAATGGTAATTGTTTATACCTACTAAATGACATTTATGACTTGGTAACATACTGATAATTCACACTTGCATAATAGAAAATAAATTTACATAATAAAAACATTGTATGCACGTAAGTACACGATTCAAATTTTTGTTATAGAGTTCTGAAGGAGGAATATCTGGAGGCGGAAGCAGTCATGGGGATTCTTCAACTGAATCGTCAGATGGGGAAGATCAAGATGAATCTTCCTCTTCAAAACAGGTAACTTAATTGTATTACATTATCAAAATACTGTATTCCTTCACAAAGGTCTTATTTAAAGTTAGCAATTGTGACAAGTCTAAACAAATACTGTTTTAAATAGCTTTACTTTGTTAATTTTGCAGTTACAAGTAACTTATCTTATAGAAGTAGTATATGTATTTGCAATTAAACATGTACTTTCTTCATACTATGTATGACTTAAGTAGAATTTTAAAAAGTAGTCGTTTTGACTTGATTTTTTATTATTTAACCAAAAAATTATTGTAGGTTTAGCCAGATTGTGATAATTGTTTGTTACTATTTTTTTCAGAAAACACCAGTTGAAGATGTACTGGCAAATTTTTTAGAAAAGTGGAAGAAAGAATTAAAAGTGTCATCTAAAAGAGAAGAACCATCCGCTACAGATAAATTCATTCCAACCAACAGCTTGGAAGAAGATATTGAAAAAACAGTAAGGCCGTTTGTGGTTTTTATTTTAACGACATTTTAAAGGAAACAACTTTATAGGCAAAAGTTTTGTTTGCGAAAGGTGTAGAAATGGAACGCAGCGGAAAATTGTATGAAGCTATACAGTTTTACAGAAGAGCCGTACAACTTGTACCTGATATTGAATTTCGCCTTGATGATAAGTCCAAAAACAAATCTAAAGAATTTCAAACAGATGACGAGCACATTGATGAAGGTGCATATTATAAAACTGTGACCTATAATGTTAAAATGCAATCTTGATAATTATTTCAGATACTCATGATGTAACATTGTATGGAGATGATAGTCATGATAACTTTAATGATAATAGTGATGATGATGATAGCATTGATATTAAAAGCGATCTTTTACCACGCATTCAAAGGAAATTTAATAAACAACAACTTATATGTGTACCTGCGTATGAACAGAAAGTATGTACAATATTTTTTGCATTCAACACTAGAATTGTCACTATTTCTCATTTTAAATGTATACAATTTTAACTTTTTGTAACCCATATTGAGTTAAATAAACTGATGTAGTGGTTAATCATTTTTTAATGTACATCGTTTTATAGAGCACTCATATATCTGCATTGCCTATGGAAATAATTTTATACATTTTGCGATGGGTTGTGTCATCAGATTTAGATTTACGATCCTTAGAAATGTGCTCCAGGATTTGCAGAGGTTTTTATTTGTGTGGTAGGGATTCTGAAATATGGAGATTAGCTTGTGCTAGGTACTAGAATTTGCATTAATTACAATTTAATGCAATTACTTCATATAATTTTAGAGCGTGGGGATTAAACAGCTGTAATTTACCAAAAAGTTACTCCTCATGGAGAGAAATGTATATCCAGGGTGCACGCTTACAGTTTAATGGTTGTTACATCAGTAAAACGACCTATATGCGACATGGGGAAAGCAGTTATCAAGATCAGTTTTATAGACCTTGGCATCTCGTGTCATATTATAGATATCTTCGGTGAGTGACATTTTTATGTTAGCTAAAGAATTATTTTAATAATTCGTTTTTCAGGTTTTTTCCAGAAGGTTTAGTTTTAATGTTAACATCAGCCGATGAACCAGGACAGTGTGTGGGTCAACTAAAACATCGAAATACAAAAAATTCAAACGTCTTGTCAGGACATTACCGATTCAAAGATGATAAAGTTACTGTTGTTGTACACAGAGAAGAACCCTCCAAGTCTAATTCAGGTTTCAAACGACGAAAGAGAGACACCACACAAGACAACCCGGAGCAAACATTTCATTTGGTAAGACTTCAATTTGACTTAATTACAATAAATCAATTTTAACTGAAATTGGGCAAATTTTTTAATGTTAATGCTTTTGATGAAGCTAAATTGTTTAGAAAGTAGTTGTAGATTTTTATGTTACACCGGGTCTCGTTTTTAAACTCACTTCTGTAGTTTATCTGAAGTAATTTCACTTGGTGTTACAGCAATATTTGGTTTTTGGACTTTCCACTAAATCTTACTCATATTTCCACTTCTTCAACTACTCTGTGGTTCATTTTATCTTTTTTCGCTATGTTCTTAAACCTATTCGTGCTTTTCAAACACAATTTTTAAATACAGTGAGCTCGCATTATAAGCAACCCATGATATAAGCAACTCTCGTTATAAGCACCACTTGATATAAGCAACTATTTGATCAGAGTATGCGATATTAACAACTGTCAGTTGTGCTGTCAATGTGACAGTTAAAAATATGTCTTTTTTTACCACGGTCTACTACGCAGGTTGGGAGCACGGTCTTAAAGCTGTATTACATTATACAATTTCTTGTTCAAGAAATTTTATACTAGATTGTACACAGGTCAAAAAATCAGAAACTTTTCGACATAAATTTCCACTGGATGGCGATACATCTAAGAACCATTCGCCATAAATATCCGTTAGATGGCGATAAGTCTAAGAACCTGTGCTTGCACTAGGTGGAATCCTATTTTGAACAAAATTGACTTAAAAATTCGGTAAAAACATTTTTTATACATCCTCTGACTGATTAAATTCGAATTTTGCATATTTTTTTAAAAGTGAAAACCTATAAATCTTGCTGACTATATCAAAATCTTGTACACAAACCGGTTCTTAGACTTATTGCCGTCTAGCGATAATTTATGGCGAACAGTTCTTAGACTTATCGCCATCTTCTTTACCCATATACAGTGCTGTGCAAAAGTATGGAAACACACAAATATCTGGAATACTATTAAAGACATTACAATGAAATTTGGTATCTGACCGTAATCATATATGCCGTATTCGATGAAAATATTAAGGTTGCAATACGACTTCCGGTTCAACCAGAAACGGACTCAAACTTTGAGTTTTTAACTAGAACATTTTATATATTTTTAAATTTTTGGATTACTCTGTAAACTTACTTTAAAAAATATTTGTAGTTAAATGGGTCCAAAGTCAACTGTTTTCGTGAAATTTAGATTTTTATGAAAATTTTGAGTGATACAGCACTATCAAACATTTTCAACATTTAAAAACTTTGAAAAGGCAGTAGAAATTCGTTTGAAATTTACATGAACAGTAAATTAATTAACAATTTACACTAGCTACATTTAAAAAATATTATACAGGGCGTTTTTCACGCTTGGTCAAACTTGTCTATCTTAAATACAACACCCTACATTGTTTACACAGTCTTATACAAAATTTTATCGTCTTTCAAAAACGTTGAGCCTATTTTATACTTAAATTGATGTTTTCCGACATACCGTGATATTAATTTCAGGCCTGGAGTTGGCAGTCATTAGTTGCTTATATTGCGAGCTTACTGTAATTGAAAAATATATCAAAATTGAATTGTTGGATGTTAAATCAGAATTAATTTGTTTTAAATTAAAATAATAATAGATTTTTCATTCTTTTCAGGAACTGCAAATACTAAATCATAAACATCGAAAACATGTCCAGCTTGTGTGGACAGGCTATTCTGTATTTACCCATAATAGAAATGGTACAGATAGCACCTGCACATTTGATCTTGTCGGTGCCAGGTTCCCACCTCTCTGGTTTTCAAGAGTCAAGAGTTATACAGCCGAATCGGAGAGTCCATTGCAATAAATCAATTGTTTCTTGTGTAGCAAAAGTTTTGTTTCTTTATTAAGTGAAGTTGGAAATAGCTTAGAGGTAAAGTACGGTACTTAAAAAAGTTATTGAAATAAAAGTTTAATATTCACGAATTAAAATTTTACATACAAATTATATGCCTTAAATAGTTTAATGGAGTGACTTATTATGGTAAATGGTCGTTTATTTCATCAGAAACTATTAAAATTGTACTTGGTTATCTCACAAATGTTTTTGAAAGCATCGGAACTGTGTGTTTAATTTACTATTTCACATGTTTTTGTGAATTCTTAGTAGAAGCCACGCTTTTGTTTCTGTTTTTGTTTTCTTCTAGGGATAAAATTTATTTTTATGGGCAGAGGCCGATTTAACGGCGGGCACGCGCCCTGGTCCTCGACTTCTGAAGGGCCCCGCAAAACCCCAACTTTATTTATTTAAAAATATGGTTAACATGTATTTTTATTTTCCCGGTCTCTCTTTCTCTTTTAAGGGGCCCAATATTTTCTTCTGCGCCCGGGGCCTCAACCGACTTTAATCTGCCTCTGTTTATGGGCCATATTGTATAAATATAAAATAAAAAACTTTAATAAAATTATCGTGTCGATCTACAAACTGATTTTCACATTAATTGGCAACTTCTAGATAACCGTGTATGATATTTTCATGTCAGAAAAAGAGGTTTGTCTGATTATCTTATAAACAACAAAACGAGGTGAAGTTCATTTTACAAATTGAAAATTAATAGAATAGTTTATTATGTCAGACTTAAAATCGATTGCCGTTACCTTCATTAGTTAATTAGTTAAATATCACATTTTTATTTAAACGTTGTGTGTTGGTTATAATTTTTATGGTTTTTTAGAAGTTACAAATTTTCTATTATTATATTATATACATTCTATATTTTATTTTATATTTACAACTGTTTTTGCATGTACAAGATTAAGCTAAATGTGTTTGAGGCCAATTACTGGCTGTACTGATTGATGTACAACTGTTTTTCAAAAGTATTACTTATTTTGTTATTCAGCAGTGCTAGTATTGTGCCAAAAAGCACTGTATCACATTTTTGATGACAGTTGAAAGGGTACCATTAGATAATTGCTGTAGAGGCAGTATTTATGTTAAAAAATTTGCCATGTATACAGGGTGTCCCAGTTATCGTGAACAGCATGGGGATCTCGTAAATGGTAAGAGATACAGAGTTGGGTTCACGAGTCAAAATGATCGATTTAAGAGCAACTAATCTATGAAAAAAAAAATTAAAAATGAATTGTTTTTCCGCCATTGATAAAAAACAAAAAAATTACGTTTTTGATTTTTGCTCATAACTTGCTTATTTGAAATCAAACTCAAATTTTTTTTCGATATTATTAGGACACTTTTCTGTGTAGATTTGAAATTTGTTAATGAATTTTATCTATCGTCATTTGTTTTTGTTATTTTAATAAATACAGTGGGTCGTGACACCATTAAAATAACAAAAACAAATGAAGATCGATAAAATGTATTAACAAATTACAAATCTACTCAAGAAAGTGTCCTACTATTGTCGAAAAACATTTTGAGTATGATTTCAAAAAAGAAAGTTGTGAGCAAAATTCTAAAACGTCATTTGTTTTATGAATAACGCAAAAACTGTCGACTTTTTTGAAGATTTTTTTTCCATCTCTTAAATCATAGATCATTTTGACTCATTTAACCAACTCTGTATCTCTTTTACCGTTTACGAGATCCCCATGCTGTTCACAATAACTGGCACACCCTGTATAAGTGACCATTTGTATTCGTGTAATCCGCAATGTTTTTGTAAATGTTTGAGGATTTAGCCGGAAGTGTTTTCGTGAGTAATTTCCATGCAATTTATGTCACATAAACACTTAAACAAAAGTTTAAAATGAAATGTATTTATTTAACTTCTATGTAATATACATAAATAAAGAAGTTCTTTATTTTCCATATGTTATTTACAATTTTGATATTAGTCATCAAAGTTAAGTATGACGACATACTCGTCAATCGCCTTGGTATAATGTGACTAGACTGTTATAAACCTACCATTTTAAAAATGGCTTAACACAATAAATAATCAAATAATACATATATTATTGCTTTAATTTACTATATTAAAAATGTAAACTATATGGGTGCAAATCCCATACTAATAAAATAGTGAATTACAATATTTGGAAAATAATATAGGAAGTACGGTACAATGTGCTTCTAGAATAAGGAAGTACATGTTAACTTTTGCTCATCCAAGTACAGCCATAATTTCATAGATTCATCAGGTAAATTTTAAAACTTTTAACGCTACTGCTACTACTAATTCATTAAAATGTAATTTTCGAAAAACATACTACACAGTAGAACATGGTTTGATAACTTTCAAATTATTTGTTATCCTACCACAGCTAGATATAGCAGCTGTGTTACAATTATATTGCTAAAAACAATCGAGAGATATCTATGCCTGCATGTGTAAGTTATTTAAACTGTGTTCCCACTTTTCGTTTCAATCAAATTTTTATTTTTTCAAACTAAAATTAATTTTAGATGATTATTGCAAACTTTTAGATATCCCTTAATTGTTTTGAGCAGTGTATATGAAAATTGCATCACGTTTCTTGTTATTAGGCATGTACAATTTATAAAATCCATACATTTTAAATATAAAGTTTCACAGTATAAAACTGGATATGTTGACTGTTCCATAAATCAAGAAACGATTCGTTACACTTATCTAATAAGTGACTATTACAATAGAGAATGTTTAAAACTTGTGTTTTTATTCTTAATAGTATATATTTTACTACAACTTAATCCTACATTAAAACTACTCCATTTTACTGAATCTATACCTATAATTTTACCACATAAATAATTTTTGGGAATGTGTATACTTAATAATAAGTACTTTAAACACAGACAAAGGGAATTGTAGCCCTAGGCAAACCTCTCACAAATATTCTTTTACCATAATGTACAAAATCAATTCTGCAACGATTCACATGTCCTCAACACATGCAAGCCTGTTTAAAGTCCCACATAAACATAGAGAATTTATCACAATTCGCTGTTTATATGAGGGCCGGCTTATCGCTACAAAGTTACTTAAACACTTTGATGGTACACTATCCTTGGTCCTCTATAATGTATGATGTAACAACCACGGCAATACACAACTTTTAACAAATACAAAAAGTAAATAGTTTTTAAATTGCAATATACAATGTTACAAAAAGTTGCTTTATAATTAATTTTTTAAGGGTACTCTGCTGCAGTAAATGTCAAGTATGCCCAATCAGTCACTTGGCAGGAGATTGGTCGTTTTTTGAAAACAAAATTGGCGAGCTCGCCTGTAGAACGAATGTAGTTTATTTAATACAGTTATTCTTCATTGATTGATAGAGCGCAAGATAGAGCGATGAGAATATTCATTAATGCTGTGTCCTGTACAGGGTGGACCAAATTCGAATGTTTTACGGGGTATCTCGGTTAGAACAAAATGTGATATAGGTTTTTTATACAGATTTTTATGCTTAATTGAAAAACAAAAGTAATTTTGTTTTAGCCATCTTGACTTTCGAGATATGGAGTAAACTTTTATATTTTTAAATGGAAACCCTAGTCGGCCATGACTTTATGCGAAAGAGTGTTTTTTAACTTTTCAAAAATATATAGTTTTATGTATTTTTTGCAAAAAATAACCGAGATATGGCCAATTTCGTAAACATTCGATCATCAAAGTTTGCCATGATTTCGTAATCAAGTGATGTTTGCAATTATTAAACCACTAAACATCATTTCGAAGTACATTTGTGAACATTAAAGCAAATCCGTGTATTCTTTTGTATTTTATAACTGTTTATTGTGGTATTGTGAACATGGCTAAATTTGAACTTTTTGAAAAGTTTAATATGTTAGAATATTACTTTGTAAGTGATAAAAACGTAGAGGTTGCTGCAGAATTTACTTGGCAATGACGTTTGGTTGTTTAATAATTGCAAACATCACTTGTTTACGAAATCATGGCAAACTTTGATGATCGAATTTTTACAAAATTGGCCATATCGGTTATTTTTTGCAAAAAATGTATAAAACTATATATTTTTGAAAAGCTAAAAAAATACTGTTTCACATAAAGTAATGGCCGACTAGGGTTTCCATTTAAAAATATAAAAGTTTACTCCATATCTCGAAAGTCAAAATGTCTAAAAAAATATTACTTTTATTTTTCAATTAAACATAAAAATCTGTATAAAAAACCTGTATAACATTTTGTTCTAATTTAATAAATAGAGAAGTTATAGCAAAATTTCATAAATGATGAAATTTCAATTTTCGTCTGTAGTGCCAAAATGGAATCCGATAGAAAAAATCTGATTGCATGGGCGTTATTTTCTAAAACAAATTGCCCAAGAGACCGAAATCAGATTTTCGCTATCTATTACGGTAACTGAGATAAAACATTCGAATTTGGTCCACCCTGTACATACATAAAAATAGCTAATTATGTCTCTTGCAACAATATGACCAATGAATAATGTAATAATATTTTTTTATCTATGTGTACTTTTTATGTTTTCTTTGTACAAACAGCTAGGGTTTTTTCAACTCATCCTATATCGTACAAATTAAACTAATCCTTAATAAGTTTCATTTGATGAAGTAATATTAGGGTTATTTTTACAGCACACTTTGAAAACATCATTTGCAATAATACTAAGACTAAATATCTATGAAAATGTGACTGCTTAGATGAGCATTTTTTGGTATTCTAATAAACCTATGAAATCTGGAAGAAACTATACGATTTGGAAAACTATAGAATTAGTAATTTCTAACTACTATTTACAGCTAAAATGTTGCACCAACTTTAGAAGAACTTTGCATGCTTAATGATCATAGCAGTTCTAATAGTAATATTGTGTAATGGATATATATTAAAGTTTACTGCTTTTGTACATTTCATCAGTAGACATTAGTTTATTTGCAGCTTGCAAGTATTGGTTTGAGCATTCTCTTAAAAACAGTTCCTTTCTCTGCAAAAACTTTAATGCCTACAAGGTTCGCAAAACCATATTTGTATTCAATCATCCAATGGCTGGCGATCATTTTATTTTTCATAAAAATTTGTGTAAATAACTTCAATTTATGATAAGAGTATCAATAAAAATTCCATCATACTATGAAATACTAATAAGTGATTTAAAACAACTATGTGTAAATAAGCTGCAGCATCAAAGTGCGATTTTGCATTTTGTTCGTTCCATCCAGGCAAGATCTCTCATTGTGGCAATATGCATAGAGTATACGGCTGCTACCACCAAGACATGCATTATATTGTGTGAATTTAAATAAAAATCTACTGTTCCAGGGAACCATTTTTCTGGAATGTGAAGAGCACCAATAGCAGCTCCTATTGCAGATACCAAATCCTGCAAAAATATATACTACATGAAAGAAAAACAATTAATTAATAATAAACTTAATTTTAAAATAAGGCTGTTAAATTATTTTACCCAATAAAAGAATTTTTAGAGATGGTTTATTAAGAAACAATTCTCCATGCATTTTTTTAATAGTACTTTCATTGCTAGATAAAAGAGGCTTAATAAAAAAATTGTTACATTCCTCAAACTCTGAATTTTCATAATTACCTCGTACACCACTCAAATTACCCAACTAAATTAGCTGCTACATTAATTAGCAATTTAAAAACGCTAAATTATTTACTTCAAATTATGTAATCAAGTGTTGTTTTTTTTTAGTTTTAATTAAGTTATAATTAAAAATGTATAATAAATAAACTTGCATTGTAGAGTACAGGGTGGTCCAAATTCGATGGGATTACATGGGTATCTCGCTTAATATTCAAGATAGAGATACGATTAAATTACCAAAAATGTGCAGTTTTTTGAGACAAACTCGGAACCGTTGCAAAAATATTCTATCAATTCCGGTTTTTAAGTTATTAGAAAAAAAGTGTTTTTTTTTGTCATATTAATAATGTGTCATATCTCTGTTATTGTTGTAAATATCAAAAAAATGTATGAAGATTATTTTTAGATATTTTTATGTAGAATTCGATTATACAAAAACATAATAATTTTTTACCCTCGCCGTGAAAAAGTTATGACACAAACTTGCCTTTTTTTAAATGGAAGCTGTAGTTGGCTATAACCCATTTAAATTCCTTATTTCTTATTCATTCCAAGTATGTAAGGGAAGGGTTGATGTAGTTAAGCATATTTACTATCGCTTACAATTAAATAAAGTACTTTTGTTTTAATAGAATTAGTTTTAGTTCAATGTATTATTGCCTAAATTAAAACTGTATATTACAAAAATAGTAATATGTATTCTACACTTCCCGGATACTTTTAGCCATTAGCCTGTTTTTTTATTTGAAAAATTGATAATCACAATTATTAAGAGGCGAAGCGAAACAATTGCTGATTAAAGTTGAGAGGGAAAAAAAAATCAGCGGAGGCCAATTGACAAGGGCCCACTGAAATTTTTAATTACCCCCCTAAGATGGAGGGCTGGATCCGCCTTTGGCATGTTTAGCTAATGTATCTCAAAATGTGGTATAAATTTCAGAAAAATAAAACCACTCGTTTTTGCGTGAACGCATTTATAATTATTATAAATTCTAAAATCGTGTAAGCTGCGACCTCTGTTGGTGACATTTTCTACTTATATATTGTACCAGGAGCACATAAAGGAGGTGACGAGAAAGCTACGACATATGCGACTGTTACAACCAAGTGTTAAAAAGAGACAAACAGCGTCTTGCATTTCAAAACTAGATATAAGTATCGACGTCTGACAGAAAATCTATCTCCTTCTAACTCATCAACAATGTAGCGTAATTTGTTGTCCGTATTTTAAGCATGTTACATTCGTTCAACCATAACAGCTGATCTTAAATGATTTTAAAAAGTTAAATTTTAGCCTTAATAACGTCATTCAGGGTAAAATAAGAAATATGTGCCTCATAAATTTAAATATTCTTTCAATAAATGCAAAATTCATGACATACATTAAGAAAAGTTTTGTATTACAAAACACGCGGTAATTTCAAAAATTAAAAACTACTTATAACTTTTCTCAAACCTTGGACTATTTTTTAAATAACAATTATTTAACCTCAGTTGGTTGAAATAATGATTAACAAGTTTTTAATAAAACGTGTGAATGGAATGTTATCATTTTTCTAAATTTACAATATTTTGGCTAGTCTTTGGGAAAAATTTTGAAGCTGTGTCCATATTATCTAAAAATTTTAAAGACATCCTAAACAATGCATTTCGAGCTAAAATTTACTTAAAATGGCCTAAAACAGTTCTTCAAAGTTACATTAAAGTAATTTTCAGTTAATGAATTAATTTTAAAAAATATACATCTACTAAAACAGAAATTTAAGGGGTACAAAATATTTATTTTAACTTCACAACATTAATGCTATAAGGTAATAAAGAATACGTTTGATAAATTTGTACCTAATGTTGGAAATACAGATTTTACGTACGAAAAAAGTATGAAGGGTGTTCAAAAAAAAATCAAACTAAAACCTTAATATAGGTTTGCTAGAATATTTTTGAACTTTGACACTCAGTATAATTCTAATAGGAAAAACGAAATTTTATGTGTTAAGGGCTAAGTTAAATGATTCTTTGTAAGAAGTAATTGGCCCGCAAGCTATACATTATAAATACTAAAATCGTGTAGGTCGAGACCTCTGTTGGTGACATTTTTTACTTATATATTGTACCAGGAGCACATAAAGGAGGTGACGAGAACGCTACGACATATGCGACTGTTACACATAGCGTGTTGAAAAGAGACAGACAACGTCCTGAATTTCTAGACTAGAGATAAGTATCGACGTCTGACAGAAAATCTACCTCCTTCTAACTCATCAACAATGTCGCGTACATTTAATGTCCGTATTTTAAGCATGTTTACATTCGTTCAACCATAACAGCTGATCTTAAATGATTTTAAAAAGTTAAATTTTAGCTTTAATAACGTCATTCAGGGTAAAATAAGAAATATGTGCCTCATAAATTTAAATATTCTTTCAATAAATGCAAAATTCATGACATACATTAAGAAAAGTTTTGTATTACAAAACACGCGGTAATTTCAAAAATTAAAAACTACTTATAACTTTTCTCAAACCTTGGACTATTTTTTAAATAACAATTATTTAACCTCAGTTGGTTGAAATAATGATTAACAAGTATTTAATAAAATGTGTGAATGGAATGTTATGTCATTTTTTTTAAATTTACAATATTTTGGCTACAGTCTTTGGGAAAAATTTTGAAGCTGTCTCCATATTATCTAAAAATTTTAAAGACATCCTAAACAATGCATTTCCAGCTAAAATTTGCTTAAAAAGGCCTAAAACAGTTCTTCAAAGTTACATTAAAGTAATTTTCAGTTAATGAATTAATTTTAAAAAATATACATCTGCTAAAACAGAAATTTAAGGGGTACAAAATATTTATTTTAACTTCACAACTTTAATGCTATAAGTTAATAAAGAATACGTTTGATAAATTTGTACCTAATGTTGGAAAATACAGATTTTACGTACGAAAAAAGTATGAAGGGTGTTCAAAAAAAAAAATCAAACAAAAACCTTCATATAGGTTTGCTAGAATATTTTTGAACTTTGACACTTAGTATAATTCTAATAGGAAAAACGAAATTTTATGTGTTAAGGGCTAAGTTAAATGATTTTTTGTAAGGTGTAATGTGGCCCGCAAGCTATACATTATAAATACTAAAATCGTGTAGGCCGAGCCCTCTGTTGGTGACATTTTCTACTTATATATTGTACCAGGAGCACATAAAGGAGGTGACGAGAACGCTACGACATATGCGACTGTTACACATAGCGTATTAAAAAGAGACAAACAGCGTCTTGCATTTCGAGACTAGATATAAGTATCGACGTCTGACAGAAAATCTACCTCCTTCTAACTCATCAGCAATGTAGCATACATTTGATGTCCGTATTTTAAGCATGTTTACATTCGTTCAACCATAACAGCTGATCTTAAACGATTTTAAAAAGTTAAATTTTAGCCTTAATAACGTCATTCAGGGTAAAATAAGAAATATGTGCCTCATAAATTTAAATATTCTTTCAATAAATGCAAAATTCATGTCATACATTAAGCAAAGTTTTGCATTACAAAACACGCGGTAATTTCAAAAATTAAAAACTACTTATAACTTTTCTCAAACCTTGGACTCTTTTTTAAATAACAATTATTTAACCTCAGTTTAGCTAATGAATCTCAAAATGTGGTATAACTTTTAGAAAAATAAAATCACCCGTTTTTGCGTGCTTTGCAACATTATTTGCAGATATGTATTTCAATATTGTATCCTTGCTATAAAACAAATCACTCCCTTCCTACGAACTTTGATAAATCCAAAACGATGTATAATAAAATTTTGAAATTGATAGAGCATGTTTTCAGTGGCGGATCCAGGGGGGTAAATGGGGTAATTACCCCCCCCCCTAAGACTAAGATATTTTAAAAAAAATAAGTTTTACAAATATGTTATTTCCTGCGTTCTCGCTTTTTATAACAAAGTCTAGTTAAGATGCAAATGAGTTTATAAATTCTATGGTGACTTATTTAAGTAAAGTAATTGAAAAGGACGATCTAATAAAATTAATTAAATCTGAAATCGATTTTTGGACATTAGAATGGCAAAAGAAATTTCAGTTAAACAAAAATGTACCGTACACTGCTTTTGAAATATAAAAAATGTAACGCCGAAATGGGTATACCCCACTTTAAAAATCATTTTGCAAATTTTATGCACTCTTCCTGTTACCTTGCAATACACCCGGGCCCCCGACGTAGAGGGCCGCAAAACGGCAATCGATAAAAAATAATTTATCTGTTGTAATGAAAAGAAAACTTTCAAAATTAAAATTAAAAACTAATGAGAAGTAACATTTGTTTAAAACAGTTGATAAAAAGGGCAGGAACAGTTCAAATTGTACAGGCCATAATATCGTTTTTGAAATGGAAAGCGCATATAAAGAAATTAAAACAAAATATACACAAGAGGATAATAATAAATTATTAGCTTCAAAGACATGACAGAATCAGCTTGTTTACTTATAAAGAGAGCAACACGTACTTTAACATTTAAAAATATTGAATTCGAAAAATCATTAAGATAAAGTAAATAATTTTCCAAGGACTAAGGACTAGGTGGAAGTGCAAAAATTCTTACGCATCGTATATAAAATAAAAACGTTTTTTTCGATAAGATGGGTCTTGGTGAAACTTTAGATGACCCTGTAACAAGTTATTAGATTTTTTGTTTTGTGCCCTAATCGACACCTTGATTTCTCAAATAGACAATCGATTTAAGTCAGTTCCTTAAATTTTACAAAATTATAAAATACTGATATTTTTTGTTAAAGAAACTTGCTCGCCTGAACTGTTACAAAAATATGTAAATAAGTTTTACAAAAAAATTTTGGATGTTGTAAATGAAAAAGAACTTACAAACGAAGTTTTTTAATATTAAATATAAAAAATAAAAATCCTTATTTAATATCAAACGACTAATCGGCTTTAATTTAATAAAAAAATATGTATTATAAAGTTTTCCCCAACATTTACATTGCACTTAGAATTTATTTAACACTTCTGGGTCACTGTGGTGAGTGCAGAAAGCTCGTCTAGTAAATTAAAATTATTTAAAATATACCTCAGATGTACAATGTCTCAAGAGAAAAGTAATTTTTTAGCAATATTATCCATCGAAAAAAAAAAGAAGATACAATGAGAAACTTTGAAGATGTAATTGAAAAATGGGCTGTTCAATGTCCAATCTTAAACCGTTGTTTCATAGAATAACAAAAATTTAACTATTGTGGTTTTGTTGTGTTGTAATAAAAACTTATTGTTGTTAATAAACTTATTATGCACTGCAGTAAATACCAACCCGAAATATTGGATATAGGAATGTATATATCTGATAATTAAAATTTTTATTAGTTCAATGTAAAAATTTTCTAAATAAAATTTTTATAGGTGGCCCCAAAACTAATTTTTGCACCCGGGCCCCGACATATAGATGACCGGCCCTGGTAGTTATTATCAATAATACACAAGTTACGAAGGTTCTTTTTAAAGAAAATTATAGTGGGCTGTGAAAACAAAAACAAAACAAGGTTTAAAACCTTTTAAAACTCAAGTGGTACAAGTTGCGAAGGTTTTTTAATTTGTTGTTGAGATAAACATTATAAATATTAGCATAAAATTGTTTTTTTTTCAGTATAATCGAATTCTACCTAAAAATATCTAAATATAATCTTCATACATTTTTTCGATATTTACAACAATAACAGATATATGACACTATTATTATGGCAAAAAAAAAACACTTTTTTTAATAACTCAAAAACCGGAAATGATGAAATGTTTTTGAAAACAGTCCTGAGTTTGTCTCGAAAAACTGCACAATTTTGATAATCAATCGTTACTCTATCTAGAATATTAAGTGAGATATCCATGTAATCCCATCGAATTTGGACCACCCTGTACATAATACAGATACGCTAAACTCTTAAAATGCACATAAAATTTGGTGCATTTGATGTACAAACCTGTAAAATTAGGTGAGTTAGAGCTGTCGGGTCTCCTCCACCTATACTTAAAATGCGAATTCCGCACAGGATAATACGCATGCAAAATGGTAAAAGGAAGCACAATCTTCGTTGCCACGGGGATAATGCTGTCATCGCCTGTTAAACAGAAATACTTAATTATGAAAAATAATACGTTTACATATTCATACAACAAAACCAAAATTTACGTTTTCAAATTGTTTGTAATAAATATGTTTACACAAAGCCACAAAATAATCAATACGGTAATAGTTTAAATTAAAGCTTATACGTATCACACGACGAAATATCCATAAGTAATTATTGCATACCAATTTTTGAATCAAAATTTCAATTTGTATCGGAAAGCACTGGATTTGAGACCTGCATAAAAGCAACTGTAAAGGTTGACCGTGACCTAAAAACTCATGATTTATCGTTTCTAGACCGAGCGGAGGAACAACAAATTCGCCGCAGGGTTGCTTAGGCTTTGATGACTTTTTATATAAACAAATTTATTTGCTTCAGCCTATATTGCCTAAGTTTTTGATTGCCCTACTTCAGAAACGTATTTTTAAAACATAAATATGGCCTCGTTTAACTTGTATTGCACTTTTACTAAATGTTTTTCGGCAGCCCTGGTCCAAAACAAATTCTTTAATAACTTAATCGTTACTATGTTCTCTGGAACCCCCTGTTTATGTATATATATGTAGCTTATTGGTAACCCCTTATATTTTGCAATTGATTTTGACTTGTTTTTTTTGCAGAGTGCAGTGGGTGTCCATATGTATGGACTTCCTGGAGGCCGGTACCTACATGGGATGCCGTCATGGCAGATAATGTCTTCAGTGCACAACGAACGGTAAGTCCCAATGTTAGTAGAGCGAAGAGAGCGCAAAAAGGTTAGTCAAAATCCGTTCGCGATGGTGGCATTTACTATTTATAAATTCGATCGTCCGAATTGTGTCAGGTTATTCAATAACTGTGTTGGATTAAGTTAAGCTTAGCTTCAAGGTGTGTTTGTTAAGTACTTGTTTCGTGTAAATGCACTGAAATAAAATTTTGCAATTTCTTAAACTATTTAACAAACTATTTGCATAAAACAATAAAATTTTTAATTTATCTAAGTATTTATAACGGGCATTAAAAATATATGAAGAATGAAAAAGGGTATTGATCTGATATTTTGGTTATAATAATATGATCTGTTTAATGAAAATATTTTCAAGATGGCGACACTACCGAAAATACCGGAAGCTAACGTCTACTTTCTTATTTCAAATACAATGGTCTATTCTATATTTTATTGCAATTTTGGATTTAACACGTTATTTTAGAGGGACTTTTAATAGCATTGCGTATACCTAAGTGCAGTCGTTTTTTAGATTTTTGGACTTTTTTGAAAATTTTTTAATTTTCGTGTTGCTTAATATTATCTACCGCCGCCGTTTTTGAAGAGAAAACGCTTAAATTTAGACTATGCATAGAAGAAAAATGCTTAATATTACAGAAACAGAAATTTCAATTAATAGAATCAAATTTTTTGCAATTTAGAAGATTGAAATCGACAAGATTATTGAAAGTGCGAACGAACAGTTGTGCAATTTTAATGAAGCTTGTACAGCATATATGTTAAACCCAAGTCTTGCGCTGCCGATCGAATTGACCGCTGAGGATGGTCATTAAAATATCCCAGGATGTTAACTTCATTAGTTTCGTTATTTGTCACACGCTAAGGTCGAATACTAGCAGATTTCAATCTTCTAAATTGCAAAAAAAATTGATTCTATTCATTGAAATTTCTGTCTGGTCATCACAGTCAAATGAGGATGCCTCACAATGAACACATTGCAAGTTCTTTCAATAATCTTGTGACATTTTTTATGAATATAAATAAATTTAAAATATTCGTGTTTGAATATTCTTGATTTTCCATTTTCATGGCTACTTCAGACAATCAGACAAACGCAATAAAAGTGGTTGACAGTTATTAATATTGGCATTTGTTATCATTTCCAACGCTAACTATTTAAAAATGTCACCTTTTCTGTTAACTAACTTTATTAAAAATTCTTAATAACTCGAAAATTGTTGCAGATAGGTATAGGAAACGTTAATACAGATTGATGCAGAATTTAATTTTGCATTAAAAAGTAAAAAACAAATTTGGGCATTATATTTGAAAAAAACGAGTTTTAGTGGTCTGAAGTTATAAGTAATGCATCGATTGCAAAAATTCCAGGTTGAATTCCAAGGTTTCTTCTATGCATAGTCTAAATTTAAGCATTTTCTCATCAAAAATGGCGGTGGTAGATAATATTAAGCATAACGATGAAAATCAAAAAAATTTCAAAAAAGTCCAAAAATCTAAAAAACGACTGCACTTAGGTATACGTAATGCTATTAAAAGTCCCTCTAAAATAACGTGTTAAATCCAAAAATGCAATAAAAAATAGACCATTGTATTTGAAATAAGAAAGTAGACGTCAACTTCCGGTAATTCCTGAAGTGTCGCCATCTTGAAAATATTTTCATTAAACAGATCAGATGCCATTATGGTCATAATCAAAATTTCAGATCAATACCCTTCTTCATTCTTCATATATTTTTAATGCCCGGTCGTAAACAATCACCCTGTATGTTGTATGAGTATGGTGTATGATATTTTACGTGCAACATTGGTATTTACGTTCAAATAATTTGGTTAACTGTACCTTATATAAACCCCAAACACTCAGAAGACTGTAGGAAGATATGCTTATCCACCGCACAAGTTTTGGAAGACAGTGTATAGTAGCTGTTACCATAGGCATTGCACCTGTAAAAGAAATGTCACACATATTTTATATTACATACATTTTAATGTTATCGTAAAAATTATAGGAGCACATTGTGTCATCATATCGTCGTGCTAATGCATCAGAATAATTAAACACCTAAGCTTAATTGAGTAGGCAATTCAACTGAAGCATATAAATAAATAAATTTTCACATGAAAGCAGCAAACAAGCTTCCCTCCCTCAAAAAAGGTTTTCTGTTTTCAAAATAAAACCACAACACGTTACATTCATACGCTCAATAAAAAACGCGACGTTATCCAAAGCAATGATTTCACTTACAGAATAATGCAAAAGTTTTTATATGGTTTCATATTTTCTAGCTTGGATTTTCCCGTAATAAATTAAATTTAGGTATTACTAAGATAATCCGACCACAACGATAAATGAAATACGGTACGAATTGATAATGTTTAATAAATACAAAACAATAGAGGTATGTTGCTTTTTTAACTAAAGAAAAATTCACGCATCTAATAAAACACAGAACAATAAATTAAGAGACTGTACTGACCAAAGCTCTGGCAAATCCAAATCCCTAGCATGTCCAGCTGTAGAAGACGATAATAAATGCGTTCATTACGTTCCAAATTCATAAAAAGATGGTAGACAAAACTTCCCACCCAGGGACTTATGCTGCCAGCAACATGGCACCACGATAGGAAGCGTAATTCTGGTTGAGACCATGACGTCAAACTTGGTACCGATAATAAAATGTATATTATAGGAATCGCTGAAAAAAAAAGTCGAATTAAATATTTAAAATCTATAAGTGAATATTGGTGGAGGCGCAGGACAAATTTGCATGTCGTACAATTAAAAGGTGACCGAAGACAACAAAGAGAATCTAAATTATTATTCAGATAATATCAAATCATAAAGAAACTTAAAAATGGCAACAAATCTGATTTCTTTATTCTTTAGCCTTCGCGGCCGTTGTCCCGGGTTTGGAACCGCGTCTTCTATAGTTGAAAGTTGACGTTTCGACCATTATATCGTGATCTTTTTCAAAACGACTGAAAAACACCAAGATCGAAACGTCAATTTCAACTGTAGAAGACGCGGTTTCACACCCGGGAACGAAGATTGTATCAAATCTGATTTCCTTTTAATTTAAGTATGCCTTCGAATAATTAACCAGATATACTAAGCAACATTTCGTAAATTTCTAAAAAACATGTTTACACAATGAATAAATTAAATTGGTAACAATTAATGGCAACTATAAAAGTCTCATTAACAACGACAAAGGTAACATTGATTAAGTACTTAGAGTGAACATGTAAATTTAAGGAAGTTCATTAACTTGAACCTTGTTCTAAAGTAAATCAGAACCCGCGAAGCTTAACCATAAATCATCGGTAAAATATCTATCAGTAAAGTGAGACTTAAAATAAATGTTTTGCAGGAGCCGCATGAAAAGTTGGAACATTCAAATTTGGAATGTTCAAATCTGGAAAATGCACCGGTAGAATCATTCAAATCTAAAATCGTTCAACGCTGGAATCACCCAACGCATATTAAACAAACAAACAAAAAATTGGGGCCCGGGGATGCAACCCCTCAAGACCCCCCCTCGCCTCTAGTAGACCCTGACTGCACAATAACCTATTTATTTTTTATTTAGTGCTCAAAAATTCATGTTGATGTAAACTACAGTTTCTACATAAAATGTTATCACTAAAACAGTGAAATAAAGCCAATAAATGATCACATATTCAGTTCACCTGTTTTGTTGTATTGTGTACTGTTTTATATGAATGTAAATATGTAATGTATGTTACAGATGACATGAATGCATAATTGTACACAATGTTTTCACTTAAAGGTACTTAAAAATTCGTTGTGTAATTTGTTTGTTTTTATTTTAAACAGAAACTGAGTTAATAACTGAGCTGTCCGTCACTTTACCTTACAAATCTGTAAGCCTTGGACAGTGTGCAACCATATTTCAAGCTGAGGTGTATGCTGTGCACTTATGTGCAGAAACATTATTAGAAAGAGATTTTGATAACAAAAGAATCTTCATAATGTCCGACGGCCAAGCAGCGTTAAAAGCTCTTGGTTCGTCAGAAGTAAACTCAGGACTTGTTCTGAACTGCATACAAGCACTCAACATGCTAGGAAGCAGGAATAATGTTAAACTGGTATGGTGCCCAGGGCACACTAATATACCAGGGAACGAGAAGGCGGATCGCCTAGCCAAAATTGGCAGCGAGACACCTTTCTTCGGACCAGAACCCGCAGTTGGTACATCCTATGGAACAGCCAAGCGGTGTGTTAATGACATACTAACACAAGAGCACAATGCTCATTGGAAAAAAGTTGCAGGACAAGCCCATTCCAAGGCTATCCTGTCAATGGTCTCCAAAGAGAAGACAGAAGAAATGCTCAGGATGAGAAGAGCAGACATCAGAGCAGCCATAGGGCTTGTCACAGGGCACTGTGAGTTAAACAAACACTTCTACATAATAGGGCTCTCTGAGACCGATATATGTAGAGGATGTGGTGAAGAAGAAGAAACTCCTCTGCACGTAATATGCCAGTGTGAAGGATTCACACCCTATCGGCGCAGACTTCTAGGGATGGAAAAAGCCAACCAAGAAGAGCTAAGAAAAACACCCTTAAAGAAAATCCTGGAGTTTTTCAAAAACACAGAACTTCTTTAAGTGGCTATCACCAGAGGGTACAATAGACCAACAGGTCGCAGTACAGGAACCCGAAAGGGGACCACCTCCGCGGAAATAATAATAATAATACAGATGACATGAATGCATAATTGTACACAATGTTTTCACTTAAAGGTACTTAAAAATTCGTTGTGTAATTTGTTTGTTTTTATTTTAAACAGAAACTGAGTTAATAACTGAGCTGTCCGTCACTTTACCTGTCCATGTCAGGGGTTAAATCGATATTTTAATACAACCGAGCTCCTGAAAAGCTCGGATCGATGCCAATTAATTGTTTTTTTTTTCGTTATTTAATGTCAACTTTTTTTTAGGATTCAAAACCGGCGGAAAGAAAAGGGAGAGAAAAATAATTTTCGCAACTCAACGTTAAGTTTAATATACATTAAACAATCAATGCATAAGTAGGTTCCTTCCTTTGTTTTTATTTCTCTTGTTAATAATTTTTATCTTACATTGCATGTTTGTTATTATTAGCGCGTTCGTTTAAAGTGTCAAACGTTAACCTTTCATTTCCACGGTCGATACAGTTATAAGCAATATTTAGGTTCATAGTACAGTGTTACTTCCTTGGTCTGACACCCTAACACGGTTAAATAAATGTTCATTTATTGGTTTTATATTTTACATGTTGACCCATTTTCTTTTCATATACTCATTACACGCTATTAATCGTTTCAATCAATTAATAAGCGTGACATCCGATTGGATATTCTCGAAGCTTTGTTGTGCAACGAAATTTTTTTAACACTTACTCAAAAAAACCTTAAAAGCCTATATTTTATTTATGTACAGGGTGGCCTATTTTCGATGCCCATACGAGGCATCTCGGTTATTAGCAGAGATAGAAAACAACTAAGTACGTAGTCTCGATTTCTTTTTTCGAGAGGAATTCATTGCCGCAAACAGATTTTTGATATCTTTTTTAATCTTCGAAATATAGCAAAAAACAGTTTTTTTGGCGATTTTCAAAAATGTTAAATATCTCGCTTAAACGAAAAGATAGAGAAACACTTTAAAGACATTTTTGGCATGTTTTTTTGTCCCTAATAAGATAGCGATGTTCAATTGTTTTTACTCATACGGAGATCGATATATTACACCTAACTTTCTTATTTTAAACAGCAACCATAAGCAAATTATATATTTTTGAAAAGCGCAAAAAAAAAGCTTTTGATTCATGTCAAAGCCAACTATGGTTGCCGTTTAAAATAAGAAAGTTAGGTGTAATATATCAATATTCGTATGAGTAAAAAAAATTGAACATCGCTATCTGATTAAGGACAAAAAGCCATGCCAAAAATGTCCTTAAAGTTTTTCTCTATCTTTTCGTTTAAGCGAGATATTTAACATTTTTGACAATCGACCGATTTTTTTGGTCTAATTGACCCCGTTTTTCCTTAGAAATTTGAACTGACAAACCGCTGTAAAAGCTTTGAAGAAAGCTTCGGCCAATTTTTTAGGGATATACAGGGTGTTTGTTAAATATTGTAAAAAAAATCGGGAGATGATTCCTTATCAAAAATTAAGGGGTATCTTTCATATAAAATTTTTTCCTTAGACGCTCCTTTCGGAGTTACACCCCCCTAAGAGGGGACGGTAAAATTAGGTTTTATTTACTCAGAAACTGTAGGTTTTACGAGAACATCTAAAAAATAAAAAAGTTTTTAAATAAATCAAACTATCAAAAAAAAATTTAATTGCAAAATTTCAACCCACCAAAAAATTCTGATAAAAAAACCAACAGGGGTCGCACTTTTCAGCCCCCTGTAAAGGTGGGAGCTGATTAAAAATATTACTATGGGAAACCTTTTAATAAGTATAAAACATCTACCAAATATCATTCTCCTACATTTATCTAAATTTGAGAAATAAAATAAAAACCTAATTTTACCGCACCCCTTTAGGGGGGTGTAACTCCGAAAGGAGACGTCTAAGAGACAAAGTTTATATGAAAGACCCCCCTTAATTTTCGATAAAGAATCACCTTCCGAATTTTTTTGCAATATTTAAGTAACACCCTGTATACAGGGTACGCCAATTTTAATGAAAACCCTTGATATTTTGTAAGGGCTCAGTTCAACAAATGTGCGTCAAAATTTTATGGATATTTAGCCCTAAGTAACTAAGCAACATCACTAATATTACTTTAAAAACGATACTTAAACTGAGCTTCGAACAATCACACTTACATGGGTTAAATTAGACAAGTTGTGCTTATTTTAGAAACCTGCGCAAACTGACACGAATAAAAAAAATTACTCACGTGTTTAATTCGAGTTCTACATAGCGACAAATTTAAAATGCAACAAAAAATAGCGCCATTAAATTTAAGTGTATCTTTTTAAACCGTTAAATTGTTGACAACGTAACCTGTATCTTTTATAATCTTTTAAAATTTTATTTTAACGGCCCTGTCGTTTTATTCGAGTTTTTTTTAAATATTTCAACAAAAATAAAATACACTGATTTTTAAGTAAACTACCTGCCAATTATATATTAAATAGAATTAAAAAATATTGATTATTCTTTAGTTATAGATTCTTTTAAAAAACATATTTTCACGTGGATCATTTTCTTTCCTACAAATGACAATTATCGCAATATTTACAAACAACCAGATAAAAAGCAATGTTTTTTTATATATGTATAATAAATCTACGCAAAATTATAAATAAAATCGTGTATATATTTAATAGGTAAAAGATAGCTTTAAACCAAAGTTTACCGTGAGTCAAAATGTTGATAGTTTCGTTGTGGAGGTAGAAGAGGCTGTTTAAACATCCCCACACCGATTGAAGAGGCCGGTAACCAGTGAAGACATAAGGGTTAAATTGAAGATGTCTAGGCATATCTTTCCAATGCAGTAAAGCTTCATCCTTTCGGCGCACTGGCAAGCAATCTCCCACTGGTTTCGTCTCTTGAAGCCGATGACGAACCATAGCGTCTTCATAGCCGTTCATGGCCTAGTTATTGAGTTACAAATACATTTAAAGACCCATGTGTTTTATGTCACCGCGGCATTGTGTGTACCATGCGATCGTCGCGACGCCGACGCTGTATAGATACTGCCAGAGTTGGCGCAATCCCCCGAGAAGAAATGACTTGTTATTGATTGTCGCAACGACGGCGGTAGTTACAAAACTTTCGAATACACCTGCGTGGTACGTTGCTTTTAATTTAAGTTCATAGATAAAAAAAAAATCATGGTAAGTGTATGTATATAATGTTATCAGACCCTTGTCGCAAAAATTTAGAGAGATTAGGACTTTCAAGTGGTATTAAGTAAGTTTAGACCCATTTAAAAGTTACAAAGTAAAAGTTGCATCTTTTATTTTTTAGGATATAATAAACTAGTATTCAGTTAAGGTACGTTTAAAATATGAATTCTATTTATCAATTAGGTTTGAAAAGTAGTATTTTTATTTTTTTGAGAAACTGCCATTCTGTGCGAAATATATTAGATATGAAAAATAATTTAGACAAAAAAATATCCTATTATGGTAAAAATCACATACATTTTTATTTCCAATCATTGAAAATTAAATTGTCTCTCAAATATCTGTAAAGGTTTTTATTCCTAAAATTATTACTTTACAAATTATTGCCAGTTAACAAATTTATTTTTGTTCAATAACGGCTTAAAATAATTTCTTATATGTCTTCGAAATTCCCACATTTTGGGGAACGCTTTAATAATCGTTTGGTTTTGAATGTAACAATTTTAATTCTGATAAAAGGGTCCAACTGTTTATTATAGAAAAAGATACGCTGTGAGATTAAACATCTTGTCTTTTGCGTTAAAAGACTGTTTAAATATTTAATTTTGTTAAATATTGGATTAAACGCCAGCAAGAAGTTAAAAAAGAAACTACTTTTGAACACACGGCAGTGCACAACAATTTTTAAAGATAGCGCTACATTCTTGCGCTGCAGATCGGTAAGGTAGATTTGTAATTCTTCAGGATATCCAGTGTCGGCGACGTTGTCCATTGTTGCCGGTACAGTGTTGCTACGTAAAAAGTGGGGCTTACTATCCGTTACAAAAATTGAAGAAATTTAGTTATTTATAGTGTAACAAAATTAGCCATTAGTTAATACATCAATAGTTGAAATAAGTGCGCTGTAGTAACACACTAAACATCAAAAATAAGGCGGTTTTTCTTTCATGATTTTAAATTTTAACGCCAGGTCGACGACATCGCACACCAGCCAATAGATTGGATCGATGTTTGGCTTGGCGATTTCCAGTGAGTTTATTCAAGGTTCTGCTGTTCGGACTTGGAATTGTGTTACGCATTTTGCAAGTTTTGTTTGGTATAAGTTCAATCACATCAGACATCCAGTAGTAAGTAAATTTAATTTCATCATAAAACCAAGTTACCATTGTTCTACTTTTATGCCCGTAATACCGTTCGCTGTGCTATGCTCGGATTATGGCGCGTTCAACTGCCAACATCCAAAATGGCAGCTAAGCAAATGTGTGATAGTAATTAAACCTATTTTACGCCAAGAATTTTATTAGTCGCATGTAGTTACAAATTTCACACCACAATTAAATTGTGAGACTTAAAAAAATTTTTGTACCATAAGTAAGTACTTGTAAGGTGTGAGATTAAAACGATCTCTGACATATTTTCAACGTTTTTGTTTTTTTGGTAGACGGATTGTTCTTGAATTGTAAATTGTAGTATTCACTCTTAAATTTTATTATCATTTCACTTAATTTATTGTCAAGAGGTGCTTCTTTTAATATATTTTCAGGTGCACAATTTCCCGCTTTTTTAATGACTGATGCACAAGTGTCACAAATGAGGAAGCTTGTTTAACTAATTTAAATGTTACCATGAAGTTTTGAAATAACTATAAGTTGGCATTTTATTTATAGATGCCACGATCAAGAAGACGTCATCATTCTCGTTCAAGAAGTAGATCGAGATCGCATTCTTACGATCGTGATCGAGAAGCAAAACGGAGAAAGGTCGATATCGTCGACAGTCCACACCATAGGCGATCCATAAGGTTTGTTAAAAGTTGAATTGCTTTACTTTGTTTACATGGATTGTACTACAACATATATTTGCCACAATAGTTTCACTTACGCGTATTAAAGTAGTACCTAAAGCTTCCGACACTGTTGTCCACGTCTTTTGGAAAAAGACTACAATAACATATTTGTTACGAAACGAAACGTCAACACATTACCAGAGAAGACATAATTACCACAAGGTCGCAATTTTTTAAAGTTATTTGCAGTGGTTTCATTAATTTTAATTGTAGGAAACTTTCTTTAATCTAACAGTTTAAAAGGGGTAATTAATTTGGTTAAATATGCTTGTCACGGATCAGCGTGGCTGTCATATATAAACCCTGTGTACACCTGCAAGCTTCTTGTCGTAAAACTATTCATAAAGGTTTGGAATATGCTATTAAAAATTACAATTTAAAAAAGCTTTAACCTCACCCTCATTCACTTAGGCAGCAATAAAGGGTCAGGTTAAAGGGTGGTTAAAAGTTTTTCATTAAATAAATAAATGTAGGCCATAAGTGTGTAGTGGGTTACAAACTTATAAATAGTTTTACACACAAACGCTTACAAGTGAACACAGCATTTATATGTGGTCCGTAAAAAGCAAAGTTTACCTTAAATTTGTCCAAAAAATCAATTTTTGTAACTACTTCCGCTAGGGTTTTTTAATTTTTTGTTGGGAAATGATGCAGACAATAAACATATCACGTTTTTGGTGCATTATGTCTTTTTATCAAGATGTTGCGGTATTAAGAAAGCGAAACTTCTAAAAATTTGAAATAAGGTGAATATTAACTGGTTTTTGAACTTGTACGCTGTTTGATTAACCAAAAATTATATGAGAGGAAATTGTCTTGATAAATATAAAAGAAAATGCTTACATGTTTCATATCTGGTATTAAAATTTATAATAAGATTTGTCACTGACAGATTTGAAACAACTTTTTTTGACAATTAAAATTAACTTAAAATGATCAAAGCATAGCACATTATTCTTAACACAAACATTTTTATTTATCTTGGTCGTCAGTGTTGAATAATTCGAGGATGAACCTAAAACCCTTGTTTAATGTTAAACTACTTTATATCTACTCAGTATTGACAGCATCATTTCAATAATCGGACAAACCCCTACAACTTGCAAATCAATATTTTTTATGCCCATGGTTAATGGTACTAAACAAATAAAGTTAAGTGAATTTTATTAAATATTTACTTTAGTCTTAAAATGCAACAAATCTAAAAACTTAAATGTGCAAAAAAAAATGTTTAAATTTGGACAAGGTTAGAAAGAAATTACTTATCTACCATGAATTAAATTAAAAAGGTTTTTCATTTTTCTTAGACATCTCTTGGTTAATAAGTTTGCATAAAACTAAACCACCTTAAAATAACTATCAAAAACAATAGTGAGAACAGTCCAGGAAATATAAATTTTTATATTGACGAGCACACTGTGAAGTTTTAATTAATGAGCTTCATATTGTAGAGTCTGTTCAGTAAATGTATTTTCAAAAGTTGTTAACGGTAGTAATTTAAAAACCAGTGACAAATATTGCAAAAAAGCAATTGTATAATTTTGTTAAATTTGACCATTTCAATTTTCGCGGTACTTTTTTAAAACGATTGTTTATGCAGAGATGGCGCAGTTGGCACTATTTTAAAGAACATAATAAAAATCAATGTGACTGTAGTTCAAGGTCACATGCAGTTCGCAAAATTTTGCTTAAAGATAATTAGTTTACAAAATATTTGGTATTTTAGTATGTTACTGTCAGAAATAATTCTACAGGTGTAGTATACAGTATAAAAAAGACTTTCCAAAATGATTGCTAGTGTAGTAAGACTGTTTGACAAAAAATTGAACCAGTTTTATAAAAGATTTATTTACGTAATCATTTTTAAAACCTGCCTATTATAACAATAAATACCAGAAAGAATAATAACATTGAATCACTTTCGTCTTTATCTAAACTTTAATTTTTTTAATTAATCAGAACGTCATGCTTCATTTAAGAAACACTTGTGTTGTTTTTAATTAATAAATAAATAAACAACTTACAAAGTTGTTCTAACCTTTGATAGTTTTAATTTTTCTTTGTCCAAGTATCAATTAATGAAAGTATTTGTCAGCATTTTGACTTGGTATCAGGGGTTTGGAGCGGTGCTCGGAGCAGTGGAGCAATGGGTTGTTGCCCAGAGCAGGAGCGGAGTCCGGAGCAAATAATTTTGATTGCTCCACTACTGCAGTTATGTAAAATGTTTAAAAAGACAACTTTTTTTCCTTTTCTTCAACGTTTGAAGACCAATAATTTGTTTTTTCAAACATTTATTTAACTTCATATGTTAGGGCCAAATATTGTTAATTTTGACCAACTTCTACATATCCAATCAAATGAAAACTTTGTTTTTAAAAACAATTTTTTTTAATCAAAAAACATTTTTTTTTAATGTTAAAAATATTTGGAGCATGGAGCGGAGCTGGAGCAGGCATTTTATTTAATGCCGGAGCGGAGCAATTAAAAAATTGGGACTGCTCCAAACCCCTGCTTGGTATGGCATATTTTTTAATAATTTAGAAAAAAATTCTTTATTGTTTCGTTTTCTTGAAATATTCCGACTATTTTTTTTTACAAGATAATAGGATTTGATATCCGATATTCGATCATTTTCGTTCAGAAAAATTTTAAAATTGCTAACTTGGTCGCAGCATTTTATGTAATCAATATTTATTTCTTTAAATTTATAATATGTACATATATTATAAATACAAAGAGAATAGTTTGTGAAAACAAAAGAATAACCCTGATCTTCGTTAGAACTGGGTCTCTTTCAAAGAGACATTTTGGCGACCCTAATTCATAGTACTGTGGGTACGTACATGTGTGATACCAGTGCTTTGGATTGTCATTAACATTTACTATCATAGAGGTAATGCACGTCTTATTTGATAGTGTACTATCGAGTCTTTTAAAATTTAAATATTTAAGTTTTCATTTTTAATAAGCCAACATTTGTTGAGTTCCCGTTAGTACCTACTATGATATCTAATCACTTCAAGAAACGTGATGTTATAAGGAAATGTAACGCTCTGATTAAAAAAAAAAAAAACGCTATCACAGCTTGCATATTTTAAAACGTGCCAATAAATTTATTTTAGCATGTAGTTTACGATACATACAACGAATTTGAATAAAATCGTTGATAAAGTATGTTCCAGAATGATAAGTTAGCCAATTTGAATAAAAAAAGTATCAAACTAAGACAACGAATTGATGATGCTAGCGTTTTAATTATATTTAATTAAAGATACGCATTAAATGTGGTGTAGGCCAACCGTTTTTGGTAGTATTATTAAGAGAAAAACATTGATTTGAGTGTTTTCAACTGTCGCGCACGGGCGATATTTTTGCCACGCAACTAAAAATTGCACGATGAAAAATCTCCTGAAAATAATTATTATTGCGCTCGCGCACGGGCGATAAAAAATCGTCGGTAAGTACGTTTGTGAAGATGAACTTTAACGAAATAGCTTGTGTCGCAGCTCTAATTTTAAGAAAACGTAAAAAACGAAGCTGCAAACCGTTGAGGGTGCATCCATACGTTAATGAAAGGCTATTAAAAGTTTTTTTCTTTCACGGAATCATCCTCCGAAATTGTTTAATTACTTTAGAACGAGTTGTGACAGTTTTGATATACGTCTGATTTCGATCGGAGCTCGAATTACATATCAAAATACTTCTATGCATAATCCGTTTTTTTTTTTTTGGCCCCAGAAACTCTAAACTTACCGGTGAAACTCAATTTTTATTTTGAAAAATTGCACGAAATAGGTTAAATACCAAGTGTAAATGAACTCTGGCACACCCTCTTTTTTTCTTTAGTTTTGATACTAGATAAATAACATTTTGGACACGTGATATGTGTCTAAAATCGGAGTTTTTGAGCACATGCACTATGCACACAATTGTTTGGATCTTGTTAGTAAAACATAAAAGCATTATGATTTAACAATAATTATTTACAAGTTAATGTTCAATTCAAGTACCTTTAATAGTTTAACCTATTTCGTGCAATTTTTCAAAAATAAAAATTGAGTTTCAACAGTAAGTTTGAAGTTTCCGGGGCTAAAAAAGTTGGTACTCTTTTTCATTCACGATCTTCTCTCGGAAGATCTTAGTCCCATCAACCGATTTTAGTACCACCAAGTGAGGTTCCCTTGTTAGACTTATTTTAGCTTTCTTTGTGTCTCAACCTTTTGAGATAATTATCCATCAAATATTCGAGTCCTGCTATGATGGCGGGTTCCATATAAGGTGAGTCACTATCTTAGACTGCAACGGCCTTGCCTCATCAGTCGCCTACAAGGTCGATGAGCTTTCGGGCGATGCACCAAACACCTACATAAGTCTGTTACCTTCCATTGTTTATTGTAACTTAATTTGCTCTTAAATACGTTGTCAAATTTCCAATCAGTCAACTTCCATCCAGTCGATGTTTTGAAATGCATTTTTTTTTATACATGGCAAATTGCGTGCGCACAAGTTTTTAATATACAGTGTGTCCAAAAGGTATGGAATATGCTATATATCTCAATAAATATCCACTTTAGGGAAAAGTATTTTGAATAAAAGTTGTTTGGTACTTAGTTTTCCACCATAAGACAAAATTATTATTTTTTCCTTCGAATAACAAAGCGCAATAAAAAACAATTGAATTTTTTTAAATGGCAAGGTACCCCTATATCATACTCGTTTGATAGAGAATTTTTTATCTTTTCAATGATGGGGTCACCTTAAAAATTAAGTTTGTGCTAAGAGGCCGGAGAATATCGAAAATTTAAAAGATCATATTAGAGAAATTACACCCGAAATAGTGGGGAATGTTATTGGCGGGTTTAAAAACCGAGTTTATCATTGCCAAGCTGTAAATGGTTCACAGTTTGAACACTTATTGTAGATTTCGTCAAAAAAATTTAGTTCTTATGATGTTTTTGTTAGAAATAAATACTAATCAATTCAAATAATTTTTGCGTTTTTCTCAAAAAGTTGTTTAAGTAAAGGTACTAAAGTTTTGCATCATTGAAAAGAGAAAAAAAATCTCTATCAAATGAGAATAATATAGAGGTACCTTGCCATTTAAAAATATTTAATTGTTTTTTATTGCGCTTTTGTTATTCGAAAAAATAGAATTTAAATTTTGTCTTATGGTATGGTGGAAAACTAACTACCAAACAACTTTTATTCAAAACATTTTCCCCTAAAGTGGATATTTACTGAGATATATAGCATATTCCATACCTTTTGGACGCTGTATGTAATGTATGGTTTCATCATCATACGCTTACATTTTATATTTTGAATCACGACTTAAATATACATGCGCGAATATCGTCAAATCCCAAAATATTTTTGGCAAGAATTAAGGTTACTATTATTGCGTATTTTTGTTAAATTTGTGTGGCTGTATTAGCTTTATAGAAAGAACTAAGTTGAGTATAGTTCGCTATTGAATAGATGCCGCCCTGCTCCGAAATCCTAAATAATTTTTGGCAAACGTTGCCATTACTTTTACGCAGGTACTTCCAATTATATTAATGCCGTGGTTGAATTATAATGTAAGCAATAATATTTTATGATATTCTTGTAATCGTTACGGTGTCCTTGTTTCTTAATAAAACTCGGTAAATTATTATTTTTTATATATCTTAATGGAATATCTCATTTCTAAAACTTTGAAGTAAAATAAATGTGGGTCGACGTGTATATTTTAAACTCGAAACAAATTTTTATGGGACGTTTTAACAAGTTTTGTTGAGATGAAAACGTTCCAATAAATCGATCGGTCTTTTCGTTAATAATTGTTTTAAAGTTTATGCCAATTTTTACTTTTAATTTTCTTTATTACAGTCAGGGTTGGCTTGATTTAAATCAGCTGATTTTTTAATTTAAAATCATGATTTGAATCAAACTTTATTTATTTTCACGATTCAACATCACTCGTCACGTAAATTAAAGCACGTTTTATTTCCACCCGTTTAAACAACCGCTAGTAAAATACGCCGGAAATATTGCTTGGCTTATAGATCGGGGAGAAATAAAGTCTTTACAGGAATTTTCTTCTTAGAGACGCATTCTGGTAGATTTACTTTGTACGTTTTTACAATAATAGTTAAGTTTAGGTTTGAAAGATCTAAGCCTCATTCAAAAAGTCTGCAACTAATGGAAAAGTTTTTTATTATCGATTTTTCAGAAAATTTTATTCCTGATAAAAGTTGATGCATGACCTAAAACTAATTTTAAGGTGGAAAAAAATTATATGACACTAGATTTTAACGATTTTAAAAATATTTACACAAGTAAAGTGTCCCTTTAAGATTTACTAAAAAAATATCGTTGGAAAAAAATTGTTTAGAAATCAAAAATATGATACCTAATACGAAATTTGACGATAACATTTAATTTTTGTATTTTATAGTGTCCTAGTGTCAACATTCAAATAATTTTATTCTTGGAGAAAAGTTGGTGCAAGGTCTGAAACTAATTTTAAGTTAAAAAAAGCTCTATAAAAATGCATACGACACTAGCTTTTAGCGATTTTAGAAATACTTGCAAAATGAAAGTGCCCTTATTTTGAGAGTTAAAAAAAATCAAGGCAGACGATATTTTATATTGAGTTAAATTTTAAAATCCCAAATATATATTTTTTTAATTCCTAAAATAAGGGCACTTTACTCTTGCAAATCTTTCTAAAATCGTTAAAATCTAGTAATCTAGTGTGATATGAAGTTTTAATGAACATTTTTTAACTTAAACTTGGTTTTAGACCATGCACCAACTTTTCTTAAGAAGAAAATTATTTGGGAAACCAATAATAAAAAGCTTTTTCATTTGTTGCAGACTTTTGGATGCTAAAATTAGTTCATAAATAAAAATTGAAATTTTAACATCGTATTTCACTTTTGGTCGTATTTTTGAATCTAAACAATCTTTCCCTATAAAGTTTTTTTTTGTAACTCTTAAAATAAGGCCACTTTACTCTTGTGAATATTTCTGAAATCGCTAAAATTTGGTATCGTATACATTTTTGGGATTTTTTTTCCATTTTAAATAGTCAAGTTTCTTTAAAAAAATCAAAAATTCGTGATTTTTTTGATTTTTTAAATAAAAATCATATTTTTCCCAACCCTAATTACAGTTTAAATCATGGTTATTCCTATCAGCAAATTCCTATCATGTGTATTTAAATTTCTGTCGTTCAGATTTAAGAATTTGTCGAAGTACGAACGATTAAAATAATTTATAATATTTTTTAATTAAACAGCTAGTTAGCTCATTTTGTTTAATAGGACAGAATTTGTTACACCTAATATTATTAATGATTATTTTAATGTTCGAGGTAACTCAATGGTGATATGTTAAGGACTTTTAAAGTGTTTAATATCTTATTATGTTTGCGCGACCTCTTCGTGGTCACTTTCACTGGTGGGGCCTACTCCTGATCTGATGGTTGAAACGCCCGTCTATCTCTCTTATGCTGGCCGTGAAGTTTCTTATTCCAGTCTTGCATTATCTTTGTAACAGTTAGCTAGTTGTTAACTTGCTTAATAATGTTTATTGTGTGAAATTTTATAAAAAAAAGTGCAGTGATGTTCAGACGAGTAAAATTATAGTGTCATGTGATGACAGGGAAATATTTGTATGATGATTAATTACGTTATTAATTGCGGACGACGATTGAAAATCAAAATTGCAATACGTTGTCGCCGTCATTACCCGAGAATTATTATCGAAACGTGTTTGGCTTTTAATGTCGACAAATATATTTTACGTATACTACAGTGCCAAAATCTCTGAGTCATCCAGGTTGGAATATAAACAATTCTGCAAAGTGTTGTCTTTTGAGCGTGATATTTTCAACCTTCGTATAATTATTAATATATTGCGTTAGTGATACATTGGAACGTGCTGTCAAAATCGTGTTTTACACTTGATCAACTTGATTTGCTTGTTGTTTTTTTTTGCATATTCGACCGTAAATCCCAGTTTTAGAACGGTTCCTATATATCACATACACACGCAAACGTATGTATACTCGCTCGCCCTTTATTTATGGCTCATAAATGTACAATTTAAAAAAAATAATTGAAAACAGACCTAGTTTCATAACGAACTAGCATAAAGTATACGGAACATGTAGCATTCAATATACATAAAGGAGTTAGTAGTGCATGATGTTATACTATTTCACTCGTTATAATGAACAAATAAACGTGACGCTGAAAATTAAACTACTTTTAGGCTTCTAATGAATTTTACATTCAAAGTTTATTTTGTATCTCGACAGATAAATTACGAACTTTTCAGTTTGAACAAAATTTAGAGTTTGAGAGAAATTTTAACTACTAATTGGCTATACATATAATGATGCACAATATAGGACGTCTAATGGCCAGTTAACAAGCATTACAGGATATGTAAAAATTCGAGCAATTCAAGTTATCTGTTTAAGTGTGTGTAGGAAATGACAGGGTTTGATAGTGTATGTAAATAGCAGAAAAGTAAATAACAAACAATTATAAATGATAATTAATCTTTCCACTAGTTTTTGCATATGCAAATATAGATAGAATCCCCAGATTGTATCAAATCTAGACCCGATTAGATTCTATTTAGACTTACTGGTCAGTCAGACTCTAGTGTTTTCTTTTTCATTTTTTAAACAATGCAACTTAGAGATAGATACTTGTTTGATATTCCGTTGAAAATAAATTAGTAGATCAAGTTTTTTTCGTAATTATTCTATTAATGTTAGCAGTAATTTAAATATTTGCCACTCTGTTGTGCATATGCGTGAGTCAACGTTCTGGAATGTAAGACAAATTGATGGTACTTCTTTTTTAATTTTCACTTACACGAGCAAATATCTTGTAATTGCGGGTCATCGCCAACGCATACTTCATAGCAGACAACATGGTTAGCAGCTAAAATTGTTTTGAGAAATATATTTTTTACCATCAATTGCCATTTATTTATTATTCCTTGTTTGTGCCTCAATGTAGGAGAAAAAGATTTCATTGCATACCTACCTTGTTTAGTACTTTAATTAAAGTAGGCTGTGTTTTAGTTTTGTCACGTTGGCATTTCCAAAAGTCAATATGACATTTAATTTACATTCTCTAAATACATCGTCTAAAATAATCAAAACCCGAAACATTCATTTTTAAAATAATGTTATTGATACAATTGTTTTTCCCCTTCCGGAGTTGTAATACTTTTTTTTTAAACCCTAAGAGCATATAGGAGTTATAGTAATGGAATTAACTTTTTACAAGCTCTTCGTAGGAAAAGAATTAAACTAAGAAACGTGAAGATCCCAGAAATTCTGTTATGGAAGGTCAACGCGGTTGCTAGTGTTAGTCGACCATTGATTATTATTGATCTTTACTGGTTAAACTGTTGGTCGAAAATATTTGTTTTTTAGTGCGACAGAAAAACAGTCGATTCCCTGTTCCCTTGCGTTAAAAGTTTGCGTCCGTCTGACGTTTGTAAAAATTATTTTTATCTTGTTAGTATAACCATCAGAATGTAGGTGCCAAATATTTTCGACTGTTTACTATTATTGCTGGATGCGATGTCGGTTGCTTAAAAATTCAAAATACTGTCGTTTTGTTAAGGTATCGTTGTACTTTAAATAACTGTTATAAAGGTTAACGTCTTAACAAACATTTATGACTACCATGTCATAAACCGTCAGGTTAGCACCAACGCCTCGACTTAGCAAGACTACAATTCATTCGATTTCGCGTCCGTGGGCGTCTCAAATTAGGAAATCTTCCTTAGCTAGATGAAACTATTCACTGTAAAATGCGTACAAAAACGTGATCGTTTCAACGGCGGTTCTAATGCAAAATGTACAACGTTAAATAATAGTTATTTACGTCAAAATACCGGAAAGTGGTACTTTACTGGACGAGTAGGCAGTTTTGAGACGAGCCTTGAAAGCGTACGAGTCCTGTAAAGACACTTTACGGGTATGTTACGTACAATATTTTTTCTACGTCATCCAATAACATCAAAATCACTATCGTCACCGTCCATAATCAAACAATAACTTAGCAAACTACAGGTGAAAACTCGCTTGGTGGTATAACGACACTGGTTTGACAGCGCAAATCAACAAAACACCTCATCACCATGGCAACCAGGTACTTTCCGGCCTAGGCTGGTAAAGACAACTCATTACCATGGCAACCAGTTACTTTCTGGCCTACGAACTTGCTCGCCAGTGGCTTGCGCAAGGGGGGATTAGGGGGATAAATACCCCCGCAAGTTTAAAAAGAACTAAAATTATAATTACCGCATTTCAAAATTGCGCGACAGACTGCGTTTCCACACATATAAAATAGATTATGTTTGTATATTTTACTCATAAATGCTATTTTTGGGTACGTTTAACCTTAAAGATGTAAAAAAATGCCTTTGGCGCTCTAACCCGAGGGGCTGCTGACCCCCTGGATCCCTCGCAACTCTTTCTTACGACCCTTTTTTGTGTCTAACACCCTTACAACATTTTTTAATTGCACCATGACCATGCCCCGTTTAAAATTAGTATTATTTTTGTAAGTTAAAACAATATCCCCCCTGAAATATTTTTCTGCGTACGCCACTGGTGCTCGTTTTAAATCGCTATGTTCTCCGCTATCCTTTGGTGCATCATCAGTGCACCAATCTAAAATAATACATCCGTTGTACGTTGCTATTGAATATGATGCTACTGAAATCACTTGTAAAAATACGAACTCAACCTGTTAACAACCTACTTTTAAGCCTCTCATAATTTAAAACTGCTACGAGTTGGCGTGGTAAGAAGTTATTTTAAATTTATTTTACGTAAATACATTAAAAATCGCTTACCGATCCTTGTTGATTTTAAATGCAAAAGACAAACTATATTAAAATGTTGCTTGATTTGTTGAAATTTTTAGTGACCTTAGATGGGATAAATATTTTCAGTGTTCTTCCCAGATTTTTTTAAATCGGATGATCGCTATAAACGCCCCCTAGAACAGTGTTTCCCAACGTGGGCCCCACAGGGGGGAATTTTGAGTATTCTTGGGGGCAAATATTATACATAGCGTAATATATAATTTATATTCACTAAAGAAAGTTACATTAAAAATAGTTTTACCTATGGTCTTTTTTTTATTTGAAGTATCTATTTTTCAGATTGGGTTTGACTTTTATGCTAGAGGGGGCATTAAAATCTTTTGAGGCGTTGAGGTGGAGGGTGGGGCATGATTCAAAAAAGGTTGGGAAGCACTGCGCTAGAATAATAAAAGTAACAAATATACCTTCTTACTGCTTAAGAAGTTTATCAGCCGGACGGCCAAAAAAATTGGTCCTGCATTAAGGGCCTGAGGAGAACATTGATTTTATCTTACTGTACAAAAAAAAAAACTATTCCCTACTTATTCCTACGTAGTCGTATTAAAATTAACGCAGTACAGTTTCTATAATAAAGTTTTTCTACAAAAACTCTTTAACAAAAATAAATCTGTAAAAAATTAAATGCGAATATTAAATATGTACAGGTAAATGCCCATGTCTATTTTGCGTAATGTCAGCCATCGTCTGCTTTCTTTAAAACGAACAGTAGTTAAATACTTTACTATCGTTTGTTTTACGGTACTCGAATATTTAAGTATAGTTTGATTAGTTCCGAGGCCACATACCGATATAAACGTACGACATTGAAAACAAAGAAAATAGGCGCACCGCATTTTTTATTTTATTCAACTCGGTATTTCCCAAAGATCTTGCAAACTCATTTAAATATATTTATGGATCCCTGGGTTCGTGAACTGTATCTGTGAAACATTGATCAAAATCGGAGCCCGCCAAACTACGGCTCGCCATTTTCTCTTGAATGGCCCGCGAGTTTTTTACATTCAGTGGTTGAAAAAAAAACAGAAGAAAACTTTTGTATATTGACATACGTATACAGGGGGTCCCAGATTACATTCCCAGCATGGGGATCTCACTTATTATACGGGTTTGTTTAAATTAGATGAATTATTCCCAAGTATGAGGAGCTACAATAAATTTTTAAAAGTACAAAATTTCTCGTGCTTCAGATGTTATAGCAAAAAATATGAAAATGGTATTTTTAAATGTAGCTGTCATTATAACAATTACTACAAAGACTATCGAATTACATAACAGTAATATAAAATTCTAATGAAAGATACCGCAGGCAAATGGTCTTGTCATTTGACATTTAATTAGTTTTTTTTTTTTTCATAGATAGCTTAATAAGTGACTTATTTATAAAAATAGATATAGCAAGTAATTTAAAAAAAAAAGCACATTTAACTATTTCATAACCAACTTCGCGGCCCATAAGAGAAAATGAAGTTAGGGGTAATATTTTTAAAATGGTAGGTGTTTAAAAAAATCTAAGATTATAGTTACATTCTACAAAAAAAAGTACCTGAAGAGTGTACAAATAAAATTGTTCCAAAGATTAAGACAAAAAAGTTATGAGAGTAAAAAGAAATTCAACATTTTCATATTTTTTGCTATAACATCTGAAACACGAGGAATTTTGTACTTTTAAAAATTGATTGTGGCTCCTCTTATACTAAGGAATAATTCATCTAATTTAAACAAACCTGTATCCCTTATAATAAGCCAGATGCTGGAAATCTAATCCGGGACACCCTGTACATATCAGCCACCTATATATTTTTTTAACGAATCGACCTCTCCAAATCAAGTTAATTTATCCCATTCAACCATAAACCTATTTCTCTTAGTTTTAACCGTTTACAACCCAGTCGTTACCCTTGTGTTGGGCCAAAATGCATGTGTGGGGGAGTGTATTCAATGAAAAAATTAAAATTAAACTCCACCTTAATAATTTATTATGGCGTATAATTGGATGAGACCTAAGTTGGTAAAAATGCGCTGCCTACTTGTTATAACAAATAGAATTATTGTTGAAAAGTGCTTTCCGGCAAGTGCACAATTACTACTTACCATCTTGATCGTTTAGCTTAAAATCCGCAAGTGAATTATTGAATATGATACATCCATGCAGTTTCTAAACATGCGAAGTGTCGGTGATTGATTGCAAAACAGTTGAGTAACGAGACAGCTGCTAATTGTCTTAAGTAGGCAGGTTGTTCAACCTTGAGAAAACAATGTAACGTAGGATCATTGCTTATATTATAATCATAAAAACATGCTACCTTAAAAAGTATCGCAAATTTATGTCCATATGACATAATAAGACTCAAAATATTATGATCTATAAGTAATACAATTAATTCATTGCAACCGATTGTAAATACGAGATTACTTGCAACCTTGCCCCGAATGTACTTGAAGGTCGTCTACTAAATTTTGCTCGCAATGTGTGTACCTTTTACGGATATTCAAAGGCTAGACGTTATATTTTTTCCTAGTTATTTAGCAGTTTGTTAGTAGTTGTCGTTGCTGTACAAAATCTATTGGTATCTGTTTAAGAAATATTTTACCAACGTATGTTCTTTTAAAACCGTTGACACGTGTATCGATATAGGACAGAACAATATATTTGTTTTCGTAACATAACATAAGGTGAACAAGTACGTTTATGTCATATGAACAAAACGTATGGTTGAAAATAACGTGCAGCTTGTAAAAAATGCATAAAAACGTTGCTATATCAACACAAAGTAAATGCTATGAACAATTTTAAATAGTCGTTAACTGTTAAAACACTGTCCATCATTACGTGTACCGCAGTAAAAAAATAAGAAAATCGACCCATTTATAGTTGCGAATAGAATTTAAATCGAACCGTTTCAAAAAATTCGTCGAAATTTTGCAATGTATTTTTACATTCTAAACGCACAGTAATTTGCAGTTGAAATTGGTGTCTTAGGTAAATAAATATCTGTTTTTGCAACTTTCATTTGGTTTTCGTTCATGTTTGTTATTTCGATTACATCAAAATTAGTAAACAATGTTTTCAAACTTTCGCAAAGCGCAAACGAGAGATCGCTTACGTGCAAGCATTTGTTTTCAATATAAACTTCATCTTATGGTGCCTGTCCACGTGAGAGTAAACTACTCTCGATAGTAGCGTCGCCAAGGATACAGCCCCTGAGAGTAACTCGCGATTGGCTGTATCCTTGGCGACGCTGCTATCGAGAGTAGTTTACTCTCACGTGGACAGGCACCAACGGACGAGGGCACAAAGACTAAAAACAACATGCTTAGCAAGTTTCTAAAAAAAAGTTTTATTTGAACAATTGAGCCTAATGTTATTCGACCTTGAATTACACCCGTCAACTCTACCCAATATGAACATAAACAAACCATGGTAACCACCAAGAAACCAGCAGGGGTCGCAATTTTTAGCCCCCTGTGGAGGTGGGAGATGATTAAAAATATTACTATGGGAAACCCTTTAATAAGTTTGAAACATCTACCGAATATCATTGTCCTACATTAATCCAAATTTGAGAAATAAAATGAAAACCTAATTTTATCGCTCCCCTTTAGGGGGGTGTAATTCCGAAAGGAGACGTCTAAGGAAAAAATATATATATAAAAGACCCTCCTTAATTTTTAATGAGGAATCACCCCCCGATTTTTGTTTTGCAATATTGATTTTTGGTGCAATAATTCCGTAACTCATATTATTGCTTCACGCCATTTTATATTGGGCGATGGATATCTTGCATCGTTAATTATTATTCAATTGCAACATTTTGTATGTCCGCTTGCCTCACTGCGGTATAAAATATTCCAAGGTATTGGAATTTACATGAGCACAACTTTTACAAACCAACTTAGCAAATCATTCAAATATTTCTAAAATTTAAATAAATACTTAAGATGAAAACATTTTTAACAAAGACAACGTTTTTGCTGCATTCCGATTTGATTAGCAACAATTATGTATTTAAGCGCAATGATTTCAGTTCAGTGTTTGTCAATATTAACTAAATTCAAACGAAATATACTGAAAAGGAAACCATGTGATTGGATTTCAATTCATGTTAACGACAGCAACCGCGTTTTCATTTTATATTTTGTATATAGCTTCACAAGTGTGCATATTACTGTATTTCTAGCAGTTACAATCAATCGTCTGTGATAAAAAGGCAATACCCATCAAAGTGGTTCGTGTGATTTTTTTTTGTGTAAGGACATTTTAACGCCAAGTGTAAAAAGTGCTGTGAAATTACTAATATTATGGTTACTTCTCGAATTTCGTATACGACGATGCATTACGAGTTGACGCATCCTCAGAATCGCCTCATGGCTCCGATGCGTGATTTTTCGCGATTAAAAATCGCTTCGTCCGAAGAGCCTCCAGATATACCTGTGCTGTATGTAGCCATGGCTACTTGGATCCCGAAATGCAACATGTATCATTATAAGTATGTCAAAGTCGAAAATATCCGAATAATCAAGTTTTTCTGTTTTTTTATTAATCGCTGCTGACTATATACGTTTGGTCTAAGGTTATTACATCAGTGATTGCTGATTAGATGTAACTTAATTTGTACATAATTTGCTTTAATTGGGTGTCGCGTTTTAACACAAAAATAGAAAACAAAAACACTAACTAAATAATTGCTTTGCTAAAATGAAATGCACGGTTTAAGATTTTTTATTTTTTAAGAATGTACTAATTTTGTTATGTTTTCATTTTAATAACATACAATTATGTTAAAGTTAAAACAAATAGTCCTTAATTAATACAGCGCTTCCGACAAACTGTTTCGCTTCCAGTTTTTTTTTTTTAAATAATTTTAAAAAATCTAAAACGTGCTTCCTTTTTCTGTATATGTAAATAAAAGATACTTTGACTATGCATACCTACTTATACAGGATGTTTCTAAAATATTGCAAAAAAAAAACGGGATTTGGTTTCTTTTCGGAAATTAATGGGGGTCTTTCATACAACATTTTTCCTTAGACGTCTCCTTTCAGAGTTACACCCCCTAAAGGGAAGCGGTAAAATTGGGTTTTTATTTTATTTCTCAATTTTGGATATATGTAGGAGAATGAATGTTATTTTTTACTCAATAACTGTAGGTTTTACGAGAAAAACTAAAGAATAAAAAAGTTTTTGAAGAAAGAAGTTTTAAATTACAACATTTCAACCCGCCAAAAAGTTCTAATAACAAAACTAACAGGGGTCGCACTTTTCAGTCCCCTGTAGAGGTGGGAGATAATTAAATATATTACTATGGGAAACCTTTAAATAAGTATAAAACATCTACCAAATATCATTCTCCTACATTAATCCAAATTTGAAAAATAAAATAAAAACCGAATTTTACCGCTCCCCTTTAGGGGGGTGTAACTCCGAAAGGAGACGTCTAAGGAAAAAAATGTATATAAAAGACCCCCCTTAATTTTCGATAAGGAATCACCTCCCGATTTTTTTTGCAATATTTAAGAAACACCCTGTATAACAGAATCGCAGGGGTTTTCACACGTTATGCCGACACATCACCTATATTTGTGCTCGTCTGGTACCGCTCAACTTAGTTTTTAACTTCGTTCCATACATAACTTTCGTGGTTTTAAAACGGCAAGTTTTGATTTCGTTTTTCACGAATGGACCAGCGATCAATGCCCTGACAAAAAATCATTGCCTAGCGCATTTTGACGTGTAAATTAAACTGATAACCAAATATTTATTGATATTAGTGTCCTTTAGCAGATACACTCACAATATTGTAAATTTTTAAAACGATACCAACAAACTTGAACTGTGAATGCTAAATTTGGGTTAATTACTCACGCGTCCCACTGTTAAGTTTATAAATAAACGCATATGTTTGGATACACGTTTATAAAATCCATATTTGCAATGCTCGTAAGGTTGTGTTTGTCCTTTTATGGTTGTAATGATGCACTCTTGAATTTTATGTGCCCACAAGAATACGGTAGAATTACATTAGCAGCGATTACGTGAATATATGGCCATGTAATCAGAGCAACAACAAATGTTTAATCCAATTAAAACATTAAAACATTGCGCATTTTGGGTTTGTATTTCACATGTAAATGTGACCGCGCAATCGTTTTTTTTTTGTTGTTTTACTCTTATTTTATAATTCGATTTAATTTGATTTTTTTTGTATATGGGCAAATTCGATGTTTTTGTATTACAATTTTTGTGATGTTGATTTGAATGGTACCACCTCAGACCGAAATATAAACAGTTTGTCAAATGTCTTTATAAAGCAGGTAGGTAAATAGTGTATGACCATTTTGTGGTGTTCAGTTTTCAGTTTTATAATATTCCCCATTTTATGTTTAGTGTTTTGTAGTTTTTATTTTGGTCTCAGGATGGCTACATAGGGATAATTCAGTACCACACAACTACATCAGATGTATTTTTCTAGCCCCCGGACTAGCGACGATGTTGAAGAAAAGCCGCAACAAACCCATGTTACGAATAAAGAAGTGGATGTACTCCCCGACAGCGATTGCCAGTCGAATGACACACAAGAAAATATTGAAATTGAATCTAGTAACGACACAGTTGATTCTAAAAACAATAAAGATAGTAACTGTGCAGAATGTTCCGACAGTGCTGATTCACTTACTGATGATCATCTTGGCAACTCTTCGGAACAGCCAACAGACATTAATGATTCCAAACTGGCTGTTGATTTTGGAACTCCAAAAGTTGCAAAACACACATCTAAGCAATCGTCTACCCCAAAGAGTTTAAAGAAACAGTTGGAGATGCAGAAAAGACGAGAAGAAAAACAAAAGGAGCTCGAAGCGAAAAATATGCAAAAACAGGCACTGAAAGAAGAAAAACTCAAAATGAAACAGGAGAAGGAAAAACAGAAACAAGAAAAAGAAGAACAAAAACAAAAGGAGGCGCAACAAAAACTGAAGGAAAAAGAACTAAAAGAAGAGCAGAAGAAGAAGGAGAAGGAAGAAAAAGAACTGAAACGTAAGGAAAAAGAAGAGCAAAAACGCAAAGAAAAAGAATTGGAAAAATTAAAACGCCAGCAAGAAGTCGAGGAGAAAAACAAGGAAAAACTGAAACAGGAAGAACAAAAACAGAAAGCCGCGGCCGTTTTCGTCAATTTTTTTACAAGAAAAAGTGAGAATGTTAACGAAGAAAAAAAGAGTGGGGAAGTTGCGGCCACTTCTTCTTCTTTTATGCCTTTTGAAGTGAAATCTGATATGAGGTTGGCTCCAACTTCCAGAATAACTTTGAATGATGCGGAAAAAGATCACTTGACTACTGCCATCAACGAACAGATTAGTACAAAAATGTATCTTGAAGAGCTGAGAATTGGAAAGAAAGTCGGAAAATGCGCAAAAACGTGGCCTTTTGAAAACAATAATACCAGTGACGATGTAATTATTGTAAGTGTTGATTTGGGAGAAAGTATTGTCGAGGAGCAGCCCAAAATTGCTAAAATGCACGTCAAGTTTTTCAAATTTCATGAAAACAGTCGACCGGCGTATTTTGGCACGTGGAGAAAAAAAAGTAGAAGCATCACACCAAGGAAACCATTCGCGTTAGATACAAAATATTTGGATTATGAATATGATTCGGATGACGATTGGGAAGAAGAAGATCCAGGAGAATCTTTGCGCGGTTCTGACGATGAAGAAAAAGAAAATGATCCCGATGACTATGAAGTTGATAATGAATTTTTTGTTCCTCACGGCCATTTAAGTGACGATGAAGTTAACGACGAAGAAGAGTCCAAGATGTCTCCCGAATCTCATAAAGCGAACTTGAAACTACTCAAGAACGAATTTGACGCTGAAATGAAAAGTAAAACTCAAAAAATTAAGCCTCGCGTCATCGGTTGTATTTGGATAAAAACTCAGAATGACGAAGACGACGCCATTCATCAGTTTTTAAAACCATTTTCAGTGCTTTGTAACGGTCAAATAAACATCAAAAAACGATCTGATATAATTATACGCCATCAACGCAAAATTTTTCCAGGAACTAAACAACTTGATAAAGAACAAATACCAATCTTTTTACAACTTATCCACGGCAGCGTAAAGAATAATAGAGCGCTGGCGAACGAATTCATGGACTATCTGAGAAATAATCAAATAAATGCTGATGTTTCTAAAGTTGGATTGCGTAAACAACTTAAACAATTTGCAACGTGGGGTCGATGTGCTGAACATGGTCCTATGTATAATAAATACTGCTGGTATGTTTTGGAGGACGTCCGAAAAGAGTATAACGTCAACTTATCTCTGCCAAAAAAATGAAACAGTGGACCATAATTATTTTAATAAGTTGTATTTGTAAGCTTAACAAGTTAAAAATAAATGTTATTATTATATAGCAATAAAGTACTTCCGTAAAAGTTAATAATGTTTATTTTCCCTGTTGTTCCACACACAGCTATTAGTATTAGTGAGTAGAGTCCATTGGCCTCGTTAAAAAGTGATAAAACTAAAATTATTAAAATGTTCATTTGTATTGTGCCGTAACATAAAAACGTTCGATAGTGACAGCGGCGCACAAATAATTGCTGTTAAGCCGCATTTTCCTAGCAGCAGGAATTGTACGCGGCGTAGAACGTAGTATCGCCTCGACCAGTCAACATGGAGAGATTAATAATCTATGTTGACTGGTCGAGGCATTACTACGTTCTACGCCGCGTACAATTCCTGCTGCTAGGAAAATGCGGCTTTAGTTCGCTTTTGTAATGGCCTTGAAGTTGTACCGTTAAATTTTGCAACGTTTTTATTTTTTGTCAGGAAAAAAACGGTTCAAATTTCAATTGAATTTTTTAAAAAAATTTACGAAACACCACCGTAATAAAGACTCTTTACTTATGTAATCTACATGAACTTAAAATACGTTGTAGCGAAAACAAAAACTAACCACTAATTAAAAATTTTGCGACGGTACAAGACAATTAGATATCTGCACAATTTCATGTCGCAAAGTAAGTCAAAGGGCGCAAGCATGGGCGTCCGCAGAAAATTTTCCAGGGGGGGCAAAGCATAGAAACAAACAATAATATACATAAATTGTAATTTAATTTTTTAATTTTTGTGATTTGTTTTTACAAGTACTGTTTTTACTCGATTCCAGGGGGGCAAGTGCTCCATTTGCCCTCCCCCTGCGGACGCCCATGGGGGTAACGTGAAATCATATCTGCCGTGATGCCGTGAACAACTGTTTTTGCACGTTATACCTTGGTGAAGCTGTAAATCACAATTATTGTAAATCTAATTTGTTGGAAAATGTAATTATTGTCATCCATTACATAATAATAAATGGTGTTCCAACAAGAGATATAGGATTTGTCTTTTTAATAAAATTTCAAAGAATTACAATAATGAATTTTTTAAAATTTCGTTATAGATTAGAGACATATACAGCCTTGATCAAAAGTATTGAGCACCCTTGCACTGTTACATGTTAAATGGTCTTATAATAAACAAACCAGGTTTGCAAAACGATTGTTTTTTTTTACTAGTTAGAGTACATTTTTCTTAAACATAAAATGCAAAGAGGAAGACAGTGGAACGAATATAGTTTTACGATTTTATAAGTTAACCAAAAATCTTGAATATTTTAAAACTAATTTTGAACCTTTTTTGTCATAAGTTTTAATAATTTGTTAAATCTTCGATACCATGTTATTCTGTTTATTTATACAGGGTATGTATACATTGGCGGAAGCGCTACACGTGGCGATGTTCTTCGTAAAATTCCAAGTCGAAAATCTTAATACAAAAATGTTGTACTATGCTTGCTTTGTCTGCAAGAGGTCTACAAAGTTTTGACATTCGGTCCTAATAAGCGTTATTATTTAATATCATCTGTTAATAAGCTGCGATTTGGAATAAAAATACATTTCGAATATTTTTTTCTAGATATTGTTTTTCCTTTCAAAAATTGGCGTTGAAAATAATGTTAATCACTGATTTGAATGAAAATAATACATATGCCAACATTGTCATCTCTGTTTTTCTCGTAGTTATTTCTAGTTTGCTTATAAAAAAATGACCAAACGCAAATCAATGGATGCAATGTTGCCAAATTTTTGTTTTTTTAAATGGTTCGTGAGGCCATAGGAAGCATGGTACAACATTTTTGTATCAAGATTTTCGACTTAAAATTGAAGAACATCGTCACGTGTAGCGCCTCCGCCAATTTATACACACTCTGTATGTAGTAACTTTTTGAATAATTTAATAAAATAATTGTTTATACCTTTTATATCTAGTAAAACATTTATTTTGGACAATGGGATAATTGCATACAATTTAATGGATTTTCGTACCACTAATACTTTTTTTATTGATGTTTGTTTATTTTAAAAACAAACTTAAGGTATCGACTGTAAAAATTTTCTGTGTATAATAGGTGCAAATTGGTAACCCTAGTTTTTCCACGACAATAAATTTAAATTTTAAAGTTATTTGTCAACCTTTGCCGTTTATTACTTTAGATTACTCAAATAATCGTCAAAGTACCTAAATCTTCCACTATAGTGGCAAATAATATTGTATCTGTGTAAACTGATTTTTGCTCTTTTTTTTATTCCGACGGTTTTTTGGGACCGCAAAGTATCACCATATTATGTTTACAGTAGTGAAAGGGCTCACAGGTCTCGACAGTATGATCAGGGAAGTAGCTTGGATAGACGTTATAAGCGTAGCCACAGGCGATCCCCGACGTCCAAGAAGCGTCACAAGCATCGCCATGAGAGATCGTCATCAAGGAGGAAGCACAGTCGCCGTTCGTTTTCTTCCGGCCAGGTCAGTGTCATCAAACATCAGAACATAACAATACGCATTTTTGTCCTTTCGTTTGGTAACAACATATTCCTATATACATTATAATATTTGAATTTTTGCCCTTCATAATTTAGACACATTCAATTAATAGAAGAAAGCTGGTACCACCTTCTCACAATATCGTACAATTCTCCTGTTTTTGTGCACTGCTGACAATGAGTACTGAATCGTATATTAACAATTTTTATTTGTATCAGGACAGAATTAATGTGGGAATGATTAGTAATTGGTAAAACTCTTTCATGAACAACGTTTTGGCAGTATTTTAAATTTAGTACCTTATTCCTACATTAAATTCGTTTGCGAATATTTCGACTAAGCAAACAGAAAAAGCAACAAACTGACTTTATTCTTCAGGTTTTCGCGGGTGTTGCCCATGTTACAATTTTTGTTTTTGGGTTGGAAAACGCGTCTTCTTTGATAACGTCTTAAGGTTTCAATCGTTTCATCGTAACTTGTGACTTATTGTTTTTAAAAAAGACAAAGTGACTGGCGCCTTTGAAAAAGACCACGATAAGATGGTTGAACCCTTAACACTCCATTAAAAAACGATGCAGTTCGTTACCCGGAAACGAAGATTGTAACACAGACATTATTATTTTTAACACCTTAAGGCTCCCCCAAACAGAGGCGATACGTCGCGCGGTACGATTCGGGACGATATCTAATAACATTTAGGAAGTTCAGTCGTCATTGCTTAATATTAACAACAAATTTAAGAACATTACGTATCACATGTGAGCTAAAACGAGTTTTGTGTTGAAAAATAACTTTGTAAACTATATCGAAAACAAAGTCGAAGATTGCTACCAATCTAGTTGATTATATCAACGTAGTTAGCTTGCCTTTCTTCTTCATTTATGCAGGGTGGTTCACTTTTTTGTAGCAGGACTGTAACAGTCGATACAAAAACTCATTTTAAAGCTAATATTCCGTATCAACATGGGTCCAAAAACGCTTCATTTTAAAGATACAGGGTGTTGAAAATTTCGAAAAAATATCGATAATTTTTAACCGTTTTCCAACCAGTAGATACATTTAAACCAAATTTGGTATACAGCACCGCCTTACAGGTTACCACATTCGATGAAAATGTCAAGCCCCACAAGCAATCAGTGGCGGAGTTGAGGAGTTCAGTTTCAATAAATTTTATAAAAAAACTAGTACGGTCCTGTTCAAAATAAATCAAACTCGAATTTGTTTTTGGGTAGAGTATTTTATTCTTAACAAAAAGTGTCTCTTGACTTTTCTTCGTATCCCATCACCGTTTGGAGCGAAGTTTGATTTATTTTACTATTCTCGCGAAAAATTTGCTCATAAGTTCGATCTAAAAATATCGCGAAGAGCAGAAAATTGCAAGTTGCAGAGTAAATGCTTAAAATGTGGATCATTAATCGTTAATTTGGCGGAACTTCTTCCCTCATTATTAGCATGTTCTGTTATTAAAAACTGTAAAAATTGGTAATTACTCCTTTATTTCGAACCTTGGCGATATTTTTAGATCGAATTTATGAGCTAATTTTTCGCGAGAATGGTAAAATAAATCAAATTCCGGGTCAAACGGTGGCGGATACGAAGAAAAGTCAGGAGACACTTTTAGTTAAGAATACAATGCTCTACCCTAGAACAGGTTCGAGTTTGATTTTGAACAGGGCCGTACTAGTTTTTTATAAAATTTATTGAAACTGAACCTCCGTAACTCCACCACTGGTTGCTTGTGGGGCTTGAAATTCTCACCGAATGTGGTAACCTGTAAGGTGGTGCTGGATACTAAATTTGGTTTAAATATATTTACTGGTTGGGAAACGGTTAAATATTTTCGATATTTTTTCGAAAATTTCAAAACCCTGTATCTTTAAAATGAAGCGGTTTTGGACCCATGTTGATATGGAATATTCGCGTTAAAATGAGTTTTTGTATCGACTGTTAAAGTCCTGCTTCAAAAAAGTGGACCACCCCGTATATCTCAACGTACCTAGCTACTCGTAGCGCCTTTCTTCTTCATTTATATACTATACAGGGGATGGGCATTTGTTGATGTTACATTGTTAATATGAAGAATTTTAATTATTTATTAGTATTCAGAAATAATGTTATTGTTGTATTAAAATTAGGTTTAGTCCATATTCTGTGTTTTCACGATGCATTCATCCAACGCATTAGGTCGTGTAAATCATTGTTGCTTTTTGCGATCTATTTTCGTGTGGTGGGGTCTATTTTTGAGTTGAACGTACGTCACACGTGCAGAGTTCAGTGCGGTTGTGTCTGCTTGACGAGCAGTTAGATAGATAAATGGCCGGCTGTTCAAGTTTGTGGCTTGCAGCCGGTTGAAGACTCAAAAAATGGGCACTTGGCCTGCGACCCAGCAAGAAGCCGCGGCACGAATTTTCGCCCAAGCATTGCCTGTACCAAAGGCACACCCTACGCCCCCTATGACCATTGTACGCTCGTCCTGGTGGCCTGTGGTAGAGGCATCGCCAACCTCTTGGGGTTGGTTGCCGTGCATGGGACAAATCGATGAACCCGAATCCGAAGCAATGTTTGTGGAATCCGAAACACCCACCGCAGAGGTGCGCCCTCGTCTGCAGAAATAACTCGACGCAGCTTGTAAAATTTCCTTGCATGTTTGTTATTGTAAAAATCTAATATATGCGTTTGTTTTGTCCTACTAACTACATGCGATGTACTTCTCGCTGGCACTTCCTAAGCTAGATTCTATCTGATGTATTATTAGTTCAAAGAATGCAAATGAAGGTTTCAAAGGAACTCGGACGAGCTCAATACTTTGCAAAATATATAGTGCACCGGTTTTTGCAGTTGATCGTTGCCTCTAACAATGCATTGAAATATCAACAATTTCTGCTACAGCCACTATCCACCCAACGATGATAAAATTGTTAACATATTCCGAAATCACAACAATGCCAGTGTGTTAATAAACAGCAGGATGACTATTCAGATTTAGTGTAACCTTCGTGTATTTTGTGAATATAGAAGTGCCTTCTAGGAATAAATATTCGGTTCGACTTTTGTTGTCTCGTTATCGGGAATAACAGTGAATATTTAACAAAAAAGGTGATACGTTCAGTGGAGTAAACGTCGTGTATCATGGTTGATGTTATTTTTGAAAATGAAAGTCTGCAAAACTTCCAAACATTCAAAAATCAATATTTTGTACGCTCTTCTGCATATAAAGAAAACGTTTGTTCTGTCGCCAAAGGTCAGTCCATATTTGTTTGTAGGTATTTTGAATTTTTGATTTTTGCGCCACGCGCTTTGTTGTCGATATTGTTAATCGTTGCGCTCTCTGCATATTTGTCGAGTTCGTCGTCGTTATTTCTGTTTTCTGAATTACGTACAACGTTTGAAAATAGCCTTGCCATAGTTTCCCTCGTGCCTCTTTGCTTACCTTTGGCGGTTTACGTAATCGTTTTGAAGAGCACGACCAGCGACGAGCGTATCGCTCGTGAGCTCTTTGAGTGATATTTTTAGTTTAGCGGTATTTGGCAGGAGAGGTCGGGTAAACTTTAAGCGCCCATCTCAGTTGCATCTTTATACGCGTTGAAATCATGTCACTGGGGATCGCCGTTGTGTCGCGAAGTGTTCAAACGCTATGAAAAGGACTAATGTTTGCGTCGGCACTATCATACTCGCGTCTACGCACCGCGTATGACGACGACGATCGGTACGCTCCATTGTACTCTTGGCAAAATACATCACCTTGGGTCGGACGAAACACCTCCGCCATCTCCAATGACAAACGTCTCGCGAACAAGAGCACCATGGCCAGTTCAAACTCCAGTACACCAACACCACGACGGAATCGTTACGCGCGAGCATCAACTACCAGTGTTACACAGTTACTTAGCGACTCATGCTCCAGCTTATTACAACGACTTACCACCAAAGTTCGAGGTCCATCCGCGACCACGGATCGAACGCAAAGTAACACACTAACGACCCCTTCATTTATATCAAATAGTGCAACAAGTACGCGAAATAATATCAGTTCCTCAAATCCCACTACCACACGCAGTCGATTTTTAGATGATAAACATTCATCTCTGTTTGATAGAATATACAATAAAAGAAGAGATCCAGAACGAACTATTGAACCATCTTTAGGTAGAACACTTACCAAAAGTGCGACCACTTCAAATGTGCTTTTGTCGGAAAAAGCTTATCCTTTTGTTAGTAGTAATGCACCTCGTGAAAAAACTCCGTATAGAAGTGACAAAGTCACCCAATATAAACGGCAATATCCAGAACCTCCTTACACATATCTGGATAGAGACTCGGCTTATCGAATACGCCATAGATCAAATCATTCCGAACTTCGCCCTCGTAGATCGTCCAAGCCTCAGAGAACAGGCAAAAGTGAGATTACAGAGCGGAAGATCGCCACGACTAATCTTAAACTTTATACTGTTGATATTCCACTGGGCGATGAAAAGCCGATACAAAAATCTATATCAACTGCTAGAGTTCCGTCAGACTTGGCCGATGATGAAGCCACACCGACACCATCTTTACCCGATCCGATCTCAGAACGAGAGGCCAAAAGAAAAGAAATACAGAGTTTAATTATGAAGTATTCGGCCTTAGATGAAGTTTACAATCATGCTCATGGCGGAAAAGGATCTACTAACGCGCAACCGCCCATGAGTGCTGCTGCTGCCATCGCTCAGAAATATCATCGTACAGAGATGGCAGCAAAATTGGCGCCGGCTGTAAGTAATGGCCGTGTGTGATTTCCCCGGTTCCGTCACTAACATGAGTGTCGCTTTCGACTTAACATGAACGAACGTCGCAACCTATATATTGTGTAAGTCTTGACACACTCAGTTCATATCGATAATGGTGCCATTTGTTTTTTTTTTTTAAATATGCCCTTGGCAACTACTTTGGCTAAATATTTTAATTTCAGTGTTATTCACAATTTGCACGTAATGAATTTAATTGAAAAACAACACTTGCAAATTTCATAAGGGTTTTAAAAATTACCGTGATTTTGGTAAGTTCAAGCGTCTTAAGTTTAATTTTGTTGATTACCAAAAGATTATTTTCAACCAAAAATTCTTTATTAAAGCAAAAAGATTTTCATTTTCGTTATACGATGTCAATGTATGCAATAATCATAGTATCATTTACCAATTTTATGCAGCGAGTTTTAAAAAAACTATAACAATAAAACAGTTATTTTTTCAAGCACAAAATTTGTTTTTCCAACATAAAAAATTGTACCCCAGGATATGATAAAACATTGGAACCTCAATAAATTTGATTTTAACTAATTTTAAGTGAGTGATTTGTATAAACAGTTAAACCAACTGTGAAGTAATCAAAGTTTTTCAGTGGTCTTTTTTTAAAAAGTCCCTACTTGGACATTTTAAATTGAGTTTAATTGATTTAGTAAAATAACAGTACATGAACCCAGTGGCGTAGGCAGGATGCTTTCATCGCTTTTTAAGTTTTTTGCAGCAGGATGTTTGATGGTTTCATCATGGGGGGGCGGGTAATAAACGGTAAAAAGAGCCGAAGACCTTTTTTTTTGGCACAAAATTTGGTTTTCTGGCTTTGTAACGACTTATGAGAACCTATTGGGGGGGGGGTTCTGACCCCCCCTGGCTACGCCACTGCATGAACCTCCATTTGGTAGACTTATAGCATAGGAGAGTAGGTATATATGTACTTGGAAGTACAAACATCAGTAAAATAGCTTGAAATAGTAAGAAAGCAAATCTGATAATGATAAATTAAATTTTGGAAAATTCTTGCAAATTAATGTACATGTAAGAAACGTAGTGAAGTGCCAACAAAGGACCGATAATTCTGTCGGTTAAATCTGAAATGTATTATACCGATATTTAATCAAGCTTTGACCGTGTGGTCAAGTGACTCAAAATTCCAAAAATATTATCGTATCACTTTTCTGTGAAGTTCAGAAAAACATTTGATTTCTTTTGAGATTCTGCCAAGATGTAGAAAGTTTTTTATCTTAAAACCGTTCAAATAAGAATATAAAGTCGTGAGAACAACATCCTGTATTTAAATTTAAATAATAAACATTGGATACTTGGTCATCATTTAGACATGATAATTTTTATGCACGGCTCGATATTTTAAATAAAATTGGCAAGAGCTCTGCTTAAAGAATTTTTTTTATTAACTGTGGTCACCTTAATTAAAGGATTACAAGTATGGATTAGCTCATATGATATACGTACATATAATGGTCATGTAATTATCGCTGATACTTCATTTCATGATGTTAACTTATCGAACTTAACACTACTCTCATAATCTTTACATTTTAATGCTAAAGTTGTTGCTTTTGATTTAAAAGTATCATTCAGTGCACAGAAACGGCAGAAGGTATATGAGGTGTGGGTGGTATAAGCAAGGTACACTTGGTATGTGACCTGCCACACTCCTGTGTCCCACATATGCCTTCATCTGTTACTATGTTCTGGTGCATTTTTTGTACCGTTAAAGAGAATCATTGTTGATTTGGCAATCCGTTTGCCCTTTCCTCTGTCTGCTTATTGGGCCACAACTCCATTGTATTGGCGGCATTGCTCTTGGGACCGCTGGCGTTGGCGCTGTGGTGGACTGCTCTGCCCCTTTCCTGCCCTGCCGTGTCTTGGATGTCTGTGACGATAGAGTTCTCGTGCGCCCTCGGTGGAAGACGATGAAGAAGGCCATCTCATTTACCGAACGGGAGACATTCTTCAAGACCGATGTTCGTGAATACCACACTTTGTTACATTAGCAGTTTGGATAAGTCAAACTCTCAAAATATCCCACAAACTCCCCTCCAGTAATCGTTATGAATTTCTCCTTTCAGCTGGGGCAAAAGCTCCTATTATCTAAATTTTAAATTTATCGTTGCGTCACTGCTTTCATTTTGAAACTCTAAGTCGAGTAGTTTTAACAAATATGAAATATACGGCCGGTTTTTTTGTTTTTTAATTTAATTTATATGTTTGGTTATGATGAAAGCAGTGTAATAATATAAACGGTCTAGGTAACAAACATCTATTGGATTATAATAAGTTCGGTATAACGCCGAGCATTAAATAACTTTGCAGTACTGATACAGTACTTAAAATATAAGTACCACCTAAGTTATAAAATGCATGCCAAAAATATATAAATAATTGCTCTTTTGCTATTCAGTTGGCTTCTGTTTATTGAGAAGTGGCCCTTAAACTGCAACTGCAATACGGTCAAAATTGTATAATTCAGAATTTTTATTGATAATAGTTGCATATTAGGTTATACTTCTTCTAAACAAAGTCAAAATTAGACAGTATTTAATATAAGTTGTTACATTACAGATAAAATTGTTGGCACTCTCGGTGAAGGCACCTTTGGCAAAGTCGTTAAAGTAAAGGACATTGAAATGTAAGTACCAATGTGACTGGCAATTATTACTGTTAGTTAATTAACTGATTGATGATAATGTGTTTTTAGTTGTTAATATTGTTTTGTATCAAAACTTAATGTATGAGAATTATTTAGTCGCTAACATCTTAACTCTACAGTATCGTTTCACAAAGTAGCTTAAATTATAGAAATAGAATTTGCAGGCTTTCTTTAAAGTCTTTAGGAAAATGATACATCTAAAGTAATACGCAAATGATGTGATATAATATTGTGTACGATGCTTAATATGGGTAATTCATGTATACCGAAAAATACCTATAAATAGTTTCACTAGTGAAGAAATATCTGCAAACCAGTTTTAGTAGTTTATTGAAAATAAAGGCATTATGTTGAAGCACTTAGTTCACATTTAAATTTGACCTTGCTTAATCCTTTAATAGTTAATGTCATCTGTTGGCAAGTATGAAAATAATGAGGCCACATTAGTTACCAATTGATTGATTTACAGCAGCCAACCCTAACTACATACCAAATCATGTGAGAAATCTCTTTGATTTACTCTCGAATGTAGTCATTTATATTGTTGTTTTCTTATCAATTGATGTTTCAGGTCGTCATTAGTTATTTTTGGTATTAATGAGATTTACAAAAGTTTTAAGTGTTTAGTAACTATTGCGTGTACAGCCCATCAATTTTTAATTTTTTTGTAATTGCTTTACATTTCAACATTTGTATAAAAACAAAAAATTAGAAATTGCCAAGCAATATATTCTTAAGTGAATTAAAAATTCTAATTAAAAATATCGGAAATTTATTATTGTATTCTACGAATGTTTTATGATGAAATTGTCATGGGTAAAAAATAGATTACATTTTAATTTTAGGGATCATTGTATGGCTTTGAAAATCATAAAAAATGTTGAAAAATATCGAGAAGCCGCTAAACTTGAAATCAATGTGTTGGAGAAGTTGGGAGATAAAGATCCAGATAGTATGCAGTAAGTTGATATTATTTTTTTTTAATTCTTACAAAACGTTCAGGTAATTTTGTTGTTTATCATTCTTTATTAATAAATTAAGATATAAGTTAAGGTTTCCAGTTACTTAAGACTAATAGCAAAATGATCTTGCTTGTTATATTGCACAGAATTTAATTCGTATGTTTAAATGAAGATCTAAAATTGTAATGTACAATCCAGAATTTTTAGTTTTGTATTGTTTTTGTATAATTTTCATTAATGAAGTCTTTAATTTTTGTTGTAAATATATTATTTCTGCATAAAAATTTATAACTTCCATGTTCTTCATTTTCATGTCTTCAATAAACATAATTTCCTTGGTACTTTTCTGCCAATGTTAATACGAAAATTACTATTCTAATAAATGTTGCAGTTGGTATTACTATTTTTGTTTAAGTGAACCATTAAATTACTTTTTTTCAGCCTCTGTGTGCGTATGTTGGACTGGTTCGATTACCATGGGCACATGTGTATAGCATTTGAAATGTTGGGGCTTAGTGTTTTTGATTTTTTGGTAAGTATGTTTTCACTTCATATTTCAACCCAAATATTTGCTCTATATAATCGAGTACTAGAAATATCATGTCCTTGACCTGAATACAAAATTAATTGATATCTATATTTCTTCATCTAAATTTAGAAAGACTCCAAAAATGCTTGCGAAACAATTGGACATCAATTTATGAAATTTGTTAAAAAATGCTTGTTTATTTATTGTAACTTGTGCACAAAATTTATTCTTTACTTGTAATATTGATTAATATTTGAAGAAAACTGCAAGCAACACTTGTTAAAAATATGATTTTATGTTAGTACCCGATTTACAGAAAGACAACAACTACCATCCTTACCCATTGGATCAGGTCCGACATATAGGTTATCAGCTATGTTATGCAGTGAAATTTCTTCATGATAATAAACTTACCCATACTGATCTCAAACCGGAGAATATTTTATTCGTAGATTCCGAGTTTGATGTAGTTTATAATAGCAAAAAAGTAAGTATCTGTGTAATATAGTAACGTAATTTTCGGTTTATACAAAAAATTATGATGTAATTTTTATTCGTTACTTTGGTATTTTTTTATCTGTTGATGTCCTCCATTTATAAAAATCTCAAATAGTTTTTTCGGCTTAAGTCGGAACTTTAAACATTGTTCTAAAACTATGCGTTTACTGATTCGTCCTTAAACAGTGTGGCAAAAAGGCTTAAAGCTACAATCTGTACAGCAGGGGGGGTAAACGGGGCACTTGCCCCCCCTGGCATTGAGTAAAAAGTAGTACTTGTAAAAACTAATCATAAAAATTCAAAACTTAAATTAAAATTTATATATATTATTACTTGTCTCTATATCCTGTCCCCCCTGGAAAATTTTCTGTGGACGCCCATGCTGTACAGGCTAAACATTTTGGTTTTAACTGGTTAATAATACAGCCTTAACAATTGCAGTAAAAATGTTTTTTTTATGACTAAAATGATATAAAAAGCAAATTAATTAATGGAAGTAAAGTATAGATGTTTTCAATATTTTCACATTTTCAGAGAAGAGATGTGAAAAGAGTAAAAAGAACTGATGTTAGGCTAATAGATTTTGGTAGTGCGACTTTTGATCATGAACACCATAGCACTATAGTTTCGACTCGTCATTACAGAGCACCTGAAGTTATACTAGGTAATATGAACAACAAATAATTATGAATGGCACTAAACTGAACTTTTTTTTTGTAGAACTTGGATGGGCACAACCGTGTGACGTATGGTCAATAGGATGTATTTTATTCGAATTATATCTTGGAATTACGTTATTCCAAACACATGATAATAGAGAACACTTGGCTATGATGCAGCGAATCGTTGGGGAACTTCCCATCAGGTAAAAATCATAATGTTTTGTAGTACTTTAACTTCTATACAATTTTATTTTAGAATGGCCAGAAAAACTAAAACTAAATACTTTTATCGAGGTAAACTGGACTGGGATGAAAAAAGTTCAGCTGGTCGATATGTTAGGGATAATTGCAAACCTTTAATGGTAAGTGAATTAAAATATACAGTGCAACTCATCTTGGCCAACTTCTGAACAGCAACATCCGACCCGAAAGATATTTTATCTATCACACCAAAAACTTTATTTTAATTGAGCGTTCACTTTAATGAATTTTATACAGGTTGTTTCTTAAATATTGCGAAAAAAGAGGTAATTCCTTATCGAAAGTCATGGGGGGGCAAAAACCGTTATAAAAATAAAGTTCTCGATTTTCGGTTAACAGTTAACCAATTTTTTTTTCGGTTTCGAGCCCTGCTTTTAAGGAATAAAAAACAAGACATTATAATAAACATATTTTTTATTTTTACGTTTACAAAAAAAAATTTAATTCAATGATATTTATCAAATGAAGAATCCTAATACCTAACTTAACAAAATTATTTAATAACGTCTTTGGTCTTTAAATTTATATTGTAATCCCCAAAATTTAGCTAATTCTATGCCACACAAATCTTTTTTTTAAAGACAGATACATGTGTTGATACGAATATTAAGCATCTAATTAATTATGATAATTAAGTTGCAAACAATTGTTTACTTAATTCCTGTTTTAATGTCCAATGAGCAACTGAAAAGTATAGATTCATCAATTTAATTTCATATTTTATGACAAAATTACAGTATTAATTCCAATCATTGCTATTAAATTGATGTAGACAAATAATTACAATGCACATTTTCTTAAAAATTAAAAAAATAATTGTATTTAACTTAACTTACGAAATTTACGTATGATAATAACTTACACAACTATCACTAATGTTTTTAAAGTCTTGGATCACACTTAAACACTCTGAACACGCAAGAAAAAATAAAATGTGTATAACGGCCTATGATCTCCATGCAAACTATTTAAAATCTGGAGTTCGCAGTCTAGTGGCAAGCGAAAGTCGACCGTATATACATTAGAAAGTTGTACAGCGCCTGTCCTTACCCTGTTTATAGAGGTACCGTTTTATACCCCCCTAAAGAAGAGCGGTAAAACTAGGTTTTTATTTTATTTCTCAAATTTGGATATATGTAGGAGAATTATATTTGGTAGATGTTTTGTTCTCATAGTAATATTTTTAATCATCTCCCACCTTCACAAGGGGCTGAAAAGTGCAACCCCTTTTGGTTTTTTTTATCAGAACTTTTTGGAGGGTTGAAATTTTGCAAATTAAAACATTTTCTTTGAAAGCTTGATTTATTTAGATATATTCGTTATTTTTTAAATTGTAAAAAATAAAATAAGTGAACATGAACCATCAAATATTCTAAAATAAAACGATTAATTTTGGTGGTTACCATGGTTTGTTTAAATGTTCTTAATTCATTAAAATCTCGATAACTTATTTCATTAACGAGATCTTGGTTCAACTGTGTTAATTTTTTTTTGCAGAGATATAAGCAAAGTGAAGAAAGTGATCACGCCAATCTGTTTAATTTAGTTTTGCGAATGTTAGAATATGAACCATCTCAGAGAATATCATTGAAAGAAGCCCTAACGCATCCCTTCTTCGACAAGATTCCGCCCCATCAACACCTCGGTGAACAAGGTGCTGGTGATATTAAAAGAGAACGCAGCATTTCTATTAGCCGATGAGACTGCAGTAAATTATAGCTACATACAATTCCGCCTTATTTATAACTCACAGCCAGCAGCAAGATTCATGTTTGTATAGAAAAAAAGAATTCTTTTGTGATTCACTATTAAAAATTTATTTAGGACAATAAATTTTCTTCAATTTTGTTTTTAAATATAAGCAGTGGTTTTAACAATAAGTTTTATTTCACAAAGAACTAATATTGGAAGTGTATTTGTATTTTGGCCTGTTTCCACTTTATTTGTATTTTTCAAAATAAATCTAATGTCGTTAATGTTATTCATGATGTTAAATTTTATCAAGAAGTGTTTTATTTTCTGTGCAGTTAATCAAACAAAAGATTGTTGAAATAATTGTGATTTTTGACAGTACAGGATTCTTGTACTAGTACAGGTAAAATTACCAGTTGCCACATATTTTGATAGATCGTATCAACCAATTTATAATAAGTTTGTTTGGTTTAAGTGGCGGGGTGTACTAATTATCACTACAACTGAAATTTATTGTAACAATAATGCAAAGTCTTGTGTATATATTATCTTATAATTTTATAAAAAAGGTAAACGCATTTGGAATTAATTTCTTTGTAACTAAAGAGTTCCAAAATGTTCATTTAGGCAAATTTATTGTAAAATATCCACTGTTTATTATTTTAGGTTTTTAAAACGTTAAGTAATATTTAAGAAAAGTTAATATTTAATTTTTCGTCGATATTGCTCTTATTTATATGTAAAATGAACATTAAGGTGTTCAATTAGGTTTAAACAGTTAAATGTATTTAAGTATGTAAATATTCGTAATAAAAATGTTTTAATTTTTATTCAAACCTATTTGTTTTCATCACCTATTAAATCTTTTCTCAAATGTAAAAAATGTATTCCTGATTTAAATGACATCAACTTTTGTGACAGTTCCTTTTAGCAAATTAAATATGACACGAAGAATACATTAACAAAGAATTTGTACTTTTTACTTAAGAATTCAATTGGTTTCTTTGGCGCCAAGGGTTTGTGTACCATAATTCTTACAAACAAATAACCCATCAAATAATGAATGTTAAGAATATGGTCAAATTTTATATACATTATCTAAAATTTTAATGGCAGGAAAGTCTGAATTAACGGCAAAATATTGTTTTAAAATGTATCTGTACTGTATTAACAGTAACCTTAAGTTAACTATGTTGGTGGATATAATTTGCTGTAAGGTTGGCAAACACGAAGGGAAATCGCTGTCAAATTTCTTTTTGTGGATGCAGTGCATTAGCACCACGTGTTGAAATAAACTAATTGGTAATTAATAATCATTTTAATTAAACCATACCATGAATAGAGTTATTTATATATGTTTTATATAAATTTATTGATTGATTCGATTTTATTTTAAAAAACTGGGTACAATGTGCTATTTAATTTCAGGTTATTTACAAGCAAGATGGTTACTCAAAAGAAACAGAAAAAGGCTATTGAAAGCATCAATAGCAGATTGGCATTAGTAATGAAATCAGGCAAATACTGCTTAGGATACAAGCAAACACTGAAAGTATGTTTAAAAACTGTTTTTATCCAATTAGTTTTAACGTGTATGCCCCTTTTAGACATTAAGACAAGGCAAAGCAAAACTTGTTATAATAGCAAACAACACTCCACCACTACGAAAATCAGAAATTGAGTATTACGCTATGTTGGCCAAAACTGGAGTTCACCATTACACCGGTAATAATGTTGAATTGGGTACCGCATGTGGTAAATATTTCAGAGTGTGCGTCATGTCTATTACGGATCCCGGCGATTCAGATATAATCAGATCGATGCCCACGGGTGAGACGATGGTGGCCCAATAAATATTTTTATAATTAAGGTATTGTTAATTTGTATGTTTTAATATGTATGGACATTAAAAAATAAAAATTAGCAATGGCATTTTTTGATAGTTTGGGTATTGATGAAACACAAAGTATTCTCCTTTGACAGTGGCTTTTTTGGCTCAGAACTGCTTACATTTGTGTAAAAAATACACGGCAAGTGCATGTAAAACATTTATCGACAAGTTTATTATTTTAGTTAAATACAATTGAAAACTCAAATCTATCTGAAGTGAGATGTGTGTAACTTGTATTTAATGTTTGTTGTAATAAATAATCCACTCATTTTTTAAATTATTGCGTTCTTGATTATTGAACATGTTCAAATTGTCATAACTTAATTGTGCTGTACATAATAATGGGTAATTACAATAGATTTTTTTAAACATTGAAATCAAAATTGGCTGTTTTTAAGATTTATTACCCTAATTAAAAATACAAATTAGTGGTTAATTATCCTCTGGTAACGAAACATAATGTGTAATTTTTTCTAATAATCTTTAAGAACAGAATTTTTCCGTAACCGAGAAGGATGGATCTACACTTACTAGGATTAGCAGTTCCATGGGAGAAGAAATAAAAATGTTAATGTTGAGTTACATGATAACTTTATTTAAATGTAATTACAATATGTTACAAAAGAAACATTTCAGAAGGATGTTTCTTAGAAGCATTTTTCTTCTCTGATTGTTGTCTTAAAAATTGTAATCCAGCAGCAATGGAATCCTGCAGACCTTCTCGAGGCCTGTTGTACTTTTGACGCTTGGTAATGCTAGGTCCGTAATAATCAATTGTTGGAGGGGGGGCGATTTCGACACCACGACCACGATCGCTATTATCAGAATCGCTTTGATTAATATCTTCCAATAGATTTTCTTCTGCATTTGATGGTTCCTTAGTAGTTACTCTGTAATCATGTAAAAGCCGGTCTTGGTCATCACATTCGTCAACGATAGGAGTTGTTTCTACAGGTACTGAACTTTGAGAGTATTCATAAAACTCTTTAGTTTTAGTGGGATGACGATGACCTTGTTTCACGGTACTGCAAGGCTTCGTATATTTACTTGAAGTGTCAGTTTCTCGAGACGATTTATTTTGATCAGGCTCAACTGTTCGATGTCTTTTAGATTTCGTATCACGTTTCTTGGTAGAAAAATACAACTGCTTATCTGATTCAACAACATCATCTGGTAATAGATTGCTCCTGAAATTTGTGCGGTACAAAGTTGGTGGTGCGAATTCTTTTAATCTCTCTTTTCGTTTTTTGTCGACCCATTCTCCCTGTGAATATTCGTAATGTTCTTTAACACCTTCTTTTCCTATATCCCATGGTCGTATATGTCTTTTTCTGGCTATTTCTTTTTCGTCATTCAGTTTCTGTTCAGTTTCTTTGTTAGCATCTTCTTGAAGTACTTGGTCAGTATTTTCTTCAGGTTGATTGTTTTCTGGTTCTGTAAGTAAATCATTAATTTCTATAAAAAAAAAAGAAAAGGATGATTCTTACCATCTTCACTAGGAGGAAGGCCCATTCTAGCCCTTTTTCGATTTTTAGCCAATTTAACGCGAGCTGCAAGTTGTTTTTCTCTCATTGCTTTTAATTCTTGAGATTTTTTCTGCTGTTGTTCTGTTTCTTCTCGAAGCTTTTTTAAAGCTTCCTGTTGACGAACCCTCTCATCCTCATCCTTTGAAAATCCATAGTAACCAACTCCATGAGTTCTGGCCTCTGCAATAATATTTAGTGTAAAAGGTAATCGCGATTTATAATTCTAGTTGTTACCGTTAAAAAGAACGTCCTGATAATGTACATCGTGTTTTTTTAACATTTCCTCCTGTTCTTGTTCCCACTGTTGACGAAGTAATTCTCTTCTCATGTCGACTGACAAAAGTTCGTCATTTTCGGAAAATGAATTTTTTGAAATATCTTCTTCAACAACAGACTCCGTCTCGTTGATGTCATTTTTGTTAATGCACATTTGCTCTAATTTATTTTCATCTAATTTTATGGAAGCCTTAAGATCGGCATCTTTTGTTTTTAAAAATTGCAAATCTTTCCGCATACACTCTCGTGTTCTACCCAAACAGTCTATATATTCAACCCTGTAAAAATATAAATAGTAAAAAGTATTGTCTATAAAGAAATGAAATGCAAAGAAAAACTTGCTTAAATGTATAACAAAATTATTTTAATCCTTCACAATCTAAAGTTAATTGTTTGACTCGAATATATTGACAACAGACACAACCAAAAACCAACCTATACAGGGTGGTGCTTTTTTCGATGCTCACCATTGCTATCTTGGAAACGGTAAGAGATACAAGGTCGGTTAAATTAGAGAAAAGTTGCACATTTTTATGGCGATTGAGAATCTGAAATGAAATAGTGGATATTTTGATTCGTTTTTGATTTATTACAAAAAAAATTAAAAATGTGATTTTAGAAAAATATTATTATCTTCCCTACCATTGACGCTATTTCATTTAAACTTGGTAACTGTATGTTTTTGACCGTCCTGGTTTTGATGATGTCAACAGAAATTTTCTAAGCCTTCTAGATTTCAAGTTGCGATAGTCAACTTTTTTATTTCTTACGGCCGCCATGTTGGATTTTTACACCATCAGACAAACAAAAAAATTAGCTTTCCAGATTTGTAACCAACATACCCTTTTTCTTTCAAAAAACTTGTTAAAATTTGAAAATTTGTATTAATAATCTATAAAATCGCGAATGTTCTGAAAAACAATTGAAATTATAATATAAATAAAAGTGACACAGCATTTTATAGGTCTAATAAAAAAACAAAATGACAATAAATTTAAAACACCAGACGGTCGTCGTTCGTCGGTCATCGTTCGTCAGTCGTCGTTCGTCGTTCTTCGGTCGTCGTTCGTCGTTCTTCGGTCGTCGGTCGTCGTTCGTCAGTCGTCGTTGGTCGTTCTTCGGTCGTCGTTTGTCGGTCGTCGTTCTTCGGTCGTCATTCGTCGGCCGTCGTTCAACGTTCGTCGGTCGTCGTTCGTCGGTCATCGTTCGTCAGTCGTCGTTCGTTGGCCGTTGTTCTTCGGTCGTCGTTCTTCGTTCGTCGTTCAACGGTCGTCGTTCGACGGTCGTCGTTCGTCGGTCATCGTTCGTCAGTCGTCGTTCGTCAGCCGTCGTTCATCGTTCGTCAGTCGTCGGTCGTCGTTCGTCAGTCGTCGTTCGTCGGCCGTCGGTCGTCGTTCGTCGTTCGTCAGTCGTCGTTCGTCGGCCGTTGTTCTTCGGTCGTCGTTCGTCGTTCTTCGGTCGTCGTTCGTCGGCCGTCGTTCGTCAGTCATCGTTCGTCGGTTGGCGGTAGTTGTTCGTCGTTCGACGTTCTTCGGCCGTCGTTCAACGGTCGTCGTTCGACGTTTGTCGTTCTTCGTTCGTCGGTCGTCGGTAGTTGTTCGTCGTTCGACGTTTTTCGGTCGTCGTTCGTCGTTCTTCGGTCGTCGTTCAACGGTCGTCGTTCGACGTTTGTCGTTCAACGGTCGTCGTTCGGCGGTCGTCGTTCGTCGGCCATCGTTCGTCGGCCGTCGGCCGTCGTTCGTCATTCGATGGTCGTCGGTCGTCGTTCAACGTTCGTCAGTCATCATTCGTCAGTCGTCGTTCGTCGGTCCTCGTTCGACGGTCGTCGGTAGTTGTTCGTCGTTCGACGTTCTTTGGTCGTCGTTCCACGTTCGTCGTTCAACGGTCGTCGTTCGACGTTTGTCGTTCAACGGTCGTCGGTCGTCATTCGGCGGTCGTCAGTCGTCGTTCGTCATTCGATGGTCGTCGTTCGTCTTTCGACGGTCGTTGGTCGTCGTTCGTTGTTCGACGTTCTTCGGTCGTCGTTCGACGTTTGTCGTCGTTCGCCGGTCGCCGTTCGCCGGACGTCGTTCGCCGGACGTCGTTCGTTAGTTTTTTTATTTATTTACATACAATTTACACATATAAATAAACAAGTTTTTTAAAGAAAAAAGGTATCTTGGTTACCAATCTAAAAAGCTAATTTTTTTGTCTGCCTGATGGTGTAAAAATCCAATATGGCGGCCATAACAAATAATAAAGTTGACTATCGCAACTTGAAATCTAGAAGGCTTAGAAAATTTCTGTTGACGTCATCAAAATCAGGACGGTCAAAAACATACAGTTACCAAGTTTAAATTAAATAGTGTCAGTGGTAGGGAAGATAATAATTTTTTTGTAATAAATCAAAAACGAATCAAAATTTCCAGGATTTCTTTTCAGATTTTTAATCGCCATAAAAATGTGCAACTTTTCTCTGATCTAACCGACCTTGTATCTCTTACCGTTTCCAAGATAGCAATGGTGAGCATCGAAAAAAGCACCACCCTGTATAATTAAAAAGAAATTAAAAATCTGTTTAGTTCAAACCTATTACTACTTAAAATTGTTGTATGGCATTAACCCTTTCACTACGGATATATATTCATATAACCAAACGCAAAAAAAAAAGTCAAATAGTGGTAAGTAAGGTAATAACAATTATGTTGGAATATTTTAAATAAAAAATACACAATATAAAAACATGGCATACAACAAAACTGGCACAAAAACAATGGAATCGTCAATAAGCGACCCTCGCATAACAGCAAATCCTAAAATCGCTTATTGATGACAGCAACGTTCACGAAAGTTTTGTTTCGTTGTCTATTGAAGACAGTTAAAGGTTTTTTTTACTTTTTTCTGAGTGGCAACAAAAAAATCACATAAACTAAGAATAATTGCAGAACAACATTCAAAACAAAATTAATAAGTTATAGTTATTAATTACCATTCCTCATCAGGATTTTTTGCTGATTCATAGTCTTCTAAATAAGATTCTTCTTCACTGGAAGAGCCTTTATCAATATCATCATCCGAATAATCAGGCGGTACATTCTTAGCATTAGCAGCTTTTTTATCAAATCTCACTAGAAATCGCTTATTGCGTTCATTTTCTTCTTCTGAAAAGTTGGAACAGCCCTTAGATAATTTTTCATAAAGTCGTGATTTAAGTTCCAGAGTCTCTCTAAAAAATTTGCACTTTGTTACAAGATCATTTCGTTGTTTCATCAAAACAGAATTTTAAAAAATAAGATAAAGTAATTCACTATATTCGCTTCGAAACGTAGCATTGATCGTACTTGGTAAGTAAACATCTTACATTCTACCGACACATTACGAGAGGTACTAGATAAATGTTAACATACCTTGATTTCTTCAACAGGTCTTCATCTTTTTCACAACCATCTGTGTAATCACGTTGTTCAACACCTTTGTTTTTCACATCTAAAGGGGTAAGTTTTTTAGGTGGTCGATGTTGTTTATTTTGATTGAGTACTTTAGCTTTATTTAATTCTTCTTGTTTTCGTAATATTTCCGCTTTCAAGCTCAATAACTAAAACATTGGTTAATTATACAATTATACTTAAATACAAGATAAAATAACTTACTGACGACTTGCTTATTTCGTATGTGCTCATTTTGAGCTAAATGTTAACCTCTTAAATGGATGACAACTAATCAATCTACTGACATTTGTATTACGCATAATGTAAATATTGTCTAAAATTTCAAATAGTCCAAAATTTTCGTCGCTGTTAAAAAAAAAATGTTGAAAGAGTATGAAAAATCAAAAAACTTTTAAATAATGAAATACTTAAGTGTAGCTTCTAATAAATGCATTTTTGTGTTTAAAAATAAAAATCTATTAGTATTAAATACTGTCAAATAATTATTATATCCTATGGTAAACTGAAACGAGTAAACATATTTAGAATAGTTAATACGTTAGAAAGGTATGCCTGGAATTCATGCAATGTTTATGCTTAGCCATCTCGCGGAGAATTTCTCGTTAATGAGTAAGGAGCTGATCGAGAAAGATCTTAAAATGAACGTTAGTTGTGCTAAAATGTGCCTTAAAGTGTAATTAGTTTACAATATCGTAGATGTTCCTTCTTCTGTAAGTGTAGCGTGTTTATTTTTGCATATTTAATAGTTTGTTTTACTTGCACGTTGAGAAAGTATTGCCCATTTGTTTTTATATAAATTCCGATCTAATTTTCTCTTTTGTCGTCCGCTTGCCTCAATAAAGTTATTTAAAAAGTCGTACATCAATTAATCTTTGTACATGCGCATATACTAAAGTGTATATATATTTGTATTAACAAATTCAGTTCTCTTGTGCAATATAAAAAATGTATGTTTGGATAGTCCATTATTTTGTTAAATAGGATATTACTATCCTTTATTTTTCATTATAATTTTTAGAATGAGTTCCATTTTGATTTTGTTTATTCTCACCAGTAATATAAGAAATATTCGTTACTATAAACGTATAGCATTTCTAGCAATATTTACGAATGATATGGTAATCTTTTTTTATTCCGTCAACTCATATGCAGGCAATCTGCTTGAACTTTAAGTTGTTATTTATACAAAGTTAATTAAACAATCTTATTTTTATTTGATAAGAAGAAAGAAGGCAGAATTTAAATGGTTTTATGTAGCAGAAGAATCCTATATTAAAATGAATATTGGACAATTAGTTTCCATTTGTTCTATCTAACGATATAAATCATGAGTATAAAACAATAACATGTGTCTCATTTAATGACTTTATGAGCGTGTCATACTATTTTGTGATGTGCCAATTGTAAAAACCAATTACTTTTTATCACTTTTATGTGTTGTACAGTGATTTACCAATGTAAAGTATCAAATAAGAGAATAGATTTTTTTTTTATATATAAGCATATGAACTTCTTGGAGAACTTATAAATTAAGTAATTAAATTAATTACTTCTTAAATTTAGTGCTAAACAGTTTAATTAAATGGAGTTATTTTAATATGATGTTCATTACACTAAATATTGTATAGTTAGATATTGACTAATACATTTTTGTTTTTTGTTTTAGATGTAATTCATACAAGTTTTGGAGCATTAATAAATAATAAATTATAGAAAGATCTACACTGAAATGTACAATGAGTTCACTTCAGCCAACGAATCGTTACAGAACCTATATACCCTCCTCACAAGGTAATTTAAAATGTCTAATTTTTTGTTACGTAGTATTAACAATTATTTCTATAGGTGTATTTCCCCAAAGTCTTAGCGGCAGTGAAACAGATGTTTCAACTTCCAACGAAAATCTTTCGAATGAAGAAAAATACGTAATACGACATACGCCACGTCAAGAACCACAAGGTCAAGAGAATCTCCAATCTTCCAATAGAAGTTCCTTAAAAGATAGTTTACCATCCAATCGTAGTTCTTTAGATGTATCTTCTTCATCATACAATACTTTAATTATTCATAGTGCTGGAGATGAACCGTGGACAGGTTTGAATGTTTTATTATCTATTAATTTTAATGACCAAAATATCTTGAATACACAAACACACATATTTACTCACTAAATGTATGGTGACAGTCATTTGTTGGCCACAACCACTTTATTTTGTTTTACAAACAAAGAATAAAATCTGAACTATTTTAATTTTTAAGCTGTCAAATTTAAATTAAAAACAGTTGTGAAAAATAAAGGTTTTGGAATTATTTAGTATACATTACTGAGTGGGTTTATAACTCGGTTGTCCATTAATGACAGTATGTCATAACATGCCTATGAAAGTTTTTTTTTGTTTGTTAAATGTTTACTTCAAGTAATTTTGTTGTGTAGGTCGAAATTCTGGTACAACAGATGCTAGTCCTCCGAGCTTTCTTGTTCATCAATCGGCAAATTTATATCATGATCCCAAACTTTCTCCAGTTCAAAAACGTAGTTCTGCGTCACCTTCACCTTCGTTATCATTGTCGAATAAAGATCATCTACGCAATAGCTTGGAAGCAAATATTCGTTTGTTTGATACAGGAATGCAAGAAATTACCAATATTCCAGATGACTATTTAAATCAGTCGTCTGTATTAAAACACTTAGCCAAAGAAGTAAAAGTGCCTTCGCCCAGTGGTACCTCCAAAGGTGCTTGTGAGAATGCTGAAGGATTATTATATAAAGACGGTATGAAGTATGATACACGTTATGACTTGGATTGTAATCTTCCACCTCCACCAGATTATCGTAATTGGATAGAAAAACCAAAACCGTTAACTATAACTCGAAGTAGACTTAATGCAGAAAAATTGAGTCTTTCCAAGTCGCAGCCAGATTTATCGAAAGTTGGTTTGGGAAAAATGGGGGGAGATTTGATTAGCTTTCGCAGAGGGGTTTCTGTACCGAGACCTAGAACCAAAGGACGAGAAGAATTTGATGCAATAGGGAATGAATTTGGACCATCTACGGAGATGGTGGAGATATTGATTAAAGAAAACAGTGCCTTAAAAGTAGAATTAGAAAATTGTTACCAAAAAGTTGCAAAAACGCAAAAGGTAAAGCATGAATAGCTGTTATTACTGTCATGAAAATGTATTGAAGTATTATTATACAGGGTGTTTCTTAAATATTGCGAAAAAATTCGGGAGGTAATTCCTTATCGAAAGTGAAGGGGGGACTTTTATATAATTTTTTTTCCTTAGACGTCTCCTTTCTGAGTTACACCCCCCGAAAGGGGAGCGTAAAATTAGGATTGTATTTTATTTCTCAAATTTGGATAAATGTAGAAAAATGATTTTTGGTAGATGTTTTATGCTTATTGAAAGGTTTCCCATAGTAATATTTTCAATCATCTCCTACCTTCATCACAGGGGGCTGAAAAGTGCGACCCCTGTTTTTTTTTTTTATCAGAACTTTTTGGTGGGTTGAAATTTTGCAATTTTAAATATTTTTTTTGAAAGATTGATTTATTAAGAAACTGTTTTTGTTCTTTAGTTGTACTCGTAAAACCTGCCGTTTTTGAGTAAAAAAATAAAACAAGTCAACATGAACCATCAAATATGCCAATACAGGGTGTAGACTCGGATCGCGCAACATAGCAATTTCAATGGTAAAATTTTAAAAGTCGTATTCTTGCTCCCCTAATTATTTTAGAAAAAAAGTGCAGATACGTTTTTTGTAGAGAAAAAAATTCTGTATCCATAAATGTAATCAATTTTACTTTTTCGTTTTCCAATAACTGAAAATTAAGCAATAATTACAAAACGCGTTTTGACAAAAATCTGTACTGCCTTGGAATTATGCTATGACAACTGCCCAGCCTAATGTCACTTAAACTGTCACTTTGACGCGAAATTCATTCTTAAAACCTTTATATTATATCAAACATTTATTTTACACAGTTAGTTATGTTTTCATTCCAAGATACAATAAAAATGATTATTATGAATAAACTTCACGTCAAAGTGACAGTATAAGTGACATTAGACTGGGCAGTTGTCATAGCATAATTCCAAGGCAGTACAGATTTTTGTCAAAACGCGTTTTGTAATTGCTTAATTTTTAGTTATTGGAAAACGAAAAAGTAATATTGATTACATTTATCGATACAGAATTTTTTTCTCTACAAAAAACGTATTTGCACTTTTTTTCTAAAATAATTAGGGGAGCAAGAATACGACTTTTAAAATTTTACCATTGAAATTGCTATGTTGCGTGATCCGAGTCTACACCCTGTATAAAATGATTCATTTAGGTGGTTGCCATGGTTTGTTGTGTTCATATTGGGTAGAATTGACGGGCGTTATAGCGTTGTCGCTTGTTAACCTCAAAATGCATTACACCCGTCAATTCTACCCAATTTGAACATAAACAAACCATGGCAACCACCAAAATGAGTCGTTTTATATTGGAATATTTTATGGTTCATGTTGACCTGTTTTATTTTTTACTCAAAAACGGTAGGTTTTACGAGAACAACTAAACAACAAAAAAAGTTTTTAAATAAAGCAAGCTTTTGAACAAAAAAATTTTATTTGCAAAATTTCAACCCACCAAAAAGTTCGGATAAAAAAACCAACAGGGTTGCACTTTTCAGCCCCCTGTGAAGGTCTGAGATGATTGAATTTATTACTATGGGAAACCTTTTAATAAATATAAAACATCTACCAAATATCATCCTTCTACATTTATCCAAATTTGAGAAATAAAATAAAAACCTTATTTTACTGCTCCTCTTTAGGGGGGTGTAACTCCGGAAAAAAATTGTATAAAAGCCCCCCCTTAATTTTTGATAAGGAATTACCTACCGAATTTATTCGCAATATTTAAGAAATAATATAAAACTAATTAATTGGTGTAATGTTGATGATAAATGGACAAGTTAAACATATGTGGATGGTATGAACATTGTCCCTTTAAAATTATTCTGTTACTTGTCGTTTATTTGATTTTTTTAAATTTTTTTGCAGCTCGAACAAGAGATATATAAAGTTCACAGAGCGCAAGAGGATCTTGTACAGTCTTGTGAGAGACGTGAAAGATTAGAGCGAGCTGCAAGGGGTCGACTCCAAACAGATTGTCGCCGTATGCAGGAATTAAACAGAGCTTTACGAGAACAAGTCGATCTGCTGAGTACTCAAATGCTTTCTCGGTCACCAGCACCCGATACATCAGGACCTGATAATTTACGACGAGAATTAAATAAGCGTGAAATACTTATTGCACAACTAATTACTCAGAGTAAGTTCTTCCTATTTATAGTTATTATCAGAGACGTCGCCGGGCCCAGGGAAAAAATTTACGTGGCCCCAAGTAAATAAATTATTTGAAAATTTATTTAAAAAAAAATATTAATTGATGAATATTTAATACACCATAATTAAAAAAGTATGTGGACTCCTGGGCCCTTAAATTACTTTCGGGCTCAGAGCCTTCCCCCCCCTTCTCAGCAGTCCTTGTTATAGGTATTTTTCACTAATTTATCCTCAAAAATTTGTAGATAAAGAATTAGTAGCGGCAAAGGAGCGCCAGGAGATTGAACTAGCAGCTCAAAGAGCTACGCTTCAGGAACAGAGAACTCATATAGATATTTTGGATACAGCACTTACTAATGCCCAAGGAAATGTCGTGCGTTTAGAAGAAGAGGTATGTTAATTAATTATGGTGCAATATCTGTTAAACGTGAAGTAATTTGATAAAAATTGCAGTATTCTATTCTCAATCGGCATAGAATTTGATAACTGTCTTTGTTGTGTACAATTATTGTCTTTTTTAATAATGAACTTCTTAGCTTTGACATTTGTAAAAACCGTTATGGATTTTCATGGAGATTAGAACGCTCGTAATAAAGAATGTTTATTTCCCTGTATTTGTTTATTATACAGGGTGATTGATTGAGACCGGGCATTAAAAACTTATGAAGAATGAAAAAGGGTATGGATCTGAAATTTTGTTTATGACCATAATGGCATCTGATCTGTTTATTAAAAATATTTTCAAGATGGCGACACTTCCGGATATACCGGAAGTTAACGTCTACTTTCTTATTTCAAATACAATGGTCTATTTTTTATTGCATTTTCGGATTCAAAATGTTATTTTAGAGGGACTTTTATTAGCATTCCCTATACCTAAGAGCAGCCATTTTTTAGATTTTTGGACTTTTTTGATTTTCATCGTGATGCTTAATATTATCTAACGCCGTAATTTTTAAAGAACAACGCTTAAATTTAGACCATGCCTAGAAGAAACCTTGGAGTACATCCTGGAATTTTTGCAATCGATGCATTACTTACGGGGTGTCCAGAATTTAATTTTCTTTTAATACAACTTCAGACCACTAAAACTCGTTTTTTTCAAATACAATGCCAAAACTTTTTTTTCATTTTCTAATGCAAAATTACATTCTGCATCAATCTGTATTAGCATTTTCTATACCTATCTGCAACAATTTTCGAGTTATTAAGAATTTTTGATAAAGTTAAGAGAAATTGCAACATTTTTAAATAGTAAGCCTTGGAAATGACAACAAATGCCAATATTAATAAATGTAAACCACTTTTATTGCGTTTTTCTGAAGTATCCATAAAAATGGAAATCAAGAGTATTCAAACACGGATATTTTGAATGTTACAATTTCTCTTAACTTTATTAACAATTCTTAATAACTCGAAAATTGTTGCAGATAGGTATAGGAAACGTTAAAACAGATTGATGCGGAATGTAATTTTGCATTAGAAAATAAAAAAAAAGTTTGGACATTGTATTTAAAAAATACTAATTTTAGTGGTCTGAAGTTGTATAAAAAGAAAATTAAATTCTGGACACCCCGTAAGTAATGCATCGATTGCAAAAATTCCAGGATGTACTACAAGGTTTCTTCTAGGCATGGTCTAAATTTAAGCGGTTTTTCTTCAAAAATGGCGGTGTTGGACAATATTAAGCATCACGATGAAAATCAAAAAATTTTCAAAAAAGTCCAAAAATCTAAAAAATCTGCACTTAGGTATAGGGAATGCTAATAAAAGTCCCTCTAAAATAACGTTTTAAATCCAAATACGCAATAAAAAATAGACCATTGTATTTGAAATAAGAAAGTAGACGTCAACTTCCAACTTCCGGTATATCCGGAAGTGTCGCCATCTTGAAAATATTTTTAATAAACAGATCAGACGCCATTATGGTCATAACCAAATTTTCAGATCCATACCCTTTTTCATTCTTCATATATTTTTAAGTACCGGTCTCAATTAATCACCCTGTATATGCAAACAGTTTTTGTATAGCATCAAGTGATATGTTACATAATTTTTAGTGTCGCAAAAAACAAGTGTATGTTGAACGTGTAGCCCAACTGCAAAAGGCCTTATCATCTCTTCAACTTGCAAGTGATAGACGCGAACAAACAGAACGCAAATTGCGTCTCCAGTTGGAGCGTGAATTGCAACGCACGAGAGGTATTTGCGGTGACGACGGTATGCGTGGTTGGGACTCTCCGAGCGGCTCAGGCGAAGAATCAGCTACCGAACTTAAAAGGAGATTACGAGAGAAAGACGAAAAAATTATGCGACTTGAGGGCGATTGTTCGAAATGGGAACAAAGATACTTGGAAGAAAGTGCCTTACGACAAGCTGCCATAGATGCTGCTAGCATTCCCAAGTTAGTTGTGAACCTAAGTTAAGTTGTGAAATCTTAAATACATTGTTGTTTTTAATACTTTAGAGATGCAAAAATAGCTGCTTTAGAAAAAACGAGCCAGGAAACCGAGAAAATCATTGCGGAAGCACGGAGCGAGAAAATCAGGCACATGGACGAGGTACATGCTGCTCAGAAGAAAGTTGCAGATTTGGAGTCAAGGTAATTTATAATTCTTAATTCTCCGAGTGTAGACGCGATCTAAAAGTTTTTCACTATACCTCATACTGATTTTTCACTTCATTTACTTGTAATTCAAGGGTCAAGGATTTGGAATCTAAATTAGCGGAACGAGATGCAATGATTAAAGTACTTCAAAAACACACCTACGACAAAGACGTTTCAAGTATGTTAGGTCGTTCGCCTCATCACACACCTCATCCGAGCTTGGCAGGAGCCGACATCGACCATGTGCTTGGTTCTACCGTTTCTAGAGAGGAACTAGGTAAGATCACTTTTTTAAGTTGTTACATTATCTTAGCACATTTATACATGGTATTTTTTAAATATTGCGAAAAACTTCGTGAGGTAATTCCTTATTGAAAATTTTATATAATTTTTTTTCCTTAGACGTCTCCTTTCGGAGTTACACCCCCCTAAAGGGGAGCAGTAAAATTAGGTTTTTATTTTATTTCTCAAATTTGGATAAATGTAGGAGAATGATATTTGGTAGATGTTTTATACTTATTGAAAGGTTTCCCATAGTAATATTTTCAATCATCTCATACCTCCATAGGGGGCTGAAATGTGCGACCCCTGTTCCATTATTAATCAGAACCTGATATTTTGTAATTTAAAAAAAAAACTGAAAGCTTGATATATTTAGAATTTTTTTTTTATTAAAAACTTAAATGAGAGAACGTGAACCACTAAATATTCTAAAATAAAACGATTCATTTTGGTGGTTACCATGGTTTGTTTATGTTCATATTGGGTAGAATTGACAGATGTTATTCATTTTTGACGTTTAAGAGGTGATAACACTTGTCAATTCTACTCAATATGAACATGAACCACGGTCTACTACACAGGTTGGGAAACTCCCATATAAAAAAAATTACTTAAGATACAGTACAGGGTGATTCAAATTCGAGGGCGGCTATGAGGATCTCGCTTATTATAATAGCTAGAATATAGGTTTAAATTCGGCAAATTTGCTTAATTTCATGCTCAATAATATTCCAAAGAGAAATTGGAAATATCTCAAACGGTATCCGAGAAAATTAGGAAAAACGAGAAAATACGATTTTTTAAAATCGTCTATATTTTTTTTTGGAGTTTGAAATATTTTTAATGTATAAAAACATTGCCTAAGCTACTTTTTAAGCCGAATCGGATGGTGGACACAAATTTGTCCTAGATAGATTCGTTTTTGTTTTATGATAACTAACTTAATTTTTTCTTATGGGCGCAATCTTTGCTATTTACATAATCAAATAGCATTTATTTTTCTGAATCCATTGATGTATTACACATGGTATTTTACTTCTTTATTCACTGTCAAATTTAAAAAAAAATGATTTTAAACAATGACTTATAAATCAGGCAGGCCGGTCATTGTAGTTTATGTTGTTTCCATGACAACCAATCAACAAACTAAAAGTTTTGAAAGCCTATTACTTGTCACATTAATAAATTCGTTAAAATAATAACGAAGAAAAACGCGATAAGCTGCACTCGATTCTAGATGACTCCGTTGTTTTATGGTCTTTGTGTCTTCTCGTACGTGTAAACCAAGATATCAGTTTTAGGAATCATTTACGTTTTAACTTGTTCTGTGATTTTATTTTAGTATCTATCAGTTTAACGTTTTACATTTAGGATTTTTTAGATATTAGATTTTACATACGCACTTTTTACGAAATTTATCATCCGGGCGGTTAGAAAAATCAGTTTCAGTTTGTTGATTGGTTGTCATGGAAACAACATAAATTACAATGACCGGCCTACCTGATTTATCGTGGTTGTTGTTTAACCTCTTAAGCCTACACGACCTCTGAGCGCGAGGCCTTGCACAGCGGACACGAACACTAGACCGCTCGCGAGTATTTACGTCATATCCATTGCATGAAAAATTTCGTTCGTCATATTCATTGTATTGAAAATATGAAATAAAAAATTAATGAAACGTAAGAATTATTTAAAATTTTACTTTTTTATAGTGTATACAACATATTATATCACACAACAATGCATAATTATCCATTTGGCATGTTTTTAAAAATATTACAAAACAGTACAAAGTTTTCAAAAATTAAATTTTGCACACCAATAACGACTTTCTTTTCTTATTACTTTTTTGAAGCACAGAGCACATAGTAAATGTCGGCAAGTGGCGCTGTAAACGTTTTCGAACAAACAAAATAGATGTCATAAAGTGATCCTATATGTAATGACCGAAGCAAAGAAATCGTACGTTTTCGTCAAATACAATAAGATATACACAATTTTACACAAAGCGAATATGTACGGCATAGTTGCTATTCATGACCAAGGCCGATGACTTATATATTGGGCATAACAGCTTAAGAGGTTAAAACACATTTTTTTAAAATTTGACAATGAAAGAAGAAGTAAAATACCATGTGTGATACATCAATGGATTCAGAAAAATAAATGCTATTTGATTATGTAAATAGCAAAAATTGCGCCCATAAGAAAAAATAAAGTCGGTTGTCATACAACAAAAACGAATCGATCTAGAATAAACTAGTGACTACTATCCGATGCGGCTTAAAAAGTTGCTTAGGCAATGTTTTTATACATTTGAAATATTTTATACTCCAAAGAAGTTATAAACTATTTTCAAAAATCATATTTTCCGGTTTTTCACCTAATTTTCTCGGATACCGTTTGTGATATTTCCGATTTCTCTTTAGATTATTATTGAGCACGAAATTTAGCAACTTTGCCAAATTTAAACTTATACTCTAGCTATTATAATAGATCCCCATGGTCGCCCTCCAATTTGAATCACCATGTATATGTTACGAGATCAGTGTTTAAGTTGAAGTAGTTACAATCGTTAAAACCTACATCGAAGTCACCAAGTTATTAAATTACGTGGTTTGGCCCTCAACTTATTTTGAGCTAATTTGCTAGCTTGGGTTATATTTTTGAATTTTTTGTTGTATTTGTTTTTAGTAAGCAGTGTCTTAACGAGTTCTACAGGATTTGGGTCCAGTAATTCATATGCCGGTAGTGATTCATCCTATCATGTGCCTTCTTATAGTAAATATGAAGCAAACAAAAGTTTTGACACCACGAAGCAAACACTGGACAATCAGTTAAAAGAAATTGACAGTCAGCTCGATTCACAGCTTCTGAGTAAGGTAGGAGAAACGGAGACATTCTATTGACTGCAACCTTGGTTAAGACTTTGTTCTGTACATTTTTATGTATTTTGATTAATTTATTATAATGATTTATAACAATGTACGGAACAAGTTATTTAGGTGTTTCAGTGTTCAGTTCTTAAGATTCTATTAAAAGTGAGTTGATTTTCGAGTTTTGGTTTGATTTGTTTTTTTTTTTTGCATTCGATGAAGTGAGTTATTATTTGATTAGTTTCAAAAGGTTGGTTTGTTAATAGTGAAATCTAAATAGTTATGTTTAAAATTTAAAGAATTATTAGTTTTGGGGCTTTTTTTAATGTTGCCAATTGTACCAAATTTTTCTGGATAATTTTTTTTAAGTGTAAATTTTTAGTTGGTTCTAGTAGTAATAGTAATAGGATATACATATTCCGAAAATAAGTTAAATCTTTAAATTTTCTAATTTTAGAATAATCGATTCGATACTAATTAAAAACATAAATCCTTGCTTAAACGTAATTTGTGTTTTTAGAAAGTTCTCAAAGTGGCAAAATTGTATTTTACTGTTCGTTTATTTTTATTGTTATTTATTTGTTCGTATTCCCTACAAAAATCAATTTCACCAAATTTTATACATCTATAGAATTATCCAGGAAGTTTTTATCAGTGCCAGTTGTTTTTTAATTTTAGGGCAATAATCTGTATCCGTTTATAATTAATAAAACAAAGTAATGCTATAATTGAACAAAAATTACCTGATGCACTAGAAAAAATTGTATTAAATGAACTTGAGCTGTATCAATATAAAACAAAATAAAAGAGATAAAATCAAACTTAATAAACAGTATTTCGATACTCTTTCAAATGAAATTAAAAACTTAAATTCATTATATTTTAAAATTAGTGTAGTTCACTGAATATGCAAACAAAAATATTATTTTCTTCGACTACAGTTTTACAAATACATATTCATTTAGGCACACAATGCTGTGTTACGCAATGAAACTTGATTAACACATGACAGTTGATTGTCAGTTTAATGATTGTTAGCAAACAGTACTTTGAGCAGATTAAACATTTTAATCAAATTGGTCATAATTGTTTAAATTTTGAGTAGTTTATTGCAATAATGACAACTTCAACTACCTTTATAAATTCTGCTGAAGAAGAAAATAGTGTTATAGCATGGCCAACTTCATTCATAATCCGCTCCGCTACTTATATGACCGTCCCAATAGACCATAAACGTCGTTCCCAGGTAAATGTCAAAAAGTACGTCAACTGGCGCTCCCTATAAAGTATATCAATAACTATATTTTTTAAATTAACAGTAAGTCACATAATTTTTCTAGTATTTTGATACATTTTTGGACTTGAATAATAATTATCTACCTGAAAAAATAACCAACAGCAAAAAACTTTGCTTTTGGGAAATTTCCTGAGATAAATATGTGCTTTACCAATCTCACAATTTTTTGACGGGTTTGTTAATTTGCTAAAAAATATTTATACATTTCCCAAACTCGGTGACAATTGCGGATTAAATCATGAAGAATAATTGTTACAACTATTCATGAAAATATTTGTTGAATTTTTCTTAATTTGAACATTTAACTGCCATTTTTGAACATAAATGACATTTAAAATACATCACTGAGGGCGCCACCTGACGTACTATTTGACAGGTGATTCTGACTGCTTACAACAATGAAAAATTTGGAATTGGGATGGCCATATAAGTAGCGAAGCAAGTAGCTAAGCGGATTATGAATGAAGTTGGTTATGGTTATAGCATGTAGATGTTTTTGGGAAGTAAAAGATATTGCAACAATAGAATTTTAAAAATATATTAGATTCTAGTACATGCTTTTATTTTGTTTTTGTTCTTAAGGCATTTGGTTTAATTATAAGCATTATGTGACATTCGGAGCTATTAAAAACTGTTATCCAAATTGTGTAGGTAGACGTTGGTCATTAGAAGAGTAGATTATATTTTTCACGTAATAAAATATGTAAATATCACTATTCATTAGACAATAATATAAAAGTTTAATAATAACGCAGTCATATATTGTAATCAGGGATGGAAAACGTAACGTAACGTTATAATAACGATTCAATTATAAGTTTTAATACAATACGTAACGATATTTTAATAACGTTATATAACGTTATAATAACCGATAACGTTTCATTAAAAGTTATTTTGTATCGTTATTCTCTATAAATTAAATTTTTATATGGCCATCTTATTATTTTCAGAAGATATAATATTTTATTTATATTTTAGAAATCAAAATGAAAATACAGTATCTCAACGTAATTTTGTACTATTTTCAAAATTTACATTTATAGATCCCAAAAATAATTTCAGAGTTACAAATGAAAATTATTTTTGCAACGTTATACAGGATGTTTCTTAAATAATGCGAAAAAATTCGGGAGGTCATTTCTTAGACGTCTCCTTTCGGAGTTACACCCCCCTAATTGGATTGGTAAAATTAGGCTTTTATTTTATTTCTTAAATTTGGAGAAATGTAGAATGATATTTGGTAGATGTTTTGTATTTATTAAAAGGTTTCCCATAGTAATATTTTCAATCATCTCCCACCTTCACAGGGAGTCTAAGTGCAACCCCTGTTGTTTTTTTTTATCAGAACTTTTTGGTGGGTTAAAATTTTGCAATTTAATTTTTTTTTTGAAAACTTGATTTATTTAGAATTGTTTTTAATTCTTTAACTTTTCTCGTAAAACCTACAGTTTTTGAGAAAAAAATTATATGAGTGAACATGAACCATCAAATATTCCAATATAAAACGATTAATTTTGGTGGTTACCATGGTTTGTTTATGTTCATATTGGGTAGAATTGACAGATTCATTTTGACGTTTATCGGCGACAACGCTAAAACGCCCGTCAATTCTACCCAATATGAACATAAACATCATGTTCACTCATTTATTTTTTACTCAAAAACTGTAGATATTACGAGAAAAGTTAAAAAATAAAAAGATATTCTAAATAAATCAAACTTTAAAAAAAAAAATTAAATTGACTCACCAAAAAGTTCTGATTAAAAAACCAACAAAGGTCGCACTTTTCAGACACCCCTTAATTTTCGATAAGAAATCACCTCCCGAATTTTTTCGCATTAATTAAGAAACACCCTGTATATCATGATTTATGTAACGGTATATAACATAACGATTCCTTTTTTTTAATGTTATTTATAACGTTATGTAACGAAAACAAATTATAAATAACGTTATACAATAACGTAACGATTTAAAACGTTATTCCATCCCTGATTGTAATTACCGAACTCAATATACTAAAATTTAAGCAACCAAAAATTTATTATATTAAATTTTATTAAAACCTGATTTATTTTTATGAAATTATATAATACTATATTTTCCAAATTACAGCAGCGAATGTTTAACTTGAAATTTTAATGTTTTGGTTCCGTGGTATAAAACCTAGTTGGGAATGCTTATTAACAAAGGTTACATTACCTATCATGAAGTGCATTAAGCACATGTAGATATCAAATTGCCAAAATTTACAAAACAAAATAATCATCATTGTCTGATTTAGTTATTCGATTTAAAAAGGGATAAATGTTATACAATCGTAGAACCAAGCCATGATTATGTACAATAAGAAATGTGTATGGATAATCATATATTTAAAAAATCAAGCAGCTATTTGGAAATGATTTTATTTTTAAGTTATATATACAGGGTGATTGAATTTCGAGTTTAAGCATGGGGATCTCGCTTATTATAATAGAGAATAGGTTTAAATTTGGCAAAGTTGCTAAATTTGGTTCTCATTGATAATCCGAAGAAAAATTGGAAGTATCTCAAACGGTATCGGAGAAAATTAGGAAAAGCCGGAAAATACGATTTTTGGAAATTGTCTATAACTCCTTTGGAGTATAAAATCATGGAAACAACATAAACTACAATGACCGGCCAACCTGATTTATAGTGGTTATTGTTTAAAACGTATTTTTTCAAATTTGACAATCAAAGAAGTAAAATACCATGTGTGATACATCAATGGATTTAGAAAAATAAATGCTATTTGATTATGTAAATAGCAACAATTGCGCCCATAAGAAAAAATAATGTTGGTTGTCATAAAACAAAAACGAATCGATCTGGGAAACATTTGTGACCACCATCTGATTCTGCTTAAAAAGTTGCTTGGGCAATGTTTTTACACATTTGAAATATTTTACACTCCAAAAGAGGTATAGGCGATTTTTAAAAATTGTATTTTCCGGTTTTTCCCAATTTTCTCGGATACCGTTTGAGATATTTCCAGTTTCCCTTTGGATTATTAATAAGCACAAAATTTAGCAACTTTGCCAAGTTTAAACCTATACTCTAGCTATTATAATAAAGCGAGATCCCCATTCTTAAACTCGAATTTCAATCACCCTGTATATATAGTTTTGAAAATCGTCTAGCTAGTACAAAACATAATTTCTTTTATGATATAATTTTATAAGTTTTAGTACCAGAAAAACTAAACGGAATATTTTTGTAATACTGTCTACACTCGAATATGATGCTACTTGATATTTTATATAAATGAATATCCACGTAGCGACATTGCATGTTTGTGTGATGTAAATTTGACAGCATGCTTTTAAATAATAAATATATGTATTATTTATAAAGTTTTGGTTGTTTACTGATTTCCCTGTACTGCTAAAAAACATCTATTGCTAAAACATCCCCACTTTGCATGGCGTGTCGAGCCGAGTGGCGTGCCGTGACTAACCCTTATTCAGCAGGTCCGACACGTCCAAACTCTGGCTTTTCTCTTCTCCTTTTCAGCGGGGTCTTTGCTGTTTTCCAGGATTCGCTAATCCAGTCACTGCGCAGAGAAAAGGAAAAATACCCAAACCATTACTGGCGGGTGTGAGCTCAGGTGGTAGTGGACTGTTTGATTCAGGAGCGTTCCTTCTGCAGCCCACACGGCATGAGTCTGGAGAAATATTGTTGTTGGAAAAACAGGGCCGTAGTTCCCAACAGCAACGTATGCAAGAATCTCCTGATGTATCTTCATCAACACCCAATAGTCCCAATACCCATTGCTCTGATAATTTACCTCCAAGCTCTTTACCAAGGCCTCCTCGTTCTTCCCATCGAACCGGTTTACCACGACGAGTTGGTGATTATAATCGACTTGCTGACACAGAAATGCTTCGTAAGAAATCAGATGGTGGCGATTCTCTTAGTTCTAATGCAAGTAGTCATCGCGTATCGCCAGCACGTTCACTCATTCCACCGCCTCGAAAGCTGGGAGAGTATGGCCGTCTCTCGGAGAGTGGAGGATCCAGCGCATCTTTAAGAAAAATTTCATCCCGTCCGCATACAGGCTCAGGAGGAGAAAGAGATTCTGCCTCAACTTTAAGCGATAACTCGGCTAGTTCACTGCCACCGCCATCTAAAATTCGCTTGTTTGGTTCCTCATCTGGTAGGAGGGGTTCATCGCTTGGAAGAGATAGCAAGTCTTCCACTGATTCGAGCTCTAGCAAGTACCGTATACAATTTTGAAAAATCTTTTATTTCTTGTTTGATAAATTTATGACAATTTAAACTAAAATTGTGCCCAGATTATCATCAACATATTTAAATAGTTTTGCATTACTGGTTTTAAAAATTCTTCATATAACACTTACTAAAAAAAGTTTTCAGCATCATCAACTAGTGAATTGTTACATTTTTTTAATCTATTATTTCTGCAGAGAAACTTAAGTATGTATACAGAGTGTAGATTTGGATCACGCAACATAGCAATTTCAATGGTAAAATTTTAAAAGTCGTATATTATCTCCCCTAATTATTTTAGGGAAAAAAAGTCATGAGGTTTTCTGTAGAGAAAAAAATGCTGTATCTATAAGTTTATCAATATTAATATTTGGTTTTTCAATAACCGAAAATTAAGCAAATTACGAAACGCGTTTTGACAAAAATCTGTAGTGCCTTGGAATTATGCTGTGACAACTGCCCATCCTAATGTCGCTTATACTGTCACTTTGACGCGAAGTTTATTCTGAATAATTGTCATTTTGATTATTTTTTTGACTGAAAACATTATTAATTGTATACAATAAATGTTTAATAAAATAAAAAGTATAATTAAAAATAAATTTCACGTCAAAGTGACAGTATAAGCGACATTAGGATGGGCAGTTGTCACAGCATAATCCCAAGGCACTACAGATTTTTGTCAAAATGCGTTTTGTAATTTGCTTAATTTTTAGTTCTTGGAAAATTAAAAATTAATATTGATTACATTTATAGATACAGAATTTTTTTCTCTACAAAAAACCTATTTGCACTTTTTTTCTAAAATAATTGGGGGAGATGTTATACAACTTTTAAAATTTTACCATTGAAATTGCTATGTTGCGTGATCCAAGTCTACGTGTATAAATATAATTTAAGTAAGAATGAATCTTTCAGTAGACAAACGATGGGTAATCAATGATAATCTGGATTTTTTCATGTTTTGTTTGTAAGCTTACTTATATAAAAAAGTTTTCTCTTTCATTCAATTTTCATTTACAGAGTCGCCGATGGGGAAGTGCAGGGTGTGCACCTCACACTGCCCTGCGCTGGCGAGGTTTATTTTTACAGTAAATTAATAATTAAATTTGAAAAAACTTGTATCTTGTACGTAAAAGTTTAATTTTTTCGGCCCCAAATTTATTTTCACACAGCTCTGCAAACCCCAAGACCGGCTCTGTTCATTTAAATTAAAATGATCTTTGTAAACACTTTTTGATTGTACCGGTACTGGTTTTGTACTAGTAGTTGCCTATTATTTTTCAAATATGTATAGAGTAAATGCTTCACAAAGGTGAACAGCATACAAATAACAATTTTATGACAGAGTTTGCCATTATTATCATTATAATTTGTACAAATAGTAAACAAGTGCCTAAAAGTGATAAACAGTTGTTTGTCACATTTTATAATAATTTTTTGGCAAGAATTTATGCCATATAAAACAGTTTGAAATGTGTATAATATACATGTTTGCAAACTGCCTGCCACCTGTGCCACAAATATACCTAAGCTTATACAGGTAAAACTTCTATTACTCTACACATGTTACTTGAAAGATTTTCAGTCTATAAAGCTTGAAATATATTAATTTAACTTTTGAAATGTTTCAATTATCAATGAGCATTGTTTTATACAGTTACTAATGTGCTAATTTAGGCACCTAAACATTTTTAGAAAACCTTCCAAACTTAATTTTTTAAATTTTCTTAAATATCTTAGAAAAGTTTTACCTGTATGCATTTGAATCATTATTTTTAAAGAATTCACTTTGTTCCTTTTTTGTAGTACTCTTATTAATTTAATCTCGAATAATAAATTATGTAGTTGCTTTTGGTAACTGAATCTGAAATATGAATCATATTATCCTGGATATATTAATTAACAGCTTATTTTTTTAATCCTTTTAAATCATCATAGTCCAGTGTGTATTATTGGAATGTATCTGAAACATTTGCTATGATGATCCTATCCATACAAAAATAATTACTACGAATATGCTTATATGCAAATTTTATTTGTGCACTTATTTACCGATTAGACCAAAGTTTTTTTTTAGACTCTTGTACATATTTATTATTTTCAGTCATTAGTCATGTTATTTCTATTTCATAAAAGAAAATATTAATAGTAGAATCTCTGCTTATTATTTTATAGTTTTATATGATGTTGAACCATTGTTATACATAAAAAAGTCTAGTCTTTTGTGTAGTTGTTAATTATTAGAAAATAAATATTTATATACCAAGTTGTATCTTTTAAATGTGCCTCAGGTAACTTGGTTTAGATATCAAGTAAAATTAACTTTTTCTTCATTAGTTGTAAAGTTATAACGCAAGATTTTTACGCACCAGCCATCGTTGGCTTTTACAGATTTACATTTCTTATTTCAATTGTTTAAAGGTTGGCATAGTTATCTTCTTGTTCCTAATATGCCTTAGGGTACCTCTATATAACAGGGTATGGCCAAGCTTCACGAACCCTCCAAATTTCTCATAGCGGCAATGGGATTGATTATATAGGATTTCTTTTAATAACTAATTCCATTTTTAAACGAAATTTGAAGGTAAAAACTCAATTGGCATGCGGAAATAGATGCAATAGTAAGTATAGCAACTAAAACGTGAGTTAAATGAAGGTTTAATAACTGTTATTAGCTATTAATGTTTAAAAAACACGCAGTGTACATAAAAGAATTTCAAACACATTTACTAAAAAGGTTTTTTTGTGTGTACGATAGTTGCAATAATATATTCGCAGGTTGAAAAACGCCGTGTTAACCCATCTAATTGTCAATTTGATAACTTATAATGGAAAACTTGTAAATTAATTGTTGGGGAATTATTCTAGTTATAAGGATAATGTTTTTAAGATTAATATAAACAGTCAAATGTCGTTTAAATTTGTTTTTGAGAGCTCTACAGATTAAAAAAAAATTCCAAGTGCTTTTTTTTAGTTAAAAATTTGAAAGTTTTGCGTTTTGCTGCGCACACAATTTTAACAATGCTTATCAACCTTTCAAGTAATTACAAATCATGTACAAACAAAACTGCAACTTTTTATATTGTTTAAACACTTTTAAGTGCAAACGTGTTAAAATTACTTAAAGGAGCGAACTTGCCCATTCGTAAAAAGAGTACCTAGGATACAAAAAGGTTGGTAACCCCTGCGCTGGTACACTGCTTGGTTATCGTGGAATTTATGTTGGCACCTGTTTAGAAACTCCCATATAAAACCGACTGAGGCCGGTAACAATTTTTTAGGAATTATCCTACAGATGGCGATAAGTGTATAAACTGTTCGCCATACATTTCCGCTAGATGGCGATAAGTATAAGAATCGATTCGTGTGCTAGGTGGGATCTTGATTCTGAACTAAACATGGCCAACTAATGAAGTTGGTCATGGAACAAAACTAATTTAGAAGTTCGATTGCATTCAGAGCCGGTCCTAGGGTTTGCGGGGACGTGTGCGAAAATAAATGCGGGGCCGGTTATTTTGATAAAGGGCCGAGGGATGAGGACGAGAAGTTTCTTTTTTTTAAAGTCACCAGTCTTTTTTTTTTTTAATTTTCGCACACCGCCCCGCAAACCCTAAACGGCTAGCGCGGGGCCGTGTGCGGTGCACACTTGCACACCCTTATATCCGGCCCTGATTACATCCGTAATTTATAAGCGACATACAATCTAAAAAATATTGTTTGACATAGGAGGTTACGTTACACCAAATTATTTAAAACCGTGAATCAAATAAAATCGAACTTCTAAGTTAGTTTTGTTCAGAATCAAGATCCAACCTAGTGCACTGACCAGCATTTGGACATTGCTATCTAGCAGATATTAATTAATGGCGAACGGTTCCATGGCCAACTTTATTCAATATTCACTCCAAGTAGCGGAGTGGATTGTGATTGAAGTTGGCCATGACGGTTCTTAGACTTAGCGCCATCTAATTTACGTCGAAAAGTTCCCGAATTTGGTCACCAAATCCACAACTAGAGCATATCGAATAAGTTTTATACTATTCCGTTAAACAGTGGCGATTAGCTTGCAAATTACAACGATTTAAGCCTATTTTTTTTAACTTTATTGTTTGGTAAACTCGAATCGTCTTCAAAACCATTTTTGCGCTACGTCAGGTTTGTCCCAACAAGCGATTTAAAATCAATTAATGATAAGTACATGAACTGGTTTATTCGCATGCTTGAACTATGTACTGATAAATGTATTGGCCAGTATTATCCTTTGTTGGAACGCTTATACTACTGGCTTAACTGTAAGTGACATTTGTGTCTATTGGGTTCATAAAAATGTGCGCATCGCAATCGCAAAGGTAAACACCTTAAGAATCCAGTACTAAATGGGATTGGGAGGGCGATGCATAGCTACCAGAGCTCACGTTAGTTATGAACAGCGCATGCGTGTAAAAATCCAAGTTCTAGTACATGCCTTCTTTTAAGTACTGTTTTGACCGTACACTGACTAGTTCATGCATTAACGTTATCAGTTGGAACAGCCGACTAACCGTCCGGTGAACTGTTAGAGACTGTTGGAACGCGATGTCGATACTGCGCAGAATCCTGATAGTACATAGGCTCGTACAAAGCCTTGTTGGAATAAACCTATTATAAAAAATTTACACGGTTTTCTAAACACGTAGGATTTTAACTATCAAGACTAAAGACTGTCCTGTACTTTAATTTTGCTCATAAGGAAGTTTAAAAATCGCCTACGTGTTAAGTTCACGGTATTGGCGATATCCTATATTTTATTCGTGAGTTAAAGTAATAAATGGAAAAAGATAATCACCCTAAATTTATTGTGATTTTGTTTGATAGCCAGTGGTGTTATCTTTTGCATTAAATGCTGGTAAAGATGTCCAGATGGGTAACAAAAAAAAAACGTATAAAACTTTTTCGTGTTTCATTCGCAATTATTACGTTACACGTTTAGTATAATCATATATTAACTGTATTTTTCATTTTAGTATCGTGGACACTTGAGCCCATCGCTTGTTGTACATTTTTCCACTTGCTAGCCTTAACAAATAAGCCAATTTTATTTATTTGTTGAGCTCATTAAAGTAACAATATTTTTAATGCATGTGTTTTTATAAATTTTGAAGGACAACAAAGTATCTTAACATCAGTTAAATCGGCAAGCAAGTTGGGTGAAAGTGTGCCAAGGTGTGCTCTCAACGGCACTCGGTAGTCGGCGAACAGGTAAAGACGTGAGCGAGCCTTGCGCAAACACCGCTAGCGACCTCCTTTTAGACCTGACACTGACTCTTAACTGTACTTAACCAGTTCCAAATTCAGACCAGATTAAAGGGAAATCGATAACCTCCTTTTGTTTATACCTTGTTAAATGTCAATTAAACACTTTACCACACTGATTTAGAACTAAAACGTTAGTTTTTACGAATGCAATTAATATTGAGTATTTTATTTTCGTAATTACCATTAAAAACTTAAATATGATCATACAGGGTGGGCCAAAAGTCACTTTACCATTTAAAAATTAAATAACTTTATTACTTTTAATTATTTTAATATTTTTTTTACATTATAATGTACACATCTTAGATTTTTTTTTGGCCTAGACATGAAATGAGTTAAGGAATTTTGTGCTTCCCTCTGTTGAGAACACTTCTGAAAAGTGGTGGCAGCAGGATGGGGCAACTGCTCACTCAGCTCGAGAGTCCATGCAGCTGATAAAAGGCAAATTTTCGGAGAAAACATAATTTCCAGAAATGAGGAGTTTCGTTGGCCGGCACGTTCCCCTGATCTGACGGCTTCAGATTACTTCTTATGGGGATATTTAAAACAGCGAGTGTTTATTAATAAGCCCCGAACTCTTGCTGTGTTGAAGGACAATATTTGCCAAGAAATCCGAATAAAAACAGTCACTTTGCAAACAGTTATGGAGAGTGCTAGAGAAAGAGCTGGCCTTTGTGAAGAGGAAAACGGGGGTCATTTAAAAGATGTTAACTTTCATGACCAGGCAAAAAAAAAATCCAAGATGTGTACATTATAATGTAAAAAAGAAAATTATAAAATAATTAAAAGTAAAAAAGTTATTTAATTTTTAAATGGTTAGGTGACTTTTGGCCCACCCTGTACATAGGTGTATGTTACGCCGAATCAGCGAACTTGCCGAGTTCATGAAATAAGCAATACAATACTATGCCCTAGTACGTGAAATCGGCATTTGCCTAATTCGCGAAATAGGCAAGGCATTAACAAAGACAAACTTACCAACCTTCAACCTGCCCCTCATTCGTTTGGTCACTGTAGAGCGTAGAGCAGACCCGTGCCACCTTTTAAGCCAAAGGACCAATTGCAGATTTTATGACATCCTAACGGGCCGCACCATTTTCGAGTGGTTATGGAGATTCTTCTTAGTGTGAAAGGTACGGAGAAATTTTGAAACAGATTTTTTTCGCGCACAAATTTTCATTATGATCAACGCAGTGACATACAAAGAATTCCCTTATAAAATTTGGTTTTAAATTTCTTAGTCAGAAGCGTAAAGCTATTTCCTCATTTTTTATTTCTAAATCAGTTTTTAATACAAAATAGAGATTCGTTTCATTCTTACCAAATCTAGTAGTCATTTTCCAGTAACATTTAACTATATCTACCCAACAAAAAAAAAATTACAAGTTGAGCAGTATTAGATACATCTGGTGATTCATCATTACAAAGAGAATAAGATAAAAGTTATTAGCAGTATGTTTAAGAGTTAATATTACGTTTTCTGCAATTTCATCAATTTATCTTGCCACAGTAAATCTAAATAAAATAATATTAGTAAAAGCTTTTTTTCAGGGCAAATAAAGTTCACAGTTTAATACATTCTTTTATTAAACTACAATCAGGTGTTTAGCTGAAATATTAAAAGTTTCATAACTTGCTATTGTTATGGGGTCTTGTTGTTTATACGCATTTTGAATAAGTTTTGTTGTCCCGCTAAGTTCTCTTTCATTTCCATTATTCTTTCTCTTCTTAAATCACTTGTTAATTTCTCATATTTTTTTAGCACTTTTTGACATGTAATGACACTTAATGTTATACTCTTTAAAAACAGCAATGCTTGTAATATACAACTACTGGGTTTCGTTTAAGTCGCTTTGTTATAAAAGTTCTTAAATGACATTTTTAAAAACAGTGGCAATTAAAAAACCTAAAAATGAACATTTTATAAGTCGAATACCCCAATAACTTTTGTATATTCAGATTGAATTTATTCATTACAATCTTTAAACTATGTATATCTTTAACAATTTATTGAGGCCTTATTATTTTTTCCCTTTTTGTTGTTTTATAGGAGTATTGTGTTACGGACTTAATTGTTATTATATTATGTTTGTTCTTTTAATAAAAAAGTTCTTGCAAAATATAACTTAATAATATAACAAATATGATAAGAAACATCAAAAGCTTGCAAATCGGTGCACACGAATTGCAGAAATTCTAATCCCATCCTTACCAACTTTTATGACCTTGCCTTAATCCTACACTCGAACTGCATAAAAATATTTTCGAACCCTTGATTATATGAGTAGAGCCTAATTTAATGTTCCAAGAATTTATTTTTTAAAACCTCATTCAATTTAAGTTTTGAATATTTAGGAATACTCCAACCATTTCTGATCGCTTACCTGAATAGGAAATTTCAGGAAAGGTATAATGTAAGAATTTCTGCAGTTCGTGTATCGGTTTAGCTCTCATGCTTAATTACTTTCTGCAGTTCGAGTGGTACTTATGTACAAGTGATTAAAATTTCTGCAGTTCGAGTGCGTCCTTGCAAATGACGTATCGAAAGAAAAAATAAACTGGAAAATAAAATTTGTTAATAAAATAGGAGAACGCGGGGCAGAACGGAAAATATATTTTTAAGTGACCTGGGTCCTGTGATTGAATTTGTTTATTGGTTAAACAGTTGATTGTCTATAAATTTATATAAGTATCATCCTTGTTCAATTAATACTTTTCGGCTCTATAAACTAATATGCATTCTGGGTGCTGTACAGGGTGTCCTATTTGGACGAGATTATAAAGGTGTTATAAGAAAATTAAAAAAAAAAAATATTGTTCTCTTGTACACTCACTTGTTAGTGCAACAGTTTAATGTAGAAAAATTATATAAGGATTATCAATAAGGTGATCAACTTTTTTTACAATAAAAAGGAGGACACAAATAAATTGAAGAAAAAAATATCGTAAATAAAAGAAACATTTTATTCATTGCTACAATAATACACTATAATATGATAAATGCATATAAAAACATTTGTAATATATAATTAGGCTTACATGCCTATTAATTATTATATAAATAAGTGCTTTTCCACTGAATGAATATTTTTTGTCAATGTATCGAAAAGGAGGACACTTTTCGAGGGAGGACAGAATTTACAAAAGGACTGTCATCCCTAAAGGAGGACGATTGGTCACCTTAATATTATCCATCATTATACAGTAAAATGTTAAATGAGCTTTATTTTTAGTGTACTTTTTTTGGATTTTTCTAAAGTGACAGCAACAAAGATAAAAAACGTGTCCTGTCACTGAAGAGGAGATATTTTTTAGTTTGTTTAGACTGCGGTGATACTGGTAACGGTTCCAGCCAAAGCACTTAGTTAACACTTAACAGTGGGCAAACCATTCATTAAATGTGCAAGAATAAAGACTTATACAATTTTCCTTGAACAGTTTGCAATAAAAAAATTGGACATTAAAATTTAATTAGCATCTTGCATTTAGTACCATAAATGTTGCTTGCAGCGCAGAAAAATAAGATCATAAAAAGTGAAAAATAGAAAATAAATCTACGGAGGTTGAGGACATTAACCCCAATAGGGATGTCGTACAGCATCATCTGTTGGGGTAAGAACGTCGGTTCCTAAAGTTAAAAATTCCAGTGTAACAATGCTTCATGTGCACATTCTCGTTTAATAGATTTGTTGGAATTTGGTGAGCAACCAAATTACTTCTGTGCATAAATCTGTGATTTATTTTATTAGTATCGGATCGTTCAATCACTTTTCTACACCTAGCTTTCCATCGTAACAAGTTTGCTATGGCCTTACGTTGTAAGCAGAACAAAGTGGTTTTACCGTCCGCCCGTCTACCCCCACTCATAGACGCGCAACTCCGCATTTTGATCTTCGTCGCGCGCCACTCATTCGAGGTTAACCGTTGTCGCGTGCATACGTATCGCCCTGCCGTAGACCGCGCCTGGCTTTATTCTTTCTATTGTCGTAAATAAAGCTTGCGATAATCATTCGGCAACTTATTGTGTCGCAATTATCGAACAGGTGCAGTTTTATTGTGATGTGAGCCACCTATTACTACGATCAGTGATAATTGGTGGCCCTCTTAGTGCATCCGTTTAACGGCAAGTGGATTTCTAGGTAGGAATCGCGCCCAGTGACGTGTTTATATTGCGATAAACCTTTGTGTTTGTATATGCGACTTTTAAGTTTTATTTTAGTTTCTTTACTAACATCTTTGCCACGTAGCAGCAAGTGTGCTATTTTTATACCGTTTGTTTCGCTGTGTGTGAGCAACTATCCTTGTGAGAAAACAGCAAATTTGTGACTAAGCCCAACAACCGTCGGTTACCTTCTGCCATTTTTGCTTTTGTATTATTTGGCTAGTTATGTCATCGTAAATAACATTCGTGAACTAGTATCTTAGTGTGCTTATATTGGAACACTATACGTGAAGGTGCTGTGATATACTTTTGCAGTTGTATGTACCGGTGTTGTGTTGTGATTTTTCCACATATTTTGGATTACTCTCATTGGATTTTATTGAATCTTTAAGCTGTAAACATATTATTCTCTACTAAAGGTTTGTAGTCCTAATTATTTATAATTTTGAAGTGGCAATTCAATAATGACGAAAAAACTCGTCTTAAGGACATGGATTTGCTGCGGTGCACTGCGAAATTAATATTAAATTTATTAAATAGTGTTTTTTTTCTACCTTCAGGAAATTCTCAGAGTTATTTAAAATTTCATTAAAGTACAATTTATATTATTTTGATTGTAAATTGAAGGAAGTTTCTAGGTCATTGCGGTTGAGATTTTTTTCTTCATCAACTGTTCTTCATGTCGTGTGTTATTGTCTGTTACAATTTGTTAAAATGCATCATACAACGAATTTAATAAGTGAGTCGAATTCAAAACTATGAAAATGTAATTACGCACGTCCCACACGAAACTTTTTTATAATACGCACGTATCAGTACGGCCATACTTGACACCTCCTCATCTCCGACGCATTTCAGCTTTTGAAAATACTTGAAAATTATATAGCTATTTTAAAATTTTGCGAATATTTATTCTCGATTGAGTTTTAATTCGCTGATCCAGCGAAATGCATATGGCACTTAAGCAGCATAATTAAGATATGGCAGGTTAATTAATTGTACAGTTCTCGTCGTATGCGTTAACATATCTTTCTATCGATGAATAGCCACATTGTCAAAACTAATTAGCATAATAATTATAATCGCGACAGTACTACCGCGAGTGGCCCTAAACTGTATGTGTGTACATGTGTTAACTCATACAAATTCGGGTAGCATTATATTTTCCAAGTTATTTACTTTTGGGAACATCTTCAAGTGCTCCTTTTATTCTGTCTTGCAATTTCAAGGAAGTTTTGGGGCAATTTAATATTAATATGTTTATTTTAATTTCGCATTACTTCTTCTTCTCGTCTCCTTCTGCCTTTTCAGGCGTCGGAGGTTAGTCTCGTATCCATTTGCGCCATGCCCTTCTGTCTTTTGCAAGAATTTTCATTTCTTCTGGTGTTTTTCCTCTTTCTGCTCCCCAATCCCTTGATCCATCCATTTTCTTCTTGGTCTCCCTCTTTGTTTTTTGGCTGGTTTTCCTATTTCTATTATTTTTCTTGTAAGTCTGTCTGGATTCATTCTCATGACATGACCATACCAGTTAAGTTGTTTCTTTTTTATTTTATCTATTATTGGTTCTTGTTCTGTCATTTCTCTAATGTTTTCGTTTCTTATCCTATCCCATTTTGTTTTCCCAGCTATTTTCCGGAGGTGTTTCATTTCCATGGCGTTTATTTTATTTTCATCTTTTTTCTTTATTGTCCAGTTTTCCGCTGCATATGTTATTATCGGTATTGTTATCATATTGTGTATTTTCATTTTCACTTTTTTGTCTATCTCTTTGTGTCCTAATATTGATTTGTTTAGTGAATAATAGAGTTTTGTTGATTTGTTTGCCCTGTTTGTTAGTTCGGCGTCTATTCTTCCGTCCTCTGTTATTATACTTCCTAAGTATTCGTATGTTGTAACTCTTTCAAGATCGTTGTTTTTACATTTAATTTTGTTGATGTTTTGAGGGTCTTTTTGTTTTTCGTTTATGATCATTGTTTTTGTTTTATTTATATTCACTTCCATTCCCATGTTCTCTATTTCCTCGGTCCATGCATTCACTAGTTTTTGCATTTTGTTTCTGGTATTTGCTATAAGCACTATGTCGTCTGCGTATAGTAGGCTATTTAATGTAATTATTTCTAGGTTTCTGTACCCAATTGCCGTGTTCAGTTGTTTATGTTTTTCCTTAATTCGTTTCCCTATCTTATCCATGAATATTATAAATAGTAGTGGGCTTAGACTGTCTCCCTGTTTTATTCCCTTGCTCATTCTAAATTCGTCTGATCTTTGTCCTGCAATTTGTATTTTTGCTCTTACTAATTTCGCATTACATTTGTTTTAATGTTACCGTTTAAAGACTGCCAGGATAGACAAGCAAGGGTCGGAATAAAACAATGGAAGTCGTTGATTGTTATCTTAGATTTCGCAATTTTTTCAGTTATTTTGTTTATTTGTGTAAATAGACATATGAAATATTATATTGTTATAAAGAGACAAAAATAATGTTTATATCGAAATCATCATCTATTACGACTGTCAATTCAAAAAAATTGTTTCACTAAGTATTTCGCACCATGGTTTGTTTATCAATAAACATTTGACTGTCACCATTTTATAGCAAACAAATGAACCGAAATTTTTTTCCTTGGCATTTTTGCGTATATTAGCAACGATAGTCGATATATTTGAGTTTAAAAATTTTGGTCGATTTCGGTTTTTTCGTTATATTGTTATACTTGCGCAAACGATGGAATTTTTAAACAAAACAATAACTTGTTTAAAATACACTTCTAAATAGCCAACTTTTGCCCCATTTATGCAACCTTGTATTTTCATTATTTACTAAGATAGCAATAGTGCCACATGAAAAAGCGAAACACCCTGTATATATTGAAACAATATGTTTTGTGATTAAAGCGTATGTTGCATAATAGAGTACCATTTTAAAATAAAAATTTTAACTGGCAATCGCATAGTAAATCCCATATTGTGATGTGCAGGTGGATTTTAAATGTTAAATGTTAACATTATTAGTCTTTTTCTGCGTCCGTCCAGAAAATCAGTTGTTTCCGATCAATTATTGGCTGGAAATAACATCTTTACCGACCTAGGCCAGAAAGTAACTGGTTGCCATGTTAATGAGTTGTTTTGTTGATTTGCGCTGTCAAACAAGCGTCATTATACCACCCAGCGAGTTTTTACCTGTAGTTTGATAAGTTATTGTTTAATTATGGTATTATGGATGGTGACGATAGTGATTTTGGTGTCAGTGGCAGACGCAGAAAAAATATTGCACGTAACATACCCGTAAAGTGTCTTTACTGGAGTCGTATCCTTTCAGGACTCGCCTACGGCTCGTTCCAAAACTGTCCACTCGTCCAGTGAAGTACCACTATCCGGTCTTGTTGCGTAAATAACTATATGCAGTTGATTTTTATCGGGTTTCGATAAATGTTTATCCACAATCACTCATGTAATACGGTCGTAAATAGTTCTGACATTTTGTGCCATAAAATTTCGACGTGCCTAGAGTTGGGTTGCATTTCATCGCGAATGCCAGTATTTTAATTTTTATGAAGCCTTCAAAGGTATGTACAAGTAAATTCTTTACATGTTAAAAATAAAATGGGTTAAAACGTAATATATATTATATCTATACGTATAAGAGTTTAATGGAAAGCATGGTTAATAAGCTGAACAAATGTGCTGCTGTGGAATTTATATAATGTAGTTAGTCATCAATACATAAAAGTAGTTTTTAAAATTAAGCAAGAACTTTGTCCCTTTTAACCGTCGCAGTGTCTGTTGCGGTTTAGACATTACTGAAGGTGTTCGCCGAATTTCGGGCGCACTTTACATCCGAATCTGCTAAATAAGCTAACATCTTTAGAACGAAAAGCGTACGGTTACATTAGATATTTACAGAAGTACGATTTAATAACTCTTTTAGCAATATTTCAGAAGCTTTGAGTACCAAGGTTCTTCTTGCAAGCTTATTTCAGTACAGTTGCCGGTACGAATTCGAACTTACGAAAGTTCGTTTCTTTTGCTTTCTAAACTTCTGTCGACTTTAAAAACGATTTAATGTTTCGCCGTGTTACCTACAAGTGAAATTCGTTTACGCGACTTGAAATATTTTGAAGGAGGGGACTAAAGTAATTTATACCGTCGACCTTGACGGTTTGTGGAACTTGTTTCACACTTTTAGTATTGTTAAAATTGATTAGGTGTTGATTTGTTTTTAATCGTGGAGATACTTCTGACATTATTTGTCGGCGGTACAGTTGGGCGGGCATTTCTCGATAAATTTGGCGGTTTACTTATGTTCATGTTCGCGTATGGTATGGTAGGGTCATTTTACAATCATTCGGTGAGAACTCCATGTTGAAATTCCCCAGCAGCGAGTAGTCGAGTTGGCCGAGTCGGTTGAAAGTGGGACAACAGCGCGTTTCTCCGCCGGGGCATTGGCTTTACCCGGCCGGTCTAAATCAGACAAACTACGTGATATTCTACTCGGCCGTGGCCTGGCAGTTCAAGCGAACGAGCTTTTCATTTCGAAAACACTTGCATCTTACAATAAACACCGACGTTTTTATGACAGTCTTAAAAATGTACCCTAGAAAGATTGGTAGAGGCGATAAGTATATGTACCTTATATTAATTAATAACTCATTTCTTCGAAGGGTTCTTTCCTTTGATAATCGTTTTTAATGTGCAAGTAAAGGCTAGTAAACGCGTCAGTAGTTTTAAATTCTTTTTGTAAACGTTTGTTCTTTTATATAGGTATAATCTTAGGTTAACATACAGGGCGAGGCATCACTTATGACACCCCCACTTATTTTGTTATTGGAAAGAATTATCAAAAAAAGTTTCGAATAAAAGTTGTTTGATACAGTATTTCCCAAAATATTGTCATGTCAAATTTTTGTTTTCTTTCAATAACGGAGATATGACACATTATTAATATGACAAAAATACTTTTTTTTTTAATAACTCAAAAACGGGAAATGATGGAATATTTTTGAAACCGGTTCTGAGTTTTTTTTTCAAAAAGTGCACATTGTTGCAGGGGTTTGGAGCAGTCCAATTTTTTAATTGCTCCGCTCCGGTATTAAAATGCCAGCTCCGCTCCATGCTCCAAATATTGTTAACATTTTTTAATCAAAAATTATTTTGGTCAAAAATTACAATATTTGGCCTTAACTTAAGTTAAATAAATGTTTGTAAGAACAAATTGTTGATCTTTAAAGGTTGAAAAAAAAAGGAAAAAATATGTGTATTTTTTCAAATTGTACATAATAAACTGGAGCAGAGGAGCAATCAAAATTATTTACTCCGGACCCCGCTCTTGCTCCGGGCAAAAACCCATTGCTCCACTGCTCCGTGCTCAGCTCCAAACACCTGCATTTTTGTAATTTAACCGTTTCTCTATCTTTAATATTAATCGAGATACCCATGTAATCTCATCGAATTTGGACCACCCTGTACCTAATAAAAATGTTAATCAAGTATTTAACAAAATGCATATTTTTAAAATACGTATCAGATGTTTGCGTGTTAATACATTTTAGCTATTTAAAATATTTTCAAGTTTTCGCTGCAGAGCAGGTAGATAGATGGTTTACAATTAGAATCAATCATTGGCGCTGCATGTGAAAGTTATATTTATATAACGTCTGTAACTGGAAATAACTTTTTGACCCCATAACTGCATGCGAACGTGAGTCCATGACCGTTATTAAATTAATGTTTTGAAGTAAAGACCTCGTTTTACGACTATCAGTCGACAAATGTGGTGACTGAATCTTGCGACGCAATTAAAAAAAAATAATTTAAGAGCTTGTGTATTTTTTTTTTGTTACACATAATAGCTTTCAATTTTTCACTAATAAATTGTTTGCATGTATTATTAACTCGTGATTTGCTTACATCTTCATAATGGTATAACCGGCCACCTTTAAACTCAGGAATTTAACGAAATTATTGATTGCGAAAGTATTTTTTTGTAATGCTTAAACAAACAGTAGGGTATTAATTTAATACAGCTAAATTAATTTACGAGCACTCTGTATTATCTACACCTATGTATTTAATTGTGTTAACTAAATGTAAATTTGCATTTTTTGTGTACTTTTAATAACAGATTTGTTTTCTTTACATAACGAATCATTACAACGAAAACACTGTTCATTATTTACTTACTAATGTAGGCTGATTATTTACACGCAAAAAGGTATTTATCCAGTTTTCTTTCAAGTAATTAAAGAAAGATTAATTAGGTCACGAAAACTGGAAATATATTTTCCATTTAACAGTAATTTAATACAGTAGTCCAGTTTAGAGATGCATGTTATTGAACAAAACTAAAAGAGACGTATTGTACTCATTTTAATATTGCTCTGTACAAAATATTCAATATTAAATCTACGTTATCATAAAAAAAGCCCACACAGTAAGAAAGTGTAACTTTTTGTAAGCTGATGATATTATGGTAGTGTAGTCGTGTGGATATAATTAATTAGAACACGGCAGTTAATCGATGAAACAAGAAGGTTACGTTGTCACACACCAGTAATTCAATGTAATTAATTGTTTATTCTTGCATATTAATTAATGCTGTTTCGGACCTAATTCTGATAATATAATAGGGCTGCTATTAGGTATGTGAATGCTGATGCTTTAAGAAATTGCATATATTCGGATAAATAAACTATAAACTAAGTTGTGTTCAGAATTGTTTGTTTTACTGTATCTACCTCAGTTTTTTAAAATTGAGGTATATGGTAGACCGCTTCTAACTTGAAAATGTGTCTGGAAACAGATAGTAGTCCGAGGGAGCCAAATCTGGAGAGTAGGGGGATGAGAAAGCGCTATGTAGCATAAATCGAACAGCCCTCGTAATTCTAGTAGCTCAATAGATCCTTTAAAGGGTTTTTTAAATTGTAGTTATCCGTAATTTAATTATGCCAAGGTTTATTAAGTGTTTAACGTTTAATAGGAATGATTTTCGAATCTAAAATTTGCTTCATTTAGTTTTGTGTACCTTGTAGTTTTTATTTAGCCTGCTGAAAGTAATAAGAAGTTTTAATGTATGAAAGATGCGTTAAGAATTTAAACTTCAAAACTATGTAAAGATTGTATTAATGTTTGCCCTTGGTCTTGAATATTTTTTCTATCTCATGTTTTTTGATGAGAATGAGTTTTCCCAAAGCAAAATCTTTCAGATATAATGCTTATGCTGTTACTCACCCAACTTTCACCTGCCCGTTACCTGGCTCAACCAGCAGGTATTGAGATAATAGTGTGATAGATGCTGTGATTTAATCTCTATCTGTTTGTATATTGAAGATGCAAGGCGTAGAGCACCTACGTATATAAATACATTTATAACTTTATTTCGATCTAAAACTGCTTTTAATATAACGTAATGTATAAAATTATAGGATTAAGACCAAAGTAAACACAGACACGTTCTATGGTAGAGAACAGCTGATATATAATTATAATTATTGTTGTTACGGTTATCTGTTGACCTAGTTAGTTAACCAGAGTACAATAAATAAACAATAGCATAATTTTAAACTTCTAGTATGTGTAATATACTGCTCAAAACAATTAAGGGGCATTTTAGATGTTTATTGCATATTATTAAATGATGATTTTGTTAACCCAAAAATTATTGATGTTATTGAACAAATAATATTTAATAACAGGAACTATGCCTTCGTGCGTAAGTTATTTTTCGTTTGAATCAAGATTTTATTTATTACAAGATTACAACTAAAGTTAGGTGTATTTTAGATGTTAATTGCAAACTTTTAGATATCCCTTCCTTAATTGTTTTGAGCAGTGTATTATTCGATTACCATAAATTATTGTGTGACTTGGTGAATTAATGAACTGTTGATTAGATGAAGATGTGGCAAAAGTTATATTAACACGCTTTTTAATGACAATACAAAATAATATTAATGAAAAACTGTAATTTCGCCTACAAACCGACTTGCTGAAAGATGAAAAATCTGTTTTAAGTGAAGATTAAAACATGAAATTTTTTTGGACAACCTTCATAGTTAAAACAAGTTTGAATGAATAAATAGATCAGATTTTAGAAGTTCAATCTAAGCATTACTATTATTAAATACTGGTTTAGAAAATGTTTTATTGTTATTAATCTTAATACCTAACTCATAATAGAATACATTATTATTGTTAGGCCTGTAAATAATTCGGCTATTTATAAACAACGTAGGTATTTAATTTGTGTAATATTATTTTATTTTTGGTGTTAGTAGATAACTTATATTTTAGCACCCTTTAAATGTATTGCGCCTGTACGTTTTAAAATCAAGTGACATTTAACGTGTATAAAATAGCATTCACTTTCGGTTTTGTACTCCCTTCTAGGGTTCTACGTGAGCTGAGATTTCAGACAGGACCAACATTTTTTTGTTGTAGCTACCTACGTTCTTGTTAAAGCTTGCTTCGAAGTCCATTATCTTTGGTTGTGTATGGTTAAAGGTTTTAAAGTTTTTCCCATTCTAAACTAAATAGTGGCATGGCAGTTTTTGTGATGTATAACGTTTGGCTTGGTCTTAACAAAATTATCTACTTACTTTTGAAAACTTTAGAATCTGACACTTTTGTGCAATTTATGGTTTAGCGTATGCAGTTTTTGTGATCACTTTCAGTTTGTATTTTCAGTGTGTTTACTTATAAATCGTGGTTTGAAAGTGTATAAGTGTAATCGTTTTCCTTTTTTTTTGTTGTGTAAAAATGCAGTTGATTATTTTGCCAATAATTGAACATTGCACCTATAGTTGTTGTTAATTTAGTTAAATACCCTCTTTTTGGGGTAATTTAAATGGTTATGTCAAACTGGATAGTGGTTCATAATTGATTGCGGGTAATGGAGAAAAGTCTTTCTACTTTTGTATATCAAAATTAAGTGTATAATATGAACAGAGAACATTCACGGAATATTTAAATATGGGGATTGTTTTTTCAAAATGCATTAATATGATTTCTTTCCATTTTATAACCTGATTATTTTGATTATTCATCTTTTTCTACATGGTAAAGTTATCTATATTATTTAATGACACTTTTGTTAGTTTTCTCTAAACAAACGCCACGTGTTTGTTTTTTGTATATTTTATCATTCAATTTTTTCTAGAAATCAATATACAGGGTGTTTCGTAAAAAATGCGAATTGGGTAGAATTGACGGGCGTTTTAGCTTTGTCGCCGCGTAAACGTCAATTCTACCCAATATGAACATAAACAAACCATGGCAACCACCAAAATGAATTGTTTTATATTGGAATATTTATTGGTGCATGTTTACTTTTTTTATTTTTTTACTCAAAAACTAGGTTTTACGAGAAAAACTAAAGAATAAAAAAAATCTATATAATCAAGCTTTCAAAAAATAAATTGCAAAATTTTAACCCACCAAAAAGTTCTGATATAAAAACCAACAGGGTCGCACTTTTCAGCCTCCTGTGAAGGTGGGAAATGGTTGAAAATATTACTATGGGAAACCTTTTAATAAACATAAAACATGTACCAAATATCATTCTTCTACATTTATCCAAATTGAGAAATAAAATAAAAACCTAATTTTATCGCTCCTCTCTGCGGGGGTGTAACTCCGAAAGGAGACGCCTAAGAAAAAAAAATATATAAAAGACCCCGTAATTTTCGATAAGGAATCACCTTTTACGCATTATTTACGAAAAACCCTGTATATCACCACGGTGTATCGTGTATCTAATCCATGCGGCCTGTATAAAATTATTTAATCTAGCCCTCGTTTTAGAACATATTGCTTATAAAAATGCATGCATTACATTGTAACACTTGACATAACATATGATAATGTATTCATTCACATGAATCATATATAATTTCCGTTATTGACTTCATTCTAGGGAGGGTTTCTAGTCACGGTTACTTTCTACCTTAATTTTCTTTACTCCAAATTTTCACAGTATGAGACAGTATGGCCCGGTTGCAGAGTCGCTAAAACCGTAGTTTGCACCGGTGTGAACGCGTTTAGCACGGCAACACAACGCGATCAGCTTGATATCGGTGCTATTTTCGCATTAACTCGACCTACAGATAGCACCGAGTTGACCGCGAATATGCGTTGCATGGTCCGTAGGTGATCCCGAATTGCGCTTGATCGGTGCCAAATATTGTAACTCTAGTCCGACCACGAGTTACCGGCTACAGAAGAAAGTGTTTATTTTCGAAATGGGTAAGTAAAATTTATATGTATGTATTGTTAAAGGATTTTGATGTGATTTACAGTCAATAAAGCTTGAACTAAACCAGGCAAATTAGTTTACATTAAGGAATATCAGTAAAATAAGCAAAAGAAGAGTTTAATAAATCATCTATTTTTATAATTGTGATATATAAATAGTATTGTAACTGAAAATTATTAAGAACAAAATGAAACTGGGATTTATTGTAGGGATTCATCCCATTTATCTAAAGAAACGTGATGTGCCTATTAACTGTATTATATATTTAAACCACCTTCCGTTTTTTTCAAATACTTATATGAAGGGTGTTAGGTAAAAACGAGAAATGTCATTTTTAACTGATTTTGAGATATTGAACTAATTATTAGTTTTATAAAAATTATTTTTCACATTCATTGATTAATACTCATTTATAATAATATAATCCATAATAAAATAAAGTTTGGTTGATGCAGCTCTATGAATAAAAAAATAGTAACTTTAAAATTGAATTGTAAAGATCAAATAAAAATTGACAATCCTTGTTTTCACCTAACACCCTTCATAGGGCAACTTTTTGTTTACTTCTTTCAAACCAAAGTATTAATTTTATAGACAGAAAAGGTTAATACTTCAATAAATAATAAAGCAATACATATTAACATCAAGAAAATAATTTATTCATTCAACTTTTTAAACAGCTAATACATGATACATCGTATTAAATATTACGATTTTTGTGTGTGTGTGTGTGTGCTTGCATTAAATTAACATAATACTACTACCTAAGACCTAAATGCTTTAAAACCAAACTGAAATTAGATTTTTTTGAAATTTCAGTCTTTATTGTTTATAGTTGGCGAATGTTCATGTACAGCTGAAGGTGGTTGACCAATACCTGAAGAAGATGGTTGCCTTATATTTGAAGGTGGTTGGTTTATAGAAGAATCCTGTATTGAATGGGTTACGGCTGAAGAGGGTGGTTTGGTTATAGTTGATGGTAGTTATCTTTTTTTTAAAGAAGTAACATTTTAATTTCTTATTTTGTTTGAAAGGTCCAGTGTATATAAATATCTTTGAATTGTATTTAAGTTATAATTTTTTAAGTTAAAAGCAACAAATAAGTAAATACTGTCTTCGAAGTAGTTTGTGGCGGAATCAAACATATTGCTTAAAGGTGTCGTTTGATTTTCCATTATTGCCAGCAACTATTAATAAGAGTCACAGGCGAGCCACCCCCAGTTTTCTTTATTGCAAGCTGTTAAATAAAAAATTGTATTAACAAAATATTTTAAAGTGTGACATAATAAACAATTACCTGGTCTTTTTTGTGATGTTCTATGGCTGTCTTCTTCATTTCTTCGTATTTTTCTATTATTTCATCAACTTCCATGTTAGCTGACATGTATGTTAACTTGTACAAGTAAAAAAATTATACATTTTTCAAATATCTTGCAATAGGATTTTTACGTTTTGCTCAGTTCCAACATTTTGCCTTTGATTTTTATAAAACTGCCTAAGCTGGCCCGCCATTCTGCCTCGAGTTGCTGTAACTGCATTAAACTCCTTAGCTAACTGTTTCCAGGTCTCCCTTTTTTTCCTAATGATCCAACTATCTGTCGTCTTGCATTCAATTACTGTTTTATATCTTATTATTATAAAAGGCTGTGCATTCCATATTGGAACAATAGCCGCTCTTTGGAGCCCTACTGACTATTATTTTTCGAATAGTCACTCCGCTATTTCTGTTCTTTCACTTCCTATAGATTGTTATGTAGTCCTCCTCCATACATTTTTCTGACTATTTTTCTTTCAAAAACTTTAAAATTTTCTTCCTTCCTTGTCATACACATCGTCTCTGCTTCATCACCACAGGTCGTTTCGCTGTTTTATATCTACATGAAGTAAAAAACAATATCAGACGTTTATTTTTAGCATCTTAACTAGTTTGTTTAATTGTAAAAGAATACATGCTGTATTAAGTTATGTTTACAATAATTATTGGACATGAGTTGAAAGATAGTTGTGTATATGATATGTACTTATTAATTTAATTAAATAAATTGTAAGAATCTGATTACTTACCTTACTTATAACATTTAAAACTATTTACTTGTCAACTATCGCGATCAAATCCTGCTTTTCAGTTTCAGAAAAGTTCCTACCTTATTTTGGACACGTAAAAGTAACAAAAAACAAAAATAAACGTGAAATTAGCCTAGCTGTCATTTAGTACCAACAGTACGATGTTTTCCTATATCTGACGATGATCGCCGGGCTAACAAACACGGGCGTGTGAACGCTTTCGGTCGTCTGCGGCAACCCGAGTGGTGCTAAGTATTTAGCCCAGTGCTAGGTAGCACTGGTTTGATCCGAATCCCATGCAATCGGGCCTATGAGTAATAAAATGAATACATTTCTGGAGAGGCTCATCTATGACTTTTTTCAAGTTGTTTATCGTAAAATATAACGAAACGATTCCTTTCATGTATGTGATATAGTCTATACACACCTGATCTAAAAGAATAATCTCATGATACTGATTGGCAGCGGCTTATCGTGAAGAGAAACTAGGCAGACTGGCAACACAAAATTATTGGTGTTATTCTGTGTATTTTATACGTTATGTTAGTTTTGCTAAGAGATAAAAAGGTCGACCTTACTATCAGTATCTGAAATTTTAACGTCATGCTCTTGGTATCAATAGCTTACTTAAGTACCGATGTATCGTCAGTGTTTGTTATTATATTATGTTAAATTGAATTTTATGCTTCCCTTAAAAAAAAAAAAAACTGCGGGTTTTAGAAACGTTTTTTTAAATTAAATTTATGTATTCCTGGTAATTTTGAAATAAGTTTGTCTTTTTGTAATTAATAAAAACATAATAGCGAAGTCAATAAAAAAGTACAAAGAATGTTTTCGTATGAACTGGTTTGTATAAGCTTAATCAATGGGAAAGTCTTTTACACAAACCAAGTTTAGAGGGTTAGAGAACCTACCTGCGGATCCTTTGTTGGAGGGTATTTATGCCTGAGGTATATTGTTTTCTCGTTTCAAGATCTGAATACAGTTAACTGGAATGTTATACAAGTGGCTGTTTCGCTTTTAAATGTTTGAAATTTCCGGAGTATAAGTTTGATAGTATGTACTTACTTAAAAAACATTAGTTTTTTCAGAATTCTGCAATTAAACTATTTTCTTGCCTTTTCTTATTGGTATTCATTTTCCTTACATTGTAGTAAAAATTAGGTAATTTTTCGTATTTTTTTTTTCTTGTAGTAAGGCTTATGTCATTAAGAATATACCTGGTAAAACATACTGTCATTCTGTTGTTTTAACGATAATTTGACAGAAACAATCACGTGAAACATATTTTAATCGTTACCCGGAAAGAAGACAACCTAATAAATCGTTTTTGGAAGATTAAAACAAAATCTTATTAATTGTGGGACATTTAACAGACGCAGAACAAAGTAATACAAAACTAAATATAGTGAAGAGGTTGTTACCAATAATCATCTGCCATTTTCAAAAAAGGAGGGATAAAGTAATACAAACTAAAAGAGAATTTTAAAATAATATAAAACTATTTACATTGAATTTTCAAATTGACACATCGCCTTGAAACACTCTGAACTGCGTTGTAAATATAAATAATAGAAATGGAATAATTATAAAGTCTGTTTTATACTATACAATTTTTTCGTTTAAGAAAATCGTATACGATTTTCTAGTACGGTGTCAACCAGAAATTAAAAATCTTGAACGAAAAATTCGTACGAAATTACTACATGCCCTAAATGCGTCCAATTTTAGCATGGGCGCATGCGTATTCTACTGTAACTTATCTGACCGCATGTAATTTGTGGGTTAGGTTAACTGAAACAATCAAACGATGTTAAATACTACTTATTACCGTTATAATCCCTCACAATTTATTTTGTAGAAATAAATATGTAGAATGGAACAAGCGTTAAATATACGTTAAATTTGAAAATGATTCGCTTTTTGTTCTGTGATCAAATTGAACATTTGACATAATTACTCAAGGTGCCAACAAAATATGATAAAAGTTACTAAAAAGTAACCAAAATATATTGGAGTTTTCGTACCAAAAAATAGTACAATGTAAATGGTTCATATTTTCCATGCTAAATTCTTGAACGAAATTTTTGTAGTAAAAATCGTATACGATTTTCTTAAACAAAAAAATAGTATAGTATTAAACAGACTTGAGAGTTAACTGAAAATTTAAACATGCAATTGGTTTAGGATGGACACTTAAACCAAAACATTATTCTCTGTTTATTTTAAACGGATTTTTAAACCTAGCGGGAGTATTTTTAATACAGTTAATCAAAGTATGTCACTTTCCACCTCCCTTTAACTTCTTGTGAGTTGTAGAAAGTTAATACTTTCTCTGTTTCTTCCCTACTTCTATGTGTCTATTTCATAAAACGCGGTGAATTATTCCTTTTTCGTTGCAGCAATATGATCTCGATGACTTAACTGAATACCTTGCTATTGCGAATTCAGCTTAAAATTGATGCTGAACATGGATAATTTATAATTATCATGAAAGTTTTTCTTTATATGTAAAAACAACCTCTTAAGATAATGGACGTCTGGTGCTTGACTAAAAATTTCGTTAAAATTATTGTGCCTTTTTTTGTATTGTTTCAATATATTTAATTTTTAAGGGTATTCTTTGAAGCTGATTTAGAGTATTTTATTCTCCGTTTATTAATATACACGATTGTTTGCTATGCAAGGTTGCCATCAGAATAATTTCGCATGCTTTTTCCATTGTTATTTAAATGGTGTGAAATATTAGAACCATATTCTGAACGTATCACGTGTCAGCGAACAGGTGTGAATTTTAAATGCTGTTTTTAATAAATGGTTTATTTTATTAAACGCAATAAATAGTAAAGACCCATTTATTAATTGTAAGCCTTTGGTTTGTTTATAACTTGCCTTCAGTTATTTGTATAAAGCACCTTGTATTTTGAATGCGAGGAGATGTATCATGCATTTTTCCAGTAGTGTATAGTAGTTTTAGCTTGAAGGTTGTTTGTATTAACGCGATGTGTGTGGGTGATACTGACTAATCATAATATGAGCTAGTTTTGTGTTGGTAAGTTCATGACTGGCTAATGTCTTTTTAACTAACGATTAACTTGAATAAATTCGTAGCAAATTTGCATGGCAGAATTGAAAATAAACAGCATATTAATATTGTTTTCAAAATTATTATCAAAATTTAAAGATAGCCTTATCTTTTACTAATGCGTATCGATTAAAAATATCTCCGTTTATGTTTAATGGAAGCTTTTATTGTTTGCTAAAAAGTCAAATTTGGTTATTAATCTATTCACGTCAAAAGTTAGGGTTGTTGTGGTATACAGGGTGTCCCAGATTACATTTACAGCATGGGGATCTCGCTTATTATAGGAGATTCAGGTTTGTTTAAATGAGATGAACTATTCCTTACAGTAAGATTATAGTTACATTTCACTTGAAAAAGGTTTAGAAGGTACAAATAAAATTGTTGTAATACTTGAGACAAAAAAGTTATGAGAGAAAAAAGAAATTCGACATTTTTATATTTTTGGCTACAACTTCTGAAGTACGAGGAATTTTGTACTTTTAAAAATTGATTGTGGCTCCTCTCACACTTGGGAATAATTCATCTAATTTAAACAAACCTGTATCTCTTATAATAAGCGAGATTTCCATGCTGGAAATGTAATCTGGCACACCCTGTAACAGATAAATGAACTGAAATTTAGATATTACGGTATTAAGTTAAGTAGTTGTTAAATATACTAAAAACAATTTTATATTTCATATAAATTTGTGGCGAGTTAGTCCATTAAAATTGTTTATAGTTTGGTTGTGTGCATGAAGTATGTTATCATATTAACAACATGCTGTTTATTACTTTCGTCGTCTTGTAAACTACGTACTTGTTAATTAAGGAAGTTTTGAATCCCAGGAAATTTGTTCTAATGCTTCAAACTTTGTCGTCCGGTATTGTAAGACTTAATAAAATAGCGGTTGCGGTATATTTAAATAATTGACTATCAAAACATTACATAATTAACTTTATTTTAATGACCTCGAGATAATTACAGTTATAATTGAATATCACTATTCACGTCAGTTGTATTTGCACTACAAAGATTATAACTGTAGTTGAAAGCAGGGGTTTGGAGCAGTCCAATTTTTTAGTTGCTCCGCTCCAGCTCCGCTCCGGCATCAAGATGCCTGTTCCAGCTCCGCTCCGCGCTCCAAATATTAATAAAATAAGTTTTTTTATTTAAAAATTTGTTTTTTAAAACAAAGCTAAAATTTTATGATATGTGGAAATGGATCAAAAATTACAATATTTGACCCTAAGTAACAAGTGGTTAAATAAATGAGCAAATTATTGATCTTCAAGTTAAAAAAAGAAGAAAAAGTTCTTTAAAATTTTTCAAAATTCCAATACAAAATAATGAAAATTAATATTTAGAGAAGTTACATTATAATAATTTTACTTCTAAAAAATCAAATTTAGTTTATTTATAATTTTATTAAATACTATACCCATAAGAATAATTCATAAAAAAAAAAATTTGTTTATAATAGTAAAGTGGAGCAGTGGAGCAATCAAAATTATTTGCTCCAGGCTCCGCTCCCGCTCCGGGCAAAAACCCATTGCTCCACTGCTCCGCGCTCCGCTCCAAACCCCTGGTTGAAAGGCAATAACTAACGAAACTTTATTTTGCATATTGAAGTTTTGTGATGCACCGTATCAAAATTTTAGAATCTAACACGATTTATTAGTATATTACATAACAAGAGTTGTAAGAAGCATATTACGCACGAGTGGAAAAGTTACGTACGGAGCCGCGCAGCGGCGAGTGCGTATTTCCACGAGTGCGTAATTGCCTTACAACTCGTGTTATGTAGCTTACTTTTTCTACGAACATAATACCTACGATTTTAACGGCTTTTTGGCTAATAGACACATGTAATTACGTTGTCTTGTCAATTTTGACGTAAGCCTACTTTGATATTCCTAGATAAGTGTGCGTTTGCTTTACCTTGCGTTATAACTCATGCAGGCAGTGTTTGACGTAAGGCTACTTCGATCTTTCTAGACAAGTGTGCGTTTTGCTTACCGTGCATTAGGACCCACTTATGATGCATGCAGGCTATACGGTAAGAGTCATTTACATTAGTGGTAGTAGAAAAAAGGAACTAATATGTCTTTATATGTTAAATAAAAATTGCTTACTTTAAAATTATGAATACAGATCGAATTGTGTGAGCGACAATGCTCGCTAACTGTTCAAGATTAAGTAAAGACTGATTTAATTTACGTTCATAGCCCTTAGCGACGTCATGTCTGATACATAACAAATCACTCCCAGGAAGTGAAGCGCTCAAATACTGATAATGGAAGTTACAGTTGTTTCGTGTAAGTGAATTTGTTCAGTCGCGTGTTGTATTTTTGCCGGCGGGGGTACTTATGTATGAACTTGTTGAAGTAAAGGAAACTGTCGTTGTGAAAGGATTTAAAATGAGTGTCTCAAATATACTGTTTCGTAAAATAGGCGAAAAAAATTCGGAGGTGATTCCTTATCGAAAATTAAGGGGGGTCTTTTATAGAAAATGTTCTCCTTAGACGTCTCCCTTCGGAGTTACACCTCCCTAAAGGGTAGCGGTAAAATTAGGTTTTTATTTTATTTCTCAAATTTGGATAAATTTAGGAGAATGATGTTTGGTAGAGGTTTAATACTTATTAAAAGGTTTCCCATAGTAATATTTTAATCATCTTCCACCTTCAAAAGGGACTGAAAAGTGCAACCCCTGTTGGTTTTTTAATCAGAACTTTTCGGTGGGTTGAAATTTTGCATATTTTTTTTGTAAGGTTTAATTATTTAGAATTTGTAATATTTTTAGCTTTTCTCGTAAAACCTACAGTTTTTGAGTAACTGAGTTTTAAGCCACCCCGGTACCTTCCGTAGTTGGTCCTTTGCCCTGGGGCCCTAAGTTCCCCTTACCCCCAACACTTGTCATACTTGCCGCATTGTATTTATACCTATAAAATTAGCTGCATTGGGCAAATTCTAGAGTTAATTAATTCTTGGAACATTAAATTCGGGTCTACCCATATAATCAAGGGTTCGAAAATATTTTTATGCAGTTCGAGTGTAGGATTAAGACACGGTCATAAAAGTTGGTAATGATGGGATTAGAATTTCTGCAGTTCGTGTGCACCGCAACTAATAAAGGGGCAACTTCTTGTTGGGATGCAATTTAAAAAAAAAAACGTCATTGCACTATTTTTTTATCATATTATTTTAAGTTAAGATTTTTAATATTGTGAACCAAAGACTGCGTTGCCAGATTAAAATAAAAATATATAAAATTGTTCATATTTTATTAAGACTAGTCTACCCAAATAAGTATATCTTTAAAGCAGCAAATTAGATCATAGAACCGTTTCACATGGCCAGATGAATGAATATTTAAGGATAGCAGGCACATGGATGTTTTTTTTCCACTGTAGTAATTAAAAACAAACAAAAGTATTACAAACACAAATATGTTACGGTTTAAACCGCAATTGCAACTGATACATGAATTCTTTAAATATTTACGACGTTGAATAAGTACAAGAATTAATTTAAATGCAGGTGGTTTAAATAACATAAATTAAACACTTGTTTGTTCTTGTTTATAAATGATTAAGTGTATAATTACAAAATAAAGTATTATATCTCTCGCTTTATATACCACGATGTACAAATAAGTTTTAAAGTTGTTCATTCTCCGTCAACTGAACTTTTACAGATTTGATAAGCTGCTAGAAACGTCTTACTGTGATGTACTTTATTTTAAAATTGTTTGTCATTTGAAAGCTGCCTTAAACGAACAGTATACATCTTGAAAAGTCGCCCACACTCGTTTATTATTTTGAATAACTCCCAGTCAGCTAGCTGGCAGACTAACAGGCGTCATTTGTCGTATACTTCTGCTCTGTCGTTGTTGTAGCTTACTCAACATTTCTTAAAATAATTTCCAAGAGTTCACGATATTTACTTATTAATCTACAGTTGTGATTTGTATTCAAGGACGTAAGTAATTATTTTAGACTTGATAACTTACACTTCCTATAAATTTAAATGTTTATACAAACTTATCAACTCTAACGTAAACGTTTTATGTTAAATGTATGAACTTTATTACTTCCGTAAGATTGGTTAACTATAATTTTGTGATTTTAAGTTTAAAAAAATGTAATTACTTTTAAAGTTAGTAAAAATTAACGTTCCTTGATACTTTTATGTATCGTAGAATATTAAAAATTGCCGAAAAGATAAGAAGAAGAAGGTGCAGATTAATGTGTGTAACATTCTTTTTCTATTTGAGAACATGGGACATATCTTTACTCCGTTGATAACGGGTTTTCAGTTTGGATAAAACATCGTTTCTTCTTATCTCTACAATTTTTTAAATGAACCCTGTCTACTCTTTATTAAAATGACAAAATACACAGTGTGACAATTAAGTTCCCGGACTGAGGCCATAAAAAAAACACTTAAGGAAGATCAAAAATATTTATTTTCCTACGACCACTTTCAGATATAATAATTCATTTTTCCTTTAACTTGTACTTCGAAAATCCCTTGCAGTTTTAAGCGCTCAGGGTTAAAGTAACGATAAATATACATCAATATACATTTTTCTATGACCACTAATGTAAATGACTCTTACCGTACAGCCTGCATGTATAGTAAGTGGGTCTTACTAGGCAAAAAGCACATTTTCATTAAAGAAATGATCAAAGTAGACTCACGTCAAACACTTTCTGCATGCCTAGTGAGTTATAACGCACGGTAAGCAAAACGCACACTTGCTTAGAAATGTCAAAGTAGGCTTACGTCAAAATTGGCAAGACAACGTAATTACATGTGTATATTAGCCAAATAGTAGAAGGACTCATGACTAAATAAAATATTATCCAAAAAGCCGCTAAAATCGTAGGTATCATGTGATCGTAGAAAAAGTAAGCTACATAACACGAGTTGTAAAGCTGTTGGGCACTCGTGGAAATACGCACTCATCGCTACGCGGCTCCGTGCGTAATAAATATACCTTTGGCAACAATAAATGCAATCAGCATTGTCTTCACTCGCGATTTCTACATCCTCTTTAAAATTTAGTTCAGCTTCAATTCCTCCACTAAAATCTTACGTACCGTGTCTCTGTTAATACCTGTCATAGCTTCTAACATACGAACACTTAAAGTGCGATCTTTTGCCTTATGAGTTTGAATAATTTTCATTGAATCTTAAGTCCTGAAGGTGATTGGACGCCCTGCCCTTCCACCATCCTGTAATGATTCTCATCCTTCTTTGAATCTTCTATGCCTATGCAAACACTGTTGTTCTCGAAAAACATTTCTCTCCATAACCTTTCTTCAACATTTGAAACGTTTTCGTTGCCGATTTTTGAAACTTAACACAAAATTTAATCGCTGCTCTCTGTTCCAATTTGCTTTCTCAACGCGACGCAAAAACCAACTTTACCAAAACGTTTGTTACTTCCAAATTTATCAGTCAAATAAGCTGAAATTTACACGTCATGTAAGCAACCCTTCTGTCTAACTACTCCTATTTTCCCCGGTAAATAGCTTTAGTAGATTTAGTGTTTTAGTACCACAATCTGCGAACTTAATTGTCACACTGTGTACATCAAATTGACGTTGAGATTTTTAGTTGTTATTTGCTAGCGTTTTACATACAAGGACGTATTTAGACGTACCGAAACAAAAGAATAATTTAAGTCGTACTAGCAACCTAGCAAATATCGTTAATTGTTCGTTACTCTTCACGTATTCGTTATAGAACAGTTCGCCAATGCTTTCGGTGGATCGGAGACTTAAATTGCAGAAATGTTGTCGAAACAATAATTTGCGCATCCATAATATGTGCTTGAAATACGCGAATAAGTACTAAAGCTATAAGATAAATGCGTCAAGGCCAGGTCGATGTAATAATGTTACGAGCTGCAGTGGGGGAGCGGCTTTGGCCCTGCTCGCGGCGGTTGTGAAACGCTTAGCCTTGTCTGCCTATGAGTTATCAAAATATTGCACATTTTAATAATTGAGCTAATTGTAGATAAAAATGATTACATTGTATTCCATATTTTTTTTGTAAACCGTTTGCATTATTTTACCTTAAACAATTTCGTTCTAATCCGATTCTACTCAAGCACGCGATACACTCGGAATAATAATTAATTGCATCATAGAAGGCGCGAGGATTAGCTGATATTTGTTTATGAAAGATTTACACTTAGCAGTGATGTGGCTTAAATTTGTTGTTAATCGTATTCAGTAATCAGCAACCGCAGCATGTACTCTTATTGTTTTTATTATTCAAACTGTCGTATTGCCACCTTATTTTTTTTTGGTCATTTGTCCTTAGCGACGATTTTTATGAAATATATTTTAGGAACATGAAAATGTAAAATTAAATTCACGTTTTCAATTTCAAGACTTGCTTTTAGATGACTTGTGTAAAGTTTTATTTTATAGTTACAAAACCATGTAATTACATGGTTTTGTAATTACAGGAGCATCTTTTTACAGGGTGTCCAGCCTTGGCTAATTTTTGCATAAATCGAATGTTAAGAACCTAAACAAAACGTTTTTAGTAAAATAAATTTTTGTTATGTCTCCCAGTTATGGTAAACGGTAAGAGATACAGAGTTGGTTAAATAAGTCAAAATGATCTATGATTTAAATTAAATAGCAACTGTTCCATGAAAAAAATCTTGACAAAAATTAATAGTTTCTGCCTTGTGTTTTATTTTTTATCAATAGCGCAAAAACTATTAATTGTGTACAAGATTTTTTTTACAAATCATAGATCATTTTGATCTTTTTGACCAACTCTGTATCTCTTACCTTTTACGAGATCCCCATACTGCTCACCATAACTGAAACACCATGTATATGAAGGGACACACAACACAAATTTATTTTGCTAAACACGTTTTATTTAGGTGCTAAACATTCGATTTATGCAAAAACTAGCGAATGCATACCTTGTGGGATGTGCAGTTTACTAAAATTTTAATTGCAGCTTTAATTTATATACCAAACATTTATTTTCGTAGAACTGACTAAAGTTTGTTAACTAGTTACTGCTTTGTATTGTGTTGTTTTTGTTGAACACATTATCAACCGGTAGATCTGTTAACTGTAAAATTGCTAACGTTAATTTGCAGTGTTACAAGTTATAGTCGTGTGCAACAATTTTGGGTTCTGTTTGTACTGTGCATGCAAATATATGTCTGGAATTTGTAGAGCTATTACATGGGTTTTATTAGTTGTAATTGAAACCACATCGGCACACCTTGCATGCAATCATACAAATTGTCAGGTTCAAGGTTAGTTTACTCTATCGAGATAGATATGCATTAATGTAAGCAGCAACATGATTTAATCGAGTTTGTTAAATTAATGCGATTTTTTTTTACTGAATGTCTAGAAAATGTGCCAGTGGTTTATATAAACACGTTCTGCAAATTAGTCGAATAAACAAATTGGTGACGTAACTAAAGCATGTAACTTAAATGTTTAGGGACCTCGTAGGTGTCAAGATGACTGTTTTAATATTTTAACTCTAAAATCCTGCAGATTATTTAGCTGACAAGTTGCGATTAAGATGTCGACAATTTAATTAGTCGGGGATAATAGAACCAAGGTTTTAAACAGTTATGTCTGCTACCAAAATCATTTATGTAGTTAATGTTTGCAACGGCTTCAGTTTTAGTTATTTCTAATTACGTATTCGGTTATTTTAAGAGGGTACTACATGTAAAACTCATTACGTTTTCAACTCGGTTAATAAGTACTGATAAAATTGAGTTCATGCACGACATGACCAAAACAATCCAGGAATTTACCGCTGTTGTCATAAGTAAACGGTAAAATACAATTATAAAAACGCATCCAAAAACTATCATAATTTCGTACTGATCTGTAGAGCATACAGATTTTTTCTTCTTCTTTCAAAATCTTTAAACGATTGTTGGTTTTATCAAATATCCAGATAAATAGACTTTTAAGACCTCTACTCATTATCCAACTTTTCGGAGCCGACCGTCGGGAACTCCGTGTTGGGTTGGGTGTTGTCTACACACATCCCGACCTGTCCAACCAACACAGCATAAACGTCATAACTTTTTTTATTATTTTGGCTCTGATGCCATTTTTTGGATCACAAATTTATAAATAGTGTTAAAGTTAATAGTCCTTATCTAGAGGAATGTGGTGGGTCGGTTGGCTTGTTGGATGGTCTGGCCACCCGACCGTTTCATCACTGGAAATGTCTAGATGACCGAGAATAGTCTGAACCACTGCCATCCATCGCTTCTACATCCGAAATATCGAAACTGTTATCGGCCAAGTGCATCAGTTCTTCGGACAACGGTTTCATTCTGTTACAAAATATATGATTAAAATACCAATGGGCCATACCGGGTGATTTAGTTTGACTGTCGGACCCCCATAACTTTTTAATTATTGAAAATAACCCTAACAAACCTTATATTTTTGGAAACCGCGACAAATTCTCTATTAAGTGATGTGCATTTGTTATCTCTACGATGACGTATGTCAAATCTGCGATAGGCAACTGTTTTTTTTTTTTTTTAAATGACAGAGAATACATGTTTTTGTTGATTCGGATAGAGAATTTAATTCTGAATCCGACCATGCATTAAAAAAGTATGCATACATAAAAACATTTTCGAGAAAAATCAGTTCAAAGTTTATTCAAATTATAACAAACCCTCTATTTAACATAACAAAAAACGATCAAATCTTAGAAATTATACTAGAAATATCAATGGAAATATATTAAAAATTATTTAAAAAAATTAAAACAAATAATAAACGTTGACATAAAAAAATAGACTTAACAGTTGTCCTCTATTTGTAACCGCTTGATTGAGATTTAGTAAGTTACCGATCAATTTTTATGCTGGAAAATACGTCTACTGTCCCAGGCCAGAAAGTAACTAGTTGTCATGGTAATAATAACTCTTTACCGGCCTAGGCCGGAAAGTAGCTGGTTGCCATGGTGATAAGTTGTTTTGTTGATTTGCGCTGTCAAACAAGCGTCATTATACAACCAAGCTGTAGTTTTTTAAGTTGTTGTTTGATTATGGATGGTGACAATAGTGATTTTGGTGTCAGAGGCGGACGCAGAAAAAATATTGTACGTAAAGTGTCTTTACTGGAGTCCTATCCTGTCGGCTCGTCCCAAAACTGTCTACTCGTCCAATAAATCACCACTTTCCGGTCTTGTCACGTAAAGAACCATTACGGTTAACATAATATGTCATTTGTTAAAATTTTATTGTGCCATTTTCTGGTATGAACATTTGAGCTGTATGTATACAGCTCGAGTAATGAAAATGTTAATGTTCTTGTCATTTATGTATGTTTTTTTTTGTAGGTTGAATGGCATTCTGTAAAGTGGCAACTACTAGCAACATAACGGGATTATAAAGGTAAATTGAAGGATAAATATATTTATTTAATTATTTAAGTTACAAGAATCTTAAAGGTTTTTGAAAAGTCCCTAAATTTTTTATAAAAAACAATAGTTCACTTGAAATTAAAAAAAAACTTATTGCAAGATTGTTATTGACCCCTGGCAACCAGGCGAGCCGGTTTTGATGAAGATTAAGTTCACTGCACTACAAACGAACTTGCTGCAAGTTTAAAATAGATGGAAGTGTTATACTGTTTTGAAATTGTAATTTTTGAATGTTTTTTTTCCGTTTCGCTGTCATATTCCAAGGAATATTTAGAGATGCAAACTTCCTGCAATATGTGGGTGGGTTAAAGAAAGGTTTTCACAATTATGAGTTTCTATTCACTACATGTTTTAAACTGGGCGTAGACTAGGCCCAGACCTTGGACGAGACAAATGCAATTTTGAGGTCACCGTCTTATTTAAATGAGAGCCTTAATAAAGAAATTCGTTTATTGTAATGGCTGCATCGGTTATTGGCGATTGTAAAATTGTTTAAAAAAATCTGTGACGTGTTGTGTGCCGAAAACAAAAATGTATTCAATAAGTTTTCTTCAATTTTGTCATATCCGTTATTAAATAAGGTAATGTAAAAAAAGTGGCAATTAACTCGATAAAAAAGGATAACCAAGAAAAGCTTGTTAACAAATTACGGTAATAAAATGATTGATCGGAAAACGTTGCACAAGTATATCACATAAAAGTCGAAGAAAATACTACTTAAAAAAAATTATACTGTGTTACCCACATAATCGGAAGGTTGTTTCTCATTAATATTTATTAATTTGCATTGATCGTTTGATGTTGTATACAAGGGAGGATTAAGTATAAATTTAGAGCAACAAAAGGTTGTCGTTTGTAAAAATCTAAATAAAACACGGTTTTAAAAAGCTTAATTTAGGAGCGTCGTAGGCGGTTGAAGGTTTGAATCACGTTATTTTTGGAATTTTTTATTTTTAAACTTGGCCTGTTGCTGTATGTGTACTGACTGTTTTATTTCTTAAAGTATTATTTTTAAAGAACAATAATATATTTTCAATGCTCGACAATAGTAATTTTGTGGCCATGTTTTAAGAACCATAACGTTTGAATAAATGTTTTTATTACGTTTAAAAAATGTATTCGGTATTCTTTAGTGTGTCTGTTGTTTGATGGTGTTCATAAGCTGTAAAAAAACTGGGTAAGCCATTCATATCTGGGACATTTAAATTTGGAATGTTCAAATCTGGAAAATGCACCGGTAGAATCATTCAAATCGTGAATCGTTCAACGCTGGAATCGCTCAACGCAGGAATCGTGCAACGATGGAACCATGCAACACGGGAATCGTTCATCGCTGGAAAGCTCAAATCTGGAATTGAGAAATTAAGAATTTTTGCTACCCTCTATGTTACAACAGCCAAAGTATAATATACTTACAGAACACTTCGTTTTATATTTTGTCTTTACTATTGCACAGTGGAAGATAAGCTACATTTAACGATGTTTTTATCTTCCACTATACGATACAATAGTTAAGACACAATATAAAACGAAGTGTTTTTTAATTAAATTATACTTGGGCTGTTGTAATATAGAGGGCAGCAAAAACTCTTAATTTCTGGATTCCAGATTTGAGCTTTCCAGCGATGAACGGTTCCCGTGTTGCGTGGTTCCATCGTTGCACGATTCCAGCGTTAAACGATTCAAGATTTAACGCATTCTTGTTTTAAGCCCTCTTTTGTTTCAAACTCTACCGATTCTTCATTTTAGGTTCTTAAATATTTACCATTTTTTCGTACAAGCTTTTATTATGTCGATTGTTTCTATTTCTATTCCCTTCCTTATTAGGCCCCTCTATACGTCTTTCCTTTTGATTTTATCGAATGCTTTTTCCAAGCCCATAATATATGAATGTATTTTCTTGTTTTTTGTTGAGCTCTTTTCGATTGTTTGTCTTGATACAAAAGTTATGGAATTATAAAACAGTTACAAGATTGTTTTTTAAGACTTACTTTAAGAATTCCATAACAAACGCAGCAAAACTATTGTGACATATAAATATTAAAAATAGAACACTTATTTAATCAAAGAGCAGTAAACAAATCGCAAACAATTTTATCTTAAGGGTTTCCATGGACATCCCGTATATTTTTATATGTAATGTAATAAAACTGTTGCAAGTGGGTTTTTAAAGTTAAATGGTGAATGTGGTTAATAATATTGTAGCAGAAAATAAATGTGTGTTAATATTAATTGTTTGGTCCTTGCCAAATATTTCAAGGACATCGGGCAGTGTGTTCTCAGTACAATTGTGACATTTTAAATAATGTAACCGATAAAATGAGTAACTAATATCTGTTCGGTGAATGTATTTGCTTTGGTTGTGTAAATCTACGCAAGGACGGAGCTGTAACTGCGGTTGAAAACGTATAAAAAATAAAGTTCACTGCAGGAGCTGTTGCGATGATCATCTGTAGACTTTTATAACAGCGCAAAAGAGAAATAATGGCAGGCGAAATACACGAGTTGTGGCTTATTGCCCACATATTTGTGACGCTACAAACGCCGGATATTCCAAGCTATTTTCGTCTTTTATTCTTGTGCGTGCTTTTTAAAAAACGGACATAAAAAACAAATGCGCCGAGTGTACAACACCCTTTTAAGATAGATATGCAATTTAAGTTTCATAACATTTCAGAAGGTTACAATGCTTTTGTTCACGTAAACATTTTTTCATGTTATAAATAGACGTTTCAAAAAAAAAAAAAACTAGGTGATGAAGATTGACTTAAATTGTTAAATTTACAAAATTGTACATTCTTGCTCAAAATTTATGCATTTTAATCTATTTCACTGTTGAGTTGTTTAATATCTTGAAGCCTTTAGATTAGTACAGATACTTTTGTTTGTTTTGAAATACTGTAGGTGTTTGAAAAGAGCCTTAAAAGCCTTGAAAATTGTGTTAAATTATTCTTCTTTATTATTGGTTTTCCTTTATATTTCTTTTTCTCTAAATCTTCATTTTCCATCCTATTTTCGCGTATCTACTGTCTGGCATGCGTAGTATCTTAACTGATTCGTCTCCATCTTTTACCTAATATCTGCTCCTAGGTTTTTTCGAATTTTTTCGTTACTGATTTTATCGATCAGTCTACATCCCTCTATTCTTCTCGGAAATCTCATTTCTGTGCTTGTATTCTTTGTTTTTGTGTTAGTGTCCAAGTTTCTGAACTGTACGTGAGAATGGGTACGTACACTGCATTAAAAACTCGCGTCTTCGTTTCTTTTGAAATCTCCTTCTTGCTTATCAAACATTTATTAGTGGCGTAGTAAAATGTAGTCGCTGCCGCTATTCTATTATTCAGATCTTCCTCCAATTTACCATTCTCTGCAATTATTGTTCCTAAATATTTAAAATTCGCTACCTGCTCTATCTTTTTTTGGTCTAGCATAATTGTAACTGGTTCATGATTTTTCGCTATAACCATAGCCTTTGTCTTTGTTCTATTAATATTCATATTATTTATACTTAGGTATCTGCCCACACGTCTAGATTGAGTTGCAAGTCCTTTTCGCTTTTTGCTAATAGCACCACATCATCTGCAAATTTATTCCAACCCCAGTAGGCTTTCTTTGTGTTTTGCTTACATTGTTTAATTATTTTTTTCATAAGGATTATAAAGAACAGTGGACTTAATGTGCCTCCTTGTCTTACTCCCACTGTTGTTATAAATTCCTGGGAATTGCTGTTATGGCTTCGCACATAATTTCTACTACTCTTATGTAAACTCTTGATGGCGTTGAATAATCCTTCTGCCACTCTACTTTGTTTCAATATCTTCCAGATGTTTTCCATTTGCACCCTATCGAAGGCTTTAGACAGATCGATAAAGCACAATTAGGTACATAATCTTTGAATGTTCCATTGTTTTTTTTACTTAACTGTCTTGACGTAAAAATTAGATCCTGCGTGCATCTACGCGTTCTAAATTCTTTCGAAATGCTTCCTTAATCTCTTCTCTAAAATTCTTTCATAAAATTTTTCTTCTACACTAAGAAGAGATATGCCTCTATTATTTTCGCGTTTTTGTTGGATTATAAGGTTTAAATAAACTAACTGATTTTGGGGGAGAAAAAAATACTGTACTTGCTGACGTACAGCAAACTTTAAAATATTTATTGAAGACGAACCTCGCGGTCATGTTACGGATTATAATTTTTTTAGTATCTGCCCAAAGAAAGCGCTATCGTAAACTTTTCTAGCAAAAACTTCGTGGAGTCTGCGTTTTTATAGCATAGCGTTGCTTAAACATTAATTTGACATGTGAATTGCCGTACAGTATTCTTTTCATTGTGTTTATAGACGATTTAGACTTCTTTATATCGTTTTTAACTTTGTTTTACGCTACTGCACCATTAACTCATTCAGAAATGGTTTTTATTGTATGTTACAGTTTATTTCTGTCGTGTTTAAAAAAGAATTTGTTTGAAACATTAACAACATGGGTTGTAAGCGCTTAATGAGTGGGTATTTCTTTTTGTGCGTGTTGGTATGTATAAAACTGCGTAAGAAAGTTACTCTGATTTTTACGACCGTATGAGAATTTTATCACCATACTTTCTCGTAAGCTAATCGCATACATTTTTATAAGTAGATGATTTATTTTTGTAACTGGATAGATAATGAGTATTAAGTGATAAACATTTGGCGCATTTTTTAAATATTTGTATTGTGTCTTCATGAAAAGTAAATAAACAGTGGAAACTATAGGTATAGAATTTTACTAATAATTTTATGTGCAGTATTGTGGCACAGGGCCCTTTAAGACCTTGTAATTTTTAGATAGTTAATTTCTTATTGGATGTAGATTTAAAAAAAAACCTTAAAAATGGTTCTTGATTATCGCTGGAATAAGTGTAGTGAGCGAAAATGATAATAATAGTATATTTTACAACAAGAGATGAAAGTCCAGTTTTTTTCGTGAGGTGAGATTTATTCACGAGCCGCAAAGCGGCGAGTGAGCAAATCTCCGAACGAAAAAAGCTGATTTCATCTCGAGTCGTAAATGCTATTTTTTCTAGGAAATTAAAATTATATTTTAGAACGAACGTTAATGTAAACGAACCAAATGACAATTATGTATAAAGTATTAAGTCTAAGGAAAAAAAATTGTATGAAAGACCCCCCTTACTTTTTGTTAAGGAATCACCACCTGAATTTTTTCGCAATATTTAAGAAACACCCTGTATAGTGTGCCGCGACATTGAAAAGGTTGAAAAACACTGCATTAGGTTGTTATTTAATACTTCCAAATGTGTGCCTCTTGATTTACAAAATTGCAATTCTTTAATAATGATGCTTCGTTAAACCCGGTGTTAATTTTTCGTTGTACGAATCCCTGTTAGATTTTTTTTTATTCCACTAATTTTCGTCTGATTGCTTGTTACTAGTTTATTATGGTACCTACTAATTAAAAAAATGAATAATGCATGATTTGCACAGTACTCTTTTTAGACAAGAACTTTAAATATAACTCAACACGTGTCTCATATATATTTTTAAACTTATGTTTGTGGCATTCACATGATCAATAATACGTAGCTAAATAACGTTCATAAACACGTGTTATGCATTTGCATGGAAATTCTTTGGTGCTGCTATTCGTAAAATTTATACATTCTGCATTACAATCAAATAAGCACACGCTACATCGTAATCTGCTAATAGGCTGCCTTTGTATTAATCAATGTGGGATATATGCTAGCTTAACATAAAATGTGGTTTGGTAATATTCAGAACATGTATAATTGTTGTTAAAGTGTCCAGGCTTGTTTATTTATTTTCCGGCTATTTGAATGTACAATTATTTCGTTTGTTACTATACGTATCTATTTAGACCAGAATTTGTTGTTTTATCAAGTGCTGACCCTGATGGTTACATAGGTAAAAATTTTGATGATTACAACGTCAATAAAGATATACATATTTTATTTACTATAAAGCAAAAACAATTTACTATGAATAGCGTATAAAAGATAAGAAATTTATCAATCGTACATTTTCAAGATAAATCGGCATAGATTTTTACTCAAACTAAATGCACGCTCAAACAAGTCACTTTATCGTTTTACTGCATTGGAACCAATCAACTGAAGTAGTTGATTGATTATGGTGTGTAAATAATTAACGATTCCTGCTGGGCAATTTTTGTTTTGTTTTGTTAATTCTTTGTAGCGTTGAAAGTTTACTTTTGTGCCAATTGACTTAGTTATCTTTTAACTTTTCGCTGAATATTGTCTTTTATCACTTGTTCTGTTCATAATCATAAATGTTTTATTGATTGTGTCTATCAAAGAAACTTTTGAGGGAAATACTTGTATATTATCTAATGATCCAGTATATAAAGGGTCTCCCAGATAACATTTCCAGCATGGTATCTCTCACATTATAAGAGATACAGGTTTGCTTAACGAAGATAAATTATTCTTAAGTATGAGAGAAGCTACAATCTATTTTTAAAAGTACAAAATTTCTCGTACTTCAGAAGTTATAGCACAAACAAGAAAATGTGAAATTTCATTTTTCTCTAATAACTTTTTTGTCTTAATCATAAGAACAATTTTATTTGTACTTTCTTAAGGTACTTTTTTATGTAGAATGTAACTATTATTTTTGTTACTGCATTTTTGATATATTACTCGTAATTAATTTATTATGGGCTGTAAAATTGGCTTTGGAATAGTTAAATGTACTTTAATTTCCTCTTTCGAATGACATATCACTTGCCATATGTATTTTTATAAATAATCTAAGAAAAATCGTATTTTACCAATCAGCTATCTATAAAAAAACAAAGCAAAAAGCAGCTACTTGAATGGCAAATGACTGTTACCATTGACTACGGTTTCATTTATTAGAACTTATAGTATTGTTGTATAATTCGATTGTCTTTTGTAGTAATCGTTATAATTATGGCTATATTAAAAAATAATGAAAAGTTTGACCTGTCGAGATGCTACATTCTTTATTTATAATTATAGATAGAGCGAAAGGGAAAAAAAAGTACAGGGTGGCCTATTTTCGATGCCCATACAGGATATCTCGGTTATTATCAAAGATAGAAAAAAACTAAGTACGTAGTCTCGATTTCTTTTTTTGAGGGGTGTTTATTGCTGTAAACACATTTTGATATCTTTTTTAATTTTCGAAATATAGCCAAAAACCGATTTTTGGCAATTTTCAAAAATGTTAAATATCTCGCTTAAACGAAAAGCTAGAGAAAAACTTATAAACCACTTTTTGCATGGTTTTTAGTGCTTAATAATATAGCGATATTCAATTTTTTTACGCATATAAATATTAACAAATTACACCTAACAATCTTATTTTAAATGGCAACCATAAGCAAATTATATATTTTTGAAAAGCGCAAAAACTAAGCTTTAAATTTTTGTCAAGGCCAACTATAGTAAGGACAAAAAACTATGCCAAAAATGTCTTTAAAGTTTTTCACCATCTTTTCGTTTAAGCGAGATATTTAACATTTTTGGAAAATGCCAAATATCGGTTTTTGGCTATATTTCGAAAATTAAAAAAGATATCAAAAATCTGTTTACGGCAACGAATTCCTCTCAAAAAAGAAATCGAGACTATTTGCAGGGGCGGATCTAGCTTTTTCGGGGCCTAGGGCTTATTGAAGTCCAATGTGGCCCAATTTTTTGTTAGAGTAAGAATCTCCAAATTGGGGTTTAAAATTAGTTTTTAATAACATCAAAATCAGAGTTGAAATATATTTATTTATGAAATGGTGTTGAATTATGTTACATTGATTAAAATAAAACAAATAATACTATAAATTATCATTATCATTGTATTATTAATATTAACTATTTTTTACCATACAATAAGTGCTCATTGTTAATGAAAAAGTATTTAAAAATTTATGATAATAATTCAATTTTTGTGGGCTCTTGACACTTGGGGGCCCAGGGCTTAAGCCCTATTAGTCCTTATGTAGATTCGCCCCTGACTACTTACTTAGTTTTTTTTAAATCTTTGATTATAACCAAGATACCCTGTATGGGCATCGAAAATAGGCCACCCCGTACATCTAACATACGAAAAGGTTGTGTTATCCCGTTTAGGCTAACTAGGTACTTCTAAAAATATTGCTGATCGAAGAAGAGAACTTAAAAAAGAATTGAATGTTACAGCGCGTTTCTCGGAATGCGAAATACTGTGATATGTTGCTCAATAAGTTGTATCTTCTGTTTAGTTTTGTATGTTCTATTTTGAATTTGAATATCAGCTCGTTCTAGACAGAGTGTTTGTTGTTTTGCTATCTTCAATTGGTTGGGTTAAAATATTTAATGACACTACTTACTCTATGATAAACTTTATTCTACCTCATTATATTTACATTTGTAGATAAACACGAACTGATGTTATTCATATTGATTCATGAGTGTTGAGTGTCGTGCCGTTCGTTCGACACTACAGAGACGAGAGCTATGAAAGTAATTTAATAACTCTGCTGCCGTTTTCTATTTTAGCTAGACAAAAACATTATTGTTTATATACGAACGATCGCGTCGGCTTCTCAAGAAGCGAATAACTAAATTTCCGAGCACGATAATAATATGTATTCAGAAAAGTGTAGTATTTATAAAGTTCGGATCAGAAGTAGAATGCTTGAGTGGCACGAAAAGTTTCAGAGCAGTCGGAATGCGGAAAGCAACTTCAAGAGTCGACCTTAATTTACCTGTTTAGTGGGAGATAGTGTGTTTATTCATGTTGTGAATCGCACGGTATATTATGATATTTATTACATGCCATTTCGCTGGTAATCTATTTCAGTGTGTATTGTCATTGTGTTAAATATAGTTTATGTTACACGTGTCTTGTAATGGATGTGGCACAGCATGGGATCTAAATTTAGCATGACGATGTATGCGCATTGCGCACACATTCAATAAATGTTTATTGGCGTTTTTTTTCACAATTACCGGCAATGTGTTTGTTTCTTTCCATGACTTTATGCGATTTTATAAAATAAACATTTGTATACAGGGTGTCCCAACCAAGTCGAATTATTCGATAGCTGCTATAAGTAATAATTAAAAAAAAATAATTGAATATAAAAGTTGTTTGTAATCATAGTTATTTAGTACATAACCTAAAATTATTTTCAACTATCCAGTGTTTTGTTTTTGCGCAACGACACAAAACATTGTTTTTTTTTTAAAGAACACTCTGTAAAAGTATATTTTGTAATATTTGCATGTAAAATTAAATTATCCTTCAAAAATATTTTAGGTTGTTTATGTCTAAAACGAACCGTTTTTGAGTTATCGTTTTTTTTTTTTGAAAATTTCGACAGGCAGACCCATATAAAAATATTTATATTTATTAACATGGCAACACCAGAGCAAACTCTTCTGGTAATTTATTAGACAATAGTGTCATAGTGATTGTTGACTAGTTAAACTATTTATAAAAAAAAATATTACCAATAACAGAGCTATTGAATAATTCGTCTTGGCTGGGACACCCTGTAACAGTGTGTCCAAAAGGTATGGAATATATCTCAGTAAATATCCACTTTAGGGAAAAATTTCCTGAATAAAAGTTGTTTGGTACTTAGTTTTCCACCATAAGACAAAATTTAAATTCAATTTTTTCGAATTACAAAAGCGCAATGAAAAACTTTTGTTTTATTTGTATTATACTTATTTGATAGAGAATTTTCTCTCTTTTTAATGATGGGGTCACCTTAAAAATTAAGTTTATGCTAAGAGGTCGGAGAATATCGAAAATTTAAAAGATCGTATTAGAGAAGAGATGTGGTCTATTACACCTGAAACGGTTGGGAATGTTATTAACGGGTTTAAAAACCGAATTTATCATTGCCAAGCTGTAAATGGTTCACAGTTTGAACATTGATTTCGTCAAAAAAATTTAGTTCTTATGATATTTTTCTTAGAAATAAATACTAAACAATTTAAAAAAAATGAGAGTATATGTTGCGTTTCTCTCAAAAACTTGCTTAAATAAGGGTACTAAAGTTTTGCATAATTGAAAAGAGAAAAAAATTATCTATCAAATGAGTATAATATAGGGGTATCTTGTAATTTAAAAAAATGCAATTGTTTTTCATTGCGCTTTTGTTATTCGAAAAAATTGAATTTAAATTTTGTCTTATGGTGGAAAACTGAGTACCAAACAACTTTTATTTAGAACATTTTCCCCTAAAGTGGATATTATGTATAGCATATTCCATACCTTTTGGACACACTGTATACGTAAATTGAACTATTTGTATACATTTTAATCTCGTACAGCGCTCATTATAAAATTCAAATGCTTATATGGTAATTAGTGTAGGTAGTAAATAATAATTTAACATGCAAAGGGTCACTTCTTTGTTTAACGTGTATGTTCAATTAAAACTATTTATGTTTCACCCCAGCTGTAAGTGGCTTATACCTGTTATAATATCTTTGTATATCCTATCTTCCAAAGGGACTCTAATTTGATGGGGTGCTGGATATAGTTACCATGGCAACGCTCGCATGTATAAGACGTAACTTCCAATTTTCAGTAATTTCTCTCTGTGGCAGTTCTATTACTATATCATAGTCTTCATTTCCTCGCTGTTTACTGTACATTCCATTGATATTTTCATCAGGTTAATACTTTGTGGAGGTAACCTGCAAGCATGTTCTAAATACTAAATTATATACAGTTTTAGCTTTTATTATTAAATAAAAATAAATTCGAAATGGCATTGTTGTATTGCATGGACTGTACTGTATATTCATGCCCATTGTAGCGTATCAATTGAAAATTTAAGAATTGTCAGTGGGTGGATTAATACGAAAATATTAATAACTTGACTTATCGAATAAGGATGAGTGATAAGAGTAGATTTAAATTAGAAGTCATATAAGAAGAAAAAAATTGATGCAGATCTCTAAACTCTTGCGTTGAAAATTAAAAAGTTTTTTTCTTTTACATCGTAAAGTTTGTAATGTCTTTTTGTGCCGATATGTGATGAGTAATGTTATGTGCCTGCTTTTAAAATGATTTCCAGCAATAAGGATATGATTATGAACACAAGAAATGCAGTTATTTTAACTTCATATGAAGGTGTGAACGAAAATAGTATGATTTTCGTTACTATTTAATTTGTAGGCCATATAATTACAAATGTAATCAGATTTCAGTTAGATGATTGTGACCTTTGGCTTGCTTTTAGTTTCACGCAATACTTAATTGTATGTGGTCAGTTTTACAAGATAAATTGGCCCAGTAATTTAAATGCGAACGGTTCGACGTTTTCGCTTGTGACCGCTCGATCAATTTTTTAATTCTTTGGTTGACGGCATAAACATAGCCCGCAAAGTATTCCAGTAAAGTACAGCAATAAGTAGGGTACAAAAACACTCCTCTTTTCACGTGAATAAATCAAACTAATTTGAGCTACAAGCGATTACGTGTGAACAATTCACTTCGAGTGTAACTGCTTGCATTGCTCACAAAGGCTTGTTCGATTCGCGGGAGTTAGAACTCATTCGCGCGATGCTGAGTTCTCGCGAATACGGCTGTGCGGTAACCGCAGTCTAACTTGAAACGATGTTACTAGCTGCATTCACACTTCAGGGATTTGTTTGTCGGTCGATAAAGTCATATCATGATACTTATTTGCTTAAAATTTTTATTTGCCAGTCTATCGTAGAACACAATACCCAAAAAAAGTAGTTAAAAGATGTATTACCTACATTACATTACATCTTTATAATTTTGAATCAACATTCGATACCCAGATTTTGACATCACCCATCTACCCCTAGTAGTAGCTATTTGATGTTTGAGATTGATCTCGTTGGTTTTAAAACAAAGATATTTTAAAACGTTTTAAACACATCAGGTTTAAATACAAGTACCTTTTTTGAATCACAGTATTTTTTTGGTACTTATCATATAGATCTACAGGGTGTTCCGTTTTTCGAGGCTAAGCATGGGTATTTCGCTTATCTTTGGAGATACAAAGTCGGTTAAATTAGACAAGAGTTGCGCATTTTCATGCTGAGCAATAATCTTAAGAGATAATTGCCTTATCATTTTTAGTTTTTGAGATAGCGAAAAAAAACGAGTATTTGTAATTTTTGTTTTTATCTTTTAATTTCCCTTATAGAGATAGAAGGATTGTTTTGGACCTAGGGCAGGAGTTATCTAAATTTAAAATGTCTTCAAAATATGTACCCAGCTTTTATGGCTTGTAAAATGCCCTCTTCATTTGCAACAGGTCTCACACCATACTTCTGCCTAAGCTAGCAAACGATCCATCCTCGCCTAAATTTCTATGGAGCTTTAAAAAATAACCAAGACTAGGTTGCTGCCTTTCCGGCAAACTCAGCTGGTATGCTTCTTACGTAGCTTACACATTTCGACGTGACGTGTAATAAACTAGCATATCCCGCTGCTCTTCGGATGAAAATGTCATTTTCCTGACGAACGTATGCACAACGTGTCCAACAACATACAACATTTTGACAGTTTGTCAAAATGTAGCTTGGAAACAAGTGTTTTGTAAGTTTGTTTCCAAGACACTTTTCGAAAAATCAAAATTTTGGTCAAAAATATGAATTCAACAATGACATGTGATACATCGTTGTAATCAGAAAAAAGATCTTTGTTCAAAATCCAATATGGCACCCATAAGACAAAAAACGGTAGACTATTGTATCTCGGTCATTTTGAAAGATAGAAAAAAGATATTGAAAGATTTGAATTCTCCCTAAAAAAGTTTTGTAAAGTTGTCACAAGATGAGATATTAATCCGTTACATTACTTTTTGTACACACTGTATAACGTTTTCTGTAAATTTTAAATGCGTTTAAACAGTATTACATTTGAAATAAGCTCGTGTAAAAAACCTAAAAGCAATTAACACAAATAATTGTATAATGAACTAAAGAGAAGAACCAACTAGAATGTAATAAAGCAAATTGCGCTAGCGTTTAATTTTGTTCGCTATTGTTTTCTTTTCAACGCGCGTTATTCGTGTAGTTGGTCTATAATAATATAACAGTGTGAAGTTGGAACTCGCTCGGGTATTCAGTCTGGCTACAAAATAAGTAATAAAACGTGGTATGTATTCCAGTGGATAAGATATACGGTACGATATGTTTTATTTAAATCGGCGATTATTAATAACCTTAATGTAGGTCACAGCCACAGCCAACACAAGTATAATCGAACAGCGAAACCTGCTTAAAGCAGGCGTATTTAAGGTGTATTTTACTAATTACAATTAAACTGTTTACACGCGTAACTGATTAAGCACCAAGAGAATACTGCAGGTTAAACTTATTTCGTTTATACATCCGCATTAAAACTTACAGCATATTGCTGTAATAATTTAATTAAAATACGATTTGTAATTTATATCTTTTATACGTAAACATTGGACATGTGACATGTCTACTATGGAAGTTTTATAAATATAATATATAAAATAGTATAAATATAAATAGCAAAATGTATCACATGCCTAAATTTGACTCGAACTGTATTTTTTTACCTCACATAAATGCATTTCGAACTTTTAGTTTTACAGAAACAATGATCAGTATCCTAATGAATAATTAAAAATTTACAATTAACTTATGTAGTAGTTCTTTAATAACTAGTAAATTTTTTTTGCTAAAAAAAAACACCGGTCCGCGAAATTTTTTCACAAATTTTACTGGTCAGTGGGCCAAAAAAGGTTGAGAAACGCTGACTTAGAGTATACAGTAAGCAAGCAACTTTTTGTACACACTGTATAACATTTTCTGTAGCTTTTAAATGCTTCTATGCTCTTATAAGTAGTCACAGTTTTTTAAAAGTATTTTAGCAATAGGCCCCGTAAATAATTATAAAAAACCAGTTTAAAAGGTTAAGCCTGCATTGCTCTGAAAATATGTTGATTTGTACGATTTAGAAAGTGGTTTGGAAAGTGCGCAATTACCACAGTACAACTTACATGCGCTTCCTCTTTACTTGAAAACACTTTTACAGCATTAATTTTGTTTTCCGCAACGAAGTTTTTGCGTCGTCTTTTATAGAGCATTTTACTGTTTGTTTAGTTTACCGTTGGTTTTGTTCAATGCGTTTTCGCTTTGTTGGTAATAAATTTAATTATCGTCACAATTTTCGTGCTAACTAAATCGAACACAAGCAGAGTCCGTTAAAAAAATTGTCATTAATAATTATTGGCAGTGGCGGAAAGCATATCACAGAAGATAAAAAGTCAATGGTTATCGCCGCTAAACGCCAAGACTTTCATTGTCGATGTTTTACCGGAACCTTCCGTTATATAAGTTCAACGTGCTGAATCAAATCGACATTGCTTTGATGTTAAACGTTCTCGTACTTAAACTTTCGTATGAAGGGTGTGTGTGTTTCAACATCAAGAACAAGGGAATCTCGGGAACCGGTAGAAGGTTGTTTAAATTAGCAAAGAAGTTTGGTTTTATGTGTCTACCGAGAATCTAAACACTGTGTCCTTATCGTACCCAGGTTCTGATATATGGATATTTTCAGTAGTAATATAACAAGTGCATTGAAAATTATCGATAATTTTTGGTAAATATGCCCGAATGCAAGTTAAGCTGAAAAAATCACTCGTGCACGAGTGAAAATTTGTCAAAAATTATAGATTATTTGCAATGCACGAGTTATATTTTGTCAGAAAATTTCCTTCACCTAACCTACCTGTCAAATTAAATGTATGTTATGTCAAATTCTACAAGTACTGTCAGAGTGGTGCGTCAAGGGTGTGGTTTAATTTATATTTAAGTAACGCTACTGGTCGCCTAAATTCGTCAAAAAATTATCAAGTTAAAGATATTTAATTCCCTTTCCAAATTTATATTTTCGACCGATCACAAACTCAGATTTTTTAGAAACGACCAATAAACTCATGAAAATCTGTTAATTGCCAAACGGATATTATCAGTGTATGATTAGGTATGTTTATTGGTTGTTTCTAGGAAGTTTGAGTTTGTTATTGGTCGAAAACGCAAATGTGACAGGAGGATCAACATTTGACAGGGAAATGTAAAATTATTACCGTGTAATAATGCTCCTATTGGTAGTCTCTAGAAGATTTAAGATTAGTTATTGGTTGAAAACGCAAATTTGACCAGGTGAAGAAAATTTTCGGTTTAATACTTAGTAATCATATAAAAACCCATTTCTTATTTTCTACAGGTGGGGTACCTGGTTATTGAGCATGACTACGTGAGCTTTGATGTAAAAAAATTGTTGGTTCCTGAACGGGGAAAAATATAAAAGCAGGTTTCGCTTTAAAAAAGGTAAAATCGCGACGATTCGGAGTCTTAAAAAAATATTCACTAAAACATTTAAATAGTTCACCAAAAGTGCTTAGGTGGGTACCCGGGTACCCGGTTTTGACATAAGGGTTAAACCCGGTATATTTAATATTGACCATCTGAACACAACTGAATGATGTTTTGTTTAAAGAATATATGAAAATAATATCGTTGGTGTTGGTAGTTCAAATAATAAACTTATTAATTGTACTACATAATACATATAATTTAATGTTACTTATGTGCATTTTTTCTTCTTCTGTGGTTTAAACGCTAAAACGCTTCCAAACTGCTTTAAATGTACTTCGCAGTAGAACTCTTAATAATCTTAATACCTTCATCTTATGCTGTTTGTACCGGAACATATGTATGTATGTATATTTGAGACACGACACAAAGCACGACCGGTTTATATATTTATTACACCGCAAATCTAAACATTTAATAGCATTATCAGCTTCACAGTCGTATATTTAAAGCAAAGCTTAACAAAACCTTAAGTACCTACTGTTATCATTAGTTGCTAATTTGAAAAAAGTTGAAAATAGAGTGAAAACATAAAATTGATTATCTATGCAGTGTGTGTCTAAATTTGTATGCGTATCTCATTTTGACTGATATTATTCGCTTTGCTATTTCCTCTCGTATCGTAAAACATGTAAATATTCAAATCATTTTTTTCGAGTACACTTTAACCAACAGTATTAAGTAGCAAATCGCGTGTACTCGAACGATGCAATTAAATGATTACTCATTCTTCAGTTCGCGTTATGAAATTACGAAACATTTTTAATATAAATTTAATATCCCCCAGTTTGTACTTTATTCGAAAGCACACCGTTGTCGAGCTTTCACAGACTGAGCTTTACGAGGTCACTGCCACCTTATAATAACGGTATCTACCGTCGGCGTTTGAACTCGATATCGCAATGTGCTAACTTTGTTGAGACAGAAGTAAAACAAGCAAATATGTATTACTTTTTCTATTAGCTCTTTTTTTTTGTGTTAATCTATCAAAATTTTAAAACGTTATGATTTTAATTATAATGTTTGTGTTGTAAAGGAGGCATACGATCAGTTTGTACATTGTATCCGGTATGATAACCAAAATGAAATGATTAATTTAAACTTTAAACATGGTCAGGCTATGATAAATATAAATATTTTAACTGTTATTGTGCAAGTATTGATTAGCCGATTGAATGTTACACACATGGCTTTATTCTGCGCATGACAGCCGTTATAGTATGGGAACCATCAAACAACGTAGCAGATTAAATTTAAAAACTGAAACATTACCAATAAATCCGTCTCAAGTTTTAGAACTAATCCAGGTCTTACAATAATGTTATTCGTTAATTATTATCAAATAATAGTAAATTTATGTTGACAACAAAGAATAAGAATTTTCTAACAGTTTTAAGTTGATAATGAGTAATTCATTAAAATAAAAAGCTACGAAGTCCTCCCAAATAGAAAAAACAATGTTGAAGTCCACTTGACATTTGTTTGAGTTTAGGTCTGTTCCAACATGCAGTTTAAAACTGATTCATGTATCAGGATTCTGCGCAGTATCGATATCGCGTGCGATTATAGGCTTTATTGGTATGCGATATTGATACTGTGCAGAATCCTGATAGATGAATCAGTTTTAAACTGCTGTTAAAACAGACCTTTTATATCCCGTTCTCAAAATAAATAAGTTTAAGTAGCCGTGCTTAAACTTCTCGACTTTACGACATTTATATACATTTTCTACAAGTAAGTAATAAATATTAGGCTTTGCTTTAATACACAATATTTAAATTAAATTCAATCAATTTTAAAAGGGTTAACTAATCTCCTTCTTCTGTTCAGTGACGTTAATTCGTAGTGTTTTATGCTTGTTCTTTAATTTATACACCATTAATATTCACTAATAATAAAATAAATAAATATTATTTAACTGGTGAATATGCCAAGGTCAAGTTGAGACAAAGGCCATTCAATGAAAACCATGGTTAAGCACATAAATTGGAAACCGATGAACACAGAATTAGGTTGACCTTACATTATACAGGGTGTCTACCTAGTGGTTTATTTGTTTGAGATCATGAAGCATGGGACTTGCACTAAACGAAACGTAATTCTTTGCGCAAACATTATCTTTACGCGCTTAGAGACTGTTCTACTCACATGTCTAAGCGGGTCATCTTTGGAGATGATCAATCTATTGACTCAAATTTTTATTTAAAACACTCGTAATTTCTTTTCAAAATCGAATAAATTGATGGTGATACTACTCGCGCTGCGCGCTCGTACCCAACGGGTCCGTAAATCCGCGTTCACAATGAACGTAGTAGATAGTAGCTAAATGCAATTTCTTAATGAACGTAAGATTTATGTAGTAACTATGGAAGTCTGATTTATTGCAAAAACAAAGTGAAGTATCTATGTTTTTAATGTTTCAAATAAATTAAAATTACAATGTTGAACGATTTTTAATACTACTTATTAGAAATAAATACGTAGAATACAAGAAGTTTCAATTTGATAAACAACCTCCCGCGTTTAAATTGAGGTTATGTGCTATGCTACAAACCATTGGATACTACAAACAAGTCGGTTGTTACCCGTATCCAAGTAAACATTTCATTACGTACTTTTCACGTATTACGCACCAACTACTAACCACTATCTACTATCTACTACGTTCATTGTGAACGCGGACTTACGAACCCGTTGGGTACGAGCGCGCAGCGCGAGTAGTATCACTATCAATTTATTCGATTTTGAAAAGCAATTACGAGCGTTTTAAATAAAAATTTGTGCCAATCGATGACCCGCATAAGAGACATGGGACCAGCAAACGAAAGGTAATTTTTTTGCGCAAAGAGAATTCTACGCGCAAGGCAGCGTCTAGTAGTGGAGAAGCCCCGAAGGGGCTTTGAAATCGGTAGTTTATTATACAGAATGGAACAACATTTCTGATACAAAATTGTTATTGAGTTAAATAACCTAAAATTATTGTCAGCTATACCAAGTGTTTTGTTTCGGCGCACCGTTATGTAACTTTTTTACTTTAAATACAACACCCTGTATATTTTTCATTTTTTGGATACCAAATTAAATTTTTTTCCAAAAATGTGAATTGTTTTTTGTGCCTAAAATCAATAGTTTTTGAGTTATTTACAGTTTTTTTAAAATATTGACGGAAGCAGATCTTTAACAAAATATTCATATTTAGCGATTTAGTAAAGCCAGTGTGAAATTTTTAGGAAGTTTTGCTAACAATACTCTTATGGTGCCTTCTGATTATAGTTTAGCTTTCTAATAAATACACAGGGTTTTTGTTTTGTTCCATCCATGTAGCTATACTTTAAACACGAATCAGTCAAGTTTTTCAAACAGAACACTGTATTTTTTTTTTGCATTTTGGTTCACATGATTTAATTGTCTTGAAAAAATAATTAAGGCCCTTTATGTCCAAAACTTAATATTTTTAAAGTTATTGCTGTTTTTATGATAATTATTAAGTATGTCATTTTAAAACAACACACAAACGACTTTTTGACATTTAACATCATAGTTGTCAAAAGTAGGTCTTCTTGCTTATGTGTTCGCAGGACTATCATTTGACCTTAATGTTTTATCTATTTTATTCACGTCCGCAAATTTTATGACTAATGAAGAATTTTTATATAAATTCTTGGCAGAGATATAATTTATTGTAATTATTTATGTGTTATTCAAAAACACGCAATACAAAATGAATACCGACAAAACATGCAGTGTCGGTGACAATGAGACGAATTGTGTCAATTCCAGTGCAATTTAATGGAGTGTAAAAAATATAAAACATTTTTACAACAGCGCAAAACACTTTGAAGGTTTTTTATTAGTACATCTGTTCAATAAAACACAGAATGAGTAGTAGTACTAACGCTTAAACAGTTTTGCATTTTAAGTTATTAGTTCAACGTCAGTTTTTGACTTTTATTAATGGATGTTTAAATAATATTGTTTCTATTAATTTCGGTCCTAATGCTGATAAATTAACGGTTTGGGCTGTTGATCAATTATCCAAAGGATATTGTGATTACTTTCAGTTTGTGTTTTGTGTTCAATTTCAATTGAATTGAATTGTCTGTGATTTGGGACGTCCTTGCGCTGAACACAAAAACATTTCACTGGTATACCGGGTGTAACAGTACTGTACATAGCCCGCACTGTTATGGAAGAGTACTTATTCTTATTACTCTTATGATTATTGTTGTTTATTATGGCTCGTCATCGTCTTTGTGTGATGGTTGAAGCCTCAAACGTTGTTTTACATAATAGACAGGTCTAGAGCAATCATTACATAGTAAGAACAAATAAAACACGACAATTTTAACAACAAACTCCTTTATTTTGCAACCGGCTGTACATTTCTCAGTGGTTGGTTCTTAACTACCCCAGCGCGACTGCCCCAAGATTTTAGGTTTCCTGTTGCTAGCCCTTTTTTATTGTAGTTTGCATCTTTGTCATTCTTTCGTATAAACACATATTTGTGCGAGTAGTTTGTTCTACTAATGATGTAAAAATTTATCAACAAATCTTTTGTTGAATGACGAAACCCAAATACTGACTTTGTTGGACCCAAGTTATGACCGTATTATTTTAACGTTAATGTGTTTTACTAAAGTTGAAATCCTGATAACCTGGCCCTTTTGAAGTTTTACATGATTTAGTAACTGAGCCATCAGCATTTGTTGCAATATTATTCATTTAAAAGTAAATGAAATAAGAATAATTCATGCCAGGCGGGATATCACGCACCTAACTATAAATCATAGTAAAATAATACCGAGTGCAAAATTTTAAATGTTATCCAATTATAATAATAAAATAATTAATTTGGTAATAAAATAATACTTTTATGGATTTTATTAATGTGAACGAATAATTCACTTGGGCTATATGTATCTGTTGCTGTTACCTGCTGTTAATATTACATTTTCATCATGCGGTCGGTCGGTCCTTGGGCAGGACTCGAATTACACTGCATCGGGAACAAAGGAGCATTGGAAATGCCAAGTTCGATCGAACAAGTTTCTCGAACCAACTCCTCAAGGTACCTAGTTCAGATTTGGCCGCATAATCAATAAAAACAATTGTAACTAAAAAGTCGTATGCCGATGACATTATAATTATTTCTGATTGTCATATTATAAGGTTTGTTCCAACAAGGCTATGTACGATCCAATGTACTATCAAGATTCTGCGCGCTATCGATATCGCGTTCCATCACAGTCTCCGATAGTTCACTGGACGGTTAGTCGGCTGTTCCAGCTGTTACAAAATTGGTACATGAACTAGTCAGTGCACGGTCAAAACAGTACGCGAATGAAGGCATGTACTAGCGCTTGGATTTTTACACTCATGCGCTGTTCATAACTAACGTGAGCTCAGGTAGTGATGCATCGCCCTCCCAATCCCATTTAGTGCTGGATTTTTAAGGTGTTTACCCTTGCGATGCGCACATATCTATGAACCCAATAGACACAAATGTAATTTACAGTTAGGTCAGTCGTAAAAGTGTTCCAACAACGGCTAATACTGGCCAATACATTTATTAGCATATAGTTCACGAAAGCGAATAAACCAGTTCATGTATTGATACATGGATTGGTTTTAAATCGTTTTTTGGAACTTACAGGCTTCGTTCCCGAGTTTGAAACCGCGTCTTCTTTGATTTCGTGTTGACACTTCGACCAAATTGTCTTGGTGTTTTTCAAAACGACAGAAAAAATAATTTAGCTGTTAAGATTTATATAATTACACGAAATTTCAGTGTATAATTTCTACAATCGGTACATGGATTCGCTTAAGCTCTGATCATTTAACACAATTTTGGTATGCGTTAAAAAAGTTTTCAAAATAATAATTTAGTGAATTTTTTTTACGTACAAAATTGGAAGGATGTAAAGAATCAATGTCAGGTTCCAACGAAGGCAATTACAACTTTTTCATGCCCTACTTCATTCGCACTGAGCCTAATTCTAATTTCATTCATTCTATCTTAGTTATACGTTTGTAATTACAACGTATTAATCGATAATACCTACTGAATAAATGTTACTTCTTTTACGGTAAGCAAGAGGCACAGTTTTTTAAAAGAAATGATCAAAGTAGACTCACGTCAAACACTTCCTGCATGCCTAGTAAGTGAGTTATAACGCACGGTAAGCAAAACTTGTGTGGAAATATCAAAGTAGGCTTACGTCAAAATTGACAAGACAACGTAATTACATGTGTATATTAGCCAAAAAGTCGTTAAAATCGTAGGTATTATGTGATCGTAGAAAAAGTATGCTACATAACACGAGTTGTAAAGCAATTACGCACTCGTGCGTAATATGCTCTTGTTATGTAATATACTATTATTAAGTCTCAGTTTGGACAGAGGTGTAATTAACGATCATCAGTTACTTCCAATTTTATATTTTTTACTTCATTGTTCTTCAATTTTGCATCACGAAACACAATATGTCATGTATGATTTATCTGATAAATTTCAGTTATGTTGCCCGTATAGAATTAACCACATTGGCTTGCATTGCTTCGGCGAAAGCTCACTAAAAAAACATTTATAATAAACCACCTAAAACGAAGGCCAGAACGTTTAATGGGTCTGGTGGTAGCGTTGTGCGTGCTTAGCAGTTGTGGAATGGTAATCTATAAATTATACCTGTTTTCCGTGTTTATGAATATACCTGCATGTTTTCAGTAAAACGACATCTGGACTGCTTGTTTATATTGTTAATTGGATTACTGTAATTTTTCCGCAATGTTTGTACTAGTTTCATCTCACTGTGAAGAAATAAACTCGTTGGGAACTTCCAGAGTAACTTTCTTTGGTTGTTTTTACAAAGCGGTGCAAGTTTAATGCTATCTTTTGTTCGCGTTCGCTTCTCATTTCCGCCTTTTTTGTGCTATCTTTAGAAGAAAAATTTTCGCCATTACATTTTGAAAGCTTCGCCGTGCAGCAAAGGTTACTACAATTTTATTAATTCGTTTATGTTTGCAACCGATAAAAATGATATTATTTTGTTTGCCATTGTGCAGTTGTATTTAAGTGAAAATAATATGACATTAAATACAATGCCCATTAAATTGCTACAAGTTCATTTTTATTTCTTTATTATTGATATGCATGCAATAATAAATTTAAATGAAAATACGCTTAAGGTAAAGTCGTGGGATTATTATTTATTGTAATAAATGTGTGGACACTTCATTAATTAATTAAAACCAAACAATTTGGAAGTCTCGTTATCTTGTTTTATCCGTTGTTTTGTGCAATAACTTATATTAAGAGGAAACCTTGGAATAGAAGGTTATCATGATTCTTTTCATGGGCTATGTGTTAAGTCATGTGAGCTTTTACATATAAAGCAATTTATACACTGTTTTACAAGCTATTTTCACGTGACGCCGTAGTAAATGTAAGCTTATCATAAAAGGCAATTTAGATTCCCTTGCTGTGTGTTTCCACGTAAATTTTTATATCTTGTGTTAAAATTGCATTCATCTCTGGACTGTCTTTTGCGGCTTACCGAAGAGATGCCTGTTTAATAGTTTATCTGATCGTAACATTAATGTATTTCAGGGTTCATAACTGATTTTTGAGTGATAGCATTGTTTCGACAAAGCCATCTTCAGAACAGTTGTGGTGTCCAACCTTGCAGTGTTGAATATTTTTTCTACGACCACTAATGTAGATGCCGTACAGCGTGCATGCATGGTAAGTAAGTGGGTCCTTACGCACGGTGAGCAAAAAGCACGTTTTTTTTTTAAAAGAAACAATCAAAGTAGACTCACGTCAAACACTTCATGCATGCCTAGTAAGTGAGATAACGCCCGTTAAGCAAAACGCACACTTGTCTAGAAACGTCAAAGTAGGCTTACGTCAAAATTGACAAGACAACGTAATTACGTGTGTATATTACCCAAAAAGCCGTTAAAATCGTAGGTATTATGTGATCGTAGAAAAATTATGCTACATAACACGAGTTGTAAAGCAATTACGCACTCGTGGAAATATGCACTCGCCGCTACGCGGCTCCGTGGGCAACTTTTTCACTCGTGCGTGATTTGCTTCTTACAACTCTTGTTATGCAATATACTAGAAGTAATAAATAAAGCTTAAGAATCGTACGTGTAGTAAGTTTTATGTGTGCGATTTTTCCCAATATTTATCTGACCTACCGTCGGCCATAACCCAATGAAAATATAATGTATGATTTATTATTAATGCATAAGTCTGCAAACTTTCTATTGATAGTCTACTATTTATTAGGTTTCAAATGTGAAATAAGAAACTCGAATTTTATCGGGTTGTCGCTTTAAAAGCTCAATCACTCCGTTACATGAAGTCATTAGAGCAAAAATTGACGATAGTTTAACATACATTTTAACTGCGATATTTTGTAACTAACATATTACATGTAAATTAGTTGTCACAGTTTGAATTTGGTGTAATTTATTCGTGAACACAAATTTAAGATTGGCGTGTATTTATATAACCGCAAAGAAGTATGAGTAAAGGAAATGTTTTGAGACACGTCACATCCGCTTTGTAACGGAACATTCATTATATCTTCATCTAAAGCTAGAGCGTCTTGTGCAAACTAAGTAGATCAGGGTACGTCTAGAATGTGCGATCCGATTCGATTTGGTTGTAAAATGCTTCCGCACAGTTTTTTTTTTTTAAACTTTCGTTACATGATAATGTTCTAAAATATACTGGTGGGAAAATTTTATGTTATTGTGCTGTAATTTGTTGCGCTGCTAAAATAATAGGTTTGTTCCAACAAACGATTTAAAACCAATCCATGTATCAATACATGGATTGGTTTCTTCGCATGCGTGAACTATGTACCAATAAATGTCTTGGCCAGTATTAGCCGTTGTTGGAACGCTTTTACGACTGACCTAACTGTAAATAATATTTGTGTCTATTGGGTTCATAGAAATGAGCGCATCGCAAGGGTAAACACCTTAAGAATCCAGTACTAAATGGGATTAGGATGCATAGCTATTATGCCAGAGCTTACGTTAGTTATAAACCGCGCATGCGTGTAAAAATTCCGGCAAGAAAATTTTTGAAAAAAGACCCTTAGAAATGTCATTTTAAAGCATTTTAAAACGAAAATTTAAAAAGAAAAAATGGCATTTTTTAAATATAATTCAACTTCTCATTTTAATATTTTTTCTATTAATTTTCTATTTTTGGTTTTTATTTTTCATTGTATTTTTAGCAAAACAGTTCCGTTTCGCGACCCAATAAAAATTTAACGCGACCCAATTTTGGGTCCCGACCCATAGTTAGAGAAACGCTGGTCTATTCTAATAGAATTTAGTAGTAAAGTTAATAGAGAGACAACTCTTTATTATATTTTCAAAATATATGCTCTATACATAGTTTGTTAAAATTTAAAAAATCATAAAACATTATAAAACGGTTCGGAAATACAATCCATTTTATTACGTGAAATAACACGGAACAAGAGTATAATTTGTTGGAAGATTGTGTCAACAATTGTTACATTTATTGAATAAACTGTTTTAAAGTAAAGCCTACGTATTCTTTCCTTTACTTATTGAATTCTCGTCGTAGATCCTCATAGATGCACCGATTAAATTTAATAAATACCGTTTTGAACTGTGATGTTGTGCTAATTCATAAAAAATAACCAACGAATTTTTATTACTTTAACTTAGTTACTATGTATAAAACGCAAATTTTGACCGTTCTATTTATATTTCAGATAAATTGTCGAAAGATTTATATTATAACGAGTAAATATTTATTCAACGGCGTTATGTTATTACAGTTTTTTAAATCAACCTTTCCACTTAGTGGGCACTTAATTCACGCTGCTCAGCAAAGTTGATAAATATTCATTTTCAGTATAGGTACATTGTAACAACCTTTTATGTAAATTATGTCAATTTACGGTTATCAATTGTAATTCACCCAGTTCGTTGATTTCCTGCTCTTTGCCGTCTGCAGCGCCAGCCGTTATCGATTTCATGGTAATGAGTTTGAATTTAAGTTACAGCTGTAAAGATTTATTCGATAACATTTATTTTAATTATGTATACGTTATATTTATTTCTACGCTATTTTCTCATTTCATTGCTCATTCAATGAAACTTGATTGCCTGTTACGCGTTAACTCGACTGTTATTGATAAATATTAGCATGTTTACGTTTTTGATTCGCTCGTACTTGTAATTATACAGGGTGGTCCACATAGAAGGGACCACTAAACGGTAACAGCTACAAAGAAGTTTAAATTAGGTAAATGGTTTCACTTTCTGAGACCTATTCAGTGATGCTTTAATGTTTTAAAAAAGTTCCATGGCGCGCTAGATCATAAACAAAAATCAAGACTGGCATTTTTTAAAAATCGTTAAAATAACTCGGTCATACTTGATGATACAAAAATAGTTTTTGGGAAAAAGTTGTAAATTTTTTCAATATTGTTTAAATTTTTAGATAAATTAAAAACTTGCATTTTTTTAAATGGAAACAATAATTGGCTGTGACCTCATGAAAAAGCATTTTCCCCCCTCTTTTCAGTAGGGGAGACCGGGGATGAAAGTAAAAAATATTTTTTTAAAAATTTAATTTCTCAATGTATGAAAAGTTTTTTACATCCAAATTGGTTTAATGATAGATTGGACATTTATTTGTCTTCATTTCAAGATATTTATTTCATATGTTTCGTAAAGCATATGTGAGTTTTTTTTTTCTGTAGTAAGACAGCTGTTACTTCCAACCTCAACGTTGGGGCTAAAAGTAACAACGATGGGGGTTGTAACGGCAAAATAATTTCCACAGCTCATAAGTAGTGGGTAAATATATTAGTATTCATCAACAAGATTAATATTTGAGTCCAAAATACACCTTAGCAAAATGAACAAATATCCAAAAATGTGAAACAAAAAGATACAACTAATTGGAAAACTAATCCGACAAGTTTTGTATGTTCTCATCTACAAAGAAAACCACCAATTATGTGCTAAGAGTGAACATTTGCAAGTGAAAACATTGATTGGGCTTAGTTATAACACTGTTACTTTTGACCCCAAGTGTACACAAAATAAATTGGAGGGAATCCACAATTAACCACGATTTCAAAGTCAAATTGTATTGCATCCACAAATAGCCAACAAAATTTAGAACATGATAATCGTGCCATGGAACTTATTTAAAACATTAAATCATCACTGAATAGGTCTCAGAAAATGGAACAATTTGTCTAATTTAAACTTCTTTGTAGCTCTCACTGGACCACTCTGTATATCTTACTTAACTTGAGGGTTGAGCGAAGTGTATAAATGTTTCACAATTGTGTCGTTCTTTTTTGAGTATTCATGTTTAAATCACTTGCGTTTTGTAAACCACTTAAAGTTGAAAGAATTTACATTGGTTTTATATCGGTTTAAAAGGAAGTTAAGTGGTAATAATAATTAAGGTTATCACACATGCCAAATCAGATACCAGCGCTAACTTGTTTAATTGCTTGCGAAATTGATAATTCTTTTCGCCTACCAATAATAATATATTAACCGCAATGCTCGTCATGTTTCCATGAAATGCGCGTTTCATTTAAAACATTGTTTTAGCATTGCTGTATATAAATTTTCACCTTGTACTCTACCCTACCCATACAACACACAAACAAAATCGATATCTATTCTGGGTCGAGTTCATTATCCTTCATAGAAGTCGATAGTTTTTTTTTTCCATAAATGTTATTTAAGTTAATAACGTAAATTGCGTATAAGTGATTACAAAAACATCAAAAATATTGGGATCTAAATTAAGGTAATCTTATTTGTGAGTATTAAATTGAAAAGTGTTGTGTGAATACACAAGTAAATCTTGATTGATTGATGATAGTTTGCAGCAAAAATTGGTTCACACATGGATATGACTAATACTTTTAGACGTTATCATTTGTCGTATATGCAAACAAATATTTATTTAAGTTATTAAAGAACAGCGTACTTTTGCTTGATTGTAAAGAGCGTTGTGGCCAAAATTATTTCATTATTATTATTTTTTTAAATATTAAACCCTAATGGAGTTTATAACAGTGCAATATGGTCTTTGAGACCAAAGCAGTTTAATTTTAGCCTAAATTAATGATGTTCAAAGCTAGTGTAAGGTTTGCCCAATAGTAGTCCTTAGTTTGCTAATATAATATAAGTACACTAATTATTAACGTGCACACTACCGTCCACTCTCTTCTTTTAAACTTTTGCTTAAACTAACTCAAAATGCTTTACCCTTTTAAGTCACTACATTTTTGCATATTTGATACCTATTTCTTCCCTTTTTTTCGTGACATGAGTCTGCCAGCGTAGCTTAGCGTCCAATGTAATACATAAGTATTTTGCTGTGTTGGAGTATGGAATTTGTTAATTATTTAAGTTAATTGGTACATGTTCAATTCTCTTGTTGGTAAAATTGACATGTACTGACTTAGTTTCATTTAACTTTATGCGCCTTGTTTTTGTCCAGTTGTTGATCTTATTGGCAGCTGCTTGTAATTTCTCGGATAATTCTATATTGTTTCTTCCTACCGCTAAAATAGCCGTGTCGTCGGCAAAGGTCGTTATGGTATTGTTTTCTAACTTTGAAATATAACAGGTATACAATAGGTACAGGACCGGACCTAGTACGCTTCCTTGTGGAACTCCTGCTTTAATTTCTTTAAGTTCTGAATAAGATTCTCCTTGCTGTATTCTTAAATGTCTCTCCGAGATGTAGAACTGAAGAATTTGGGAGTATTGTTTTGAGAGGAGCGATCTTGGTTTACAAATTAAACCATCATGCCACACTTTGTCAAAAGCCTGCGCTACGTCTAGAAAGATAGTAGAGCAAACTTTCATTTCGTCTAGGGCTTTTTCTATGACATTCGTAATTTTATGTGGGTACTTGGTCAATAGTCCAGAATATTTGCATCGTTTAATTCAGCAATAAAAATGTTTTTATTGCAATGAAGCATCTTGTATTGTTTTTAATTGTAGGGAGTTACGTTTTACTTAATGCTCGATATTTTATTGCCGAATAATACATATATGATTTAAACTACCAAATGAAATTAAATTGTTTATGGAATTTTGTAAGATATTGTCCTTATGTTTTTTGAGATTAACTTCCCGAAGTATTTCAGTTAAACAGTTCAGTTTGTGTATAAATTATGCATTGATTTTCATACGATTTATCTACTCCAAATTACAGCTATTTACCGGGGACTGGTTGGTGGGTAGGCATTTGTTCTACTTGAATACTGACGGTAAATTACGGATTCCCATACATTCAAGTTGAATACAGTCTGCAAGGTAGTCCACAGAGAACAGCTTTCCATATTTGGCGTCATAGTAGTCGGTAACCTACTTGAAGCTGTAATTAACTGTTATTGGTTAGGTTAACGTAAGTTATACATTTATAAGCTGAAGTTGTTCACTAGTTCACCACTTGCAAGTTCTTGCATTATAATTATCATCGAATGGAATTCATACACACTACCGCAAGCAATATAATTGTGTTAAACAATGAATCTGTTTTGAAGGTAGGTGTTAATAATGAGCAAAACTGTATGTTATGAGTGTAAAGTGTGCTTATTATTTATCCATGAACTCATGGGCTGGAATATGGAAGAGAAATAAGAATAATTCATTTATAAATATCACGTGCACGTTATGTTTTAAGTGCGTATTACGTAATACAACTTTTTTTTTTTTTTTAACTATATACAAGTCATCTTTTCAGACAAACCTTGACAGGTATACCGCTACGTGCATGGCCGCCTTTAAAGCCGTAATATTAAATATGATTTATTTACAAGCCTTGTTTTTGTTAGGGAACGTGCATTAAACATATGACCATAAACGCGTATATAATTTGTGAATATGTGTAGTGCTAAAAAACGTGCGTGTTCTTTACATGATCACGTGATTGTGTGATCTTAGTATCCTTGTTAAATTTTGGTATTTCGCACGCGTATAGACGAAATCGAAGTACAAATTCGCCTTGACCTACGGAATGTATCAAATCGTCTGTTTTACATAATCGTGTTTGTTCGATTTTAAGATCTCGATTTTAAAACAAATTGTTTCCATTTGTTCTACAACATTTCGAACAAGTTTAAAAATTGTTTGTCAAGTTAAAGTGACATTTAGAAGTAACGCCATCAGAAGTCTTAAGTATTAAGTTTATGATTCAGTGTAATACAGGGTGTGTTTTAGATATTGCGAAAAAATCGGGAGGTGATTCCTTATCGAAAATTAAGAGTGGTCTTTTATAGAAAATTTTTACCTTAGACGTCTCCTTTCTGAGTTACACCCCCCTAAAGGGTAGCGGTAAAATTAGGTTTTTATTTTATTTCTCAAATTTGGATAAATGTAGGAGAATGATATTTGGTAGATGTTTTGTACTTATTAAAAGGTTTCCCATAGTAATATTTTCAATTATCTCCCACCTTCACAGGACTGCTCCAAACCCCTGGAAATATTTGCTAAATATATAATATTAATGACTCTACCTTAACCTTAACAAGCCAATGTTAAATGAATCATATTTTGACGATTCTGTTTGCATTCACATTTAGCTATTGGTAATTTTACGTAAACCATTTTGTAAATAATTTATTCGCACGAATCAAAGAAGTAAGTGTTCTTTGAAGTTTATCTTACACGGTTCGTTAGCGCTTTGCGATCTCCTTCAATTCGGTTTAAATAGATACATTCACAGTTAACGATTGTAAAATATTACTTAGGTATCTGACCACGTTATTACTTATTCATAGAATGGATGTTTCACTGGTGGGAGTTTCTTTCACAACTTGATTCTGCAGTGAAGTTCTAATATATTATACACTAAGCCGACCTAAAATTTGCCAGCTTATGTAATATGTATACATTAAATTTGTTACAAAATCGTGTAGTAGTATATAAAGGTTATAAAAAGTAAAGTTAGTTAATTTAGTGATATATACAATATACAGGGTGAGTCATTAGTGCGGGATCGGTCGATTGTGGCTAAACGGTTTGAGATAAAAAGTTGATTCTAACGCTATTTTATACAGTTTTTTCTTCCGAACACGATAAAAATACAGGGTGAGTCACCTCTCTGGAACTAATAGCAACTTTTATATTTCAAATACAACACCCAATTTTTTATTTAATATTTTGGACCGCCTTTATTTTAGCTTTGCATCAATATAAAATACTACAGGTTTTTATACGGCGGTGTCACAAAAAAAAAAAGTTAGTGAAGTGAACAGTCGGTTTTTCTATTTCCACGGCACTCTATTTGCTTCAATAATGATTAGAAGCAAAAATGTCGAATATCTCGAAAAGTATGACTTTTGGGTATAGGACATACTTAACAAAAAATGAAGCTCTCTTAAAGACGAATTCGATGACATAAAAAATTACAGGGGTTTGCATTTGAAAAAATCGAGTTACGAGCTTTTGAAAATCATTGAAGTTGTCACCTATTTATGAACACCCTGTATGTGTGATTCAAACTTTTTCGTATCGAGCGAATCGAGCAATGTTTTCTGCATGTCCTTACCAAATTACAACTCTGTGCTTTGAAAAATAGCTCCTTGGGAATTTTTTAAATATTGACTTAAAACCTTGAAAAATTTAGAAAATCATTCTTTTTTAGTGACAAGGCCGCATAAAAACTTGTAGTATTTTATATTGATGCAAAGCTAAAATAAAGACTGTCATAAATATTAAATAAAAAATGGGGTGTTGTATTTGAAATATTAAAGTTGCTATTGGTTCCAGAGAGGTGACTCGCCCTGTATATTTAAAAATATTTTTATCGTGTTCGGAAGAAAAAACTGTATGAAATACCGTTTGAATCAACTTTCTATCTTAAACCGTTTAGCCACAATCGACCGATCCCGTACTAAAGACTCACCCTATATACTGCGATTTTAAAAACTGTTTGAACTTGAAAAAAATTAGTAAATGGAAACCGGTAATTTCATTATCTGATGGATTTAAATTTTTTGTTGTAACCAAATTTTGAAGGGTAAGGCCTTGCATTTTTTTGGGCATAAATGCAAAAGTTTTACGATAAACTTTATTTTTTGTGAACATTTTAACAACGCCTAGGTTTTAACATTCAATTAATATTTCAATTTTGCCTTTATCGTCTGCCTGGCGTCGATTTTAGTCGAATTATTAGAAAGCACTTCGACCAATTTGAAATTCAGCGTGTTTGAACAAAATAAAAATATGTACGGAATTCGTTTTGTTTTATTGGGCATATGAAAATAAAATGGGACGTTTAAAACGGGATGAAGGTTTGATAGCCTCATTTAATTGGGTCGAGATCGATTTTAATTACAGCGAGCGTGTATGTAAGCTGAATTTTATTTCCTGCTGTGATATCCCACGATAAAAATCAAAACTTGGATTCTACTTAATTTGCAAACCGGTGTTTCGTCGAGCACAATATTTTACCTTTATATATGTGATTCATTAAGGTTTTAGGTGACCTATGACTTAAATGCCAACATTTTTTCGAGGATAAGCGTTATGCAAAATTACCTATAGAGCTTTAATTAATAAAGAACTACCGTTATAACTAAAACTCAAGCTGCGTGAAATGTAACACCTTGTTTACTTTAAGTAGGTTGATAATTTTCCTACATGAGAGAGTATACAATATACTGCTAGAAGTAATTTACACGATCGTTAAGTAATTAATATTCCATTCTTGCGTTAATATTTTTTTAGTTTTGACTTTCGATGTTGATTAAAGATAAATTATCGGATAAGTGTTCAGTTTACTGTATTATCGGTAGTAATATAACAAGTGCATTGAAATTTATCGATAATTTTGGTTAATTTGCCCGACTGCAAGTTGAGCTGAAAAAAACACGAGTTCACGAAGTGCACGAGTGATATTTTTTGATTCAACTTGCATGAGTGAAGATTTGTCAAAAATTATAGATTATTTGCAATGCACGAGTTATATTTTGTCAGAAAATTTCCTTCACTTAACCTACCTGTCAAATTAAATGTTATGTCAAACTACTGTCCGAGTGGTGCGTTAGGCGTGTGGTTTAATCCATATTAAAGTAACGCTACTGGTCGCCGAAAATCTTCAAAAAATTATCAAGACCAAAATATTTAATTCCCTCTCCAAATTTATATTTCCGACCAATCAAAAACTCAGATTTCTTAGAAACGACCTATAAACGCATGAAAATGTGTTAATTGCGAAAAGAATATTATCAGTGTATGATTATTTTTATTGGTCGTTTCTAGGAAATCTCTGAGTTTGTTATTGGTCGAAAACGCAAATTTGACAGGAGGATCAACGTCTGATAGTGGAATGTAAAATTATTACCGTGTAATAATGCTTCTATTAAAGAAAATTTTGTACCTAATTAAAATACATGCTTTTTTTTATTTAAAAAAATATTGTTTAGTACCAGGATACATACTTCACAAAAAAACATGTTTGTTCGCGAATTTCTGTCAAGATTTTCTGTCATAAACGAGAGGTAACTAGAGTTATGGTGCCTGTACACCTGAGAGTAAAGTACTCTCGAGAGTAGCGTCGCCAAGGATACAGCCAATCGCGAGTTACTCTCAGGGGCTGTATCCTTGGCGACGCTACTCTCGAGAGTACTTTACTCTCAGGTGTACAGGCACCATAATTTATGTACATTTTAAAAAGATTTTCTACAAAGAAAAATGCAGCATCAGTAAATGGTTAAAAAAATTTAAATCAATTCATTAAATTGCCGCATTAATTCGTTTTTTTTTACAGCCAAATATTATTGAATTAAGTCAATTTAGTTTTTGGAACTGTGTATTTAATATAGATACATTTTAATGCTAAATAAAATAAAAATAACACACATTAAGACTAAGAAATTCAATGCAAAATCGAGTATTTCCTCTTGGCATTTAAAACAGCGAGGTACACCCACAATATTTTGTTCTTCAAGTCATTAATTTGCATATTGTGTCTTTTTAATTGGGCGATTGCATAGCGATCTCTTTGTAAACGCTAATTCAATTGTTTGCGAAAAACTGGTCGAGAGAAAAAATGAAAAGAAGATTCTACGAGAGCTTAATTTGAGGATCAAGCATATGATAATAAACGGTTTAAAAAGCTTAACTCATTTGCATAGTGACTAGTTTTCAGTTATGGCAGAATGTGTACAAGTTGTGCTATACACAAGTTTAGCTCTGTATGTATTTTAATTCAACTATTTTTTTTTCACTAACCGTATAATCCCTAGGATTATGGCTAACGCCGAGGCGTTTTTTAAAATCTATTTATTGAGGTGGATCGGTCCTCCCCTTCTGATTTTCAAAGCTTGTTGGTCCTGGCTGCCTCCGTTATTTTCTTCCATTCTGTCCAATCTTTGCATTTCGATTTCCAGTCATTTATTCCCAATGCCTTTGTGTTTTCCTCCAGGGCGTCTCTCCATCTTTTCCTTGGTCTTCTCTTGTTGCTGGACCAAATAGGGATCCATTGTGCTATCCTCCTGATCATTTCGGTTGGTTTCCTTCTCATAACGTGTCCTTCCCATTATAATCGTTGTGCTTTAATGTGTCGAACGATATTTTCTCCTCCGAGTTCCTCCTCTATTTCTTTGTTCCTTCTCAGTCTTACTTCTCCATCTCTTGTTACGTTATGTCCTAGTATTGCTCTCATTACTTTTCTCTCCACTATTTTTAAGTTTTCCTTCTTACTTATTGTTATTGTTTCCATAGCATATGTTATGACGGGTCTTATCAGGGTTTTGTATATTTTTATTTTTGTTGTTTTGCTTAGTGTTTTACTTGTTAGTAGTTTTTTTTACAAACTGTAAAATAACAATTGGTTTTTATTTCAGGTACGATTTGGTTTCCTGTCTTTGGTGTAATGTGTCCAAATTCTGAGTAAGTTTATAGTAATGTAAAACAATTAAATTATTTCGTACGCGATCAACTTTATTAGATGGTTACTCGTACACAAACTTTTATTGAAATGTTCAAATCGATTTTCAAAATTGCACCTAATCGACGACACAATGAAATCAAAAATTAAAGATGTGTTAAATTTTCGGTATAAATAAATAGTATTGTGTAATAAAATACGATTAAAACATCATCCCTCCGAGAACTCCTAGTTTTCGTATCATTGTTGTGTGTATTGCCAAAACTAATTGAAATATTTATTCGTGTAGAGAATGGAAATGTTTCCGCCTGTTTACCGGTAATTAGGCCAAGGCTAAATACTATTTATACATGTAATAATAGTAGCAGCGTGGCTTCTAGCTGATAAGCACAGCAAGTTGTGGCTCTCCGTCAATGGAATAGTAGCTGTGACACTAGTTTAATAGCCGCTTGAGCCACTAATTGTTTCATGAAAAAATTCTTTTTAACCTAAAACCAATTTCGCAAATTTTAAAGTCGATTTAAGTAACAAAATTTTAAGTAAAATGAACACAAACTTACACTTGTTCATATAATAAGATTTACTTAACTTATGAAGGTCACGACATAAATAAATTTGAGTTTTTTTAAATGATACCGTTGTATTAACATTCATTAAAATAAAATTGCAATAAAAAGGTTATTCCAAAATATTGAAATAATGTATTACTTCTCGGGATGCCGGGAAATTCCGGGAAAAGACCAATTCCTTCCCGGAATCCCGGGACGAGCAAAAATGTTAAACAGGAAAAACCCCATAAATTCATTTTTTCCTACTAACATATTTTTGATTTCCGTGTTTCACATGCGCAAATGATGTAAATATGTGAGAAATGATTATGCGTTTGCTAGCTGTTACTTCCTGTTATGTATATCTACTACGTGCATATGCGAGCGATGACTGAGCAAACCTAGCATGTGCCGAATATTAAAAATAGATTATTGATTATCGTTTATGGTTTATCAAGCGACGTACGATAAATGCGAATAACCTTTGTTCATTGATTGTTTCTGTGATTGTTGGTTAAAACATTCGACGTTGAGTAGTTGTAAAACAATTCAGTCACATGTAAGTCGAATCACGCTCAGCTATGTACATTATTTTTTGCTTCTTTGTTTTATAACATTAACTTCTTTCAATATAGTAATGGTAACTATTAAGGGGGGTTTTGCCCTTGGTGTTGCAAATCGGTTCTCAGCTATTTAGCATTATTGGTTGTGGAACTTTGTATATGAACGAATTAAACTAATAGATTTGTAACAAAACTTCATTACATCTCAGGTGACCGTAAATTTACGTGTACATTTTTGCTAAAAACTATGAAATTAAAGGCAACATGTTGCCCTTACTTCTTAATTACTGGTCGACTTACGTAGGTACCAATATATTTAAAATTGCTTGAATTGATATTCATTTTCTGATGAGGTATGTTCAAAAAATAACCGAACTTTTCGTAAAACATTTATTTTATAGTATTTACAACTTATTGGTCTTTATCTCCTTCAAAGTACTCTCCTTCTCGAAAGGTACACTTATTCCAGCGGTGTTTCCACTTTGCCATACAGTTCTGTAATGCTTCTTTGGGTATAGCCTTCAATTTCTCTTTTATGTCGTCAATAGTGTCAAAACGACGTCCTTTGATCACCGATTTTAATTTGGGGAATAAAAAAAAAACGCACGGGGCCAGGTCAGGTGAGTAGGGAAACTGGGGGAGGGCAGTCATTTGATTTTTCGTATAAAACTCACGAATTTCTTGCGAAAAGTATAAAGTGGTTTTATGTGCACCAAGAAATTGTTAAGAACATAAATAAAATAATCTCTAAAATGTTATATTTAAAACTTTCGTTCACATTTTTCGTTAAATATTGCAATTTTTGCTGCTATGCTCTGCGATAAAAATAATGCTGTAGTGAATCTAGTTATTAATATTGAAAAACACCAGGCGAGCTACAAGCAGCTTATGTATCAAATTATTTTAAGTATTAAATGTGTTATAGGCGTTGTAAAGCAGTTAAATTGATTTAAACGAATCGTTAAAACAGATCCGCATCAGTAAAGATCTTTCGTATTTCACTTTGTAGAGTTTCGCAAGGGTTATTACTCTCAGATGTTTTACCAGAGCCTCATTCCCCGTTTCACGACGAGTCAGCTGTTCCTTGCTTTTTTAAACTAATCTCTTTTATCTGTTCTTTGTCTGCTTTTCTGTATCTTCGCTTTTTTGTTGTAACAAATAACGATGTGTAGGCAGCTTCGTGGAAAATAATTTGCTTAAAATTGAGAAGCTACGACGAAGCTAACACGGTCTTTACAATTCTGTTATAATGGCTTTTAATCAACGCTTCGCTGGAAATGTGTCAAACTGCAATTAATGCCAGAACAATACGTAAATATGCATTCATTGTGTTCCCAACGGTTCGGTCGTTATAAGTTACTATTTTAAGGGACCTATTTCCATATTTCTAATCATTATTAGAAATGTATTGTCAAAGTTGGTCCTTTGCTTTTTTGTATACAGGGTGTCCACCCAGTGCGTATTTCTTTCATAGTTGCTTTATTATTCAAAACAGAAAAAAAGTTTTGGGACACAATTTATTGGAGATCATAGGATACATTATAACGTTTTATTAAAAACCAAACAAAAAAAAGTACACTCTAAAAACTGATTTGCTATTTACAATAAACTAAAACACAATTGTCATTAATATACACTAAACACTTCTTATTTATAAGCTTAAGTCTAATTTATTTAACACTTTATTTGCACGATAGTTATTTAAAACTCCTATTCTCGCGCGCTCGTCATACCGTAATTTCAAACTGCCTTGCCTCCCTCCCCTGGCGCTAGTGTTTATATAGCCGGATTCGTTCCAGAATGAATCCGCTTGAGAAGAGTCCAGAAGGATGACGTATTTCTAATTCATGAACCTTCGATTAGCAACCATATAAACCGCCACGTCCGCAGGGTGGCCTACCCTGTAGGCTCGTTACAATACTCTTATAGTGCCTTCTGAACAATTAAACTTTTTAAATAATACACAGAGTGTTTGTTTTTGTCGGTCCATGTAACTGAGTTTTAAACACGAATAAGTCGTTTTTTTTTTTAAATGGAATGTCATGTAGTTTTTTACATTTTTGTGTAGATAATTTGATTGTCTTTAAAAAATAATAAAAGTGTATTACGTCTAAAACTAATATTTCTCAAGTTTTTGCTGTTTTAATGATCATTTATGGGTAAATCTAGAAAATTTGAAAGAATTTAAATATTAGGCCGAGAAAAAATTGGAAACAAATATTTAGAGTAGTACGTTTAATTGCAATTTCAATTTTAGGCTGTCCATGTTTATTATTTATTATGTAAATCAAAACAAAAAAATATTATAATATAACTGTTCACTCGTAATCTTAGTAGACAAAAATAGTTTATTTATTAACGCAAAATTATTGAAACTGGTGCAGGAAATCTTAAATAAATATATTTTTTGTTAAAGTATTTAAAAGTAGACCTTCTAATGGTGCCTATCCACGTGAGAGTAAAGTACTCTCGATAGCAGCGTCGCCAAGGATACAGCCAATCGCGAGTTACTCTCAGGGGCTGTATCCTTGGCGACGCTGCTATCGAGAGTACTTTACTCTCACGTGGATAGGCACCATTAGATTTATAAGCTGTCGATATTGTTTATATTTATGTTTACAGCCCCTGTGGATTGTTTTTTTTAAAGCTTAAAAGCATTAAATAATACCACATTCTTAAAGCTGTACTTGCATTAAAGTTTTAAATTTTTTCCCCTTCATATTAAACCAGTAAATAAATGATTAACACGTTTTTAATTATTGTTGATTAAACAGTTATAAGAAAAAACGCATTTCTTTGAATAAACGATTTGCAGCCTAAGAGTAAAATGGAAAAAGAGAGTGTATCTAGCAGCGCATTCTATCAGCGGCTTCTTGACATATTGTATGTAGCCTTACAATAAGCTCCACCCGCCTAGATCTAAACTCTTCCCACCCACAGCGGAGCCATATGTCCGTCCTTATTCTTGACTACAAGCGCTATTATTAATCCGTTTAAAAATTAATTACTCGTAAGTTATAATATAACTCCTCTTGAAATTTTACAAATAGGTTCTACATTACTAGACTCATCTACAAAAAAATCACGTATCACGTGTTTTTAAGCACCCGCCATATTATTATTACGTTCAAAAATTAATTATTGGTTCGATTTATCCATTAAATTTTGCCGTAGTTTTAAATTAGATGTGTCACTTCCCAGCAAAATCTTTTGTATCTACTGCACAGACAAAGACAATGAAATTAGGTTTAAGCAATATAATTAGAAATTGCTGCATTTTGCAACGTTTGCGCGATTAAACGGTAAGTTAGCAATTCAGAGTCCACACGTTTTCATAACTTCAAGTTTTAAATTCTCATACAAAAAAAGAACAGTTGCAAGTGTTTATTTTAAAAGTGTTAAATCGATTTCATGTGGTGTGAATTGAATGTTCCGCGTCAACCCTTGGTCTTATTAACTTGTGTTGAGCAGATTAGAAGATCGATATCACCTTAGTCGATCCCCTTAATATACTACTCATAACAAAAACATCAGTATTCATTAATCATCCTCCTTCCCGCTTTACAGCCTAAAAAATCGCGCACGCTTTGTTGGATTGGGTTAATAAATTACGTGTTTATTATAATACATCGTTTGTATCAAGCCCGAGTATTTTTAAGCACTTAATTTTTTATGTTTAAATAATACTCCTAAATGATACAAGTTTCCATAATATTATGTAAATAATAAAAATGTATTTGATGAAAATATACCAAAGGGAAATATGTCGAGTAAACAATAAGACATATTTAAATACAAAACTCTAGGACGCACTCTTCTGTATAAATGACAATACGTGCTTTTTGAACGCAATCCTGATTAAAATTTAACGGAGTACCTTACTGCGCATTCGTTGTCTTATCTGTCAAATGTATTTAGAACACTTTAATTTAATAATTATTTAAAAAAAAATAAAAAATTCTTGCATTAAAAATGATCGCGTTAAAAGCCATTCTAACACATACAATGAAGACATCGTTGGCTATATACTAAACTAATCCCATATAGTTTCTATAATATTTAATTACACTTCGCTTCAAATCACTCGTGTTAAATCAAAAAATTATTTCAACTACCATATAAATCAAATGTATGAATACTTAACCTTGAACTAGTAGAACTAGTGTAGTTTTTAATGATGACTGTTAAGGTTAACCATAAATACTAGAATTATTTCGCGTAAAATACGATGTTCGCTATGTCGAGTGTTAAAAAATGCATAGTAAGTGGGTCCTTCCGCACGGCAAGCGAAGAGCACACTTGTCTAGAAATGTCAAAGAGGGCATACGTCAAAATTTACAACGTAATTAAATGTGTATATTAGCAAAAAGCCGTTAAAATCGTATGTATTATGTGATCGTAGAAAAAGTAAGCTACATAACACGAGTGGTAAAGCAATTACGCACTCGTGGAAATAGGCACTCGCCGCTACGCGGCTCCGTGCGTAATATGCTTCTTACAACTCTTGTTACCTATGTAATATACTATTAATTGGAATTACTAACACGGAAGATAATGTAAGCCATCGAGTTTTGGAATTTGAACATCACTTTATAATCAATGTAGTTTTGAATGCAATTGTGCTTCGAGTTTATACGATAAATCTTGGAAAATGAATTATGTTGGAAATCTTATTTTTATTGTTTAAAAACTTATTATTATACAGGGTAAATAATAACGCTTATTAAAGGACTATATGTCAAAACTTTGAGGACCTCTTGCAGACACAGCAAGCATGGTACAACATTTTCGTATTAAGGTTTTCGACTTAGAATTTTACGAAGAACATCGCCACTGTAGCGCTTCCGCCAATTTTTACACACCCTGTATAATAATATTATTAGGTATATAAAATATTGTAATTATAGAAACAGGATTGTAATGTTCTATTTTATATAATAGTTAAGCGTTTTTAATTTCCAACACAATTTGTTTATGCATTTCCAACCTACTTCACTGCAATAAAGGTTCTGTTTTTTTACTTTTTACTAGCAAACATTATAATACAGTAGCCATAAACGACTGCAGAAAATAGTCTTACAACTTTTTGTGTTTGGTTTCGGGCAGAACTATGTGTGGACAACAAGGCCATCTGCTATAGGCGTCATGGTACATATACGTTTAAAAACCATCTTTTTCTTTCATTTTATTTATTTTATAGCATTGTGAGATCATTGAGATCAACCTTCATTCAGTTATAGACTTGATTTTTTCCGTTCTTTAAGGTTAAAACGTTTTTGTAACATTAAAATATAAACAAACTTTGCAACTCAATGAAATTTTAAAAAAAGGAACATTAAATTGTAGCTTTGGCATCATCTTGATGTTAATCGCAGAATTTATCGCTAGATATTTAGCAACATAACTAAAACTTTCTTTTTCGTTATATCAACCGTTTAACTACGAGAAATACCGTTCAAAACCGAACTCAATTGATTTAAAGTAACAGGTAAATTTAATAGTGTTGTAAGTTATAGTAGATAGCAAATGATAATTAAGTTAATAACGTTAATAAATACTCAGTTTATAGCGAGTATTTTTAAATTACAAGTCCGTGTTTCCTGAAGACGACCCAGTTTATGGCGGGGTCGTGTACTCTAACAACTTCTATTTTTAGCAGCACGAAAGGAACTCGAATCCCACTGCTTTATAAAACAAGAAATAATTGACTGAGGCGAAAATGCTATAGTAGATTGTTATTCAGCTGATTAATATTGAATAATTTATACTTAATTGTTTTATAGTCACTTAACGTGGTAATAAACGATCAATTAGCAATTATTCGTTTAATATTGTTGTTATAGTTTTTCATAGTAGAGAAATAGGTAGTTGTAGGTCAGCGGTTCTGAACCAGTTTCCATCAATGTACCCCTTGGCGTTACTGTGAAGCGTCATGCACCCCTTGTAAATTAGTCCATTTCAAAAGATATTCATTTATTTATAGAACATAGTGTTAAAAATATTTTGTGCGAATATTTTTGGTTTTTGCTTTCCATCAATAATTTTTTTCGCGCCTAGTATTTGACAATTACTTCCTGTAGAAACTTCACGTCCCCCTTGGGGTCCATGAACCTCTGGTATAGACCACCAGTCTTACGGTATTAATGTCTTCATCCATATATGCGATACCTATATATTGCAAATGAGGTACCGACGCTGGGGAGTCTTTTGCTAAATATGACAAAAACGGCTTCGGCTATGTTAGCTTAACATTTTCAGGTAATTTTAGTACCATGACTTTAATAATTTTCTAGTTATTGTATCTTATACGGGGTGTTGTCTTAGGTATTAATGTTATAATTCATATTTGCCTTATATATTGCAAAAGAGGTACCGACGCTTGGGCGTCCTTTGCTAAAATTGACAAAAACTGCTTCGACAATGTTAGCTTAACATGCTCAGGTAATTTTAGAACCATGACTTAAATAATTTTCTAGTTGTTGTATCTTACACGGGGTGTTGTCTTACGGAAGTGGTTTTAAACCAGTTTCTATCAATGTACCCCTTGTCAGTTGGTCCACTTCAAAAGAACTTTATTTATTCATAAAACACAATGTAAAAATATTTAGTGCGAAAATTGTTTTTTTTTGCTTTCCACCAATAAATTTTTCCGGTCATTGTATTTGGCACGTACCCCCTGTAGATGTATCACGTAACCCTTTAGGAGTCCATAGACTCCTAGTTAAGAACCCCTGATATAGGTGATGTGTGAAAGTAGTTTAGAATTTTATGACGTCCCACTACTGTTAACATATAAGAATGTTCACGTATAAATAGATAAAATAGTATTATTTAATAACAGGAAACGGCTAGTTTTGTGTGTTTGTTTTAATATTTATTATTTGAAAATGAAAAGTTTTTTAAGGAATATTATTACGTCGAACCTTTTCAGGAATGTTGCTTAATATAAGAGGTATTCGTAGATTTAGTTGAAGAAACAAAAATATACAAATAAAGGTGCCTAATTTGTAGCGCCATTCAGAAATTTTGTAAATTGTAAGTTTTAGCAAATTAGTAGTATAGTTTTATACGCCAACTAAGAAGGCTGTTCCAATAAATACAGTGTGTATCAAAAGTCACGTAACGGATCAACATCTCGTCTTGTTATAACTTTACAAAAAAAGTTTTAAATAAAAGTCTTAAGGAATATGCATCCAACAACAAATTTTCGAGATATTTCCAAAACAAAAATTATTGTAGGTTTGTTCCAACAAGCGATTTAAAACCAACTCATGCATAAGTACATAAACAGGTTTATTCGCATGCGGGAACGATGTACTAGTAAATTTATTGGCCAGTATTAGCCGTTGTTGGAACGCTTTTACGACTGGCCTAACTGTAAATGACATTTGTGTATACTGGGTTCATAGAAATGTACGCATCGCAAGGGTAAACACCTTAAGAATCCAATACTAAATGGGATTGGGAGGGCGATGCATAGCTACCAGTAGAGGTGGGCGATATATCGATAAATATCGATATAATTTTGATATCGATATATCGAAATATCGGATATCGATATACCGATTAATTTTAGGTAAAAAATACATTATATGTATATTTTTAAAAGAGAATTTAAATTTGCACCTAAAAATTACATGTGTTTAAGGTTTAAGGAAAGAAGGGAGGTATTGGTGCGCAAAAATAAAACACTCTGTAAATTTTAAAATAATTTAAGTCTATATAGTAAATGAGGACGAACAACTTTTATTTAAGACCATTTTTTTTGTAAAGTTATTACAAGACGCGTTACGTTTTTTTTTTTGTACACACTGTATATCAGACATTCAAAGATCACAATAATTGTGGTTATTAAATTACCTCATATTCATATTCTGAGCACTAGATAACTTAAACTCTCTCGCTGTTTACATTTCGTTCTGTCGTGAACGATAATTGATAAGTAGGTACATAAAACGAAGTTGCTTATTTACAAGTGCAACGATGCTTTGCATTTTAATCAAATATTCATGATGCATAATTGAATAGGTAAACATATCGTAAAAGTCTATTGTTTTATTCTTATTTATAGCATCTAACTATCAGCGGTTTGCACTTTACACCACAATTGAATAACTTTCGAATTCAATTCTGTAAAGCAATTAAAGTTTTGTCCAATATTGATACAGTTTTTTTTTTAATTTTCGGTTTTTGAATTCCCCGTTTGATATACGTTAATAATGAATTTGTGTTAGAGGAAATATCCAGATATTGTAATTGATGTAGTATAAATAATCATGTAGAAAAAAAAGTTTTAATCTAAAAATGACTCCGAAATTGTCGTTACATCACCAACCGCTTTGTCAAATAGTGTATTGCGCAAGCTATCCCATGAAATGCTGTCCTAATTTAACTCAATAATGAGCTAATTTGGGAGAACCGCTACATTCTAACCATAAAACAACTTACGCCAGGAACCCTGATAGACGATTGCACGGTTAGGTGTGTATGTGAGTCAGATAACATCACCCTTGCACACACATACACACTTGAGTGCACCCAAGGCCTGAACAGTACTACATTCTTAAAACAACTTTGTTTTTTTTTTTACATACAAGGCAGGATCCAGCTTCGCAACATGAGGTTCATAATTCGCAATCCCTTCGTCAAAGATTTGTCTCTCTCGCAAACAAATAACTAACCACTTCATGTGAACAACAAATTAACCGATTTAAAACAAAAGAGAATTTAATAACATCGTCACGTACGTTCATAATGCATCGTTGACTTAAAAACATTTTAAATATTAGTTACTTGCATGTTTTTATATGTCGAGAAAACGTCTTTTAAAACTAGTTCATTGATAATTTTAATTCTTTAAGCCAAACAATAATTGTTAATAAAATATGTGCTCTTTGATCATGTGTTAATGAACGTTATTACCGAAAAAAAAAAAACGTTTCTGTCCATCCGGGGATACATACCCACCCTTACACAATCTGATTGTAAAATGAAACATTTAATAAAAACACATGTAAACGTATCAGGGATGAAAGGTTACGATACCACATGTATTTATTTTTGCAAAAGCACTATTTATATTAGTTTCAATTAATTTAATGTTGACAATTATTTATTTACTCATGAGTCCTTCTACTGTTAGGTGTAGGACTGTTGAGCTGTGTTGTGCTGACTTTTTATCGTGTTTTTCTGTCTTGTGCTAGCTTTTTTATGTCTTCACATTTGATGCTTCTACCCGTTGCTGCTTTTTTAACTTCGTCTTGCCAGGTTTTTCTTGGTCTACCTCTTTTGTTTTTTCCCTGTGATCTTGCTCCATAGGCTTTTCTGGTTAACCTTTCTTCTTTCATCATAAATTTGACCGAACCATCCCAGATGTCTTTCTTGTATTTTTGTTTCAACTGATTTTATCTTTAAATGTTCTCTATATGTTTCGTTTCTGATTCTATCTTTTATGGTTTTTCCATGGATTTTTCTTAGAAATCTCATTTCAGCTGCATTCACTCGGCTACTATTTTCACTTGTGAGTATCCACGTTTCATGTACGTATTAAAGTGCCGGAGTTACTACCTTTTTGACCACTTCTACTTTTATTGTTTTTGGGACTTCTCTATTTCCAAAAAATGTTGTTCTTAAACTTTTAAATGTTCTTCCCACGTTTCCTGTCCTTTCGCTTATTTCCTTGTTCATTCATCCATTTTTCTCTATGATCGCTCCTAAATATTTAAAGCTTCCTACCTGTTCCAGCCTAAGCCCATCTAAAGTATGCCCTTTGTTCTCTGTTGTAACAAATCATAGTTTTAGTTTTTTCTGTATTTATTTTCGTATAAATTCCTGGTTTAGAGTTTCTAGATTATGTTGCAGATTCTTTTCTGTTTCCGCGACTAAGACCATGTCGTCTGCGAACATTGTCAGTTATGATAATTAGTAAAACAATAAAATTATATTAAATTAGCAATATAACTCAGTCACAAAATATTTTTATCTGATTACGTCGAATTAACCAGATTATCAAATATTATACAGCATGTGCGTATAATTCAGTAATATCGTAATTTAGTGGGTTGTGTTTTCTAGATAATGAAACTTTTGGAGTCCATCCATACATGACAACTTTACGAAACACTTAAGTTAAAACGTTATTTTGCTCCTGCACAGTCAACTATTTTATTGTTTACGTTTCACTGACCTCGTTGTGGCTTCCTAGAAAGCGTTTCGCTATTGCAACATTGACATTGCAGTTGTGTAGCACTTCATATTATGATAATTGCTTAGGTTAACACATATGCACCACGATAAATGGTCTAAGTTACATTTAGGTATATTTTGGCAGTTTCGATGAGAATTAAAAGTCCATGTGGTATTGATAAAACTTTGAGCAATTATTTTTTATAGTCCCGTTTGTTAATTTGGTAACATACTAATCAAACATTTTTTAATCATAAAATGTTTGACGAAAATTGTGATTCCTATTTTGATGACACTTATGAGAATGCAGACCTAACGCAATACATAACCAAGGAATGCATTGTTTTCTAAATGCAATAACTTTGTCTTCTTCATGTCTGTAAATCAAACGTTTCGTTATGTAAAATAAGTGATTTCGTACATTAATCATTTTGTTATTGTATAAATAGTATCTTAAATCAATGAGCATTTAGATGATTTAACAGGTATAACGTAGATTTACTGAGACGACGCACGGATGCAATAATATCAAATTCAGTGTGCATAAACCAGGCACATTATTATATTTACTTACATTAAGTTTTTTTTTTTAAATATAAAGACTGTGCAATACATATAAATATATTTGCGGTTTTTTTACAGTTCAAAACAGTTTGTTGCATCCTAATCTCCATCTTCTGTCAAGCCAATCTTGTTCTTGGAGTCCTCTGTCCTCGATGGTCTCCTCCACTCCTTTTTTCCAGTTTACACGGTGTTGCCACTTCCATACTTGTGCTGGTAATCGATCTTCTGGCATCCGTCTTAGATGATCATACCATTTTAATCTCTGGTGTGATTCTATCAATTATAGTAGTACCTAGTACCTACGTCCATTCTTTCCCGGATGTTGTCTAGTTAGACCGCAGCACTTCCTCGAGTACTCCATTTCCAGAGCTGTAATTTTACTTTCTTCTCGTTTATTAGTTGCCCATTGTTCAGCCCCGTGTAGGGTTATACTCTCTATTATTGATTTGTACATTTTGCTTTTTGTCGTTTTTATCACACTCTCTTGTTCCATAGCAGGGAATTAATTTTCTTATGGCAGCTCGTCCTTGTCCAACTATGTTTGAGATTTCAGCTTTACAGTTTTCATCACTATCTTAACACCAATATATTTATATTCATTCGTACTCTTGATGGTTTGGTTTACAAGTTGTAAATCGGCGGCATGACCTCCTGTGACGAGGTATTCTGTTGTTTCATTATTGATGTTTAAGCTGTTTGTCGTCACTGTCTTCTGCCAACACTAGTTGGTCATCAGCAAAAAATAATATGTACATACATTCATACATACATATGTGCTATATTTATTAAAAGAACGGTAGAAATATTTAGCCAGAAAATGATTTTTATACGTATCCCAGTTAGGGACACCAATTGCATTCTATTGTATCGCATTACGATTCACGTGTTCTGCATATTCTGCAAATCAAGGACAATTCAATGCATACTGTAAACACCAAAACCCACATGCTACACCTACACACATCTCACGATTCCAACTGTGTTAACGCGATTAATTTTACAAATTCATTGAGCTACAGCTAGACCAACTTCCGCTATTAATAATATTGAAACGTGTTTAAGCTCGAGCTAACCGAAAATAGTCGTACATAAAGCAATTATTTTTGCAGTTTTGGATGGCCGATAACAAATTGGATCAAGAATAAATATGTAATACAGCGATCATGCTTTGTCGAAAATATTTTGACAACAACCAAATCGGTTTACATACAAATTCACTGTCGGGAAAGTTTCCATCAATCAATCAAGTATTTTTCTAAGGTTTTGGTTATCATTTAATTTCTCTTTCATTAAAAACTCTTTATTTTGTAGTGGACATTCTAGTTGCCAGACGTCTTTTTCTATAATATATTTGTTAATGTTGATAAATTAAATAAAATGCGCTTTTGACCGACATTATTTTAATATTGGATAGTTGAAACAAAATGAAGACTTCTATATCAAGACAATCCACTTAAAAATGGTCTATTTTGTGTAGTACAGTAATAACAGCTAATTACGACAGTCATATTACGCGTTAACATTGATTTTAACTTTTAAGTTGATTTGTTTACGAGTGAAACAGAATCGTATTAAAAAGTTTTTAGGGTTTACCCATGCAGGGCTTTTAAAACTGGTGGTACATGTAAATCGGTTATTCATTAAAGAAGTATTGAACCCAATTTGTTGTAGTATGACCCGATGTCACTTTTAATGCTTAGCTTGGGTTATAATTTTTTCTTGAACTTGGAACTTTTGACGGGAGCTTCTTGCTATATGAATTACGAGAAATTTAGAAAAATCACTTCTTTTATAAAATTAATTTCTCACACTGATTACATGTTGCATAAAAATGAAAACGTTTGTTAAATGGTGTACTCATTGTTTATAAGTTGGCCGTTATTAAATAGGAGTATCTTTTATCGTAGTAACGTGCTTTAGCCTTTAGTGGTAATTTGAGTCATGTAAGTAGGTAGCGTTCCCCGATTTGAGGATCGTTTGTGTTCCAGAAAGCGATTGTAAATTGTAAGGGCCTAATAAAACGCATGCAAAGAAGTCTCGTGACTGCCACACTTTACTCACGCCCCTTTGTAATGCGACTTAGGGGTAAAACAGTATGGTCATTAAATTAAACTTTTACGAGATTAGGGATTATTCGAGTATTAATAGGTATTTTTCTACGACCACTAATATAAATGACTTACCGTAAAGCCTGCATGCATAGTAAGTGGGTCCTTACGCACGGTTAGCAAATAGCACAGTTTTTTAAAGAAACGATCAAAGTAGACTCACGTCAAACACTTCCTGCATGTCTATGCCAATACCCTATGTCCCCCCCAAAAAAAAAGGAAATAACGGAACTATTTTTATTATTGTCGTGCAATTTTGTAATATTATACTAATATTGTATGCTATGCCGGTAAGACGTAACCTAAATTATCAGAACGTTTTCAGAACGACAAAATTTAGCAATCTTATTCCTAAAATGATCATACTAATACCACGTCATTTAAAAAAAAAATCATATTCCATAGAAAAATTCTAGCTTTAATTGATTTATTTGTTTAGAAGTAATTCTAAAACAGACAGTATTATCGTACTACACATGGTTATTAGCTGAGTTGACCTTGCTTATTGAGTAGTAAATAAACTGGCTACATAATGATAACAGTTAAAGCAATGTTACGTAAAAGTTAAATAATTTAGCCAATTAATCAGAGTGCTACATATTTTTGCTATAATTGGTTGCTGTTGTGAATAAAACCGCTTAAACAGCAATTTTGTCTACTGTTATAGTGATTAAACAATTAAATTCTAAAATTATATATGCGCCAGAAATGAGGATACCTTTGTAACAGTTTCACAGAAAGTTCCCATGAATCGATCACCTGATACGCTTGATATTAAATTACAGAGGCTTTGGTCGCTTGTAACTTTATCTGGTTGATGTTGACATTGGCTGATTTCAAACATTACCCCGTAATCAATTTATTTGAGCTTAAACCAAATATGTTTTGGTAATCACTCTTTTATTTTTGTACGTTGTTTTGTGTATCTTATATTAGTATTGTGTTTAATGACTGGTTTTCAATAACTGTAATAAACGTTTTTGTTAATGTATGAATTTTATTTCAGAATGTTGGTGAAAACAACTATGCCTGAGCCGGCCCTGTGCTGGCTGCGTATTACAGCAGGATAAACCAACTGTACAACGCACAGTAAGTTTTCAAATATTTAATACATACTAAACATCGTACATAACAAATATTGCGAATTGGTATTTTATAAATCAAAAGACGTAGTGATTAATTTGGGCCGGTGTTGTTAAACTGTGCTCCGCGGACGCCTGGGGGTCCCTGAATCCTTCGGAAGCGGTCCCTGGGCCTTTTCATAATGTTCAAATATTATCCACATTTATTTGCCAGGCCAGAAGAAAACAAAAATATTGTCAGTAGAAATATAACAAGTGCATTGAAAAGTATCGACAATTTTTGGTAAATATGCCCAAATGCAAGTTAAGCTGAAAAAAATACGAGTGCACAGTGCACGACCGATTGTTTCTAATTCAACTTGCATGAGTGAAGAGTTGTCAAAAATTATAGATTATTTGCAATGCACGAGCTATATTTTGTCAGAAAATTTCCTTCGCCTAACCTAGCTGTCAAATTAAATGTATGTTATGACAAATTTTACAAGTACTGTCAAAGTGGTGCGTCGGGGTTGTAGTTTAATGTATATTAAAGTAACGCTACTGGTCGCCGAAATTCGTCAAAAAATTATCAAGACCAAAATACTTAATTCCCTCTCCTAATTTATATTTTCGACCAATCACATACGCAGATTCCTTAGATACGATCAATAAACGCCTGAAATCTGTTAATTGCAAAAAGGATATATTATCAGTGTATGATTAAGTTTATTGGTCGTTTCTAGGAAATCTGAGTTTGTTATTGGTCAAGAACGCAAATTTGACAGGAGGATCAACATTTGACAGGGAAATGTAAAATTATTACCGTGTAATAATGCTCCTATTGGTAGTCTCTAGAAGATTTAAGATTAGTAATTGGTTGAAAACGCAAATTTGACAGGTGAAGGAAATTTTCTACAAAACTGATCAGTTCACCTGAGTTAGTCGGCTGTTCCAACTGTTATAAAATTAAAACATGAACTAGTCAGTGTACGGTCAAAATAGTACGTGAATGAAGGCATGTACTAGCGCTTGGATTTTTATACGCATGCGCTGTTCATAATTAACGTGAGCTCTGGTAGCTATGCATCGCCCTCCCAATCTCATTTAGTACTGGATTTTTACCCTTGCTATGCGCACATTTCTATATAGACGCAAATGTCATTTACAGTTGGGCCAGTCGTTAAAGCGTTCCAACAACGGCTAATACTGGCCAATACATTTATTAGTACATAGTTCACGCATGCGAATAAACCAGTTCATGCACTGATCCATGGATTGGTTTTAAATCCTTTGTTGGAACAAACAACCCTGGACTGATCGTCGTTACACACGGGACGTTTCGGCATACTTGCCGTTGCCACCTTCCGATATTTCCTGTTAACCATTGATTTTAGCGCCTTCGTGATTTTTTTAGTAGTTTTTCGTGGCAGAATTGTACTTCTGTATTTGGGTTCACTAGCTTTACATGCTTGACTGCGCGCGAAGGACCTGCTTACGGCCAGTCACTGTTTTGGCCTCAGTTCAGGTCGAACCCTCCCTCCTTAGCTGCCGTTTTCAGTTACTGAATCATAGATTACATTATTTACGTCCTGACATCTTTTAGCGCGATACATTTTTGCCGGTCATTACGTGTGTTTGTACGTGTTATTTTTGTTTTGTTATTTCGATAGTTCCGTAAATGATATGGGTCGAGAGAGGTAGTTTATTAAAATAAATTTTTTTACTGTGGTTTGATAATATAAATTATGTTGATTAATAACGAGTAAGTTTCAATAAATTTTTTTTTAATTAATTAAAGTGGGTGCCGATATTTTACCGTGCAAAATTTTGAGCGCTCTGTGGTTTGGAACACATAACAAATTCATGTCGTGTTTATTTTTAGAATATTTAAAATCCCTAAATACGTTAAAGTTCTTAAACTCGTTTTTTAAAGAAATAAAATATAGTTTTGGCTTTGTTATTGCGTAAAAAATCGAGTACATATTACTCCCTTTTTAAATGTAAGTTTATCCTGCTGCTTGTGTTATCTATCACATTTTAAACTGTGCCACCTGTAAAAACAATGGCGAACGGTAATCTTTTGAATGTAATTAGTTTGTATGGTATCTAAACTCTACGCGATAAACATTTAATTTTTATGCGAAGTGGGTCAAGAACTGCCAGATATTTGGGGTCAGACAAGAACCCGTCCTTGTTTTCATGTATTTTTGTAGATTAATAAATGTGAAGTTGTACACTTGAGCAGGCATTTCTAGATTTTATGTAAAAGTGCTTCTTCATCGATTTCTGATAACTTTATAGTTGTGCATTAAGTAAAAACATTTTTACAATTAATAAAGTCAAATACATAATTTCCGAAATTTGTTCGATACTAGTTCCATAGGGTAAACACTTAAAAAAAATTTAAAAACTGGTGAGCTGTAAAAAATATTTTTAATCGATTTTTAAACATTTTTGTAGTTGTTATGCATTGAGCAGACAATGTTTAACATTTTTACAAAGATGTTTACAAGTGCTTACTCGCAAATAATTTGGTAGAATTATTAGAAATTCAAATATAAGTAAAAGTATTTTAATGTAGTCAAATGGTGTTTAAAATGGTTTTGTAGTAGCTCACGTTTAAGTTAAAATAGATACAGTGGCGTAGTCAGAGTTTGTGCCGCCCGGGTCGGTCCCCGAATTTGCTATTTATAATATTAAAAGGGATTTATACCTCAAACCAAATGTTTGAAATAGAACGGAAGTAAAATATCCCAGTTACAATAGAGTTTAAAGCTGCATGGAATTTGGGGCCTAAATAAATTAAATGTTTTATAATTTTATTGAATGGTTGGTACTAGGGTTTCTCATATTTGACCATTTTGCTTGTCCCGGGATTCCGGGAAGAAATCGGCCTTTGTCCCGGGATTTCCCGGGATCCCGGGATGTAATAAATTATGTCAATATTTTTAAATAAATAACCCAACAAATTAAGGGAACGGTTTATTACTTAAAAACAACTCCACGTCATTTATGTAATACATTTTGCTCCATGATTATTACAAATAATTCGATAATATTGGTGAGAGAAACATACATTTGGTAATTATAACCTTTCTATTGCAGTTTCATATTTATTATGAATACAATAATATAATTTTTACAATGAATTTTTGTAATGTAATTAAAAAAAACAAAGATGAGATATGCTTTGGTCAATTAGTCTTTTTCTTAATTTATTAACAAAAAGTTCTGCTGCATAAAATGCTCTTTAAGTCTCTATTGATGTAGGTGAAATTGTCTTGAGAGCATCTAGCAGCAAAGAAACATAATTATTATCAATAAAATTTCATTTATAAGCTATTTTGCTTTGAATTATCAGGGTACACAAAAATAAAACTGTAAAAGTATTTTGAAGATATTAACTTTGTAATGGAGACCGGGCTTCTTTGCGCCATACTAAAAGAGAAAAATTCTTTTGAAGTTTTTTCATAATTTACTGTTAGTAAAGACATTTTAAGCATAAAATTCTGATGTTACGATAGTATTACAAAGATCTTAGCACAAAATAAACGAAAACAACACTTTTTTAAAATCCCGGGAATTCCCGGGACAAAAAGCATTTCCCGGGAAATATAAAATAGCTTAAAATGGACCGGGATCCCGGGATCCCGGGAAAGAAACCCTAGTTGGTACCCTATCATAAATTTTATTACTTGGAATATCTATCGTTAAAAGGGGGCGTGTTTTCAGAGTAGCCAGGTCGACTAACCCGTTCTATCCTCGAACTTCAATAAGGATTCCTTTATTATTTAATGATTTTTTATGAATTTAATAGCGCTGCTGTCCCGGTACTGATTATTATATCTACTGATCCTTTATTAATTACCCCAGAGACTTTCATTTTTACCCCATTTGGGTAGACTAAAACTGCCGCCCGGAGCGGACCGCCCCCTCTAGCTGCGCCACTGAATAGTTGTCTTCATTTGAATGTAAGAAATCAAAACCCAGTCGACACGTACCAGATAATTGTAAAATGCATGTATATTTAAATACTTTAACTAAATAAACTAACTGATTAACCCAACGTTTCTGTCGCACAAATGCAATCTTCACCCAACATCGTCATGTGGTTTGCAGCGCTTTAAGCATCACTCTTTATTTTGTTCATACCATTCATGCACTTGCTAAAATTTAAAACGATAGCATAGGTGACTAATTCTGTATATCAAGTTTTTTTTTGCTCATCTTTTGCTGTGCGGAAAATATTATTCAAATTTTATTTAAAGAACTAAGGGTGGAAAATGAGTCATCGTGTTTACTCACTAAAGCTACCACATACTCACTGAAGCTTCGTGAAACTACTAAATTTCCAAGTTACTTCAACATAATTTGAAAACTTTTTAACTTGTATATTTTATGGATTATGAATCGGTTTACGTAGAGAAATATTAATGAGCTATCATGTTTTATACAAACCCAACAATGCATTTGTAACATGCTATTATTTTCTGTGGTTTATAAATAATTTTAACACTAGTAAAAATTTGATTAATAATTTAATGAATTGTATTCTTAATCGCAACCACTAACAATATTTGGAAATTATCATGGTCTTTAACATATAAGAATACTCATACATAATCTAGGTCGAAAAACGTCCTAAATATTTAAATGCAGGTTTGAATACTTTTTGTACTCTTTAATAGTATTTGATTTGTTAGCTATTGTTCTGACGCTAATGAATTATTCATACACAGATTCTGTTACCTGAAAATTGTAAACTTGCTTTTTGTAATGTTTAATAAATTAAATTATAATGTACATTTCACATCAAGTTGCAAACTCTGTATAAACTATCTCGAAAATGAACGTTAACTTCATAACCTAAAGCAATTAATGTTCTAGAGACTTCCAAGTTCAAATAAATTGGCGACATTATAAAATAATTAATAAAGTTAACATTGTTGGTGATGGTCGATATGTTATCGCAATAACAGTTTGTGATATGTAGAAAAAGCTTTAGTTACTGAAGTAAATTTAGCTGCGTTCAGAACAAAGTAACTTACTTTTCGATCTACGGAATATCAGCTTTTCGGTAATATCGAACAGGCCGAGGAAATAGGACATACAACGTCGTTCTTATAAAGAAAAATGTTCCTAAACTTGGCTCGTTAAATTTTCAGTGATATCACAACTTGTTACAAGCTCACCAAGTGAGGCAGTTATTTGAGCGAGTTGGTTGGCAGTCGTTTATTTTCTGTGCAGAATAACACAAACAGTTGCTAACGACTGCAGGAAAACATTAAATTTACTTTGAGTACTTTGCATACTGCTTTATTGGTATCATATAACTAATATAACACATTGTGTTTGCAAAGTTTTAATGCAGTGATTTCCACAATGTGCCTGGAATACAGTTGCTATTTTTAAAACTGTTTAGCAATGAATTGCTCTCTACTAAATCATGTAGTAGCTTTGCCAACTTTTCATATTTCATTCACATGTGAACGGTATGTTAAGTTGTATCGTAAAGCAGTTGGATAAGTAGTGACTAAGTTCTGTTTTTGCAACATAAATATGATATTTTTACGCGTGAATATATGTTTGCATTATGTTTTACAATATTGGCGTGTTCCACTATTAAGACAACAAGAGGTGCGATCGACATGGGTTCTAAATTCATACTGGAGCGGGAACATGTTTTTTTCTCTCGAAATTTTCTTGTACTTAGACCTAAAACGTTAACGATAGGTTTGTTCCAACAAAGCTATGGACGATCCAATGTACTATCAGGATTCTGCGCAGTATCGATATCGCGTTCCATCACAGTCTTTGACAGTTCACCAGACGATTTAGTCGGCTGTTGCATCTGTTACAAAATTAATGCATGAACTAGTCAGTGTACGGTCAAAACAGTACGTGAATGAAGGTATGTACTAGCGCTTGGATTTTTACACGCATGCGCTGTCCATAACTAACGCGAGCTCTGGAAGCTATGCATCGCCTTTCCAAATCCCATTTAGTGTTGGATTCTAGAGGTGTTTATCCTTACGATGCGTACATTTCTATGATCTCAATAGACACAAATATCATTTACAGTTAGGTCAGTCGTAAAAGCGTCTCAACAACGGCTAATACAGGCCAATACATTAATTAGATCATAGTTCACGCATGCGAATAAACCAGTTTACGCAATGATCCATGGATTGGTTTTAAATGGCTTGTTGCAACAAACCTGATACTATTACTATTCTATAAGTTTTTTTCAACTAATACTATTGCAACAAACTGCGTTGATTGATCTTCCAAAAAAATTCCTGTATCCTGCACACTACGGAAACTTTACCCTATGAAAAGCTCGATGGCCAAAGCTCACATCGTTTTCGTAAAACGCAAAGCGAATTTAGAATTTGAAAATCCTTGTGTACCACTTGAACAAATCTTTAGTTGCATTAGTTCCCAGTTGTTTGTTTGTATGTTTCAAAATTTTTACTTTTCTAAAGACATTTCGTATTGCAACATTATGTGGAAAAACCAACTTTTAAATTGTGTTTAACATTTGCGTTATTTGTTCGTTATTGTAAAGATGTAGTAGTAATTGTCTTTTAATGGTTATAAAGTAATAGTTGTTGTAAATGCATGTCGTTTAATCAGGTACTAGGTAACTATACGGCAACTTGTTGACTACTGTTTGAGAAATGTTTATATTTAACTGTATGTTATTATATTCGCGAAAATTTAAAATTGTGCACTATATTTGTATTTGATCGTCAATATTTTACGTAAAGCAGCCTTTCATTTTCAAAATATTCTCACCAGAGCTTTGGAGCTGGAGCACGAAACAGTGGAGTAATGGGTTTTTGCCCGGAGCAGGAGCGGAGTTTTGAGCACATAATTTTGATTGCTCCACTGCTCCAGTTTATTATGTACAATAATTTATAAAAAAAAATGTTTTCAACCTTTGAAGATCAATACTTTGTTCGTACAAACATTTATTTAACTTCACTTGTTTGTTAGGGTCGAATATTGTAGTTTTAGACCAAATTCCACATATCAAAATTTTTAAAAACAAATTTTTAAACTAAAAAACTTGTTTTAAAAATTTTAACAATATTTGGAGCATGGAGCGGACTGGAGTAGGCATTGATGCTAGAGCGGAGCAATTAAAAAAATTGGACTGCTCCAAATCCCTGATTTTCGCAACCTTTTAAGTTTTTACATACGTTCTTGCGATTTTTATAGACGAAATGTATTTAAGCTTTTTGTTTGACATCCAAGGGGATGTTATTGACTTTATCTTTATTGAACCAAATGTTGTATCAAATTTCCGAAATACTCTGCGAACGATTAAAATGTTTACGCTTCACTTGTTTGTACCTTCTTTTCACTTAGAATTTATTTGTTTAAAAAAAAGGTCGCAACCGAAAAAAATCAATAAGAATTTTATTTTCTTGTGCGCGGTTTTTAATCTTATAGTAAGTAAACAACTTTAAATAAGATACAATAGTCTATTTATAATAGTTATTTTATTTAGTCAAGAGTGCTTCTACTGTTAGGTGTAGGACTGTTGTGTTGTGCTGACTTTTTTCATGTTTTTCTGTCTTGTTCTAGCTTTTTTTATGTATTTCAATTTGATGCTTCTATCCGTTGCTGCTTTTTTTAAATCCCGTCTTGCCAGGTTTTTCTCGGTTAACAGATCATTAAAATAAATTTTAAACAACATTTACAAAGTTTGCCTATTTATCTTTGTTTTATTATTTTGTGTTACATCTAAAAATTATTTTCGTCGAAGGTTTTCTTTTAAAATATGGTTTTAAAAATGATATCACCACGTTGCAAATTTATTATTGAATTTGGTTTACGTATATATTTACCCGTAACCTAGTGGTAAAAGAACATTGGCAAGCTCTTTAACCTAGGAGATATAATGGGAATATCATCTTCAAGGCCGACCTTGCATAACTCGACTAAAGTATGCTATCTGGTCATCATTAATAGTTACTGGTTTATTTATATTGTACGGTAATTGCGCGGTTTTGTTGCAACATGGGCTGTAACTAGTATATCTATCATGTTGACAGCTAACAAAAATGAATTTCCTGTATGTTTCTTAAATCTGTTTCAATATATGTATGTAAAAACTTAAAAAAAAGGTCATATCTATGTAATATACAGTGTCCCAGATTACATTTTCAGCATGGGGAGGTCGCTTGTTATAAGAGAAACAGGTTGGTTTAAATTAGATGAATTATTCCTTAGGATGAGAGGAGCTACAATCAATTTTTAAAACCTCCTCTCATACTAAGGAATAATTCAACTGAGTTAAACTAACCTATATCTCCTATAATAAGCGAGATCCAATGCTGTAAATTTAATCTGGAACACCCTAACGGGTGGAACTCAGTTCTGGTCCACCCGCTTTTTGTTCTTTAGTTTTGAATGAAATTTTATACATCTAAATTATCATTTATCTAAAATCAAAACTAAAGAACAAAAAGGGGGTGTACTAGAACTCAGTTACACACGGTATATTGAATACTTCGTACAAATACAGATGTATTTAAAGCCGTAGTAAATTAAAATCAATAAATTTAAAACGCTCCAAATTTATTGTAGCATCACTAAATGTTAGCTGTAAAATGCCTTAAGGCAGACGAATGACCTAGATTTTATACGATTCGAACTTGATCTTTACGTTCCAGATTCGCTCTTTAAATAACTCGTAACAATTATTCTCTTAATTACAAAGCGTCATGTTTGTTTTATATCGAACTAATGTATAAAATCTGAGCAATAAATTGGTTTTTAATGTACAGGGTGGTCTATTTTCGATGTCCATACAGGAAGGGTAAATCGGTTATTATCGGAGATAAAAAAAAAACATCAAAACTAAATGTTTTACAGAGTTATACGTGCCACTGGACATTTTCTTCGGAAAAATAGGGGAAAAACTGAATAGCTGAATAACAAAAGTAATTTTTGCGATCGCGTTGGCGATGAAACCGTCAGAGAAAAAATCTAAATCTTTCTATTTACCAACGCGCGCATCCTTTGCAAGTAAAATGGTGCAAGTTTTTGAAAAAATCTTAAACGGTTCCGGAGAAATACGCGAAAAACAGGGCCCTTGTAAAAACTGTTACAATCTTCGTTCCCGGGTTTGGAACCGCGTCTTCTTGATTTGTGTGACGTTTCGACCATTCTATGTTGGTCTTTATCAAACGACCTTGTAAAAACTGTTTTCCCTATGTTAAACGCCTATGCAAGTCGAATAGATATAGTTATACACTATACAGATATACCACAACTTCTCAAATCATGACGCTTATGCATGGGTTTCGTTTTTGACGTTTTTCTCCGGAACCATTCAAGATTTTTTCCAAAACTTTGCACCATTTTACTTGCAAAGGATGCGCGCATTGGTAAATACAAAACTTTCGATTGTGTTTCTGACGGTTTCATGGCCAACGCGATGGCAAAAATTACTTTTATTATTCAACTTTTCAGTGTTTTCCATATTTTTCCGCAGGTAATGGCCAGTGGCACGTATAACTCTGGAAAACATTTAGTTTTGGTGTTCTTGATGCAATAAACACAGCCTTAATCAAATTCTAGCGACAACGTATCGTGACCCTCCCTTATTAGTTTTTTTCTATCTCTGTAATAACCGAGATGCCCTGTATGGGCATCGAAAATAGGCCACCCTGTACTGCATAAAAAAAGAGATTAACACATTTCTTAATAAGTGCCTAATGGCAATTAATTACTCGTGTTTATGAAAGAAGTTTTTTTTTTTTTAAAATCAAGTTAATGTTTTTATTCGTGAGTTAATGTGTTTTATAGGTAACCTAGAAAATGTTCGCAAAAATGCAAAATATTGTGATTATAAAGTATGGACCATTTATTAGGAAATTTGTGTTATGTCCATTGTTCTTTGTTTCGAGTTTTAAGGGTTTGCATTTCTGTCGATTAAAAAATTCTTAGATATACACTCTACTAACTAATGCGCTATGGTTATTAAAAAATAATTATGTAGATTTAAATATTTCGCGTAATTCATTATAAAAATGAATGTGCTTTTAATTTCCACATACTTTAAAGAGTGTAATTACCTCGAAAATATATAATATTTGCTTATTAAAGCAAATGAACTGCAAATAATACTTTCACTGAACGAATGCCTGGAAATAACGTGCAAAGTGGGTTTATAGTACAGCACTATGAATTTTATTTTTAAACCAACCATTGCTGACTATTTATAAATGCGTGAAATTCTTTGAAGCGGAGACCATGTTTCTATTTGCAAACACCTCCTTGATCGCATATTTCAAGTTCATGCTTATTTATAAAGTAATAAAACTGTGTTATGAATAAGAAACTTGGTCGAAAATATTAACGCGGTGCAACACGTCGATCGTGAAGCGGTTTTCCTATTTTGCACCAGCACGAAAAGTCTTTACTTTTTAACATGATTCATTTTGAGAAGGCTCTTCAAGGCCGACAGTTAAAACACTGCTGTATTTATCATCATTTTAAATGTGAGAAATACTTTCCGAAAAGAAATGAAAAAAAAGTCTATGAAGTCAGGAGCATTGTCGAATACTTGAGGTTTTCATAGCTCCTTCCGGTAGCCAAAAACCTCATGGTCGCTGTGAGTTTTTTTTGTGGGAGGAATTGCTTGCCCCATCGCCGTATATATTTTTTGTGATATAAGGGATGACCAATGAAAGCAGATGTAGATAAGTTTCTTTGTCCTAGTGCCACGGACCAAACGCTAATAACCTAAATGGTTGACGCGCCCCCTCCTTTAAATTAAAAAAAAATAAGCTCTTTAGAGCAGATAAGAGTTCAAGTGAAGCACATTTCTCTCGAGACCCTTTTTCATCGATATTAATTATTAAGTGACTTTAAAACGATTGCAGATTTTAAGACATCTTGACAGTACCATGACTCAAGGAATGGTAACCTTGGAATCTGTAGATTGTGTCGTTCGAAAACAGTATTTAACAGTATATTACATAACAAGAGTTGTTAGAAGCATATTACGCAAGAGTGGAAAAGTTGGGCACGGAGCCGCGTAGCGGCGAGTGCGTAATCGCCTTAAAACTCGTGTTATGTAGCTTACTTTTTCTACGATCACATCGTCTCGGCGGCAACACTACAATAATGTATCTGCTCATAATTAAAACAAGGATCCTTAAGGGTGTATTATAATAAAAACAAAGCATTTCCAGACCTATTTGTACTATTAAAATTTATCGTTTTAATTTTAAATTGCATATCCGTTGTATCACATACTGCTCTAGAATAATATGTAGTTATATGAAAGTTACTTAGTAGATTGGGGGTTTAACATTGCTGGTTTGAGGTAAAACGTTGTTAACAACGTGGCGAAGAAAAAATTGACAGATGACTAGATCCCTTCGGTTGCTATGACAATGCGGTGATGGCAGTTTGGCTATTTTTGACTAAGGAAAAAATTCAAACATGCTTCAACCTCTCCCGATCTTGAACTTTACAACTTCGGGTCGTTGTTTAATCTGAGGACGTGATCCGCGCGTTTCCCTATTGTAAATTTAGTTTAAAAAAACAACCAGAGCGAGCTTCCTTGCAATAAAATGGTTATTTATGTATCAAGGCCAAAACGTGTCTTTTTCGGCCGCGTCTGGTTTGCAAACAGGCAAGGACGAAAAAGTACGTTTTGGTCGAGGTGCACATTACATTTTTTGTGCGATTAAATTAAAAACAATTTAAATTTTTAGTATTTTTCAAAAATATAGGTTAAAAACTATGTGACATTCTGTCACTGACAGATGACGGCGTATGCTGTTAGCGGTGGAAATGTACTTGCATAATTCTGTACATAATTTAAATAACTTTTTTTTGGTGCGATTGTAATGTTTTATTCATAAATTTAAACATTGATTAATTATTAATTACATAACGTGTACCATATCATATATTTATTTATTAAAACATAGTATAATTGACAGCAATAGAACAGTATTCAGTAACAGTATCAAAACGAAAATATTAGGTTATAAACTACCTGACAGTTTACAACCTAAAGACCTCTACGTCACTACCCTTAGCGGGGAAGCCATAATCTCAGAGGACATATTCAGACACGCACATGCGCTTTCCGTTCTGCTTAATGCAAATGATCTTTTTCGTACGCTGTAGCGGCCGAGAAAGTCTTTTTCGGCCGTTGCTAAGGATAGGGCCGGAAATGCAGTACTTTATACTTTATGGTTGCCAACGCGTTCGTCAAACAACTGTTTCTAGTACGATCGCACAAAAAAAAAACGATTTTTTAAATGTTTGAAAACCGGGAAAACTTGGCAGAGCCGTGTGTGCAGGAAGGAGAAACTTTGTAGGCGATTTAGATAGTAAGCACAAATGTTAAATCAATAAATATTTATGCCACAACATTTCGGAATGCGCAAAATATGTGAAAATAAATTTTCTCTAGCCGAGACGTTAAATCTGATATCAACCCCCTACGCAGCGTAGGAAACTTCTCGTCTTTTACTTTTACCGCAATTCTTTGAAAGTCCTGTATCCAGTTTTCATTACGCGCCTTGTGGCGGAAATACAAGAGTACACATTGCAAGAACATAACATAAAATCATTTTTACTTGCCTTGTTTTTCCCGAGTATGGATCAACTTCTATAACGAGTTAGAATATTTTGCTACTTGTTCTTCAAATGCAACCCTTATTAATTTGATGACAAGAATTTTAACATAATTGCAAGTCAGTTGCCAGACAAGCATTAAAATTTGCTTGGAACTGATTACTGTTTATAACCGGTGCTATATTTAGCGTCACCGAGAAAGATAACACAACGGTAACCAAACTGAAAGTGCCTATAAATAAACGTTGCCGAAGAGTTGTTCATTGGATCTGTTGTCTTGTTCAACCAATAAATCGACGAGGTCAACTACTCCTCAATGCAGGCCATCGATTTTCCACGGGGCGACAAAGAAACGAGAATTCATTGCAAAAACAACGCTATTGTGATTTGAAACTACTCGACTTTAATTTAACTAGAAAAAACTGTAAAAAAAGATCGGCATTCCACGTTTATTGAATTGGCTTGTATAAAATAAGTTAAAATTTAATTGTCACTCTATCTACGTAAAAACAGAAGTTCTTCAAAAGCAATTAAAACATTTATGGATCATATTTTGTTTATTTACTTTTTATTAAACTTATTGCATTATTGGTTTAAGTAGTATTATTGTTCGTATGTATGATGTACACTTTACGACCTTCAATTTAAGTTATCTTTGTGTTGATTTATTGGCGTAACATTTGTATTCATTCAGTGTATGTCTGGACTTATGATATATAGATAGATTATCTTAATGTTCTCTTACATTTTCCAGCTTTTTCTTTCTTTATTTCGGGCAAATATTACACCCTGTATATTTTTACATTTTTGGAAAGAGGAAATAATTTTGAATAACAAGTTATTGATGTAAGGCATTGTGGGGAGTTCAGTTTACATTTTTCATTTGTTGGTGTCTTCCATATCTTCCTCCATTCTGTTCTGTTTTGAGTCTTATTCCTTACGTCCTCCCACTTTATTCCTCTACTGTGCTTGGTTTTCTCCTTCCTGCCACCTTTTCCTTGGTCTGCCTCTCGTTTTCTTTTTGGTACTTCTCGCTTCGAACACTTTTCTTGTTAACCTTATGTTGTATTCATTCTTCTATTTTATTTCTGATTGGTTTCACTTTTAAATTTTCTTTGTGTGTTGTATTTTTAATTTTGTCCAATTTGGTTGTATTTTCTTTTTTTTTTTCAGGAATCGCATCTGGGTTGCTTCCAAAGCCTTTTTGTGTTTTTTTGTTGTGGTCCATGTCTCCGAGGCTTATGTTAGCACAGGGGTGACTACTTTTTTTATGTATTTCTATTTTTATTTATTTCGGGATTTCTTTTTTCCCTAGGAATGTGTTCTTAATACTTTTGAATAGTCTTCCTCTTTTTGTTCTTCTTCGATTTTTCCGTCTTCTGTTATCATCGATCCTAAATATTTAAATTTATGTGCTTGTTTTAGATTTTCTCCATTCAGCTCCATATTGTGTTGTTGTGTATTTTTTCCTATTATGATTGTTTCCGTCTTCTTTTGGTTTATTTGCATTCCAAATTTCTCAATTGTTGTTCCGAATATAACCAGAATTTCTTTTCGTCATTTTCCATCCGCAAATATTATCATGTCATCTGCATAGCAAACTTCTGAAACAGTTATTTTTTCCATGTTCCAATATCCCACTTCGTATTTTTTGACTTTATTCTTCGCTTCTTTTACGGCTTCATCTAGGACCAGTGAAAATAGCAGATGGCTTAAAATGCAGCCTTGTCTCACTCCTCTTATAGTTTCAAAAGTTTCCGATTCTTCATGCCACGTTCTTACATAGTTTATTGTTTTTTTTTTTGTATAAGCTTTTTATTCCTTTCATCAGGTTTTTTGAGGTTTCTCTTGTTTCTAAAATTGACCATATATCTTCTCTTCTAACCTGATAAAAAAAAAAGCTTTCTCTAGATCGACAAGACAGAATTTATTGGTAACGATTAATATATTATTGTACACAAAAATAATACTCGAGCAAATTCTCGGCTACGCCAGGGAACAAAGTAACATACATCAAAGGAAATTAAATTGATTTTTTTTGCAGCAGAATCAATGACCTAACTGTTTAATAAATTTATGGTAAATATGCAAGTCATTTTGGGAAGGAACGAATTCAGTTTTTAAGTTTCTTGTTAAGTGACGTAGAGTGGGTAGTCTCTTCATATTCTTATTTTAACGTTAACTGTAAGTTGGAGTTAGCAGTAGCACATATCTTATACTTTACATTTTACAATCAATTTTCATTCTGCTTTCTTGGAGTGTTCTGGGTAGCATTAAACAAATTTATCGTTAAATTATTGCAACAATAACAGAATAAAGTGTATACTTTCATTAAATAAGAATTCTATTGGACAGATATAGTCAGCAGTGTGATGTAAGAAACACAAACCGTATTCCATTTTAAGCTACTATTCTTTTCATGTTTATTATATTGGAAACGCTTCGTCTTAGGGTTTAAAATGACAGTCCAATGCACTCACCATACGCCAGGGCGATGTTCTTGCGAGCGCCAGTATCGACTAGGATCGGTGCGATGCCCTTTGGGACGTCCCGGCGCTGTTATTGTGACCCTGATAAATAACATAGCTTACAGACTATTTACAATCCTATAGTAATTCAGCGTCTTTTTATTAAAGCAATGCAATGGAAATTCGTTTTTGTCGTATCGTTATAAAATTTATTAACAACCCATATTATGTTGACTGGGTATTACGAACTTTTATCACGCCATAAGCTACTTGTACAGGGTGGTCTATTTTCGATGCCCATACAGGCAGGGTGGGTATCTCGGTTATTATCAGACTAATAAGGGAGAGTCACGATACGTTGTCGCTAGAATTTGATTAAGGCCGTGTTTATTGCATCAAGGACATCAGAACTAAATGTTTTACAGAGTTATACGTGCCACTGGCCATTTCCTTCGGAAAAATAGGGGAAAAATTGAAACATTGGTATAAAAAGGTAATTTTTGCGATCGCGTTGGCCATGAAACCGTCAGAGACACGATCGAAATTTTTGTATTAAACTCTGCAAAACATTTAGTGTGAAACACAGCCTTAATCAAATTCTAGCGACAACGTATCGTGACCTTCCCTGGTAAGTTAGTCTCGATTTCTTTGTTCGAATTCAGTGCCGTAAAAAGATTTTTGATATCTTTTTTAATTTTCGAAATATAGCAAAAAACCGATTTTTAGCAATTTTCAAAAATGTTAAATATCTCGCCTAAGCGAAAAGATACAGAAAAACATTGAAGACATTTTTGGAATGTTTTTTTGTCCTTAATAAGATAGCGATGTTCAATTATTTTTTACTCATAAATATCGATATGTGTTTCTTATTTTAAAATAGCAACCTTAAGCAAATTATATGTTTGAAAAGCGCAAAAAGTCGGCTTTCGATTTGTGTCAAAGCCAAAACCCCAAAAAAAATTAAAGATCGTCCAAAATGTTTTCGGAGGTTATAAATATTAACCAAAATAGTGCAATAGTAGTCAAAATTGGTTCATATTTCCAAAATGTAAATATGTACAGGGTGTTCCGTTTGAATTAACAAAGTTAGGGTCATTTCCGGCCTGAAGTGAAATAATGGTGTACATATGTTCAAATAATCCGGTTTTTTACACACATCATATGTCTAAAATGTCATTTATCCAAAATGAATACTAAAGAAAAAAAAAAGGGGGTGTAACAGAACCCAGTTACACCCGGTATAGTGCTGGTTATGAAATGTTACCTAGCATTGCTAATTTGTATAAAATTACAGATAAAACCTTGACTGAATTGTACACTTGTTAACAGTTGTTTCACACGCTATTGTACTTATTTTATTGTGGTTGTTGGGAAACCATGAACCTCGAAAAGCGTACCTCAATGTAGTGTTTGATATTTTAGACAAAGTGTACTGCTCTGTGATTCATTACTACATCCCAATGAACTACTACGGGTGAAAATCATAAGTTTATATAATGTTCTAGTTTCTGTTTTATAAGAACCCGTTTTACTTGTGCAAAGAAGCAATGAAAACGCGTTACATTTATGAAAACCACTCGTTAAGATTACTCAAGGTGTATAATGTAAACGCAGAACGATTGCAATATGTGGTAACCTGGTAACTAACAGAATTCCGTTCCCAAACGGATTTTTTCTCGCTAATAGTCTTAGTCAGCCCCTGACCGTGCCACTGTTTTTATACTAAAACATTGTGGATTTAAAAACAAAACTTTAAATTAAGGACTGACTAATGATTATGAAATAGCTTCCGGAATGTATGCAACTAAATAAAACGGGGTTTTATTATATATAATTCGAAAGTAAAGTAGTCGTACGGAAAATAACCTGTATTAACAATACTGCGTGCTTTCTTTTAAAATAAAGCCATGATCGACATTAAAAGCAATATATTAAGACGTTAAGTACAGCAAATCATAGCCCACGAGCAAAGATATTTACTAGCTCGACCCGGAATGGCGCATCCCAGTTGCCGTCAACCCCATCAACATGACTGACGCCGTAACCATGGGAACGACGCTCCCGTTCGCAACATTTGCTTTGAAATATATAGTGAGGGTTTAACGGTTTACGGTGTAAAACTCTTTCTATGACTATTTCTTTCTTGCTTGTACATGTAACCATACAACTCTCATATCTAATAGTGTTTTTATTGCAGTGTTATTTTTTTTAAATACTGCTGCGTCAAATAATTACTCCTATTAAATTATAATCAAGTTCCATAAGAAAAATAAATGTTCTTTTAAACTTTCTTTGCTTTTACGCTGTAAAGTTATTTTTAAACGAATCCCAAACTTAAGAAAGTTTCTGTCACTAAACTTTAGGGCTGTTGTCATGTGCGTTCGCAGAAAAATTTCTAGGGGGGCAAAGCATAGAGACAAATAATAATAGGTATACAGGGTGTGTATAAATTGGCGGAAGCGCTACACGTGACGATGTTCTTCGTAAAATTGTAAGTCGAAAATCTTGATACAAAAATGTTGTACCATGCTTCCTATGGCCTCAGGAACCATTTAAAGAAAAAAAAATTGGCAACATTGCATACATTGATTTGCGTTTGGACATTTTTTATCAGCAATTTTTACTTAAGTATTTACAATTTTTGTTCAAACTGAAAGCCTTCAATTCGTAAACATAGCTGCAAACTTTTGGGTATCGTAAAACACAAACTAGAACTAATTACGAGAAAAACAGAGATGACAACTAATGAAAATGTTGCCATAAATGTATTAATTTCATTCAAATCAGTGATTTACATATTTTCAACACCAATTTTTGAAAGGAAGAACACAATATATAGGAAAAAAAAAACTATTCGAAATTTATTTTTATTCCAAATTGCAGCTTTTTCATTAAAAAATATTAAATAATAACGCTTATTAAAGGACTAAATGTCAAAACTTTGAGGACCTCTTGCAGACACAGTAAGCATGGTACAACATTTTCGTATTAAGATTTTCGACGTGTAGCGCTTCTGCCAATTTTTACACACCCTGTATATAAATTTTAATTTAATTTTTTAATTTTTATGATTTGTTTCTACAAGTACTATTTTTTACTCGATCTCGGGGGGGGGGGGAGCGAGTGCCCTTTTGCCCCCCCTACGGACGGCCATGGCTGTAGTTCTATTTCCTAATTCTAACAAAAGTTATCAATTTCAAAAAGTCTTTCTTTTAAATAAAAACTATTCATTAAATGCGGATGTAAAGTAATGCATACATTTAATATTTTGATATTTAATAACTTTACACATGCCTAACGTTTTGTAAAGATAACTAAAGTGTCTAGATTCTAGAAGCAATAGTAAACATATACTACTACTATTACTACTACTACTACTGAAACTAAACACTCAGTATATTTGAAAATAATTTTGAAATATGAAGCTTATTTATGCAAAGGATTTTTGTATTTACAAGTTTTTTGTGTCTACTTTAATAAACGCGCTAATAAATAATTTGTGTGGACACCTTACAACACACATACATTGTGGGGAACAAGTTACGAAATTCTGTATGATTTTAAATTTTAACACAATAACCTTTTGATGAAAAAACTCGTGGTCACCATAAATGGAATAAAAACTTAACCCTTTCAATACGACTTTTGGCCAATGAAGTTAATTATGTGTCATGTATAAAAATTTGTTGCTATGGCTTAAAAATATATGTATACAAAGTTTAAAATTTTTAGCGCGGTATATATTTTTTTTTTATAAAAAGGCTTGGGATACATATGTCCCAGAAGTGTTGCACGCTTGGGATAAATTTGTCCCAGCAGTAACTAATGAACACACACATGACCACACAAAAGTTGACTGACAGGAGCCACATGTATTCCTGATACAAATTAAAGTAATTCACGTGTAGTGTGAGCTCAGAACTATTAACAAATCCCATCCCAGGGTATTATAAATCGACATAACACAATGCAGAATCTTTCAAACATCCTTTGGGACATATGTATCGCCGCAGTATTCAAAGGGTTAAAACAAGTGAAAGTGTGATATTTGTATTATATTAAGCAATTTGATTTACTTTCATTTTACAATATCCACGCATTTTTCCCCCCAAAGGTTTATTAATATTTCTTGTAAACCGTAATTTTTGAAATGTATTGGGCGGGTCACAAAAATCATTACAAAAAAACATCGGCCTGAAAAGTTTTGGCAACTCCAAATTAAACCATTAAATGTTGTTATGCAACATTCGTGCTTAGGGGACTATTAATTAACTAGAACTTTGATTTTAAACTACATAAATCTTCATATTACTCCATTGAAATGGCTTTTACAATGGTTTCAATTTTATTTTCAGACCATTTTGAGCGGGTGATACCTGCAGGAGATGGATGTGACCTTCACCAACGTATTAGAGGGGGCACGTCAGTATTTCCAGGGGTTGCCTGCTGCCACGTGCTCCACAGCAAACAATAATATTTATTCCGGTGCTGATCATCAGAGCAATCATGGTCATAATGCTGAACAAAATTCAGATAGAACCACAGCTAGTACGCCGTATTGGCCGCAGCATCAAGATGCTCAAGTCAGGCCATCCACACAAGAAAGACTTTCGGCTGATTCGTTGCAAAGACCTTCTTCACATCAATCCGACTCATCGAGGCCACCTTCACATAACCAAATCTTAAATGTTCAACAAGAACAACTAAGAAATTCAAACAGTTACCATCAACAAACCAATCAGCAAACTCCACAGACGCAAGCATTTCAGTTTTCTAGACCCCATTCACGAGAAGTGTCTGTTCAACATCATCAACAACAACAGTATCAATCACATATCTTACCTAATCCCTCCTACCATCAATCAGCCTCACCACAGCATCAAAACAGAACACCTAGACAACCAGATCAACTATCTTCTCCCTTACCTGCACAATCATATCATCAACTACAACCACCAAATCATGTTCAACAACATACTTCTCAATCATATTCCAATTACCAGCAATCTCGATCTTATTATCCTGTACAGTCACAGCCACAGCCACAACCACAGCCACAGCCACAGCCACAGCCACAAACACAAACCCCATCCTATCATCAATCATATCAAGTTGCCTCAAGTCAGTCATATACGCAACCACATGAAACTGCATATAATCACCAATCATATTCAACTCATTCCCAAAATGAAAATCAATATGCAGATATGGCTAAAGTTCCTGCACCTAACGGACGAATAGAGAAAAAAGAACCCCTGCATCAAGCTGTACAATCGTTGCAAGTACAAAGTCAGCCAACAATGCAACCTCATAAAACAACTCATAATTTACCACCGATTGCTGCTTTATCCTCTGTTAATTACCATTCCATAAGAAGCAACAGAGAAGTTTCCAGACTCCCAAGTAATAAAAATCGAATCGCAACATCGGTTGCTCCAGTTTTATCGTCTTATCCAAATAAATCGAGTACTAATAATTCCATCACACAAAACGTATCAACATCTGCACAATTTCCTGTCCACAATAATCAAGATTACACTGGCAGTGTTCAGTATTCTATGCAGCAAAACAGGACAACAGTTAACCATAATTATCAATATACAACAAATACTGCTACTAATTCTACCAATACATCTAGTTATGTTCCAACTTCATCGAGAAATTTACCCACAACTGCAGCCTATGCTACGTCTGTTGTTCATCAGCAGCCAACAAATGTCTCAAATTATAACAATTTTCAAACTCCTATAACATATTCTTCACAAGATTTGTATAAAACTTATCATATTCCAAATTCGAAGGTGACGCAACATTCGCAATCATCTACAAATCATAGTAATAGCCATAATGTAGTTCCTGTGGTTGCACCCATAAATAAACAAAAACGTGAGTCTCCTTTAGATTTATCAGTGAAGACGGTTAGAACTTCAGCAGATTCTACATTAGATGATGCCGATACTCACAGCTTAGATTCTCAGAGAGTTGCAAAATACTATCAAAGTATTAATAAACAACCAACTTCTTCAGCCACTCCAACTAATAATTATACAACATACGATGCTTATGCTAATTCGTTTCAAAGAAACTCTGTTGCAAAATCATCACATTTATCAAATAGTGGTGCTCCCAAGGTAGACTTTCTTCCTAATTTCAATATGCCAGGTTTAAATCATTCAACAATAAATAAGACAGACGGTCGAGCATCATGTATACAGTCGTCATACGAAAATCAAAATCAAAGACTGATGTTTGACAAAAAAGCTTTCTATCAACAACAGTCTCATCAATCACCCAGTTTGCAAAGGAATCCTTTGAATTCTGTTTCTACGACAGCACAAGCAAATCCTCAGGTATATAATGCAATGGCTAAAAAATCAACTCAACCACTACCGAGAATTGAATTTCCACCATCTGGCCATAAAACTTCTTCGTTATATCCTTCCTCATTTGATGTTCATAGAAAAAGAACTGCAGATATGGTCCCTTCTACTATCCCTAATAAAATTCCTAAAGTTGATGCATGGAGACAAACAATTGATCAACAAATAGAACAAAAATTATCGTCATATGCGAGATCAAAACTTCAAGAACATCAACAAAAACAAAATATTCAAAGCAAGCCTCTTTTAAATGGAAACTATTCTTCAAATCATGAACGACTAAAAGACACATTTAGCTCAACATATCAACGCCAACAGTACAATACATTTCAGCCTCAGCAAACATATTCAAACACTCAGTATCAGCAGAATCATGGTCAAACATATGTTCCTAATGCTTCTGCTCATCAGTATCCCGATTATTCCAGTAGTGCATCTCAGCAACAACAAATACCCTATTCACATGCTCTTACAAGACCCAGTACAAATTCATCATTACCTTTAACTGGTAATAATCGCAATAATGTTGGAAGTGCTGCAGATAAACGTGTTTTAAGTTTATTAAGGAATAGTTTAGAAATAAAAGGTGCTAAGGAAGCTCAAAGAAAGTTGGAACAATATAAAACACAAGAATCTACACATTCCTATATGAGATCAGAAGTACAACAACCGTCTACAGATGTGATGGCTCCTCTTCAGCCTAAACCAGGAGTAGTTGGCCGTCACAATGTTTCTCCTTTTGCAGCGACTAGTTTGCTAGAAAGAAATAGCAACACACCACCAACATATAAATTTCATTTGCCTCGAGCGATTGACTCTATTAAATTTGATGTTGAGATTGCTAAAGATAATCATGTGTCTGATCGAGGTGTCACTAAACATATGGATGATAATCACGTTACATTTGCCAACAACAGTACTCCCAACACGGATTTGGATGGCTTAGCAGCTTTTCTAGCTGCCAGGATACGTACGAAAGCAGAACTAAAACAAGTTGGACCAACACAAAATTTATACAACAATAATTCTTCTTGCAATAATTTAATTCGAAGTTCAAGTGAAACACAGTTGTTAAAATCGTCTAATAATAAAATAACTGCAGATAGTTCATCCTTTCTAAATTTAGCAAATAGTTTATCCGGTAATAATAGTCCTCCAAAATTAAGCAAAGAACGTGTATCACATCCACCAAGAAGAAGATTATTTAGCAGAAATGAAGAGGAATCTTTTACCGGTTTAAATGTACCACTAAGAGATAAATCAGGTTTACGAAGTTCATCAGAAACTTCAGTATTTGACTTCCCTGATACTGATTCAGAAGGTGAAATGCCAGTTCTAGAACGACAATCATTAGAAGATATGCGTAGAGACCGCAAAACGTCTGTTAAACTTCCACCCAATGAAGAAATTTCAAGTAATTCGCCAAGACCTGACAGTCCATTTGATGCCTTTTTTGAGAATGCCTGTGATAAATTTATGGAGCAACTAAAAACTGGTACCGGTAAGAAAAGAGGAAGAAGGAAAAACATTGTTGAACCAGATGTATTAGCAAAGTTGGAAACGGTGACAAAGGAAAAGCCTTTAGAAGTACATATAAAATTGGAAGATAATCAGATAGATACAAGCATTGTTAAAATCGAAAAAGAAATGATAGAAAATGAAAATGAAGTAGTAGTAAATGAAAATGAAGTAGTAGTAAATGAAAATGAAATAGTAGTAAATAATACAGTAGTGCCAAAAATAGAGAGCGATTCAGATTCTGATGTTCCTTTGATTAAATGTAAAAATAAAATTAAAGTTGAAATAGAAGATTTTGATTTTCCAAAAGATGAAAGTTGTGCAGAAAACGGAAAGCAAAATAATTTGAACAGTGACAGTGATTGCGAAACAGAAACTTTAATCAAAGAAAACCCCTCGAAAGAAAACGATAAAATTGCTGAAACAGAAAAGGTTGCAAAACCGAATGAAGCGGTGCCCCCAAAAGTTGCAAGACCCACCAAAAAACCGACATTTGGTGATGGAAGCGAATTTCATCCTGGCTGGGAAGAAGAAGTTTTTAAATATAAGCGTTCTCTACGAATGCCTGCTACTTTAATTCAAGTAACTCGACCGCCATATTCACAGAGGTTATCTACATCATTACCAGATTTAGATCCATGTCCTAATTCACCTGCACCTTCTTCAGTAACAGATATCACCGAATACTCTAAAAGTAAACTTCGAAATGATACTCTCGATAGTGATTTAGATTCTAATTCCAGTTTTAGTTTTTCATTTTCCAAAAGTAATTACGATTCTGAAGAAGGTAGTTCTTCAGTTAAAAGTCTAAATTTAACAAACTCCAAATTAAAAAACAATAACTCAATATTGGATCGGTTAATGGAACGTTATGGTACTAGGAAAAGACGAAAAAACAAAAAGAGAGACGAACAGCTTCCAAAGGTAATACCTAAAGCTGAAAATCCTGTAGAATTATTAGCCACGCCAAGGCTGGAAGTTGAAAACGTACAGACAAAAAGCTCCAAAAAATCTGAGCCAGTTATAAAAGGCAACTCTGTATTCCTTGGTTTTAGAAAATCAACAATGGATACGTTTAAAGAGACCTTTATCAAAAATACAAATAATATAGTTGGAGTGAATGAACAGTTCAAAACTGTTGTTTTAAAGTCACGCACTCGTACAGAAACAAGAGTAATGAAACAAAGAGCAACTATAAGAGAAGTTTTTGGTGAAGACAGACCAGCCTCTGCTCCTCCAGTAACCTGTGTTGATAATAATGAATTACAACAGGATAAGACGAAGAAAGATATGGATAAAGAAGGCAGTAAAACAGAACTTAATAGATCGATAGGTCTAAGAAACACTAAGCAGGTTCTTAAGAATACTTTGCTTAGCCGTGGAAGAAAGAAAAACAATAACTTACTTAAAGCTTTAACAACTAAAAAAATCAGTTCGGAATTTGCGGAAGATATTGAAATAAAAAGGGATCCAGATTGTAAATCAGAAACACCATCTATAGATGGAGATGATATTATACCATCACGAAGACGTATGAAAAATATGAGACGTAAATTCAGTTCAGGTTTCGATTATATCCGAAAGAAGAAAAAACAAGTTAAAAAGGACAATCTAGATGTGGATGCGGTCTTAAAACTTAAACGCAGAAGTGTTATTACCAAAGCTACCCCTGAATCCGTGCAAGACATTCAAAAAGAAATCAAAATGTGGGTTATGAATAAGGGAATAGGAGAGACCCATTTACATCGAGCTGCTAGATTGGGATATACGGTATATATAACATCGTGTTTGCATTTGATCACTTATTGTTTTATTATGTTATGTTTTAGGATATTACGGCATACTGTTTGGAAAAAATGGAAGGCACTGCATCACCAAAGGATAATGCTGGTTATACTCCTTTACATGAAGCTTGTGCTAGGGGGCATATTAATATTGCTAAACTATTGCTACAGTATGGTGCCAACGTAAGCGAATCGGCCCAAGGAGGAATACGGTAAAATATTTTTTAAAGTATTAATCAGTTTTAAAAATTCATTTGACTGTTTGCAATTTGGAAGTATTCCAATAATCCATTACATTTTACATTTAAACCAGGGTTGGGCAAAATATGATTTTTATTAAAAAAATCAAAAATCACTGATTTAAATTAAAAAATCAAAAAAATCACGAATTTTTGATTTTTTTTATATATATTTTTTTTAAAGAAACTTGCCTCTTTCCTTTTTACAACTAATTTATTCATTATTCACCCCACATTATATCTTCTATACAGATTCATTCAAAAAGTATCAATCAACAAATGAAAAAGTTTTTTTTAATTAAAAGTTTCTTAGAAACTCTTACTGATAAAAGTTGGTTTAACATCAAAATGGGAAAATGAAAAAACTCTTTATTATTGGTTTCTCAAATGATTTTGTTCTTGAGAAAAGTTGGTGCATGATCTAAACCTAATTTTAAGTTAAAAATAGTTCAATATAAATAAATTCATATAGCACTAGATTTTTAACCATTTTTAGAAATATTTGAAAAGAGTAAAGTGCCCTTATTTTAAAAATCTTAAAAAAGTTGTTTACAATTTAAAAATAATATTAAATAAATTTACGAAGTAAATGTACCAGAATGCATCTCTAACAAGAAAATTCCTGTAGAGACTTTATTTCTCCCTGACCTATAAGAAGCCAATAGGCAATATTACATATGAATTTAACTATTTTTTAAAAATTGTTGGCCTGTTTACATAATAGTTTTAAAAAAGTTGATAGTTACCAATAATTTCCAAAATACCTTTAAATCATAAATATATGTAATTAAATTTTACCAAATTTAAATAATGGATGTTGTAAAAACACAAATTTTAATTTTACATATTTTTGTTTTAATAGTCCACTTCATGAAGCCGCAGAAAATGGTTTTGTTGAAATGGTGAGATTGTTGTTGTCCTATGGAGCAGATCCAACTCTAGCAACTTACTCTGGTTTAACACCATTGATGCTTGCCACAGACGAATGTACTATTAATTTATTACAAAACCATATAGCAGAATTGCAAGGAAATTCTTCAGCTCCTTGGACTTTTGCAGGACCATCGGGTTGTTTTGGTTAGTAAAATAAATAAAAAAATCTTGTAATGTTTTTTGAATACAAAGTAGCTACCTTTCATGTATTGTTGTATGTATTTTTTAACCTATACTTTAGTGAGATATGCAATCGAGATTTACTAAATGACGATTGTTTACATTTGTTAAAAATATCTATCATCCCACCTAGCATGCTTATAAGTGTCAGTTATAAATTTGTAACTATTTGTTAATTTTTAGATCCTGAAGACAGCGGCTATAATCCACTGGACCATTTCCCTTGTACAGATCTTTCTTCAGAAGAAGAAGATATTGACTTTGAAGTTAGTGAAATTGCGCTACCTAATCTGTATACACTGCGAGGGGAAGGTCACACAGAAAGATGGATATTGTTGCAGGATTTATCGAATATACTTAAAATAAAATCTCGAGATGCGTTATTACGTCAAATAAGTGCAGCAACGCCATCTACAAGTGCATCAAACAGTAATTATAAACATGTAATACGAGAAATGAAAATGGGAGACTTTTTAGATCAAGCACGTTGTTGCCAGTATTTATCTGCCGGTGAAAAAATTAACACTCGTGCATCAAAGATTGCTTTAGTGAAATATAGTGAAAAGGTAAAACAATTACTAGGTGTTGAAAAACTTGTAGTTACCACAAGGTGACCAGAAACTAATTTTGTTTTTCAATTGTTTATTTAACACAGTGATATTGTTTAAATGTGATGATGCAGTTTTGTTTATTTCCTGTTACGTCGCTTTTATTTGTGTGGTGCTGTTGCTAAGATCTAAATATTATTTTGTATCTAAGTTCGTATTATAAGAGTACTTGTGTAATATTTTCTAAAAAACGCTTATAATCAAATTATATTCTTATTTGTTATTAAATATTTTTGTGTGTTAAGGCTGTATTACATTGTACAATTTCTTGTACAAGAAGTTGTATAATGTAATACAGCTTTTAGGAAAAAAACCTTTATTTTATATAAATTTCATGTTGGTATTGGTATGATGCAACAAGCAACGTGCAAAAATGTTACAAATGCGAAGGTATAATCACACTTTGACAATGTTTTGTTATGTTTTTCGTTTGCGAAGACCTTAGTGTTAATTAATTGTTGTGAATACTTACTATATAATATATAATTACGTCCTCCAAAAAGATATTCTATGCTTTTAATGTACGTAATCGGCAAAACGTAGGTAATATAGATTTTCATAGTACTATATTACAAACTGATCAATTTTGTATATGAAATCGGAATTTATTAATATATGTAAATTATATATAAATCAATATTTTTTATGCTCAGGGAAATGTACTTGTAAAAAGGCAGTGCATTATGTGAAATAACGACTGTAAATATGTAGCTACTATATATACATTAAAATTTTTAAGTATAGCGTACAGTCTTAAAACATGCAAGTGATATAGCAAATAATAATTAGAAAAACTAAATGTTTTAACTCATATATGTACATGCTTCATTTTTCTGTGTGGTAGATATTACTGAATGTCTTGTAACTATGTGTGCTTGCTCATTTGAATAGTAACTTCATTATCAGTTTAAAAAAATTGCTTCAAGTAGATGTACAATAAATTAACGATTTATCTGTGATGCGCATTGGTGGGAAAGTGCAATGCTTTCTATGAATATGTAAAAAAAAGAACATGTGATTTTGCCGATTTATCCTATCAGTGTAAATTTAGATGGTATTTTAATTTATAGTTGTTTTTCATATTTTTATGTTTACCCTTTTCAATCATTTGTGACTAAATAAAATATTAAGAAGCAAATGTGCTTGTTTATGTAGTTTAATAATATATTTGTTACAGCAATTGCTAAGAATATTCTACGTTTTTTTATTACAAACTGTTCACCATAAACCTATTTGAGTAAGTTGTTGGAAAATATCAAAATAAACAAAATTAAATAGTAAAAACAAAATAAGCTTGATAATCATGGTATTCATTTTAATAGTGCTAGTTTTTCTTTTAATTCAAAATCGGAACAATATGCTATTGTTTGTCATTTATTATATGGTGTAAAAATGATAATTGTTTTTATTTTAAATTTCATATTAACGTTAGCGACAATTCCAACATATTTTTCATTTTTATTATAGTTTTAAAACAAAATTTAAAATAATGTTTTTTCGTAAAGCATAACTTTTTTTAATTATAATTGATATAACCATGTAAAACTATCAAAAAAATATTTTTGCGCAGTTTGTGACGTGCTCATTAGTACAGGCATTGATTTTCTTGGGTATAGGTTTTATAAGAGTTGGATAGTGTAAAATCACCTTAACAAAACGAATGGTAACCTTGCAGCGTTAAATTTCCCTGCTGTTTACAGAGTCATGTTGGTAGAATGTCTGAATTTGACAAATGATATTCATGACAGTAACGTCAAGATGGTGTAACGTCAAACAGATAGGATGTCTGGCAAATATTTATTAATATCGTGTTGACTGTGATTAAGTGTTATTTCTGTAGCGTATTAAAATAATCGTTTGATTGCCGTCATATGTAACGTATCTAGTTAACCCTTAAACGCGTCGTGATAGTTTTTACGTTTTAATACAGTTGACATTCCTGCAACCAGCAACGAATTTTGATTAAGGTGAGTACATTTAGTTTAACATTGAATTTATTAAGAAGTAAGTTTTTGATGGTACTGAAATTTCGCTAAGCTATAAATAGAATTGCTTAGGGCGATAGATTTAGCACGAAAATGTGTGACATGCGTAATGTACGACAAGAAAATACCAGTGTTGTGTATTTTTGTGAATAACCATATACCATTTATTAATAATAATAAAAAATATTCACGTAGGTTGTGTTCGTAGTGATATTCGCAATTTGTAGTTAGTTTTGTGTTTGAATCACAAGCTCATGATAAATTTAATCGTCAAATTTATGTTACCTAATAGACTAATAGATATTTTTCTCATTAATGTAACATATTAACCTCTCCTAATTTGCGAACTTACATGTACCCGTAGTGTTACTTTCTCTTTTATTACTCCTAGCAGTTGTTCATCCCATGAATTGGGAAAGTTTTTCAAGTGATGTTTTCTACAGCATTTAGCTTTAGATTATTATACAAAGTTTTTGTACGTAGATCAACGGCACTTTCTACCAACTTTCGATATTTCCACATGTTCATTAATATTGATCAAGGCAGTCTGGCATTGGTAAAATAATGGTTATACGATTTTCCTACCATTTTTTGTAACATATGTTAAAACATTGTAACAACTGGCAACACTTTACGCCGTAAAGTTTACCTTTAAATATTGTTAAACGATAAGAAGTTAAATGACGTGCAGCTATTGTACTTGTGCATATTTTTAATGGTAGTATTAAATGGTAGTTAGTCATTGCAAATCTGAAAGTATCCACGGCAGAATCTGTTTTTTAATCGCATATTTATCTTGTTAGTACATAATAATGTAAAACGTTTACTTTTTGCGTCTACTCTCAACTGTGATTGTATTTCATGTTAACACTGCTTATTGAGGAAAGTGAGTGGCATGCTAAATTAATTAAATTATTGTACTTAATACATGTTGCATTTTTGTTTTCCGATTCATAACAAAATGTAATGTTGGAAAATTGTGTTTCTATAACTAGTAATATTGCTTTATATGCAAATATTATTTTATGAATGCATGAAAATAGCACGTACGTTTATGTTTATAATGGTTATAAAACTGAAACTAATTTTTAAAAACCGAATGACTCGATGTATGCGTCATATTGCACACAAGTATGCATAACTTCGTACAGAATTTTCAATTAAACTAACAAGAGTCGGTGGGTGTTTTTTATTTTTTTTATTTTAAGAATATTAATTGCCAAAGTGACATTGAGTAGTTCGCCCGCCCTTAGACATTATTTAAACAACAACTTTATTTGCACACAGTATTAGGATAAATTTGTTTGCATCAAAATTTGAAAGGTCACTAAAGGCCCGGTCGAAGACATTTGTAATGTAACAAACGATTTTCGATCGCCTATCTTGCCGTTTACAAAAGAATATCTATATGATCACAGATTTATTGATTATATTTCATTAAGTAATACATATCTACCTACATATTATCGAAATCAAAGGAACTGGTTAATAATTCATGCAAACATATACAGTGTTTCAGTCAGAGATCCCCAGATTTGTAACTTCTTTATTTTAAGAGATAGAGTTTTGGTGGCTGTTAAATATTTAGGGTCACGTGTCCTGTTCAAATATGTATGTATTCGCAGTTTACACAAATCAAATTGTTTTTCAAACGTTGACGCCTCATCTTGCAAACACGTAGTTAGGAAATTATCAAAAAATCGTTTTTGTCGCATGATATTGATAATGTAACTGTCTTTCGTGATAAAAGTTTTTTTTTGCAAAAAAAAGCAAATGTTAGATTTATCAAAGTACCACGATCGTTAGGAATATACCCTTTCGCACTAAAACACATAAAAAAATTGGTCAATACAAACGCGGCCAAAACTGCATATCATGCATATGTTGAATCTAGGTTACGCTATGCCAGTGGTTTCCAACCTTTTCGTACCTCCGCCCCCCTTTTTCATAAAAAAAAATTATTTAATTGGCTACAAAACAATATACCACATTCTGTAAAAATAAAGTTCTTATTGTTTGTTTGTATTCAAAAATGATATTTTGGTAACAGCTGCGCGCCCCCCTTGTAATAGTCTCGCGCCCCCCTAGGGGGGCGCGCCCCACAGGTTGGAAACCACTGCGCTATGCTGTAATTTTTTGGGGTTACGCTAGTGACTCAGAACGCGTCTTTATTATACAAAAGCGATGTATAAGAAATATTTGTGGTCTAAATTACCGAGATCACTGTAAATACACTTTTCGTAACAAAGAAATACTAACGTTTTACGGTCTATTCATTCTCGAAGCCATCTTTACGTAAGAAATAATTATGATCTGTTCGAAGAGAATTTAAGAAACCATGCAGCCAATACCCCACATGAAAAAAATCTAAAGCCCGATTGCTTCAAATATACCTATCTTCAAAAAAATGTTGCCTCTATAATTATTGCAATATATAACAAATTTAACACATCACCTGAGAGTATAGAAAATCTTTCCACCCCCGACCTAATGAAAAGATTAAGAAATGCTCTAATTTCTAAAGCTTACTATGGAGTTAGTGAATACCTAAATGATGCTTCCTTTAGAAACTCTTTGACTTGAATATAATTTTCCGTGTTTTTGTAAACTATGGGTATTATTATTGTGACGTGTTTCACGCCTTTTTGGCTGTTTAGAACAAATAAAGAGTATTATTATTATTATAGCTTGGTGGTAATGTTATTAATATATTTGCAAATTTGCATAAGCGCCGTCATACATTCCTTGTTTGTGAAATGTATACAATTTTCTGATTTTTGGTATCATTCTTTTTCTTCACGACCCCACGACCCCACTAATAATGTATAATTTAATCTTTATTGTATGTAAATGCACATTGTGTTGTGTTAATTGAAGGTGTCAATTTTCTCCAATTTGTGTAGGTGGGCGATTGTAAACTCGGCACAAAGTCGGGTAGAAGGATTAAAAGTATAGTAATCTGGGCACATCATAAAATTTTGCTGAACAGGTGATATAGTAAACTCGGCACAACCATACACAATAATGCTTACAATTAGATTGATTTCTAAAATATTTTTTATTTATTTTTATTTTTATTTTTATTTAAATGTAATAAGAGTAAATTATTTAATTAAAAACTTTATTATTTCAGAGCAAAAAATTTATTTATCAGTAGGTACATATTACATATTAGAATAATAATGCGAAACTAACTTTACAAATTGTAAATCGCTAATGCTACCATTCTGATAATTTGAAATGTGGTTTCTTAGATATATTAAGCGTTTTTTAGACTTCGCGTTCTGGTATTAATACTGTTTATTTTAATAGGAGTATATATTTCTACTTAAATTTTTAATAATACATCTACAAATACGAATAAGAAGGGTGGCTACTATTGAAAGAATTGTTTAGATGGGAATGAAACGATTCGCATGCATTGGTCGTCATATTTAAGGATGCATTCATTTCAGCCCATATCTCGGGAGGAAATTCTGCATGTTCTGAAATGTAATTATCAATCGAAAAACAAGTGGAATAACATTCTACCCTATCACTTGTGCCCAGTTTACTACAGGGATTAACGATCATGTATTAATGACACCCGCTATTTGGGGATTTGTGCCGAGATTACATCTGGCCGTGTAGGTACCTATACATATTATGATGGTATTTTTTATATTATGAAAATCTGTTAAGTGGTCTTTTTAACGTTACCGATTTATCGTCGTGCAAAAGCACAACTACTGAGTAAAATATATGTAACAAATTGTGTTGCTTCAAGCAAATAAAACAAGCTGGTTTTATGGATTATTCATAAAGGATTTTGTTGAGCCGTTATTACCTGCAAATTTACAAAATGTAAGCTTTTCCCAGCTTATCGTCGAACAAATGCCATTTGTGCTGACAACATAAATTGAGTTTACTTTTAGAATTCTTTTAGAAAATTAAAATGCCGTGTATTACTATACACTTGTATATTATCGCAATAAATAGAGCGATATGAGAAAAATCAAATAAAGTTAAATTCATTTAAAAAAACTAATGCTTTTCCAATCAGGTTGTTGTATGTAGGACACTTTTAACGTTTTAACTATTAAAATATTAATCAACAGAATATTGAAACAACTTTTTACGTGCAAGTCTATTGTCCTTTGTTTGGTCCTATTTAAGGTTTTGCATTTTAGTCGATTTAAAAATACTGATGAGGTCTACTAAGTTTGCCCACATTTCTATGAATTTAAATAATATGTAATTTTTTATTGAGCAAATATTTTTTTTGAGAATTCACTACACCAATATTTTTGTTAAGAGGCCATGAAGGGACTTACGTCATTTTCATGATTATTCAATTGTAAATATCATTTAAGATTAGTCATTTCCATTTCAATTGTACTTGAATTACGCTGTTTAAATCCGGTTTTGTTTATAAATAAGAACAAAAAACAAAATACTGTTGTTTAATCTCAAGATACAGGGTGTCCAGTTTAAAATGAAGTACATGGGTATATCGGAAACCGTTAAAAATACAAAATCGGTTAAATGGGGAAAAAGTTGCGCAATTACATGCGTAACAATAATCCAGTTTTACATTTTCAATAGTTCATCCTGTTACGTAGTACCACGATGAAAACGAAAAATGTACATTCTCTTAAAACCTCCATATTACCTTTATTTGAAAAGATTTGTGCGCAAAATTTTCAGGATCGGGGAAGTAACTAATAAGGATTTTAAAAATGACATTAAAAATATTCTAGGCTTACTATGTTTCTCGCGGTCCTACCTAACTTTTGTTTTTCTTATGGACGCCATATTGGATTTTTGCATTTTTCCGTAACAAATGCTTTTCAACCATGTTAAGCATCCGTATGTTTAACCTAGGGAAAGTATGAAAATTTGCAAAGTTAAGGTTTCACCACAGTAGGCCTTGGTGTCGTGATTAAACAATTGCAACGACTATTTTTAACAACTGTCAAATAATACATATTTTTCTGTAGTGCAAACAAGTTAGTGATTTCCAAGTTTTCAATGGATCGTTTTTCAAATAAGCATAAATATGAAATGTTGGAGTGCTTTATTCTTTGTATTAGAAATGATATTGTGCTGCAGATAGGGATGATACTTGAAACGTCTTAAAATTGACCGGCTGTTAATCGAGCGACACCTATTGCGTTTTCTATCTCACGGAAAGACGTACGGGGATTGTCAGTTACTTCTTGCAAAACAAAATTTTCTTTATTTTAATCCGTGCGCCGGTTTCTTTTCGACTTAATAAAGCTTCCATTATTTATTAAGTTATCACGTAATCGCCGAAACATGCTTCTACCTAGCTGACGTAAATTTGTGCAGCCATATCATTTCTCCATTATTGTTAGTAGCCCACGGACGCCAAATATCTTAAGACGGCCCTGATACATTTTCTTTATCTTCACACAAATAAATGTGTTTGAAATTCTTCGATGAAATTATTTTTTAGTGGTTTGAGTGAAAAATGCAAGCAAAATTGCCGCCCCAAAAGGCTGGCACCTCGGGGCTATAATCCTTTTAGCCCTGTGGTTAAGGTGGCCCTGGTTAAAATCAACACAAACTAGATATACTGTTGACGCCATTAGGCCTACAGTCGTTCTGGAAATATACCAACAATTAAAAAATAACGTTTAGTATCTCATGATAATTTTTGCGAACTATATCATAATTTATGGATTAGGTCGCCGACTGTTGTGTTATCAATTTTAACGAAATAGATTCTGTATAACTATACAAGTTACTATAAGTATTCAATCTTACTGTAATTAAATCTAGTTGGCGTTAGTTTTTTTTTAGTTTATTGTAGTACTGTCTTTTTATTTGCCGACATTAAAATACTGTCGGCCCGCGCCATAGCATATTCCAGCGACAGGGCTGCAGATATTATACAGTTGATTGCACGAGCTGACGTGGAGACTTATCTGTCGCTCATAATGGATTGTGTATTGACCTTATTATGCAAACATTTTACTGCAAACCGATAGTCGGCAAGCCGTGGCCGAGGTCTACCAGATAGTAGTTATCCGCTAATGACTTACGCGCGACAATTTCACCCATTGACCACTTACCTTACCTCATAAAAGTATATTTTCGTGTTTGCATTTAAACTAGTTGACGGATTTTATTGAACACAGGAAGCGATAGTACAGTGTTGTGTAGTTAATGAATGAAATTATTGTGTGAGTGAAGTTTTAAGTGTTTATTGGCGAATGTATTTATCCAAAAAATACCGTTCGTTTGTCATACTTAAGTTTATGCCGTATTTGACTGTATTAAAAGGTAGGCGAAACAATGCTGAATATATTTTACAGCAGGTTATTTTTTCAGTAGTTATATAACAAGTGCATTGAAAATTATCGATAATTTTTGGTTAATTGCCCGACTGCAAGTTGAGCTGAAAAAAAGACAAGTGCACGGTGCACGAGTGATTTTATCTGATTCAACTTGCATGAGTGAATATTTGACAAAAATTATAGATTATTTGCAATGCACGAGTTATATTTTGTCAGAAAATTTCCTTCACTCAATCTACCTGTCAAATTAATGTATGTTATTATGTCAAATTTTACAAGTACCTACTGTCAAAGTGGTGCGCAGGGGTGTGATTTATTTAATCTATATTAAACTAACGCTACTGGTCGCCGAAATTCGTCAAAAAATTATCAAGACCAAAATATTTAATTCTCTATCCAAATTTATATTTTCGACCAATCACAAACTTGGATTTCTTAAAAACGACCAATAAACGCATGAAAATCTGTTAATTGCGAAAAGGATATTATCAGTGTATGATTATGTTTATTGGTCGTTTCTAGGAAATCTGAGTTTGTTATTGGTCGAAAACGCAAATTTGACAGGGGGATCAACGTCTGACAGGGGAATGTAAATTGTTACCGTGGAATAATGCTCCTATTGGTAGTCTCTAGAAGATTTAAGATTAGTGATTGGTTGAAAACGCAAATTTGACAGGTGAAGAAAATTTTCATTATGACTTGCGTGTGTTGTTTTTAATAAATTGTAGTTGTTGTAAGTTTTTTGACCTTTATTTTTATTGTAATCTTTTTGCTGAGGAATATCTAATGTATAGATATTTTTGATCAAGTTAAACAAATATTGAATATCAAAAATATCACTAGTCTCATTTCAGTCATTAACATTTTTTGGGCATTGAATAAAATTAAATTTTATGTAATTTCTGATAGTTGTTTCTCAATTCAACTGTTTTTTCCTGATATCGACTTTCTCCTTATCTGCTGTCATTTTTTTCAGTGATTTATTGCAATATTATTATTTTTATTTGTATCATTTTGAAATAGAACTGTACCGAAAAAAAAAACTAGAAGAATGTTAGTGACTAAATTTTGTTAGGTATCGTCTCGATTTTATTACTTGTTACATAAACAGGAAGTTATAGCGAATCATAATACTGAATTCTGTTTTATATCGTGGCGCTCTAAGGCAGTGTGGTCCGCGAACCCCTGGCCTGGGGTCCCTGAATCCTGAAGCGGTCCCCCGAGTCTTTTTATATTGATCGGGAATCATCCAAATATAACACTATAACAAAAATGTCATTTACAAAATAATTCATTGGGGTCCTCTGTTAGCTTTTAACTTTGTAAGGGGGTTTTCGGAGTAAAAAGTTTGAGCAACACTGCCCTAAGGTATTGATGGGCTTCTATCAATTTTTAATATAGGTAGTTATATAAAAATGGAATCTATTTAGAAGCAAAATATCAAAATAAATATGTAAATACTTACATAAAAAAAAAACAAATAATATGCTTTTTAATTACGTCAGTCAAGGTGGTTTTCATTTTAAAAAATGTTTTACTTTGCCACTTATCTCAATCTAAACTAGGGGTTTGGATCAGTCCAATTTTTTGTTGTTGTTTAAACACTTTGGTTTAAAAGGTGACGCCTACATTATTTGGTGTTTCTTGATATCATGTTGGCTAATTTTAGTTTCGTTACGTCATGCCAATTACATATGTATGTATATTTTTAAGATACTGTTTTGGGGAACAAATTAACGTAATTGTTGGATGAATTTTGTTGACGTGTATTAAACTGTCAAGTGATTTTTAAAAGCACATCTTAAGCCCGTTATTGTTTTCAAAGGCGTTTGTCAGTAATTAAGCAGTGAAGGTGCCTATTTTTAGTGCCGTAAGTTTTAGATCCTCGAGGTCGAAGGTTCTGTTGTTTATTTAAAAAAAAAAGTATATATTCAAGTACATACACAATGTTATGCAAAACATTTTTTAAAAGCAGTGATTGTGGACGATTTAACCCTGATAACGCGTGTACGAAACTGATACCAAACATAACTTTGAAGCACATTAACAGCAAATGATGGGTCTTTTTGTTCAGATGTGTTCGCTCTAAGCCCGTACGAATATATTATAATATAAGTCGTTTCACGTATGCTATTTTGCAACTGCAGTTTACCCACTTTTCTAGAATACTTGAACAGATAGCGATAGTTAACAGAAGTTACTGTAAATTTTGATACAAGGTCGCTTAGAATAGTGTGAAATCTACTAAGTGAGGTTATATTTTGCAATAATTTATAATACTGAAGATCCACCTTGTAATTTTCCGTCTAAAATTAGAGAGTTTTTAATACTTAATGGTTCTGTATGACCAGTTGTTTTATGGCATCTGTGATACTATCGAATAAACAATTGTTTTTTGGGTCACAATTTGTAAATTTTAAGCTGGTGTTCTTTAAAAGTCTGTCTGCAGGCTTTATATGTTGCTAAATTTAAACTGAACTGACCTACGTTCATTTTAATTCAATAAAATGTCGTTTTAAAAAATGACGGCCTCATGTAGACAATTTATTCGAGACGCAAAAGAAATGAAAAAAAAAACACATTTTTTATTTTTATAATGCAAATTAACACGTTATTTGTCTTAAATATTGCGAAAAAATTCAGGAAGTAATTCCTTATCGAAAATTAAGGGAAGACTTTCATATAGTTTTTTCTATTTTTTCTTTTTAGATGTGTCCTTTTGGAGTTACACCCCCCCCCCCAAAGAGGAGCGGTAAAATTAAGTTTTTATTTTGTTTCTCAAATTTGAAGATGTGTAGGAGGAGAATGACATTTGGTAGATGTTTTATACTTATTGAAAGGTTTCACATAGTGATATTTTTAATGATCTCTCACCTTCACAAGGGACTGAAAAGGGTCACCCCTGTTGGTTTTTTATCAAAACTTTTTGGGATCTTGAAATTTTGCAATATAATTTTTTTTTTATCAGAAAGACTTGATTTATTTAGAAACTTTTTTATTCTTTAACGTTTCTTGCAAAACCTACAGTTTTTGAGTAAAAAATTAAATGAGTGAACATGAACCATTAAATTAATATCCTAAAATAAAACGATTCATTTTTGTGGTTATTATGTTCATGTTCATATTGAGTAGAATTGACGGGTGTTTTCGTGTTGTCACCTCTTAAACTTCAAATTGAATTACACCAGTCAATTCCACCCAATATGAACAATAACGAACCATGGTAACCACCATAAGGAATGGTTTTATTTTAGAATATTTAATGGTTTATTTTTACTTATTTAATTTTTTACTCAAAAACTGTTGGTTTTGCAGAAAAAGTTAAAGAATAAAAAAAGTTTCACGCGTTCAAAGAAATTTTTTTAAATTACAATATTTCAAGGCTCTTAAAAGTTCTGATAAAAAAACCAAAAGGGGTCGCATTTTCCCGCCCCTTGTGAATGTGGGAGAAACCTTTTAATAAGTTCTTAACATCTACCAAATATCACTCTCCTACATACATTCAAATTTGAGAAATAAAATAGAAACCTAACTTTACCATTCCTCTTTAAGGGGGTGTAACTCCGAAAGAAGACGTTTAATCGAAAAAATATGTATAAAAGCCCCCCCTTAATTTTCGACAAGGGATTACCTCCTGAATTTTTTCGCAATATTTAAGAAACACCCTGTATAAGTACGTAGGGGTATCATCCAGAGCATAAATACTTTTTAAAATTTTTTTATATCAAAATAATCTCTCTTACTATTTTAAAGCAACATTAGGAAGTAACTTTTAGGGACAACCCCTGATAATCCGCTTCAAAACTTTCCAAACAAGTAGATAAAATAACGATAAGAATGTGTGTATCATACGTACATTATTATGCTACATGGATGAATCACTATTTCCTTGTGTATTTGCATGTTACATTTGTGATATGGTATGTGCACATGGTCCATCAATATTATTTCATAGAATTTAATTTACTTATTTATCAGTATTTTGAACAGCAATCGTGTTTACTTTAAAGTTATTATTTGGTCATCGTCACATACATAATGTATTTATTTAGTTGCTCTTAAATAGTATAATTTAAGATAATACTGTCCAAATTATTTTGTTTTAGTGATTTTTATGATTCATGTCGATGCGATTGTAATTATTAACGAAGTTCCCAAAACATGATTGAATCAAAATAGAAATTCTTGTTCGATTACTCAGTTGCAGTTAAAAGAAAGCTACCCTAACTCACTTATTTTTAGACAGTTAAAAAAAATGCATACATTAGTACGTAGATTTTATTGGCGAAGTCAGATTTATATCTTTCTTTTAAATTTATGACTAAGAAATGATTATTTTTAAATCAGAATCGTAGTTGACCATGACATTATAAAATAGCTTCGATTACCATAAAAAAACAATATTATTTACGATAGTTTTCCTTTGCATTGTAATGTTATTGTGATGGTAGACTGTAAATAACTTTCACAACAAAAATTGCATCAATTAACAGCAATACATCAAAATAGAACAAAGAAAAACTTTCATCGTATGCTTATAAAAGCGTATCTTGACCTTCAAAAGCGTCTGGGTTCATGTATTTGTAGCTCAAGAATTAAATTTTTACCCCAATAATTGTATTAATGATATAAAAGTGAATTTTCGTATACAGAATATCTACAGTTTTAAATGTGTGATTGGTAATATTTTAGGACAGAAAAAAAGATGTGCTTGTGTCTATTTTAAAATTATGAAAAGAAGTTTGGTGTACCTATTATAAAACAATAAACAAAAAAGTTACTTTAAATTTAATTGTTGGATTGTGTGTGGAAAATTGTTTTATCATTTAATAAATTTTGACCCGTAATTTTGGATCACGTTATATCAGTGACCGGTAACGACTTTAACCAATAGTTACGTTTACAAATGGAAATGTGAAAAGCATTAATTTTCGATGCACAAATTTATTTTTGTATTTAATGTGGGCCCCTTTTGAGCGTGGGGCCTGACGCACTGGTTGCATCGACCTAGTTACGCCGCTGACCTACAATAATAAGTGACAAGAATTTTAGTTGCGTCAACTGCTAAAATAAAGAATACGTAAAGTTACCGTTGCCAAATGTGCTTTGGTATTTTCGAGACTTTTTGATGTAACTTAACAGAGTTTGCAAATAAATTTAACAGGAGTTACATGTGAACCTGCGTCATTGTGCTTAATACAAGAGTAACGTTAATATCAAGACATCAAAAATGTCAAAAGTACAGGTGATAACCCATTAGATATACTAAACAACGTAAATTAACTGTTTATTAATATGGGACAATTTCTGAAACCAGCCACTTCAAACATTATAATATGTCTATTTATCTACGTTCCACTTCTTACGAGGAAGTCTATAAAACCATAATCTCACTTAAAAACACCAAATCGAAAGGAGAAGATAAAATCCCAACAAACCTCTTAAAATATACGGCCCACTTAATTCTGGACCTCTAAGTCACATTATAAATCTTTCATTAAAAAATGGCATTTTTCCTAACAAACTTAAATGTGCAAAAATCAAACCAATCCAGAAAAAGGGGATGTAAGTGACGTAGGAAACTATAGATAGGCCCATAGCCATCCTCACAAACATTAGCAAGATATTTGAAAAAATAATCTACAACAGAATTGAAAATTACGTAGAACTTTACGGTCTATTCAGTCTCGAAGCCATCCTTTTCGTAAGAAATCATTTTGATCTGTTCGAAGTGAATTTAAGAAACCATGCAGCCAATACCCAACATAAAAAAATCTAAAATCCGATTGCTTCAAATATACATCTTCAAAAAAAAATTGCCTTCACAATTGTTGCAATATATAACAAATTTAACACCTGAGAGTATAAAAAATCTACCCACCCCCGACTTGAAGAAAAGATTAAGAAATGTTCTAATTTCTAAAGGTTACAATGGAGTTGGTGAATATCTTAATGACGCTTACTTTAAAAACTCTTTTAAGTAAATATAATTTGGTGTGTAGGTATAAATGCGTATATATGTGTATTATCATTATTGTGACATGTTCTACGCCTTTTTGAATTTTTCAGAACAAATAAAGACTATTATTATTATTGTACAATTTATGAAAATTTATTCAAATTTGGAATGATTTCGTAACTTCTAAAAAATATATAAAAATTTTTTAGTTTAAGAATGTATTAGTTTATTTTAGGTCATGCGGTGATAGGTCTACGAGATAAAGTTGAAATTTTTCTTTTTTTTAAATTAATTTTTTATGAAACTTTTGGTTATCAACGCATAGTTTGTTCGAGTGCGTTTGTTCTTTATATTATATAAGTTATAGTTTTAGAACAGAAATGAATCGCACGCTACGTTTATCACCAGCTCTCAAGTTTTGAATGTAGTGCAGTGTGTCAATGTCAAAAATATTTACAAAGCGCATATTTCGTTATACACGAGAGATTTGGAATTCGCATATTTAAGATAAGTTTATTAGCTGCAAAGTTATAAATACATACATATTAGCATGTCTTTTGCCCCTTATACTTTGTACTTTGGTAGGATGTATCAGACTCAGCACTGTTGTAGGCTGCTTCTAGTTCCAAATATCTTCACTTGTGTGGATGCTGGTTGCAAGCCTTCGATGAATACTTTAATCAAGAATGGTTTGCAAAAGCATCAACACGAGATCAGTAAGCATGCCTTTTTTTCGCCAATACAAAGATTCCTCTGTTACATAAAATAAACGTCGAAATTTAAGGAAATCATCCAGTTTTTTTCGTAGATCTATAAGTATATCTGGATAAACAAACACGTAGCGAATCGATTTCTATTTTGTTTTAGATTTTTGTGAAACTCGTTACTTTTCTGACCACAACTTGTGAAAGTGGTTGATATAATTTGTTATGGATTAAATTTATAAACCTTGTGTACCGATGGCCATTTACGTTTGACTACGTGAGAGTAATTAAAAAAAGAAATAAAAAGTTCAATGACAAACTTTCGCCAAACGCAGGTCGGAAGGTTTTTATTGACATTTTTATTGTCTTGAAGTGGTTTGCTGAAAATATACCGCTACGTTGTAAAGTAGTGGCGAAATGGTGGTTGATTATTTAGCACGAATCAGTGGCGTAGCTAGGGTGGCGGGGGGTGGTCCGCCTAGGGTGGCACTTCTTTTGGGGTTTAGTTTTAGTCTACCCAAATGGGGTAAAAATGAAAATCTCGAAGGTAATGAAGGATATTCATATTATATATACTTAATGTATCTGCCCATATGTTTAGATTGAATTGCAAGTCCTTTTCGCTTTTAGCTAATAGCACCACATCATCTGCAAAGGCTAATTCTGTTAAGGATATTGGTTTTAGTTAATTCCAACCCCAGTAGGCTTTCTTTGTGTTTTGCTTACATTCTTTAATTATTTTATTAATAAGAATTATAAAAAGCAGTGGACTTAATGTGCCTCCTTGTCTTACTCCCACTGTTGTTATAAATTCCTGGGAACTGCTGTTATGGGTTCGCACATAATTTCTACTACTCTTATATAAACTCTTGATGGCGTTTAATAATCCTTCTCGCACTCTGTTTTGTTTTAATATCTTCCAGATCTTTTCTAGTGGCACTCTATCGAAGGCTTTAGAAAGATCGATAAAGCACAAGTACACCATCTTTGAATGTTCCATTGTTTTTTCACTTAACTGTCTTTACGTAAAAATTAGATCCTCCGTGCTTCTACCCGGTCTAAAGCCACATTGGGCCTCTTCTAAATTTCTTTCGAAATGTTTCCTTAATCTCTCCTCCAAAATTCTTTCATATAATTTTTCTACTACATACACTAAGAAGAGATATGTCTCTATAGTTTTCGCATTTTTTGCTATCGCCTGTCCTGAATATCGGCAATATAACAGATACCTCCCAGTACTTTGGAATATCTTTTTCCTGCCACGCTTCATTTACTATTCTTAGCAGCATTTTCTTTCCATCTACTTCCATGTACTTAATCATTTCAGGTAAAATACCAGCATGCCCTGCTACTTTTCCAATTTTCATTTTATGTATCGCTCTATCCAACTCCTCTTCGGTTATTTCTTGTTCAATAGTTTCGTATTCCTCCTGTCCTTGCTCTTCTTCCTCGTCATTCATTATGTTATCACTTTCCAATAACTCCTAAAAATAATTTCCCCATCTTTCGATAATTTCTTTTTCTGTTCAGTATTTTTCCCTGTTTATCCATTATTTGCTTTAATGTATGGTTTTTATCTTGTCTTAGGTTTTTTAATACCTTGTAGAAATAAAGAGTTGGCAACCCTTATTTAGAGGGGCGGCAAATTCAGGGACGCTACCGGCATTAATACACTAACGACTTATTTCCACTTTTGATATTCCGTGTAGCTGTTGATAATAAAACTAGTTATAATATCCTTGTTTGGTAAGCGGTTATGACGATATGTTTATTATCTAATTTAAACCAGTTGTTAATTTTTTTTGACCTTTCTATGAGGAAAAAGTAATTTGCATTTAAATTTTAAATATGTTACTTTATTGTATGTACACAAACACTTGTGCCGTTGTAATGTATTATTAACCGCTAAAACTTTTAGTTGACTAATTTACACTGTACATTCTTCCTCGATTGTTTTAATATTTATGCTATACAGACACTTAACGTGTAATTAGCAAATTACAACATCAACTTTACGTTAAATATAAGCAAGGCGAGGTTTGCATATATTACGTATTTTTTTTTGAAATTTAGTGTAGTTGTTCAAATCAAATTGTTTAATTAAAAAGCCATGTAATGTAAATATTATCATAGCTATTTTTTTAAGAGCGTATAACAGATACATTAATTTGTAAGGCGTCTTGAACTTTATAAATAATCGTTGAAAATCAAGGTGTACTGTTTGTGCGTATTTAGTATTTATTAGTTCCACATTTAGCTCCCTTCTCACTAAAAATTACCTTATCAGTACAGTTTGGGCGTCGGTGTTTGCATTTATCCTTGCCAGTGTTTGAATCTTCCTGTTGAAGCAACAAGTGTTCACGTTGTTACAGTTGGTTTTTGAGGCAGTTTGTCTGTTAAGTACTTATTATCAGGTAAGGCAAATATATTGAGCAATTAATCAAGTTATTTATTTTTTAAATTTTAAATTTAAATTGAAAAAGTAAGCGTAGTTTTTAAGTTTCAATTTTTTAATAACTGTAACAATATTATTTTATTATTTTAGTTATGAGTCCTTCTACTGTTAGGTGTAGGTTTCTGTCTTGTGCTAGCTTTTTTATGTCTTTCCTTTTGATGTTTCTATCCGTTGCTGCTTTTTTAACTTCGTGTTGCCAGGTTTTTCTCGGTCTACCTCTTTTGTTTTTCCCCTGTGATCTCGATTCATAGGCTTTTCTGGTTAACTTTTCTTCTTTCATCCTATAAATGTGACCCAACCTTCTGCTGTCTTTCTTGTATTTTTGTTTTAACTCATTTGATCTTTAATTGTTTTTTATATTTTTCGTTTCTGATTTTTTGGTTTTTCCTTGGATTTTTTTTAGAAATCTCATTTCTGCTGCATTCACTCGGCTACTATTTTTATTTGTGAGTGTCCACGTTTCACTTCAGTATAAAAGTGCCGGAGTTACTACCTTTTTGACCACTTCCACTTTTGTTCATTTTGGGACTTCACTATTTCCAAAAAATGTTAAATATTCTTCCCACATTTCCTATTCTTTCGCTTATTTCCTTGTCCATTCCTCCATTTTTCTCTATGATCACTCCTAAATATTTAAAGTTTTCAACCTGTTCCAACCAAAGCCCACTTAAGGTGATGTTATGCCCTTTGTTGTAACGATCATAGTTTTAGTTTTTCCGGTATTTATTTTCATATAAATTTTTTCCAATTCCAGGTTTACAGTTTTTAGATTATGTTGTTGATTGTTTTCTGTTTCCGCGACTAAGACCATGTCGTCTGCGAACATCAGCTCAGTTATGTTTATTTTTTCCAATTTCCAGTTGCCTAGGTGAAACGGTCTCATTGTATTGCTTCTTTACTGTAACATTATTAAGTTTAATTCGCAGATATCATTCTTAATATCTTAGTAATAAATAACTACCAAATAGGACTAAAAAATAAATAACATTTAAATTTGTTTCGAACCTCAAGTGCGTTTTAAAATCGATATACCACGCATACGCTGTATAAAAATCATGTCAATATTAATCAACATGCCACATGACTTGATTTGTGTACAGATGACTTTGTAGTTGATTTATGTGCCTCTGCACATATAGATAAAAACCATAAGTTTTAAATGGAACGAAATTCTAATCTTCGTTCGCCGTTAATAAAGTGTATGATGGTTTTCTGAAGTTCTATGCAGTATAAAAAAATTCAGTTCTATTAAGTGTCGCGATTCTTATTATAATAAATAGTTTTTACTTGTTTATGCAGGGTGTCCACAGAGCCGGTCCTAGGGTTTGTGGGGCCATGAAAATAAATGCTGTGACACCCTATAAAAATATAAGGCTTCATTCTCTTGAGGTAAAACAAAGTTAAAAAAAAATTGTGGCAAGATTTTTACAACTTATTTATCTTGTTCCATGTCCTAAATGTATAAACTGTTGTTTACTTAATTAATTGTTTGGCATAAATTTTAGACTTCCTAGTGTCTTATTTTTACAATTAACAAGGTACTTTAATGTAACTGACGCAAGCTGATGACCCTCACTAACAAACATATTTCGTTTCCTATGTAGTAAGTGTCAATCATTGACCAAGCAAAATTGCGCAAAAAGGAATAAGAACGTTGCATATCATTATAAATAATCTTATCAATGTTTTGAAAAATACTTTCAATGTCGCGTGATGCATGTACAATGCGATGAAGTAATGCGGCGTTTCATAGTTAATAATAATTTTTGCGATGTAAATGTTATTGTAGCTAGTTTGTCATGAGCTTTAAACATTGGTGGACCCAAGTAGGTTACCCGATAATTAATTGTTGATAACAAACGATCATACATATTTTTAGGGACCATTTGACCCCATAGACTATTTAATTTATGTACATTAAAATTTAACTCAACATTTCTAATTTGTTTTGTTTTAAAACGTGTGGTATTTATCGAATGGGAAGTTGAAAATACCCGTGATAAGGCTAAACGCAGGCAATGGATTTAAATAAATTAAAAAGTATTTTTTAAGTAAAAATTATTCAGGTGTATTGTCAAGGACACTGAAAAAAAGAAACTACCTACGTGAAAATGCTTAGTTTAGCATTTATTTATTTAGATTGTTTCAAAAAAGTTGGTCCTAAAGTAGTACCTACCTAATCAGGGAAATAACCTCTTTTGCAATAATTATCCTTAAACAAAGTATGTAGCGTTGTGCAAATGAACTTAAAAGTTCCAAAATACGGATTTTTTTGTACCTACAGGTGTTATTTAAACTAATATTAACAAAAAATTGATTTGCGCGAGATAGCTATCACATTAGTTTAATAAACCAATATTTAAATCCGGAGAAAAGACTCAAGCAGAAAACTATAGACCTATTTCTATCCTCTGCTGCACAGCAAAGCTATTTGAATCTGTGATGTATGATAAAATGTTTGCTATATTTCAACCTTATATCTCCAGTCAACATGGTTTCACCCCACGTCGTTCAGTTGAGACTAATTTGGTATAATTTACTGAATATTTTCTTAAGTCATTACTCATTAGATAAAAGACTACTATACAGGGTGTGTAAAAATTGGCAGAATCGCTACACGTGGCGATGTTCTTCGTAAAATTCTAAGTCGAAAATCTTAATACGAAAATGTTGTACCATGCTTGCTGTGTCTGCAAGAGGTCCTCAAAGTTTTGACATTTAGTCCTTTAATAAGCGTTATTATTTAATACTTGCAAATGAAAAAGCTGCAATTTGGAATAAAAATAAATTTCGAATAGTATTTTTTCCTAGATATTGTGTTTTCCTTTCAAAAATTGGTGTTGAAAATATGTTAATCACTGATTTGAATGAAAATAATACATATGGCAACATTGTCATTAGCTGTCATCTCTCTTTTTCTCGTAATTATTTCTAGTTTGTGTTTTACGATACCCAAAAGTTTGCAGCTATGTTTACGAATTGAAGGCTTTTAGTTCGAACAAAAATTGTAAATACCTAAGTAAAAATTGCTGACAAAAAAATGTCCAAACGCAAATCAATGTATGCAATGTTGCCAATTTTTTTTCTCTTTAAATGGTTCCTGAGGCCATAGGAAGCATGGTACAACATTTTTGTATCAATATTTTCGACTTAGAATTTTACGAAGAACATCGTCACGTGTAGCGCTTCCGCCAATTTATACACACCCTGTATATACGGATATTCGTAAGGCATTCGACCTATGAGATCATTCAATTTTAATAGCCAAATTACACAATATAGGCATAGGCTGTGGATATCTTTTAAGATGGATAAAATCATACATATCCAATAGATCACAGGCTGTAAAATTAAACGGTTTCATTCCTCAGGGCAGTCTCTTAACACCATTGCTATTTAATATTTACATCAATGACATACAGCATTGCTTTCTAAATTAATTGTGAGTACCTACAATACGCTGATGATTTAAAAATATTTAGAACGATAACAAATATCACAGATTGTCTACTGCTACAAGAGGATCTCCACATATTAGAAATACTGTCAAATAAACAATTTTGCCTTGAATGTCAGGAAGTGCTATAAAATTAATTTTACACGAAACAAAAATATAATCCTACATAACTATTCTTTGAATAATTCAACTCCTATGAATACCACAGTGGTCAAAGTTTTAGTAATTCTATTAGACCCTAAACTTCTTTTTGCTGAACATGTCGAATACATTAAAGATAAATCTCTTAAAATGCTTGGTTTTATCATACGCTCCTCAAAACGTTTCAATAATGTTATTGCTATTAGAACACTGTATTATTCGTATGTTAATAACATTTTAAATTTTGCTTCTATCATATCCAACCCACAATATGACACCTACGCTAGTAAAATCGAGGGAATTCAAAAGAAATTTATATCATTTTTGCACAAAAAACACAAACTTCCAGAGAAACCATATGAACAACATTGTAAAGATCTAAACATGCTCTCCTTAATATCTCGTAGAACACTTTAGTGATATAATATTTCTTTGCAAAATTATTAACTACAAAATAGATTGTCCTAATATGTTATCGTTAATAAATTTCAACGTACCGAGATTAGGTCTACGACACCATTTTCTCTCTCATTTAACACCTTGTAGCACAAATGCCTTTTTTAACTCGCCAGTCAATAGAATTCTTTACTCCTATAATCAAACATTCATAAGTATTGATATATTTAGTCTATCATTTCATTCATTTAAACATTACTCTAAGAGTCTAAAGTCTATTCTAACTCGATCATTTACTTTACTATATATTAATAATAAAAACGAAAACATAATTTGTGCTCGGCCTGTTTTGTTTCTGTTCTGTGTAAATAAATAAATAAAATGCCAATTTATTGAAAATAACGCTTATGAACTATTGTTCCACGTTGAAACAATAACTTGGGTACTTTTTTTTTTGTTTTAAATTCGGCTTTATTATATTTGTGCGCGTTTAGCTGCACGGCAAATTAGATTGTGGGTCGCTTGCATCAGCTGAGGTGCTGAGGATACCAGTTAGTTAGACTTCTAAAACGCGTTCATGGTTAGAATCATTAATAATTACAAACTGAGTACTTTCATATATACATGTGCGACGGAAGTTTTCAGTTACACAATGCGATTTACTTTGGCTAAGGTGATTCATAATTGAACACTCTTAAGTGAAAGTTTAGTAACAATCAAAAGAAAAAAGACCGCGCTGGATCGAGAATTGCAGAAGGTAGAAAAAAATTGTTTGAAACGCGATTTCACGGCCGTTGACTGTGTTTTGTTGAGAAATTAAAAGGCGTTAAATAAGTAATTCCTTTATGTGTATCATATTGTTACTGACCTAATTAAAGAGCTGAAATAAAGTAGGTGAACACGTGAAGAATTGCTTGCTTGTAAACAGATTTTCTTTCATTGTGATAAGAGTAAAGTGCCCTTATCTTAAGAGATACATTTTTTTTTAAATGGGAAAGTGTTATTTGAAAACTAATAATAAGGCTAAATTTAAATTTTGACAGTCAAACTCCAATTTTTATTTATTAAGAAATTTTAAGCAATTTACTCCTGTAAATATTTCAAAAGTCGCTAAAATCTAGTGTCCTATGACTTTTTATTGAACTTTTTTTTTAATCTTAAAATTAGTTTTAGACCATGCACTAACTTTTATCAAGAATAAAATTTTCTGAAAAATCTATAATAAAAAACTTCCATTTGTTGCAGACTTTTTGAGTGTTAAAATTTCTTTTAAAAAAAATTGGAATATGACCGTCAAAATTTAAATCTAGCCTTCAAATAACTTTTCCCATACCTTCTTTTGTACCTGTTAAATAAGGGCACTTTACTCCTGCGAATTTTTCAAAAATCGCTAAAATCTAGTGTCCTATAACTTTTTATTAAACTTTTTTTATCTTAAAATTAGTTTTAGACCATGCACCAACTTTTATCAGGAATAAAATTTTCTGAGAAATCAGTAATACATTTTTTCCCCATTTGTTGCAGACCTTTTGAATGACGCTGTATATCATGAAACGGCCATTAACAGTTTATATTTTTCCTTCATAGTTTTTCATTTTGAAGGGTCTCAAAAAAATTGTTTGCCCCGTACCTCGGATTTACTCTGAAAGGCCCTGTTCTTGCATAATTTTTGCCCACCGTATTGTGTTCAGAGTTTTATTCTAGTTTTTTTCTGGCTGCAACTATAATTTTTGAAAATAAATCCAAAGCTTTCGCGCGTATTTGTTTTAAAAAACACACACTTCATGGTGCAATATAACAATTACATGTTTCAGTAATTACATTTAATTTTTCTTATCATTGTACCAAATACTCATTTTGTTTCCAAAGTTACAAATCGAAATTGTGGCATAGTAGTGAATTATTAATGTTTTTTTAATGAGTTTATTTGCATTTATTGCCCTATACGGCTGTAAAATTGATTGTTTTACAACTTAAAAATGCAATGAACTGTAGGAGCTTTCGCTGTATTAGAACCGTAACTCAAAATATTAAAGCCTCTGGTGATATATTTCCAATTCTAGAGGTGTTTACATTTGATTTTGGAGAATGCTACAAGTTTGGGACAAGAGATTGATTTTTCGTGGGTATTAATGTACTTTTTTGTTTAATCGGAATGGCGCCCCTGGCATGGATCATGTTTACCATGGCCTAGTTACGGCTCTGCACTGCAATAATGCCGAAACATGAATAATATGACCACATTACTTTAAAGCCATAAAATAAACCGAAAACATTCTTTTGAAACAAAATTGCACATGGTCATGTATTTAAGTGTGGGGTTGTAAACGTACTTAAGATAAATTTTAAAACTGTTTTGCATTTATGTTAATCCGAAGATGATCTAACATGTTATGCAGTTTTGTTGTAAGCTGGATTTAGTTTAGTTTAGTTTACGAGGTTTTAGTGTATATTTAGGAAATAACTCACGCTGCGCGCTGTCGTGAAGTCCTTCATTACGCAGGTAGAATACTTTGAAATAAGTTTTATAATACCACACCGTATCTCTAATACCTGTATTGATCCCGAGAAATTTTCTTTATAAAATGGAAAAATATAAGGTTTGTTCCAACAAGCGATTTAAAACCAATTCATGCATAAGTACCTGAACTGGTTTATTCGCATGCGTGAACTATGTACTAATAAATGTATTGCCCAGTACTAGCCGTTGTTGTAACGCTTTTACGACTGGCCTAACTGTAAATGACATTTTTGTCTATTGGGTTCATAGAAATGTGCCCATCGCAAGGTTAAACACAGTGGTGAGCTATGAAATTTTTAACAAAGGGCTCGCTCATAGTTAAATAAAAAAAAAAAATGTTAATTATATGTTGGGAAAAAATGTCATTTTAAATTCAAACGTGAATAATCGAGTGATTGTACATAATTCAAAAAATTCTATTGTGCGACGGTTTATTCTAAATTTAATCTTCATTGCTTGATAGGCATGACTTCGTCGCTTTACAAATGTATGTAATGAAAATGATTTTTAAGATACATCTTTTCTTGAGAAAATGGTTAACAAGAAGAACAAGGGGCTCGCAAATTAAGGAATAATTTAACAAAGGGCTCTCGCGAGCTCCCTTCAGCTCACCACTGGGTAAACACCTTAAGAATCCAGTACTAAATTTTATTGGGAGGGCGATGCATAGCTACCAGAGCTCACGTTAGTTATGAACAGCGCATGCGTGTAAAAATCCAAGCGCCAGTACATGCCTTCATTCCCGTACTGTTTTTGACCGTACACTGACAAGTTCATGTATTAATTTTATAACAGTTGACTAACCGACTAACCGTTCGGTGAACAACTATCAGAAACTGTGCTGGAGCGCGATATGGATATTGCGCAGAATCCTGTTCAGTGTTCTCCCCAGGCCCTTTTTTCCGGGCGGGCCGCCCGGCTGATTTTTCTAACCGCCTGGCTGATAAATTTCGTAATAAGTGCGTATGTAAAATCTAATATCTAAAAAATCTTAGATATAAAACGTTAAACTGATAGATGCCAAAATAAAATCACAGAACAAGTTAAAAAAGTAAATAAAACCTAAAACTGTTATCTTCGTTTAACTAGTACACGTACGAGAAGAGACAAAGACCGTAAAACAACGGAAACAGCTAGAGTCGAGTCGGCGCGAGTCGACTCGACATTGGTGTTATCGTTCGTGCTAAGTCGCATACCAAACAGCAGCAACAGTGATTATCACAAAATAGCAGACAGATTTTACTACTCTCCTGCCAAAATCGAGACGTTTGGTCATTTTCATATATTTGTACCCTCATTATAAAGCGCAGTGCTCACCATTGCGAATCGCTGCGACAATCAATAACAGTGAGGTGCAATTTTATCTAAAATCCGTATTTTAATGGTGTAGCAAAACAGTCAGAAATTTTAAATTTTTTTTAACTCCAATCAAAAAAATTATGTCATATTTCCATTAAATCAATAAGTTTTGAACACATAAAAATACCACACTATTAATTATTAATTTCATACTTCAGACATGGACAATAACTTAAAGTCAAATCAGACTAATTTATTTAGTTTTTTTAAAAAACAAGAAAGTGCTCTAAACAATGAAAAGCAATCTAAAACACTTTGGTTTCAAACCAGGAAGTTGAAGAAGTCGAAGGTTCTATTAGCGAATTATTTGTTTTTTATTTAGTTAAACAAAGTTTCTTTAAATTCTTAAAATTCCTTAAATTAAATTGTATTATATTATTGTTTAAAATGCGATATTTTTTACAAATAAATATTTTTTTATGGAACAAAATATTTGTGTAAATTTAAAAACTAATAATACAAAATAATATGTAATTATAAAATAATAAGACCGAACATTCATTTGGGGGAGGGGGGCGCCCGGCAGCCTTTTGCGTCCGCCCGGCAAAAAATAAATTCTGGGGAGAACACTGCTGTTAGTACATGGATCGTACATAGCCTTGTTGGAACAGAACTATAGTCCTCATATGCAGTGGCGTAGAGAGGATAAATGGCGCCCGGGGCAATAAAAAGTTCACAAAATCCAATCGCCCTGTGAATTTGTTTTGAATTTATGATAAAGTCTTGCAACAAAACTAAACGGTAACCATTGGTTGCAAAAGTTGGTACTTAACTGTTTTTATTTAGTAGCGAATGGGCGTAACATTAAACCACATTACGTTAACGTAAAAATATTTGTCATGAATTAATGGTATTTAATTGAGCGTTAAAGCTATTGCTAAATTTATTTTCTAAATTCAAAATAGAGAGTGATTATAATCTCGGTGGAGATCATTAGCGAAACTAAAAAGTAAAATTGAGGTTTTTAGATAAAAAATATTCTTTATAAAAACTTATATCATACTTAAATTAATATGACTACAAAAACTAAAATTGCCAACACAATTTTCACTTAGTTGCGTTAAAAAAAGATTTTTGAGTAAACCCGCTTCTAGAGAAAATGTGTTGAGATTTTGCCAACAATGGGTATGTAATTTAGGAAAGGTAATTAAAAAAAAGTTACTGCAATTTTAGCAATCTCCTGCATTTAAGTGTTACATTGTTTTGCGTTATTTTTATTACCGTTGCCTATTGTTAACGTTTTTTAATGTATGTATATTTTTATATTTCCAGGGGCTTCAGAGTGTTTGAAGAAGGTCTAGACGTGCAGTACATGTATTATTAATTTATGAGACAATAAAAATGACGTGCAACAATTAGAAATATGCGAAAATCATTTGATGGGGAAGCATCTTGTGCTGCTGGTCAGCGCAAGAGAGGCTTTTCTCGATTTTCTCTACGACAACTGCTGTATGCTAGTCCTATTGTTGGAAGAAGACTGCCAAGAAATCTTTCGGGATCATCTAAATCCACTAAAAGTCAAGGTAAGTTTGTTCTTTAAGAATGTTAAATTGTGTGCAGTAGGTACAGTCATAGAAATGAAGTTTAATACTGTATTTAATATAATATATTACATAACAAGAGTTGTAAGAAGCATATTACCCATGAGTGGAAAAGTTGCGCACGGAGTGCGTAGTTGCTTTACAACTCGTGTTATGTAGCTTACTTTTTCTACGATCACATAATACCTACGATTTTAACGGTTTTTTGGTTAATGTAATGTAATTACGTTGTTTTGTCAATTTTGACGTAAGCCTACTTGGGCATTTCTAGACAAGTGTGCGTTTTGCTTACCGTGCGTTATAACTCACTAGGCGTGCAGGAAGTGTTTGACATGAGTCTACTTTGATCATTTCTTTAAAAAAAAAACTGCTTTTTGTTTACCGTGCGTTAGGACCCACTTACTATGTACGCAGGCTGTAAGGTAAGAGTAGTTTACATTAGAGGTCGTAGAAAAATTAAGTTAAATTATTTCGTGGCGTAAATAAAAACTGCCATACGTGAATTCATAGAGTCTTCCTATTGATAAAATTATACTCTTAACATACTTCGCGAATTATTATTACAAATGGTGTGACGTTTATGAGTGTTAACTTGTTCAATTAATTTTAATTGTACAATCACATTAAGTTAACTAGTGTGTAAGGATTTGATATTGTTTTTGTGTGTTATGTCAGTCAGAGGCCCATCAACCATAACTTTTTTAGGCTACATGGTCGTTTTTTTTAAACGCTTTATTTAATTATATTAAAAATGTTTCCACCGTAGTTGTACTTGTTTGACTCATGAGATATTTTAATGGTAAATACAGATATAATTATCTGTATTTAAAATGTAAAATGCTATTTAATCGGCCAACGCACCGTTTTAACCAGAGTAGAAGAGCAACAGCACCGTTAGTGATATACTTTTTAATATGGTTGAATTAATCGTATCTGTTTGGCGCTTATTCTTGGGAAATTTATTATTTATCTATCAAACTGACGATACTACAGTGGATGTGCAGGCACAGGCTACTTGGGTGGTGAAAAGTCTTTAGCCCGAGTAGGTTTTTTTTAAAATTCCATTTTTAATTTTTCAACTTCAACTCAATACTCTTGGTCCACCCTTTTTCTAAACCTTTCATTCCGTTGGAAAAAAAGATTTGTCCAAGCCTGCAAAATACGCGTCCACAGCCTATTGGACTTCAGCATTCGATGAAAATTTTTTCCCTCCGAGATGAGGTTTTTAATTTTGGGAACAAGAAGAAGTCACTGAGGGCCAAGTCCAGCGAATAGGGTGGCTGGCTGATCAATTCATAGCCCAGTTCGTGCAATTTGGTATCATTTAGTGGTGTTTTGTTTAAGTTCTTAATTATTTTGTATGCAAAATCCTGAAGTACTTACATGTTATTGTAATTTTTGCTTGCAATGAACCCGAAAGGAATCCAAAACCATCTGTTGAAATGTTTTTTTTTGTCAACTTACTGCGCCTTATCATTTCAAATTCATGAATAAAAAAGCGTTTATTAAAATTACCGAATTGAATTTAGGTGACATAGCCGCGAGTGTTCCACACCTGCAATCAACGATAAATGTATTAAGTAATGCATTTATACAGGGGGTCCTTAATTCGCTGTTTTAGTTGTTATACGAGTAAGTACTACGAAGTTTGTAGAATCGGTAAAGGTGTACAGACTTTAGACGCTATTTTTTTAATTGATTTTTGTTACATCAATTTTTTTTTAAATATCACTTCACTTTTTATATTTTTGTTTAAAGTTAGTTCAACTACTTAACCATCTTCTGAACGAATACACTAAATATTGTCAAAGCTCTACTCTCAAGGTTTTACAGTTAGCTTTGATTATTCTACTTTAACTTTAATTGGTCAAACTATATTTTACATTTACGGATTTACACTATGAACTGTTAATGATTAAATTATTGTCTACATTAAAATTAAAGTCTGTAAATAAAAAGTTCACACAAAATTACGTGTAAATTCTTTTCCCATAAATAGACTATTACTAATAAACGGTTCGTATTTTAATTTTATTTTTGTGTGACTATTTAGCGCCACTGAAAAACAAATGCTATCTAAAAATATGAAAAACAAATATAGCGCAAATTTAATTTATATAAAAATTGTGATGTTTAAAAACTAAAGGTTGGTTCATTTAAATAGTCTCAAAAATGTGCTCCAATAAGATTTTTTAAGGGAAATTTAAACCTTTCATATGTTTGTATAACAAATGCATCGTAAATCGTAGTGATAAATTCTTAAAAGTGTGAAATTTTCCCTGTTTAAGTAACTTTGTAAAACTTGTAGCACAAAGGTTGCCTTGTGCTTCTATACTTGTACACAGGGTTGACCTGATTTAAATCACGATTATTATTATGATTTAAATCAGCTGATTTAAAAAAATTAAAATCATGATTTAAATCAAACTATTTATTTTCACGATTCAACGTCACACGTCACATATAAATTAAATGCATGTTTTAGGTACTTCCACCCGTTAAAACAACCGCTAGTAATTACGCCGGAAATATTGCCTATTGGCTTCCTATAGATTGGGGAGAAATGCAGCGTGAATGATGAATAAATTAGTTGTAAAAAGGAAACACAGCCAAGTTTAAAAAAAAAAAATTAAATTTAAATCAGTGATTTTTGATTTTTTTTAAATGAAAATCAAATTTTGCCCAACCCTGCTTGTACATATCGGACCACGTTGTATGTAAGGATTAAATACACGTTTTTATTCGTTTATTCGTCACATAATCATATTACATCGATGTTACGTCACGGTATATCACAATATATAAAACTGGTCAAAATGCATTACATATTATGTAATATTACTACGCCAGATATTTGCAGTAAATACGAAAATGTAGAATATAATAATTATAGTTTAAATTATTTAAACTTTGGTAGGCATTATATGTGTGTGTGTATTGCTACACGAAAAATTAAAGCGTAGCAAAAGTTTGTTTTGTTCTTTTTTTTTTATTGAATAAGATAATCTCACATCTATTAATAACTAAGAATTAAGTATCTAGCTATTTCTTTAATATTAAAGACGTGCAATGTTTATCAATTGACCGCAAAAAAAACACTAGCCAAGGTTGCTGTACATAGAAATAGGAATCAATACATCTACGTATCTACGAGATAAACGGGTGCTGTATGTGTACTTACATGAATGGATTAAAACGTCCTTCACATTTATACGTATAATTGCCGGTAGGCTAGAAGTCGAATGCCTACTACCTTAATAAAATTTAGCTATTCACGCAACTTAAAAAACATTTCCTTAGTTGAAATTATCGCACTAAAACGTGGACAAATGGTACGTTCGTAAAAATCAACTTAAAAAGTATGTTTCTGAATGAAAGAACGGTGCTTAAAAGTACTATTATTGTAAAATTACTTATAATTTAAATAAAACTCAGGTGTATATTTTTTTGTGGCGATAGAAACAGGGATGTGATATATAACAAGGGAGGGTCACGATACGTTGTCGCTAGAATTTGATTAAGGCCGTGATTCTTGCATCAAGAACATCAGAACTAAATGTTTTTCAGAGTTATACGTGCCACTGGCCATTTTCTTCGGAAAATTAGGGGAAAAATTGGTATAAAAATGTAATTTTTGCGATCGCGTTGGCCATGGAACCGTCAGAGACAAAATCGAAAATCTTCTATTTACCAATGCGCGCATCCTTTGCAAGTAAAACGGTGCAAAGATTTTTGAAAAAATCTTGAACCTTTCCCGGGAAAACGTCAAAAACGAAACCCCTGCATAAGCGCTAGATTTGAAAAGTTGTGGTATATCTGTATAACCATGGTCGTCCACAGGGGAGGGCAAACGGGGCACTTGCCCATCCCTGGAATCGAGTACTCCATTAATGACCAAATGAAAGAGGGTCAAGCTAAAAGTTCGTTAATATTTTAATGCATTCCTTTGCAAGCTTTGCCTCCCCCTGGATAATTTTCTGCGTACGCCCATGTGTAGTATATCTTTTCGACTTGCATAGGCGTTTAACATAGGGAAAACCCTTTTTACAAAGGCCTCGTTTTTTTGCGTTTTTCTCCGAAACCGTTTAAGATTTCTTTAAAAACTTTCCACCAATTTACTTGCATAGAATGCGCGGATTAGTAAATAGAAGAATTTCCATTTTATCTGTAACGGTTTCATGGTCAACGCGATCGCAAAAATTACTTTTATTATTCAGCTTTTCAGTTTTTTCCCTATTTTTCCGAAGAAAATGGCCAGTGGCACGTACAACTCTGGAAAACATTAAGTTTTGATGTTCTTGATACAATAAACAAACACAGCCTTAATCAAATTCTACCGACAGCGTATCGTGACCTTCCCTGGTAAATAAAAACATTTACTTTTGACTAACAATAAGATGAGAGTAAACAGTAATTTTTTTAATTCATCTGTTTCAATATTGATTAAAGTTAATTTATAAGGAGCGCTCAGAAGTTTGTCGTAAAATTATGGTAAAACCCCGTGAGCCCTGAGTGGCTAAACACACGTGTGAAGTACCAAAGTCAGTAAAACAACTGTAACATCATAATTTGTTAATAAGTGTAGTTAAACAAATTTATTACAAATATTATAGTTGTTTAACAACAAAAAATTGAATTTACAGCTCTTTTTTCTACTTATTTCGTATTTCAGCGATTCCCAAACTTTCAGACAGACCGGTGTTTTTTGTAATATTTTTTACAGCCCTCCCTAACATGTCACAAAATATCAACAACCTTTCGAAAAACTACCTAGATACCTAGATAGTAGTTATGAAAATATCCCATTTTTACTTGTTTTTAATTTTAATTTTGTTTCCTGTTATGGTTTTTAAATACCACATTATAATTCAACGATATAAACAAGTTGCTCGTTTAACATGGTGATTCATGTATGTAATTTTATTTAAATGTGATAATAACATTTTTTTTTTATGTTTTAGGTAATAGCAAAGATATTCCTGATGGGCGTGCTGGAAGTTCAACGCGGGATGTTGAACGTAATTCCCATGTATCGAAAATTACCCACCATGTGGAACTTCATCAGGCTATTAGCAGAACTTCAGTATTCACAACTAGTACTAAGGTAATATGATATTCTTGATTTTTTTATTTGTGAAAAAGTAGGGTCTCATCTGTTCTCTTCCCTTCCACTATTCTCCTAATTATCTTCCTTTCCCATCTTCTTAGGACTTCCTTTGCATTTTTGTTCAGTACCCAGGTCTCACACCCATAGATCGCTGTAGGTCTTGGTATTGTCTTATGCAAACGAACATTGTATATTATGTATATTCATTTGCATGTAAATAATTTCAGAAGTTTTGTTTGCCTGTACCAAATACCAGTTGTGGTATTAATCATCCTCATATTACATATCACAGCTAGATACACAATTCTGTTGCATTTAGAAATAGTTTTGAGGTTTTCCTAAAGCATTATAGCCAATGTTCTACAGTTTTATTTACGTTCTGCAGAAGTTAAAGTGGTATAATTTGTTTTAAATGTACATTATATCTAGAATATTAATACCTCAGCACAGTGGTCTCCAAGCTTTAGTGGTCTAGGATCACTTTTTTTGTCAAATTCGTACCTGAGATCAACTTTTGAAGAATTATAAAATTATTTCCGCAAAATTGTATTGTTTATTAAATGATTGCATAGCATAGCAAAGGTAAATTGGAAAAATTAATTATTAAAAATATAAATGCCTCGAGATCGTCCAGTCGATTTGGAGACCTCTCCCTCAGCATTTATCGTTATTTGTAACAAAATTAATTCCAATTAACCAAGTGTATGTTTTAATGAATAAAATTAATGATGCAACTGTATTTAGTCATTACAAATTTATTCGGATTAAACATGCTAACGATACTTAATGGCATTGTAAGCAAATCATGCATTATCAGAAACACTTTGTGAGTTATTGCTCTGAGTTTGGGTAACTAATTATGAATAAAATGTTACTGCTGCAAGTTCTTAAATTAGACAGACAGTACTTAAATCTAGTTACAATATAACTGTCGACTGTCGTGTGCATCACTGATTTATATTAATGGAGGTTTTCTTGTAGCTTTTTGTTTAAATTGTTATTCTGTGTTAAGTGTTACTTTCAATCAATTTACTTTCAAATTGTTAATAATAGGCAATTTTGTGTTACAATATATTTTATGATTAGTAATTTTATAAATTAATTTCTGATTAATCAGAGATAATTGATATCTGTATTTTTTAATTTGTTTGTTATTTTCAATTACATGGTATTTAAGCTTTTATTATTTTGTTATTACATTATGTTGTTAAAATAAATTATTAATACTGACTAAACTACATTGCACGTATTAAACTATTAATGATGAGAAGTAATGTTTTTTGGGGTACTTAAAAGCCATTGTGAATAAGTTATTTTAATGGTGTTCATAATAAAAATTTTTGGTTATTCGTATAAATTTTAATATTAATTTGTTATTATGTACTAGCCCATGGGAAAGTTGATCGAATCGTGTTATCAAGCAGAATTATGTGTTGTGTTTATTAAATAAGTATTGTTGTGATTAACCACTTTCTTGTAAAAGTCTGCCATGACATAAATAATGCATGAGAGTTTTCGTTAACTGAAAGTTTGGAATGTATACCGTTAATAATGTGCTGTATTGATATCTGTACTATGTATTTAAAGTGTTCTGTGCTATTGATTAATTAAACTGTGGCAGTATTCTGCATATTAATGATTATTATTGTATCAATTATGCAGAGTATTGAATTGATTAGTAATTTAAAATTTTCGAAAACACTTTTAGTGTAATTCAAAACGCCTGTTTTTAATTATTAATTTCTAATTGCAGAGCGGAGATGGTGTCATGGTCATGGAGTGCCCTCTATGTTTGTTTGAATTACCAACCGATGAACTGTGCGAATTAATGGGCTGCGGACATCGGTCTTGTTTATCGTGTCTTCAGCAGTATCTTAGAGTAGAAATTACTGAATCAAGAGTCTCTATTTCATGTCCAGAATGTTCTGAACCTATTCACCCTAATGGTTAGTATTCAAAAATTGCAGAACTATTATTGATTGGGATTATGTGTCGGGGAAAACGGAGTACATTTTTACCTTTGGACAAGTGCATTGTCTTAATTATTTAATCTAGCTTTCGGTATGACAAAACAGTCAAATTTTGTCTCTAATTAATGTTGCAAAATAAATCCACACTGAAGCAATTTTCTGTTAGTCGTATGAAAATTAAAAGAGCTACTTGATAATGTGATGATTAATGAGTATTTAATTCGTACTAATGTACCTTATATAGCGTTTAATTTTGATTTGTTTTACTTCAGAAATTCGTACTATTTTGGATGATACTGTGTTGTATGAGAAGTATGAAGATTTTATGGTCAGGAGGGTTTTAGCAGTAGATCCAGACACGAGGTGGTGTCCTGCTCCTGATTGCAGGTAAATATCTACCATTTAAAATGAATTGACATTTTAATTGTTTGTTTTTGAGTTATAATATTTGTAATCTTATCAACAGAAAATCTCATTAGGTTCAGTTGCTTAATATTAGATTTGAATTATTTAAATTGATTCATCAAATTAAATTATTTTATGGCTACAGATCTGGTATTACTATTAAAAATGTTAATTAATGTATGCAGTATTTAGTTCAACATTATTTTATCATTACTATTTCACACTCACAAACTGTTTTATTTGAGTAATATTCGATGCAATATTAAATATTAATGCAAATATGAATGCAATTAAATATCACTACTTATCGAAGTCGCGCGAGGTTATTTGCTTGCTTTAGAACAGTCAATAAAAATGTTGCAAGGATTTTTTAATAGTTATGTGATCAATCAATGTTACATACATAAATAATTAATGTTTCGTTAGCGAAATGTGTTTATTAACATTTAATATGTCGTATCATGTAAAACAACAGAAAACTTGTTTATTAATTTAATAAACATTGTAAAATATTTGGGCAGTGCCGTATCTAACTAATATGTACAGGGTGGCCTATTTTCGATCTCCATACAGGGAGGGTATCTCGGTTATTATCAGCGATAGAAAAAAACTAAATACGTAGCCTTGATTTCTTTTTTCGAGAGAAATTCATTGCCGTGAACAGATTTTTGATATCTTTTTTAATTTTCGAAATATAGCCAAAAACCAATTTTTGGCAATTTTCAAAAATGTTAAATATCTCGCTCAAACGAAAAGATAGAGAAAAACTTTAAAGACATTTTTGGCATGGTTTTTTGTCCTTAATAAGATAGCGATATTAATTTTTTTTCTATCATATAAATATCGATATATTACACCTAACTTTCTTATTTTAAATGGCAACCATAGGCAAATTATATGTTTTGAAAAGGGCAAAAAGTAAGCTTTCGATTTATGTCAAAGCCAACTATGGTTGCCATTTAAAATGAGAAAGTTATGTGTAATATATCGATATTTATGAGTAAAAAAAAATGGAATATCGCTATCTTATTAAGGACAAAAAACCATGCAAAAAATGTCTTTAAAGTTTTTCTCCATCTTTTCGTTTAAGCGAGATATTTAACATTTTTGAAAATTGCGAAAAGTCGGTATATTTCGAAAATTAAAAAAGATATAAAAAATCTATTTACGGCAATGATTTCCTCTCGAAAAAAGATATCGAGACTACGTACTTCGTTTTGTTCTATCTCTGATAATAACCGAGATACTCTGTATGGGCATCGAAAATAGGCCACCCTGTACATCAACATGCCAAATATAAAATGTTGCAAGAGAAATTATTACTAATGTTTGAGATGATTGTGAGGGCCGTAAGCAAAAAGTTTTGAAGTAATTACATAATTACATAATCAACTTTTGGTTTCTGAAATCAAAGTGCATTTTTTTAAAGAAATCGATGTGTTTTGTCAATCAACAACTAATACAAACTGGTTTGTCAAGCTCATTTACCGCATTGTCTTCACTGATTTATTTTAAATGTTGTTCGGATTGCAAAAGTTAACTATTTAAAACAAATATTTTTCTGTGACTAAATAAAACATGTACCTGAAAATTAAACTGTTTTATTTTTAAAGGTTTGCAGTGATTGCCAGCGAGTGTGCCAGTTGTCCTAAACTAAAGTGTGAAAGGCCTGGTTGCAATTCTTACTTTTGTTACCATTGTAAAGCCGAATGGCATCCCAATCAAACATGCGATGCTGCTCGAGCTCAGAGGTCGCCCAACATGCGATCATCTTCAATTAGCTTTAGTCAAGATTCACAGCATCGTAAGTCTTAAAAAAAAATTATGTCTTTTAGGTCATAAATATTTGCTTATATTGTAGGGGATGACATTAAACCGTGTCCTCGATGTCAGGTACTGATCGTTAAAATGGATGACGGCTCTTGTAACCACATGATGTGTGCTGTTTGTGGAGCAGAATTTTGTTGGCTGTGCATGAAGGAAATTAGTGACCTTCATTATCTAAGGTAATTAGTTTTATTGACAATTGTTATGAGTTATAGTGCATTTTTATAATGGCTTCCAAAAAACGCAATTTGTTTTTTCAGGGCTTCGAACCGTAATTTTTTTCGTTTCGGTTTTCGTTCCGGTTCAATTAAAAAAATATATATATCGGTTCGGTTCCGGTTTTCATTCCGGAAAAAAATAACAGGTTTTTTCGGTTTTCGGTTCAGTTCTGAGTGATTACTTTTATTTTTTTTAAATGTTTTTATTTGATATAAAAAGGTATATTAGTTGGAAATAGAAGTATATAACATATGATGATAATATAATTTATTAAACGAAACATATGTAAACAAAACGCGAGAGTTTGTTGAAGATGTACCGAACCATAATAAACCAATATTTTTTTCCCGTTCAGTTTCGGTTTTCGTTCCGACAAAAATAATGGTTTTTTTCCGGTTTTCGGTTCAGTTCCGGTTCGAAGCCCTGGTTTTTTTAGGTCATTTTACCCATTTCTCACACTCAAAATACATGTGCACTATGTAAAAACGGGTATCGTCGCATTTTTCGATTAAAAAAATGATCACTGCATATGCAGTAATGTCCCAGTACATCAATTTGGCTGCATATGCAGTCGTGTCCCAGTACATCAATTTGGCTAGATATGCAGTCATGTCCCAGTACATCAATTTGACTGCATATGCAGTCATGTCCCAGTACATCAATTTGGCTGCATTTGCAGTAATGTCCCAGTACATCGATTTGGCTGCATATACCGTCATGTCCCAGTACATCAATTTGGCTGCATATGCAGTCGTCCCAGTACATCAATTTGGCTGCATATGCAGTTGTGTCCCATACCATTAAAGTTTTTGAAAAAATAATAAATTCGTAATAATAATAGTAAAAATGCGTAAAAAAATTATTTACCTAGTTAGACAGTAAAAAAATGTAAGTAGACAATAATTTTAAACAAAAAAAACTTAATTCTGTAATAAACAAAAAATATATCAACATCTTCGTATATTTGCAATGAACGTGCTTCTTATTTTGGATTCATATATGCCTAAATAAATACATAGTTTATATTTAAATATGTATAAAATTGATAAGATCAACTGTACCTGCAGAACACACCAATAAGCGCACTTTTTACTTCACCGTGTATAAACACACTGAGACGTGACTGCAAACTCAGTCGTGGCACTATGAGTAGAGTTTTTATTTCGAAAGTAGGGGTTGTTTACAAATGCTGTTAAAAAATGTATATGGACAGTGTCCCATGTTTACATGGAATATTCAGGGACAGTCAACGTATATCTACATATATTTAAACGCAAAACTGCAAACGCAGTCATGCTTCTCCAGGGCTGATTTACTCTGATTGCATATGCAGGCGTGTCCCAGTTCATTAATCTAAAATGACTGCATATGCAGCCGCTGTCTGTGAAGGTGTTAATATATCACTAGTTAATTTATTGCTTAAACGTAAATTTATTCAATGTTTTTTGCTGCCCGTTTTGTAAAAATATAAGAAATAAAAATGCCCTTCAATGTGGAAGTTTCTACAAATTTAAAATTGACTTTTATGCAGCAGTTAATTTTACCAATTCTTCTTAAGCAGTGATAGAAGAGATTTTGTTTAGACTTAAAAAATTTTAGTTTACATAATTATCTACCTTAAATGACTGTCGTTTAATATTTTTTGCCGTAATAGAAATAAAGGGCAACGGTGCAATTTTAATCATTGTTGCCAATATAAATGATATCAAAGTTTATTTGACATATTAGAGCCTTTCGAGGTCAATAAATATTTCATTTAATTTAGTTATCAAATATTTTGCTTAGATTATTCCTTTTGTTTCGTTTAGTCCGTCTGGTTGTACATTTTGGGGGAAAAAACCGTGGTCTCGCAAGAAAAAAATTCTGTGGCAGTTAGGTACTTTGGTCGGAGCTCCTGTGGGCATTGCTCTTATTGCAGGCATCGCAGTTCCAGCTATGATTATTGGTGAGTATTATTTTATAGTTTCAAACCTTCGCAGTTGAAAATGAACAAACATTATCACTGAAAAATTTTGGTAGCCTTTTTTATTATGCTTAGAACACCAACATATACAGGGTGATACACATAGAAGGGCCACTATTGGGATCTCGTGAAAGGTAAGAGCTACAAAGAAGTTTAAATTAGACAAATTGTTCCCCTTTCTGAGACCTATTCAGTGATGCTTTAATGTTGTGAAAAAAAGTTCCATGGCACGCTAGATAATAAACAAAAATCAAAATGGGCATTTTTAAAAAAATCGTTTATAACTCGGTTATACTTGATGGTACAAAATTTTTGGTGAAAAAGTTATAGATTTATTTATGCACTGCAAAATAAAAACATTCATTTGTTTCAATCATGTTTAAATTCTTAGATAAATTACAAACTTGCATTTTTTAAATGGAAACTGACCTCATGAAAGAGCATTTTTTCCCCTCTTTCTATTAATATCAATGTTAAATGTGTTTATTTTGACATTTAGGCTCAAAACAAATGAGATTCATCAAAAAGTTCCTATGAAGCTATAGTGTGCCTTGTGAATCAAACAATATTGAAACAAATGAATGTTTTCGATTTACAGTGCGTAAAAAAATCTACAACTTTTCCCCAAAAATATTTTAGACCAAGTATAACCGAGTTATTAACGATTTAAAAAAATGTCCATTTGGATTTTTGTTTATTATCTAGCGTGCCATGGAACTTGTTTACAACATTTAAGCATCACTGAATATGTCTCAGAAAGTGGAACAATTTGTCTAATTTAAACTTCTTTATAGCTCTTACTCTTTACGACATCCCAATAGTGGCCCTTCTATGTGGACCACCGTATATAGGTCTAAATAAAGACATCTTATAAAAAATGTTTACTCTATGTGTTTTTAGTACAACTATTTTTAACGCACTAAAAGGCAAAATTTTAATTATTTAAACATTTGTATAAGAAATTTGGTTTCGTAATACCATTTTGGTTGTCATTTTTTGACCTAGTTGCTCAAGGTACAACTTCCACAATTAATATACAGCGGCTGTTAATTATTGTTACCTTGTGCACTATTTTATTTTCTGATCCAGTTGTAAAAATCCTAATAATAGTTTTTTTGTGAATAAATTATAGGTATCACATTTAACTTGAATTAATTAAATTATGTAAATTACTGTATTATGTAACATTCTAAATTATTGTTTATTCATTTATTTCAATACAAAGTTTATAATGTAGAGAGTAGGTGAAATTCCCAAAAAAGTTGTTTAATGTAGAGCCAGCCTTATGTTATCATAAAGAAAAGATGTTTAGAAAATCATCCTGACGAGAAGTTTAACAAAAAAGTTAATTTGAATCCACCAGAGTTTAACTGATTTAAAATTTAACAAGCATGTTTGGAAGGTACACACAGTAAATAATCCTTTTTATTAATTACGAATTTGATTATTTGCAAAAACATTTAAAATGATAAAAAATTAATCAATGAAAATTTGACTAATCTCCTTCAAGTTCATTTTTTAATTTGTTATTACACATAGGATTAGTCCATTTGTAACTCATAGGTAACTTGTTGCATTAAGTTGCATTGAATGTGAGAAATACAGGATGCATTTGCATATTCTTAATCAAGAACAATTATTTAGAAGAAATCAATTAATTTACTATAATTTTTTAATGTAAAAGAACTGTTTTTAGTCATAACAATTCATATGACAGCTAATATTGTTGGAGATAAATATAGTTATATATAAAATGGCAATATTTATTGTCATTTTATACTTGCAGTTTTTACAGGGAACATTATATTTGTATACCCAGAATAAAATATTATGTTAAAGTACCACCTATATTAAAAACTGTAATATCAATGCAATACTCATGTTTTGTTTAAGTTGTTAAAAATAAGTGTATCCAAAATGTTTACAACAATTTTTGAGACTAATATAATTACAGGCATTCCAGTATGGGTAGGCAGAAAATTATATACAAGGTATAAGACTGCTAATAAACACAAAAGGAATGCAGCTATAATTGGTGGAGTTGTCGCATCGGTAAGTGAGACATTTTATAATAATTTTTTTTAAGGATATGTTTACAATTTTCACAATACTTAAAATGAATTTTGAATCTTCTCTTAGCTGTGTTATCAGGGTTGAGCAGATTTAAATCAATTGATTGAGTTAGTGCAGTATACTTTATAAATCCATATTTGAGATATAAATATTGCATTGTTTAATTTTTATTGGATTTCTACTAATAAATTGTGTTTTGACAGTTCTAGTCTAAAACAACATTTTTAATAATCTATTCGTTACCAGATATGGTTTTATTTTTATTTCCTTTTTCGATTAAGTTAGTGCGTATACTTTATAAATCCATATTTGAGACATAAATATTGCATTGTTTAATTTTTATTGGATTTTTACTAATAAATGTGTTTTGACAGTTCTGGTCCAAAACCAAATCTTTAATAACTTAATCTTAACCCAATTTATTTTAATTTTTATTGAAGTTTACGATTACCTTGGTACTGTATACTGCAGAAATTAATTTTGTTCGTCATTAGAACAATATTGTTCAGTTTTTATTGTAATTCATAATTACAGAACGCAACCCACTTAACACGTTGCGCCTACGTAGTTATGCAGTGTGCTGAACAAAACGCCTACTTTCGTCATTTTTAGACAGCCTGCGTAACTGTTATGTCAAATCAGTTGCATGTCTATGTAGGCGTTTTGTGACGTGGTTGCCTATCAATAGGCGCAACATTTAGTGGGTTGCATACTGTACATTACGCCTACATGGTATGCAATTAATTAAACGTTGTGTCTACGCAGGTTGCCTAAAAATGCCGAAAGTAGGCGTTTTGTTAAGCACATTGCATACCTATTTAGGCGCAAGTGGGTTGCGTTTTGTATTTAAATAGGCGCCTGTTATCAATAAATATAGTAAGTACAGTATAGACTTTTTCAAGCGGATTCCACACAAATAGTTTACTTTTGCTACATAGTAAATAATACAATTTGTATAAAAATAAAGTTTTCATGTAAACATATTATACTTTATCCAACAAAGCAGAACATTTATAAGTAAAAAATATATTAACTAGCATATCCCTGGAATAATTGTTTATTCTGAAAGAAATAATTTATTATTCAAGGGTCAATTTTTTTGACATTTGATGCTGTTAAACCTATATTAAAGAAATTGGTTTTAAACATAAAAAGTTAAACATCAATGAAGAAGTGCTTTGACACTAAAATTTTTAAAAAATCATAAAGTGGAGTTTATTGCTTTAGCCTATAAACGACTCGGTTCTATAATTTTTTTAAAAATCTGACCAAAAGTAACTAAGAAAAAAAGAGGACAAAAATGATCTGAATAAAAAAATAGAGTGAACAAAAATATCGGGACAAAAAAGAGGACATGTTCTCTTTAAAAGAAATATTCTGGCAACCCTATTCCTGTAGATATTTGTACGTAGAATTGGAAAAAATATCTAAAAGGTCATGGCACACTTAGTTTTTGCGGCATGCCAAACTTGCTTTTTTTTAAATGGCAACCATAGTTGGCTAAGGGTTCATTAAAGAGCTTATTTTTTTCTGATTTCAAAAATGTATGGGCTGGCATATCTATTTTTATTACTTTACTTTAAATTTGGCAAAACTCAAAATTATTACTTAATTCGATAATATGGTACATTTGATTTAAATCAAAAAAATCTGATTTTAAACAAATTAATCGATTTTTGTAAATCGTGATTTTTTTCCACCCTGTTGTATAACTAAAGAAAAATTATTTATGTCTTGATTTACTCATGCTAATTCAAAATGCCTTTAGTTATTGCGTTGGCTAAGTTGCTAGATTTCGAGTTTGTTATTTAATAGTGTAATTATGTAAAAATTTGTTAAGCATTATGGTTTTTTTGGTGTAGTTAGATATTCAAAGCTAATCAATTTGTTCAACTGCTATTGGATGATGCATGATAATCAAGCTTGTTCATTTTAATTTAAATACTTTTTATGAATTAATTTATCTGTACCACAGTAAGTGTTAATGATTAACGAATCAACACTACATGCAATAATTATTTTTGAAACATTTATTTGAATTTTTATTACACAACTATAAGTTTTCTACAAACTATAGGCTACAATAAAATTTTAGTTTTATTGCTTTCTTAATTTATTTTACTTTCATAGCCGAAGATAATCCTAAAACACATAATTTAATTTGACAATCGCTTCGTGCATTGTTGCAAACTAATCAGTTATGAAAAATACGTGTTAGTACTAAGTATTTAATTTTCAGTTGATACATTAGTTTCCTTAAGGTGTGTTTACATTATTTATTTGTAACAATTTCGAGTGTAGCGTTATATATAAAATAGCAATTTTCCATTCGTGGATGCGTAGGACTGACTTAAATTGGCACAAAATACTTTTATTCGCGAAGATAATAAAAGCGGTTAGTAATTAGAAACTTAAAAAAGCGACGATTTTTTCCATTTCACAGCACATATTGCTCGCTCTATCACTAATAACAAGGATATAATCACTCTCCCGATTTAATTATAACGTCTTGACTTAAGATTCCGTCCGCGTGCAGATCCCTTAACAGTTCTAATAATCGTTCTTCAGTTAATGGATCGCCTAAAGCCACATCGACCGAGCCGATGCACAGCAGTAAAGCCAACAATTGCGACCGTTTATAATCCTGTCCTAATCGTTTACGATCATATTCTAGGTCGCCTTCAATATCTACGCCCAATTTGCGACATGTCGCCGTCATGCATTCCCAGTATCCATCCAACAATGATTCAGTGTGCGAACGGCGTAGTTCCGCAGGAACGGAACTTATAATTAATAACGCGATATCGTTTGTAGGTCGACTGAATGTCACCATTTGCCAGTCTAAAATAATACAAACACAAGAGTCGCCATCAATGCGGAACATTAAATTGTTGCACCAAAAATCGGTGTGCGTTATGAGCGCCATTGGTTCTTCGGGAGATAATAAAGATTTTATCACTTCTTTGGTGTTTGGTCTGATGGCGTTTAAACAGTCGAGAACGTCTTCCAGACCAGGTCGTTTTTCCAGAAACTGGGCCAGTTGTGGTAAACCCCTTTCGACAAGTTGTTGATACGAATCCGTCGCCTTAGACGTCTGAAAGAGAAAGGAATATCGCTCTGATAACGATTTTCCTTCTTTTATTTTGAGCGATAAAGAAAGCGCATGTATTTGAGCAATTGCCTCGACAGCGGCCGTCGCTTGCTGAAGAGTTAAACCTCTGGAAAATTCGGCGCCGGTAAATCCAAGTAGTTTGATATTTTCTAAAACTAGGACGGATTCGGGTGGGTTTGGCTCCGTGTCATTGGTGCCTGCGGTGTAGTGTGCGTAATAGCATTTTGGAATGGGCAAGGTGATTTTTGCATCTTCGGGGACGTGCTCTTGAAACTTTTCTAAATCCGGTACAATCTGGAAATTATAAAATGGCTTAGAGAGAGGCATTGACAATGTATAATGCAATCATGCAAACTACCAATTAATCTTAATTAGTTTTCATCCTGCCTTCGCAAATTACTTGGGAACAACTTAATGGGTACATGTTTTCAAAAAACATGTAGGTACCGTTAAGCAAAACTTGACAAACAAAACGTACTGTTTTGCTGTTATCAGTAATTAAAATTTAAGCGTTCCATTAAAAAAAAAAAATGTTTCATCAGTTAGTGTTCGAACGTAGAATTTATATTTTAGCTACTGTATTAAACGTTAAAATGAAAATGATGTATCATCCTTTTTTAGTGTATTACTGTTACTTCTCGCCGACTTTGTACTTTTCGTTAATATAAAATATACAGGGACCTCGTTTTTCGAGGGTTTTTGGTTAAATTTGGGCAAAGTTGTATATTCAGGTGCTTAATAATTTGACGCAAACAGAACTTATCTAGCTTTTTTAGTTTTTGAGATAAAAGGGAAAAAGTAATGCCGATTAGGAAGTTTTCAAAATAAAATATTTGTTTTTGCAATTTTTAACAATTGTTTCAAAAAAGTGGTAAGTTCTATATATTGTCGAATTAAGAAAAAAAGACTCTACAAATTGGCGTTAAAATCATCAATAAGCGCCCATCAGAAAAAATCGACCTGATGATGGTTTAAAAAAAGCGAAACATCGCATGGAAAACATAATTGGGTATTTTGATTCCTTGCAAAAAGTGGCCGTGTAAAAGCTTTTACAGAAATGAAATTCGAGTTACGGGCTAAAATCAAAAATCCACTTTTTTACCTTTTCCCCCCCTATACATGGTGTCCCAAATTCTAGTAAATGCATGGGGATCTCGCTTATCTTAAGAGCTACGAGGTCGGTTAAATTAGGGCAAAGTTGCGAAACTAGATGCTCATCAAATACCTGCAATGAAATATTTCTTCTTACAGCCGTATTCATAGTCCTTCCTTATCTTAAGGATTGAGGAAGCCTCAAGGAAGCTCGCAACCTCCCTTGAGATAAGGTAGCCAATACGGTTCCTTGTTCGGCCAAGGTAGATTTATGAAACATGAAACGATGAATAAGGAATCCTTATTCCTCAAGGAAGGATTATGAATACGGCTGTTAGTTCAAAAGTTATTTAAGAAAAACTGAAAAAATTGATTTTCGTTTTTTTGCCCTATTTCCTACATTTTTTAAGATATCGACAACCTGGAAGCACTTCTTCATTGCAACTTTTTACGCTTTATATTTTGAAATCAAAGAATTTCTAGCTGGTAGCAAATGATACAATTAATCGCGATCATATTAATGTCAAAGTGACGGTTTTAACTGCACAAAAAAATTGTTTTTTTTGTGTATAAGATCATTTGATTCAAAAATTGGACAAAATGAGTTTTTCTAAAATTTTGGTGGTATATCATTTTAGGTATAAGTGTCATATATCATTGAAATCAGAAGACAAAATGCTATCCGACTATTAGATTAACATTTTTTTCGCTGTATTAAAAAAAAAAAAGTTGATGATGTTTCTGAAGAGACAAAACGTTGTGGGAAATTTTATGTTATCTCAAAATATAAAGCGTAAGAAGTTGCCGTGGAGAAGTGCTTCCAGATTCGATATCTTAAAAAATGTAGGAAATGGGGCAAAAAAACGAAAATCAATTTTTTCTGTTTTTCTTGAATAACTTTTGAACTAAGACAGCTATCAAAATTTTCTTTGCAGATATTTGTTGAGCATCTAATTTCGCAACTTTGCCCTAATTTAGCCGACCTCGTAGCTCTTTAAGATAAGCGAGATCCCCATGCATTTACTCGAATTTGGGACACCCTGTATGTATCTCAAAAACTAAAAATGCTAGATAAGTTCTGTTTGCGTCAAACTATTAAGCACCTGAATATACAACTTTGCCCTAATTTAACCGAGGTCGCAACTCTTACCGTTTACCCCATAGAGACCTTCGAAAAACGAGAACCCTTTATAACTCTTTTACAGAGTAATATTTTGAAATATAATTGTTTTAAGTTTCTCGAAAACGTTTTCACGTATTTTAAAACATATACAAGTACTACTTACTTGTGTATAAAATTTAATTTCGCGTAGATCAAACTGCGCTTCCGTGACGAAAAAGCGGCTAAACGGATCTTGCGGTAATAGCTTAATTATAAAACTGAGCGAAAACGGTTCAGAAGTGGAATCTTCATCTTGAAGACGGTATTTAACTGTCACTGCCAAGATATCACTTAGGACGCTCTCCCCGGCATCGCATCCCGGTTTCACATTAAAATCGATCACAGTAATTTTTGATGGATTGTGGCATTCATGGTGGTGTTCTTTTAAAACGGCTAGTAACCATTCTTCGGTCACGGGCCAGTCTGCTCCGCTGGCACTTTCCTCTTCGCTTTCGGACATTTTATGCAGTTTTATTGTCTGCACGTCGTCGTTCTGTGTCATTTGGCTCGTCGATTTTTTCGCATCATATTATATTCGGTTGCGTTACAAATGCCAACAATTGATTCATGCAAGACAGCGAGTGAATGGTTCAATCGAATGAACGCTACTACCGCGCTCGCCCTGCGCCGCGACGACTACTAAATGAGCTGCGGGTGTGGCGTCGGTAACAGCCCTGGTACTCTGTGCATTACTATCCGTCGCGGATGTTCCCGCACTACGTTCCATAATCGATAGCGCATCTCTTCTGTTTTATTGTTATACTTTACATACATGCATACAGCACATACGGAAAAAAGTCAGTTCACAAGAAAACTTTATTAGGTAACTCTAATCCTCATTAATAGCAACTTATTCAAATGAAAACTCAACATCTCAACAGTTAAAAAAAAAGAGCGCGCAAATTACCAATTAATTTGTTTGTTTTGATTTCAAAATATTTAAAATAAAGATAATTACACATATAATACACCGAATAGTATTATTAAGCGTTTTTTGTTGGCAAGTTGTTAATTAAAACATTAATGTTTATTCAACTTTACAGTTCTGTAAAAAAAAATACTTAGGGCCACAATTTAACAACAAAAAGGCTAAAATGGCTAAGATTATTTAAGTGGAAAACAGTATAAGTTTTTTTATTTACTAAAATGCAGACAACCAGGGCCGCCGACAGACTAGATCGCAGAATATTGGGGTTAGGGGAATCAAACCCCCCCCCCTCCCTATAGGGTCGATATCTCAATAGATACACTTTGGTAAAGGGCCGGAGAGCTGTAAATGCTGTGCCCAAAAACTGAAAAAAGAGTCCTCAGCTCTTTTTGCGTTTATTAACTCCCCCATGAAAGCATCCTGCTGCTTTAAAAAAAAACAAAAAAAGATAGACTGACCTAAAAAAAAAAGGTCCACAGCTGTTTTTGCGTTCATTAAAGCCCCCCCCCTGCCTCAATGAAGGCATCCTGTCTACGCCACTGTCACCCCCGATGTATTAGTGTATTAAAAACAAACATATTGGAGTGTTTGTAATAACTATTTGGCTTTAATTGTAAGAGAAACACCAAAACTTTTTTTTGCATAATTTATTAAACCACTATAAAAAATATTTTTAATTTTTAAAAAACAAAGTTTAACACTTCTACAAACAAATAGGCCAATAACAAAATGTTGGCTTTTTTTACATCAAAGATGTGAAGGGTATACCCTTGGAAAATGAAATTTTTTTAAAAACTTTAAACAGCTATAAATAATATTTGTAATCTGTTTCTAAACAAAATAATCCGCGTCGCGCATTGCATAAACGTTGTTTAACACTTCTACAAACAATTAGGCCCATAACAAAATGTTTGATTTTTTTACATCAAAGATGTGAAGGGTATACCCTTGGAAAATGGAAAATTCTTGAAAACTTTAAACAGCTATAAAAAATATTTTTTATCGGTTTTCACCAGGGAACGTCACGATACGTTGTCGCCAAAATTTGATTAAGGCTGTGTTTATTGCATCAAGAACATCAAAACTAAATGTTATGCAGAGTTATACGTGCCACTGGCCAGTTCCTTCGGAAAAGTAGGGGAAAAACTGAATAATAAAAGTAATTTTTGCGATCGCGTTGGCCATAAAACCGTCAAGAGACAAAATCAAAATTTATCTATTTACCTATGCACGCATCCTTTACAAGTAAAATGGTGCAAAGTTTTTGAAAAAATCCTAAACGGTTCCGGAGAAAAACGCGAAAAATGAGGTCCTTGTAAAAACGGTTTTCCCTATATTAAACGCCTATGCAAGTCGCAAGTGTGTAAAAATTGGGGGAAGCGCTACACGTAGCGATGTTCTTCGTAAAATTCTAAGTCGAAAATCCTTATACAAAAATGTTGTACCATGCTTCCTATGGCCTCAGGAACCATTTAAAGAAAAAAAAAATTGGCAACATTGCATACATTGATTTGCGTTTGGACATATTTTTATCAGCAATTTTTACTTAGGTATTTGCAATTTTTGTTCGAACTGAAAGCCTTCAGTTCGTAAACATAGCTGCAAACTTTTGGGTATCGTAAAACACAAACTAGAAATAATTACGAGAAAAAGAGAGATGACAGCTAATGACAATGTTGCCATGTGTATTATTTTCATTCAAATCAGTGATTTACATATTTTCAACACCAGTTTTTGAAAGGAAGAACACAATATCTAGGAAAAAATACTATTCGAAATTTATTTTTATTCCAAATTGCAGCTTTTTCATTTGCAAGTATTAAATAATAACGCTTATTAAAGGACTACATGTCAAAACTTTGAGGACCTCTTGCAGACACAGCAAGCATGGTACAACATTTTCGTATTAAGATTTTCGACTTAGAATTTTACGAAGAACATCGCCACGTGTAGCGCTTCCGCCAATTTTTACACACCCTGTATAGTTATACAGATATACCACAACTTCTCAAATCATAGCGCTTTTGCAGGGGTTTCGTTTTCGACATTTTTCTCCGGAACCGTTCAAGATTTTTTCAAAAACTTGGCACCATTTTACTTGCAAAGGATGCGCGCATTGGTAAATAAAAGAATTGCGTTTTTGTCTCTTGACGGTTTCATGGCCAACGCGATCGCAAAAATGACCTTTTTATACCAATTTTTCAGTTTCTCCCCTATTTTTCCGAAGGAAATGGCCAGTGGCACGTATAACTCTGGGAAACATTTAGTTCTGATGTCCTTAATCAAATTCTAGCGACAATGTATCGTGACCCTCCCTTGTCAATGAGATTTAAATTTGGATACCTACTTAAAATTTAATTCAATTGGAAAATCAGTGCTGAAATTAAAAGAAGATTTTGTAAAAATATTTAAATATTAAATAAATTTTTAGGGCGAAATTTTAACAAACAGAAGGTTACTTGCTGAAGGGATTCGTTTTTGAAAATCGACCTAAAACCACCAAATTGTTAATTTTTAAATTTGAATTTGTTATTTTTTTTTACTTTGCCATTTACAATTGGTTTTATATTTTATTTTATGATTGTTGATGGTGTCCTTCGCAATTTTAGATCTTAACAGTTGTGGAATATAAAAAATTAACAAACGGGCAAAAATTATTGCCAAACTTATTCATGTATTTTATTAACTTACAAGTTTAATTTACTGAAATATAACCAAATCGCTACCTGCGTACCATGATCACAATGTTTTTACCTTATTTGAGAAGTTCAATAAAATTTTAGATTCGTAATAGCTTTCTTAAATTATAAAGCGTAAATTGGTTTGATCAAATATTACCATTTTTATTAATATGTGTATATTTTGATGCAAAATTGATTATGTTTATGTGAAAATTCCAAAGAAAAGAAAATAAGTTTGCAATTTAAAGAACATTTTGTCTGTCACTGTATTAATTAGTCACAAAATGTTTTTGTATAATAATTGTTATCATTTTATTTTGTTTAATTTGCAGCCGTTCTATTGACTAATCTTAAAATATTAATAACAAGATGATTTACCCGGCGTTGCACGGGCGATTACAATTTTAATAACTTTTTTAACTTGAATAAGCCCAATAATTCCAAATCATACACAAATGACATACTATGATCAATCATCTTTTCATTTTCTTATAATTCATTAAAAAATAACTATTTATTGCTTAAAAATTGAATAATAACTCAAATTTATTTTCTTTCGTCTTGTTTCAATTAAAAATGTACTAATAAAAATAATACTTCATGTACATTTATTACTAATTGTATACAAAACAATCTTTACTTGAGAAATACACTGCGCCGTATCGTGTTTTGACCAGGTATTTGCCGACGTAAGATCGAATCCCGTCCAAGTAATTTTTTTTTTTTTTTAAATTGGTAATATGTGCTTGTACTTAAAGTTTGGCGTTAGATCTGCAAGGTCCTAAATAGTAACTGTGCAAAATTATGTCCCGATCGGTCAACGGACCTAGGATTCTATAGCGAACAAACAAACAAACAAACACACAAACAAGCTCTTTTATATATATAGATTTATAATTAAAGACCAATAATTTTTGGTACCAGTATTTTATAAAAAATTAACTTAAGTAAATATGCTTTTTTTCCAGGTAATTATATCTCCTATTCTTGCTGGGTTAGCAGTTGGTATAGGAGTTCCAATATTACTATTCTACGTGTATGGAGTGGTACCAGTATCTTTGTGTCGTTCAGGTGGATGTGGTGTATCTACATCTGGTACTGGTGTCCGATTTGAATTTGATGATGAAAATGACCTAGCATCCACCAGAAATCCGGACAATACATCAATAGATGCTGTTAGTAGCAGGGGAGCTAATCCGTCCATCGGAGAAGCTAGTTTATCGTTAGCTAGCGGAAGCCAAGTTCTCCGGGAAGCTGATAGGGAATCAGCTAGCACAGTGGCTCTAGCTGGAAGTGTCGGAACTGCAGCACAACGACTTGAAGTTCAAGCAGACTTAGTTTCTACACAGCGATTCAGCATGAGTAGTCTTTCTGATAAATCTGTTAATGCGAGTTTAGCAGACGATGGTGGAGCATCAACTAAAGCACTGGCAGGTTCCATGCTCAATTACAAGGTACTTCTTTATCATATCAGTGACTTAAGTTTTACTTAACCCATTAAGTACCAAATTAGTTTGGTTATTTTAATATTATTTTTTTTTAAATTTTAAGTTAAAAAGTACCAAAAAATTATTTTGTACATTGTTGATGGTTAAAAGATATTACTTTCCAAGTTATAACATATTCTGATATTTGAATAATTGAAAGAAAAAAATATTCCACGCTGCCCTATAAATAGGACCCTGGTACTTAATGGGTTAATACATTTAATTTTGTTTTTTAGACAAATGGTAGTGATTCTTGTAGCTGTGTTACCACCGGGGAAGATTGTGTATCGGAACGTGTGCGGTTTGACGATAATGTAAGCTTCATTGCACCCCATCACTTCGAATCTAGTTATGCGGAGAAAACTAGCATAGACAGTAGTTCAAGCTTTGGAGGACGTACAAATAAACCTGCGCTTAGTCGTGTTGATAAAGGTTACGATACACTAAGCAATGATAATGTCTACGTTGATATTTCAATGACATACAATGAAGACAAACCCCGCAAAACAATGTCTACTGCCGCAACTCTTAGAAATATATTCTTTCATTCAACAGTAAATGGTACTAAGCCTGTAACTAAAAGTTTAGATGAAAAAGTTATCATTGAGTTGTCCAATGAAACACTTCATAAGCAATCCTTGCCATTTTCATCTAAAACTAATCAAGAATTGCCATTAAGCAAGACGCTCTCAATGAAGTCACTCTCCCGAGAATTGGATAATTCTGTTCAATTATAGTTAGCGCAACTGATATATTTTTTGTTGAAGACTGATTTGTATACCTTTAATTAGCTATTGTTAATTTTAAATTATGTTATTAAATTGCTGCTGTAATTTAAAATACATATAGGCTTATGCATGTACAGTTATTTAGTTTTTACGTTTTGTTTTATTTTTTGTTTTAAAGACTATTGTTTTATAAAGAAACAAGTTTATATTGTACTTCTAAATGTAAAATAGGTAGATATTTGGTCATATAAACAAATATATCTTTGTATGAAATATTATTTTAAGAGTGTAATTATTAATTTCTAATATGTATTTACTCTGTATAAATTATTCGTGGAAAGTATATCTATGCCATGTTTTTATTTTATTCTGTGTATCAAGAAGTATAATTGTTTGAAACAAAAATGTGTTATTGGTCGTCACGGTAGCTGCAAATTATACACCTGTTATATTCCCGGTAGCTATAGATGAAACACACGAGTCGGTCGGTCAAATGTACTCATAGCAATATGAACTACTTTTGGTCCATTTACGCTACTCGAGGTACACAGTACGCAACGTGTGGCCATTTTGTTAGTTTGGAATGCGTATTAACAATTAACAGCACGGTTACGTGTGTAGTAACATGACTTATTGAAATAACAGATTCGCAGACGTGCGGTTTTAGTGTTACACCGTTAATTAAAGCCTTCTTTGAGTTGAAAATGGCCCCCGTACCTCTCGAAGGGCTTCAAACCCCCGTAGCAAGCAACATGATACAAACTAGTTTTCCTGGAGCTCAAGAAGGTAATCGTGGAGGGCAGATATCGTTAGCTATGCTAATAGATTTTATTGTGCAACGTACTTACCATGAACTTACAGTATTAGCCGAATTGTAAGTATTTTAAGAGTCGATCGACACTATTTGTACAATAATGTATTTTGTAGATTACCACGTAAAACAGATATGGAACGTAAAATAGAAATATACAATTTTGCAATTCGCACTAGGCAATTATTTGTAAGATTGTTGGCACTCGTCAAATGGGCTAGTAGTGCATCAAAAGTTGAAAAGTCAGCGGTAAGTAATTAATATACCTGAATAACTTTTTAATTAACACGCCAAGGGTGATTTAAAAGTGAGTTACTCTAGCTTTCGTTACAATGTTAATGTGTAAACCAATTAATGTAATAGTTTGTGGTGTATTGTAAATTTGTTAGCCCATCTTAGTTCTTAATAGCGGTACCTAAATAAAGGCTATTCAAACATTAGTCAACTTTATGTTTAAAATATTTTATTTTCTCGATCTTTGAATGTGCAAATATGTAATTTGTTATTACTTTGAAACGAAAATTTTATTAGGATAGCTACCTACAGTAGGATTCATAAACAACCTGTGAAAAAATCTCTTTTTATACAGGGTGTCCCTGATTACATTTCCAGCATGGAGATCTCGCTTATTATAAGAGATACAGGTTTGTTTAAATTAGATGAATTATTTCTTAGTATGAAAGGAGCCACAATCTTATTATAATAAACGAGATCCCCATGCTGGAAATATAATCTGGGACACCCTGTATATATTATTTATCTATGGTCTTAAGTATTATAAATTTACATTTTGAGGATGAATTTTGATAGTTACACCGAAACAAAATTTTGTTTTGTTCATGTATGTTGTTTGTTGTAGTAATATATTACTACAACAAACCAGCCAATTTTGGATGACTTTGTTAATTCTATTCTTAAAAAAAAAATATATATCTGCAAGGGAAGTTAAAAGTAAATAAAAAGCACTAGATACCTTTAACACTCGAATTAAATCAAGTTATTAAGAGGCAAAATAAATTAGCGATAATGATGTTTAATATTTTTTATTTAAATCTTTGTTTTGATGCCAATGTAACAAAATAATTATAAGTTTCTCACTAATAAATTTTTTTAGCGAATAATGGCATTTTTGGATAAACAGTCCCTACTATTTGTCGAAACTGCAGATATGTTGGCAAGAATGGCTCGGGAAACTTTGGTTCAAGCTCGATTGCCCAATTTTCATATACCCGCTGCTGTAGAAGTTTTAACAACAGGCACATACGGTAGATTGCCAGCGTGCATTCGAGAAAAAATTGTACCTCCCGATCCTATTACAACCTCAGAAAAGCGGTCCACATTGTTGCGATTAAATCAAGTCATACAGCACCGATTGGTTACTGGGAACTTGCTGCCACAAATGAGAAATTTGAAGGTATCATTTTTGTGTATTCTTTGAAAGTTGTTGATTATTATTTTTTAATTTCCACTGTAGATTGAAAATGGTCGAGTTACGTTTCATGTCGAACATGAATTTGAAGTTTCACTGACGGTGATGGGAGATGGGCCAAATATACCTTGGAGATTACTCGAGATTGATATTCTAGTGGAAGACAAAGAAACGGGCGGTAAGTCAGTTGTTTTAACGTTGCTTTTAAAATTCAAATTATTTTCGTTTTATTTGTACAGATGGCAAAGCTTTAGTTCATCAGCTGCAAGTGCAATATATTCATCAATTAATACAGAGTCGTTTGGCTGACAATCCTGCACCATTAACGGAAGTTTATAATTGTTTACATTTCTTCTGCCAATCATTGCAACTTGAAGTTTTATACTCACAAACTTTGAGATTAATGAGAGATCGTCTTGATGATCATATCCATGTGGACGAGTATATACCAGGAAAAAGCCTAGCAGTATCTTATTGGAGGTATGGTAAATTTATTTATAAATTTAAACAGCTAATTAATATTTTAAGGGTGGATAAAAATCATGATTTAAAAAAAACAAAAAAAAACGATTTATTTGATTAAAATCGGATTTTTTAAAATTTAAAGCAAATGTACCATATTATCGAATTTAGTAATAATTTTGGATTTTGTCAAATTTTAAGTAAAGTAATAAAAATAGATATGGCAACCCCATACATTTCTGAAATAAAAAAAAAATAAGCTCTTTAATGAACCCATAGCCAACTATGGTCGCCATTAAAAAAAAAGCAAGTTTGGCTTATATCTCAAAAACCGAGTGTCATGACTTTTTAGATATTTTTTTCGAATTCTACGTACAATTTTCTACAGTAATCATTTTATAGTTTAGTTTTACCATAGGTATCTATGGAATTATTTAACATTGAAAAAATAGCCTGTTTTTAGTTTTTTCAAAATATTGAAAAAAGTTGAAGGTGTTGGTGAAATGTCAAAATGGCATTAAATTTGTCTTGAAATTCTGCAAACTTTGCTAATTTAATCGACCATGTAACTCTTATAATAACAAAGTTACCCATACAACCAGGGGTTTGGAGCAGTCCCATTTTTTTACTGCTCCGCTCCGGCATCGAAATGCCTGCTCCAGCTCCGCTCCAAATATTGATAAAAATTTTAAATTCAGTTTTTTCATGATCAAAAATAGTTTTAAAAACAAAGTTTAAATTTTATCGGATATGTGGAAGTAAGTGGGTTAAAAATTACAATATTTGACTCTAAGAACAAATGAATTTAATAAGTGTTTGTAAGAACCAATTATTGATCTTAAAAGGCAGAAAAAAATTTTAAAAAGGTGTTTTTTTTTTAATTGTGCATAATAAACTTTATTTCCCATATAAAAATAGTAATTTATAATAAGAAACTGGAGCAGTGGAGCAATCAAAATAATTTGCTCCGCTCCAGCTCCGGGCAAAAACCAATTGCTCCACTGCTCCGTGCTCCAGCTTCGTGCTCCGCTCCAAACCCCTCCATACAACACATGTAGATCATGGCAACCCTGACAGGGTGATCCACATAGAAGGGCCACTATTGGGATCTCGTAAACGGTAAGAGATACAAAGAAGTTTAAGTTAAAAAAATTGTGATGCTTTATTGTTTTAAAAGTCTTATAGCACGCTAGATAATACACAAAAATCAAAATGGGCATTTTTTTTAAATCGTTAATAACTCGGTTATACTTGATGGCACAAAAATATTTTTTGGGAGAAAAAATTGTATATATTTTTACGCACAGTAAAATAAGAACATTCATTTGTTTCAATATTATTTAAATTCTTAGATAGATTACAAACTTGCATTTTTTTAAATGGAAACCACAGTTGGCTATGACCTTATGAAAAAGCATTTTTCCCCTCTTTTTAATAATATAAGGTTTAATGTACTTATTTTGACATTTAGGCTCGAAACAAATAAAATCCATCAAAAAGTCCCTATGAAGCTATCGAGTGCTCTGAATTTAAACAATATTGAAACAAATAAATGTTTTCATTTTACAGTGCGTACAATAATCTACAACTTTTCCCCCAAAAATATTTTTGTGCCATCAAGTATAACCGAGTTATTAATGATTTAAAGAAAATTTAATTTTTCTTTTATCTAACGTGCTATGGAAGTTTTATAAAACAATAAAGCATCAGTGAATAGGTCTCAGAAATGGGAAAAATTTGTCTAATTTAAACTTCTTTGTAGCTCTTACCGTTTACGAGATCCCAATAGTAGCCCTTCTATGTGGACCACTCTGTATATACCTTTTATGTTTTTTTTTTAATTCGAGAAAACAAAATTTTGTTTTATTATAAATATTTTATTGTACTCATGTATCAGTGATTTAAATTAATGATTTTTTTGAAAATCAGCTGATTTAAATCTGCTTAGCCCTGATATTTTATAAAGAATACAGTAACAGTTGTTGGTTGATGCCATAATTTAAAAAAAAAATTTAGACAAAACTTTGTAACGATATTGATTTTTACCTTTTTTTTTGGTAGGGAATTAACAAGTAAGGGTAAAGAATTACCGAATAAGGATCCGAGATCTGAATTGGGTTATAAATTAACAGTGCAGGTAGATTTGCACGACCCAGCGAGACCGTTGGCAGTCGTCCATGTACCATCTTTGGGCAATAAAGTATGTCATAAACATACCAGTTCGATAACGTTGTACAAACAATTTATATTTTCAGGAAAGTGAAATTGCAGATCGAGCAATTCGATCGGAGCTTTTATCCATGGAACGTCTCTTAGTCCACACTATATACGTCAGAACTCGTAGTCGTCTCACAGACATTAAACAGGAACTGCAAACTATGTTGAAAGATGTAGAATGTAAGTACGATTTTAGAGTTTATAAAGATGTGGCGTGTGATGTGATTATTCTTGTAGGTAATCTACAAGGATCTCCGGCAATATTATCGGTCGCTATTTTGCAGCCCTGTTTGCGAGCCGAACAGTTGCTGATAACTGTCGATACTCACACAGGCATGCTTCAGTGTCATGTTCCTCAATATGACCCACCTCTAATACCAGAATTGCAAAACTGTTTGAATGGAGATCATGCACGGCTACCTGTACTTATTAGTGAATTACGGTATGGATTTGTTTAAACATCCTATAGCTTTAAAGTAAAAATCAGGACACTTATCTACAGGGTGAGTCATGACGGACGGCCACGGAGTTTTATGGCGAAACAGCTATATTCTACAACTTCTGTCGCAGTTAGATTACATAAGTCAATAAGGGTTACATTTTTAAAATATTTTCAGACATACAGGGTGCTTTAAAAAAGAGTGGCATATCAAAGTTATACTTTTTCTTATTGAACACCCTGTATATTGTTACATTTTAGGATTCCTCTTCAAATTTACTTCAAAAAATGTATAAGGTTATTTAGATCTAAAGTCAACCGTTTTCGTGGAAATTGCATTTTCATGAAGACAGTATTTTTAAAAATGCTTAATATTTAAGAACTTTGAAAAGGCAAGTAATCTTTTTTTTGAAATTTAGCTTGACAGCTAATTAACACTGCAACAACTACATTTAAAAAATATTATTCAGGGCGTTTTTACGCCTGGTCAAACTTGTACAAATTTGAACATTGATAACTCATTTTTCTTACACCCTAATTTTTTTTGGACAGTCATAGAAAATTTAATTGTCTTTCAAAAATATTAAGACTGTTTTATACCTATAATTGATATTTTCCGAGATATAGCGATTTTATTGCTAATTATTAGGGCAACGTAATATTTTCATTTAGGCTATGAAGGTAAACAGCGGTGATTTTAAAACAGTTGAAGAAAAAAACTACTTCATTATAAATAAATGTCAAAAATTCTTAGGCAAAACGTAAAATTGCAAGTTTCTTGTTTTTTCTTTCAATTGTTTCAAATAACCGCTGTCTACCTTCATAGCCTACTTAAAAATATTACACTGCCCTAATAATTAACAATAAAATCGCGATATCTCGAAAAATATCAGTGTTAGGTATAAAAGAGGCTTCATGTTTTCAAACGACGATTAAATTTTCTACAGGACTGTGTAAAAAAATATAGGGTGTTGTATTTAAAAACAAAGAGTTATCGATGTTTAAAGTTTCACAAGTTTGACCAAGCATAAAAAACGCCCTATATAATATTTTAAAAATGTAGGTAGTGCAAAGTGTTAAATAATCTATTGTCAATTTAATCTTTAAGCGAATTTCTTCAGACTTTTTTAAATGTAAATTTCTAAAAGTACAGGGTGGCCTATTTTCGATATCCATACAGGGTATCTTAGTTCGTATCAGAGATAGAAAAAAACTAAATACGTAGTCTTGATTTATTTTTTCGAGAGAAATTCATTGCCGTAAACAGATTTTTGATATCTTTTTTTAATTTTCGAAATATAGCCAAAAACCGATTTTTGACTATTTTCAAAAATGTTAAATATCTCGCTTAAACGAAAAAATAGAGAAAAACTTGAGAGACATTTTTGGCTCGGTTTTTTGTCCTTAATAAGATAGCGATGTTCAATTTTTTTTAACTCATACGAATATTGATATGTTGCACCTAACTTTCTTATTTTAAACAGCAACCATAGTTGGCTTTGATATGAATCGAAAGCTTATTTTTTGCGCTTTTCAAAAATATATAATTTGCTTATGGTTTTCATTTAAAATAAGAAAGTTAGGTGTAATATATCGATATTTATATGAGTGAAAAAAAAATTAAACATCGCTATCTTATTAAGGACAAAAAGTCATGCTAAAAATGTCTTTAAAGTTTTTTCCATCTTTTTGTTTAAGCGAGATATTTAACATTTTTGAAAAGTGCCAAAAATCAGTTTTTGGCTATATTTCGAAAATTAAAAAAGATATCAAAAATCTGTTTACGGCAATGAATTTCTCTTGAAATAAGAACTCGAGACTACGTATTTAGTTTTTTTCTATCTCTGTTAATAACCGAGATACCCTGTATGGGCATCGAAAATAGGCCACCCTTTACTGTATTTTCATGAAAATGCAATTTTCACGAAAACGGTTGACTTAACATCCATATAACCTCATACATTTATTGAAGTAAATTTGAAGAGGAAATTAAAAATATAAAAATATACAGGGTGTTTCATAAGAAAAATTATGACACTCTTTTTTGGAGCACCCTGTATGTTTGAAAATATTTTTAAAATGTAGCCTTTATTCGCTTACATAAACTAACTAGTAACTAGGAAAGAAGTGGGAGAATATTATGCTGTTTCGCCATAAAACTTCGTGGCGTCCATCATGATTCACCCGGTATAATTCCACTATAATCAAGATTTTTGTTTCTTTTTTGTAAGATGGTTTAATTAATTTTTTTTGGAGTTTGTTTCTTATGAATACTTTTTAACTTCTTTGTTTTGTGAATTTCCACAAAGTTTCTGTTACAAATCTAATGTGAATTGAATTGTTTGCACTATGAAATTAAGTTTTTTACTCGTGTTATTTAGCGGTATATTAATTACAGGTATTGGGTAACACAGCGACGTTGTGAAAAAACATTACAACATTTACCTGCAACTGCATACGAACGCCTTCCGCTTCGACACCATCCTGATCATCCGCTTACAAAAATTAGCCGACACAGAATGTATATTCAGTTACATCGACATCAAAACGTTGTACTTGTAAGTTGAACCAACGTTCGATGTCGGAAAATACTGATAGACGAGTTAAAATTTAATTGCAGATTACCGAGCTCAAAGAAAAAGAAAACAGTCCGTGTGAAGTGGATTTTACATTTTATTTAGTCGTTGTTAAACATTCTAGTATCGAGGACATGGCCGATGAGGACGGAATAGGAACAGAAATACCCAAAGTTTATTTGAAAGTGCAGTCACTGATTGAATTGGACACATTTGTTGTTACACATGGACCTTATACTAGTGTCGATGGTAAGTGTTTTGTGAACATGAATTTAATCAGTATCGACAGTAAACTACTGAACAAATTTCGAAAAAACACATCTAAATTTTTAAAGTAACTTATTTTCATTACAAGAACTACTTCAATACTCCTTTAGTTAAGTTCGATAACGCAACATTTTACAAAATAACTCGTTCCATATTAACCCACTGAGTGCCTTCTAGTTTACAGTTTTTATTTTGGATATATTCTCTTGTTGTTATTCAAATTTATAATCGTCTAGCTCCAGCGTTTACTGATTTTACTGTACATTTCGGAAGAGTCTTTGTTATTTGAACAAATAGAACAAAACACTAATATATTTAAAGGTGATATAGATCCAGATCACACGGAAGGTGGAACTCTGAAGCGTAAAGGAATGTTTAAGCAGGAATCTGCCACCAGAAGATCTAAACAACCGGCATACTTTATATCGGAACTAGCCCATGTTGTGGCTATGTGTGATGAACGACTGCCATTTGTTAGCTTAGCAAGTGAGGTAAAAAAATTAAGTGGTTTTAATATAGTGTCTGTGTGTAAATTTACTCAGTTGCAATTAAATTATTAAGTCTAATATACTAAGTGATCAGGAGTAGAATTTATGAGAGTTGTTGAGATGTTGTTTTAAAATGTATTGCAGCTTACCAAAAGAAATATCTTCCATCAAGGACTGCAAGTTGAAGCAAACGCAACAGGGTTGGTTTTGAAGTTGATTCAGCTACCTCCTCCGACACCTGCCATTGGCCAATCACTAGCATGGCAAGGCCTGTTGAAAAGGTTGTTGTCTGTTTCCATCAGGGTACAAAGCAAGGGAATGCTTAAAAATTGGATGACAGAATTTGTGTTTTACTCGAGTCCTCTCTCTAGTAGCCATCCCAAAGAACAAGGTAAATCCAAAATATTTATTGATAGTCTGTTATCATAGGACATATAACAGTAATAAATTTCTTCAATCTATGTCATCATTTATGTTTTAATTTATGGTAAAGTCTTACACAAACAGTAAAAATGTGGTTCTCTAAGATGGTAAAAGTATACTTATGCTATCTTATTGTTTACAAATGTGCATCTTTTTATACAGGATGTAGCATCAGGCAACATAGCAATGTCAATGGTAAGTAATTTTCTCAATTTTCAGTTATTGGAAAACGAAAAATTAATATTGATTACCATTTATAGATACAGATTTTTTTTTCTTTACAAAAAACCTTTTTGCACTTTTTTTCTAAAATAATTAGGGCAGATAATATTCGACTTTTAAAATTTTACCATTAAAATTGCTATGTTGCGTGATCCAAATCTACACCCTGTATAAAACAGCATATGAAATGCTATCACCATAAAGAATGTCTCCTGCAGAAAACTTAGACCAGTTTTAAGACTTCCGTCTCGTCCAGTGATGGACTGGGAAGAAAAACCAGCCCTGGCATTCAGAATATACAGGCTCACAGCCAGGGTTGGGCAAAATTTGATTTTTATTTAAAAAAAAAACAAAAATCATTGATTTATATTAAAATTATTATGTAGTTTTGATGTTTTTGATTTTTTTATTAGAAACTTGACTATATCTCCTTTTCACAAGTAATTTATTCATTTTTTACACTACATTATATTCTCTATAGTGTCTCAGTGTCATTCAAAAAGTATGCAACAAATGGAAAAGTTTTTTATTATAATTTTTTTAAATTCTTGACAACAGTTGGTGCATTACCTCGAACTAATTTTAAGATGGAAAAATTCATACGAAATTCAGAAATATTTATAAGGGTTAAAGTGCCCTTATTTAAAGAATTACAAAAAACACCTCATAGGAAAAGATTATTTAGAATTAAAAATAAAACCAAATGTAAAATTTGACGTTAAAATTCCAATTTTTATTTTTGAATTAATTTTAACATTCAAAAAGTCTGTAACAAATGGGAAAGGTTTTTATTGTCGGTTTCTCAAAACATTTTATTGTTAAGAAAAGTTGGTGCATGATCTAAAACTAATTTTAAGTTTAAAAACAATTCATTAAAAATTCACTAACATCAGATTTTAACGATTTTAGAAATATTCGCAAGAGTAAAGTGCCCTTATTTTCAGATATTTAAAAAAGTTCCAAAATAATGTTAATAAAATGTTTAAAAATAATAGGAGTACTAAATATAAAATATCGTCTTCCCTTGAACTTTTTTTAAAACTTAAAATAGGGGCACTTTACTCTTGTGAATATTTCTAAAATCGCTAAAATCTAGTGTCATATAAATTTTTATTGATATTTTTCCATCTTAAAATTAGTTTCAGACCATGCATTAACTTTTATGACCCACTAAAAGCTTTATATGGTAACCACGTACACAGACTTAATAAAGTCGCATTAATTTATTTATTATGAATCTATTTATTAAACAAGTGTTTTATAAAATAAGCAGATTATGAAACTACTATTTACACATGTACACGCCATCTATAGCTAGGCGTCAGGTTTCGGATAATATCGGGACTATTCCTGAAGCTATTGCGTATTGCAGAACCCCAGAAAAACATTAACATTGTTTACGGGCAAATGTTATAATGGCACATTTTGCGCTCCTTATACTTCAGCGCCGAACTTACTAAGCCCGTAGCTTAGGCCGGCTCTGACCAGAACATTCGAGCACCGGCCTTTCTGGCATTTGCCAGAACTGCCAGATGGCCAGTCCGGGCCTAGTCTCGTCGGTAGCCTTCTTAGATATTTTTTTACGAAAGAAGTTTAAAATTTTTTAGTCACTCTATTTATATTCCATTTAAAATGAATCTCTAGGTTATTCACAAATTAATTTTAAGAATTGTTACAGGATCACGTCGACCAGTTTACTTCCAGTACGATATGGGAACTGTTGATTCTATATCTCGCACTGTAGATATGTTGTTAAGCGACTGGGCCCAAATCGTGCAATTGTATACCATTGTACATGATCTTAGCGAATACCTTTATATAGGTAATGAAAAATTGGTTAAGATAAGAGAACGTATTCCTTAATAATTTTTTTTTCAGAAAAATATAATCTTTCTAGCATGTTCAATGTTAAGCTGTATAATTACAGTAAGTTAGTTCTGTGTTACGGCCCCGATAAAGGTGCCATTGTGTCTATTATCTGGAATAACAAGGAAAAAGCATTCAAATTAGCATTTGGTGCGAACAACAACTCTTTGAATGCTCATTGTCTTATACGTGAACAGTTAGAGACTTTTCTCAATCAGCATCGCAACCTTGCCCAAGTAGTGCAGTCACTTCATGAAACATACGAACCATTAATTTCCATTAGTAAATTACCTTCCGTCCCACAACTAGGAGTTCATAATACAGTAAGTATGTTGCTTAAGTGCTGTTTATGCAGGGTGTTTTACTTTTCCATGGGACACTATTGCTATCTCCGTAAATAATGAAAATACAAGGTTGGTTAAATGGGACAAAAGTTAGCTATTTAGGAGTGTATTTTAAAGAAGATCTTGTTTTGTTTCAAAATTCCATGGCTTGCGTGATATAATGAAAAAACTTGAGTCAATCAAAATTTTTAAACTTAAATGTCTCGGCTATTGTTGCGAATACACAAAAACACAAAAGGAAAAATGTTTTGCAGATTTTGTTTGCTATAAGATGGTGAAAGTCAGATTTTTATTTATAAATGACCGTGTGAGATATTTGACAAAACAACTTTTTTTTAAATGGCAGTCGTAGTAGGTGATGACTTAGATTTAAAGATTATTTTTTTCTCTTTACAATGATATAATATTTTATATGTCAATTTTCAAAAATAAGCGAAATTACCTAAAAAAAATGCAAAATCGTAAGATAAAAATCAAGGTTGCCGTAGAAAAAAAAACAATAACCGACTTCAATTGTTTTATGTCGACCCTTGCTTGTCTATTATGTCACTCTTTCAGCAGTGATATTAAAACAAATATAATGCAAAATTAAAATAATCATAATATGAATGTATTTTATACCTCTTACTAAGGCAGTGGTTTCCAACCTTTTTGTACCTACCTTTTTCCCCCCCTTTTTCATAAAAAACTTTTTGCGCCCCCCTTATTCTCGTAACAATCTAATTTCATAACTATTGTCCAGATATAATAATTATTTAATGGGCTACAAAACAATATACCATATTTTGTGTAAATAAAGTTCTTTTTATTTGTTTATATTCATAAATGATATTTTGGTAACAGCTGTGCGCTCTCCTTGCAACAGTCTCGCGCCCCCCTAGGGGGGCGCGCCCCACAGGTTGGAAACCACTGTAACTAAGGCATTAGCAAAATATTTAAAATATTTACATATGTCGATTTACATTGTTTCCAGTTAACACAATTATTATAATAGACAAGCAAGGGTCGAAATAAAACAAATGAAGTCGGTTATTGTTTTTTTTCCACAGCAACCTTGATTTTTATCTTTAGGATTTTGCATTTTTTTAGGTTATTTCGCTTAATTTTGAAAATGGACATAAAATATCATATCATTGTAAAGAGAAAAAAATAGTCTTTAAATCTAAGTCATCACCTACTACGACTGCCATTAAAAAAAAGTTGTTTTGTCAAATATCTCGCACGGTCATTTATAAATTAAAATCTGACTTTCACCATCTTATAGCAAACAAAATCTGCAAAAAATTTTTTCCTTTGGCGTTTTTGTGTATTCACAACAATAGCCAAGATATTTAAGTTAAAAATTTTGATCGATTTCGGTTTTTTCGTTGTATCAAGCAAGCCGTGGAATTTTTAAACAAAACAAGATCTTGTTTAAAATACACCCCTAAATGGCTAACTTTTGTCCCATTTAACCAACCTTGTATTTTCATTATTTACGGAGATAGCAATAGTGTCCCATGGAAATGTGAAACACCCTATATATGTATTTTTTAAAAATAAGTTACATTTAAAAATTAAAAAATGCTTTAAATCGATGGCTAAAAACTTGCTGTTGTAAATGTATGTTTATAAATCGTTAAAAATGTATCAATGTTTGTGATAATTTCAGAGACCGCAAGTTCCAGTTCAAACGTTTACTGTAATGGCACAGTCGTGCACATTGATAAGACTCGCATATCAAGGAATGTACTGCTTGGAATTAAGACTGCGTGGAAGTGGCTTGGTCTCGCTTCGTGATGGAGCATATAGTCGTTTCGATCGCAGCAATGTTGTTGATGTTTTTACGCCGACTCAGGGACTTAAAGCGTTCCTTTCGAAATATGTCGATGAAAATGCAGTGTTTCGACGTAGATCACAATCTGAGGATGATAATCCTCCTTCCCCGATTTCAATGGAAGTAGAGGGTGCAGGAGGCTTCTTGGGTAATATAAATGTGAACCGTTTGGAGAAATACCGATTTTAATGTTTTTAATCCTTTAGGACATCATAAAGGCCCACAATCTCCCGCACAACAACGTGAAGGGGGACTCCGTTTTCATCCTCCTTTGACGCCACCATCAGGATCTAATCCGCATACACCCGCAAGCCCACACACTTCCAGTATTAATCAGTCCAATGCTCACAATAGTTTCAGTCCAGCAACATCGTTTAGTTTAGCATCTCCTACTTCGCTACCGGGTAACATCAACCCCAGCCCTCTTCCTGTTCTGCCGCATCCAAGTCCAAGTTCAGGTTTGGTCGCTAATTCTCCTCTTAATCCTCATGTACCTAGTCCTGGCGGTTTGCTGTCCAATTCGTCACCGGGGCCCACTTCAACGAATTTACCAGGACATTCACCTGGCAGCAGCAGTTTTATGCAAACAGGTAATGTTCCATTAAATTCTTGCAGTCTACTTGATTATGAGTTTTACAAAAACTTGTTTCATACTGAAACTGATTTTCGTAATACAAGGAAGGTCTTAAAAAAATACCTTTGTGTAAATAATTTATTTTAATTAATGGCCCTTGCCTTTTGAGTTTAGTGCTGAAATGGCCCACAGTGTAGAAGTTGGATTTTAAATATTGACAAATTGTGGTTTTTTGACCGTATCTAGTTACCATAGAATTTTTTAAAACTTAAGGCATAGCTAAGTTGTTCTGTAAAATACACAACTTTTGTCGTATTTAATCAACCTCGTATCAAACACAGTTTAGAAGTTACTGATAGTGAGCTTTGAGTTTCGGACATGCTGTTATATACAGGGTGTCCCAAATTCGAGTAAATGCATGGGAATCTCGCTTATCTTAAGAGCTACGAGGTCGGTTAAATTAGGGCAAAGTTGCGAAATTAGATGCTCATCAAATATCTGCAAAGAAAATTTTCATAGCTGTCTTAGTTCAAAAGTTATTCAAGAAAAACTGAAAAAATTGATTTTTATTTTTTTGCCCTATTTCCTACATTTTTTAAGATAAGCACTTCTCCATGGCAACTTCTTACGCTTTATATTTTGAGATAACATAGAATTTCCAACAACGCTCTGTCTCTTCAGAACCATCAACTTCATTTTTTTAAATACGGCGATAAAATTTTAATCTCAGTCGGATAGCATTTTGTTTTCTGATTTCAATGATATGTGACACTTAATATCTAAAATGATATTTTACCACAAAAATTTGAGAAACTCATTTTGTCCAATTTTTGAATCAAATGATCTTGTACAAAACGAAAGCACAATAAAAATAAAACAAATTCTTTATTTTTTTGTCGTTCTGTTAAAGTTAAAACTGTCACTTTGACGTTTATATGATCGTGATTAGTTGTATAATTTGCAATGGATATCTTAAAAAATGTAGGAAACAAGGCAAAAAAACCGAAAATCAATTTTTTTCAGTTTTTCTTGAATAACTTTTGAACTAAGACAGCTATGAAAATTTTCTTTGCAGATATTTGATGAGTATCTAATTGCGCAACTTTGCCCTAATTTAACTGACGTAGCTCTTAAGATAAGCGAGATCCCCATGCATTTACTCGAATTTGGGACACCCTGTATATATAATCCATTCCCTCTTTTACCCATAGGGTGTAAGGGTGTAATAAGAATGTGAAATTGTACCGAAAACTTTATTTTTTGTCACCAAATCATTGTAAAACAACAGAAAAGAAATACTTCTTTTATGTTAGCAAACAAAAAAATACACAAGAACTTGAAAGTTGCAGTAAGTTGGTATAAAAGGCTGTTTTATGTGAAGTCTGTTTATTAGACAAAACTACATTTAGTATCAGCTTAATTTCTAATGTCAGTTATTATAACACTTTTTTTTTGCTACAATCATTTGATTTGAAGGAAAATATGGTTTTGTTGTTGTGTTGTAGAGGTCTTTCAAGATAAACTGAACCGCGAAATGCGCAAAGAGGCGATGGCGGTTGAAATGTAGACTTTTCTAAAAACATTATATTATAACCCCGTTGTTGAAATAGACGTATGGTTTTAGGTGGCACAGTAATTAACGCGTAAGACGAGATTTGGTTTCTGCTTCAAAGTTCAGTTTATCTTGAAAGACCTCTAGAACTTGTTTAATTACTATGCTTTTTACTTAAGAAGTAATCAAAGAACAAACAGCACATTTAGTTTAAGGTGATTGCGTAACTATAGTCTTTTAATGACACAAGGTGTAACTAGGGTACCTATATATAACAGTGTATGGCCAAGCTTCACGAACCCTCTAAATTTCTCATAGCGGCAATGGGACTATACAGGATTTCTTTTGATTATTCAATTTTTAAACGAAATTTGAAGGTAAAAACTCAAATGGCATGCGGAAATAGATGCAATAGTAAGTATAGCAACTAAAAAGTGAGTAAATTGAAGGGTTAGTAATTGTTATTAGCTATTAATGTTTGAAAAACATATTCGGAGCGCGTATTTCCACTGTAAGCATATATGTAACCCATGATACACGCAGTTGCAAACAATTGTTTACTTAATTCCTGTTTTAATGTCCAATGAACAACTGAAAAGTATAGATTCATCAATTTAATTTCATATTTTATGACATAATTACACTATTAATTCCAATCATTGCTATTAAATTGAAGTAGACAAATTACAATGCACGTTTTCTTAAAAATTAAAAAAATAATTGTATTTAACTTAACTTATGAAATTTACGTATGATAATAACTTACACAACTATCACTAATGTCTTTTAAAGTCTTGGATCACACTTAAACCCTCTGAACACGCAAGAAAAAAATAAAATGTGTACATTCGTCTATGCTCTCCATGCAAACTATATAAAATCTGGAGGTCACAGCCTAGTGGCAAGCGAAACTCGACCGTATATACAATAGAAACTTGTCCAGCACCTGTCCTTACCCTGTTTATAGAGGTACCCTAGGTGTAACTAGTTGAAATTATTTTTATGTTTTATAGGTCACACTGATGGAAGTCCATTTCAATCGTCACAAAGCATGGCCTCACCTGCTGCTTCAAATTGGCCAGGATCACCAAGCATGCCAAGGCCTTCACCAGCTAGACCTGGGCAATCTCCAGGTGGTCATTCTATCATGCATAGTCCTCAATCTGATCATAAAACAGGTACCTTATTAAACGTTGCTACATTTTATGGTACGACATTCATTTTCAAAATTCGATTTTATTTTTAATTACAAAGCAATATTCAACCTAAAATTTATTTTTGAACCATATCACTTTTGTAAAATCTAGAATTTAATAATTTAATATTACTAATGTAAATGTTCAGGGAGTCATCTGTCAAGAGTGTTGCCTCAACGATCTTGGGCTGGTGCAGTACCTACTTTACTGACACATGAAGCTTTAGAAACGCTGTGTTGTCCATCGCCACATCCCCAAGGTCTACCCGGACCAGAGTTTGCACCTCTAGAACGATTTCTTGGTTGTGTTTTTATGAGAAGACAGTTACAACGCTTTGTTCATAGTGAAACTTACGTAAGCATATCTTTTAAATTTATTTAGTCTCATCTATATTGGTAACAATATTTTGTTGGAAGTAACAAAAATGTCTTATTATGTGAGGAATGAATGTTGAAATCAGTGTTGAATCCACTGATACAGTCAAAGATATTTAGAATTTAGGTGAAACCTCTATTGCTCGATATATCTGTAACTCGATTTACCTCAGTTGTTCGACTTTAGAAAGTCAGTGGAAATCCGGGTACATGAACTGTAAGAATTCTAATAACATCATTAACGTATTAGCCTAAATCGGCCTGTCTCAATCCTCCTCTTTAATTGCTTATTGAACAGAACCTCCCTAAGTCGATTTTCCTCCATCACTCGATTTTTATGAGCTCCCCTTGAAAGTCGAGTAAGAGAGGTTTCACCCATATACGATAACAAAAGAATGCTGGTTAAAATATGTTAACTGTAAAACAGTAGCTAATGTTATGTAAATGTTATTAAATTTATTTATTTGAGAAAAAAATACAGCTAATTGCATAAGATAAATTTCATTAGAAATATATTGTGATATTGTTTAGTTTAAGTGATACTAAAAAAAAATAAGTTTGATCATATGTACTCATTCTTTTATAGTTAACTGCTATCCCCACCAATGAACCAGGTGTAATTCATTTTAAAGTGTCGGAAACATTACAATGTAGGATAGGATTAAATACTCAACATCTACAATCTTTACACTTGAAAATAACTCCTTTACCTGAACATAAAGATGTTTGGAGTGCAGAAGAACTACAGGTGAGTCTAGTAATAAGCATTTCCAGCATTTTAGCCATTATGGCATAGGCAGGATGCTTCCATGGGGGGGATTAATAAATGTTAAAAGAGCTGAGGACCTATTTTTTTTAGTCACCACTCTCTTTTTAAGTTTTTTGCAGCAGGATGTTTAATGGTTTCATCATGGGGGGGGGATTAATATACGGTTAAAAGAGTCGTGGACCTTTTTTTTAGCACAAAATTTAAAGTTTTTCAGCTCTATAACGACTTATTGTGAACATATGGGGGGGCTCTGAAGCTCCCCTGACCTCCTCCTGCCTACGCCGCTGATGAATTACAATAAAAACAACAATATTGTTCTTATAACAAACAAAATTAATTTCTGCAGTATACAGTACCAAGGTAATAGTAAACTTGAATAAAAATTAAAATGAATTGGGTTAAGATTAAGTTACTAAAGATTTGGTTTTGGACCAGAACTGTCAAAACACATTTATTAGTAAAAATCCAATAAAAATTAAACAATGCAATATTTATGTCTCAAATATGGATTTATAAAGTATATTGCACTAACTCAATCGAAAAAAGAAAATAAAAATCGAACCATATCTGGTAACGATTAAATTATTAAAAATTTTGTTTTAGACCAGAACTGTCAAAACACAATTTATTAGTAAAAATACAATGAAAATGAAACGATGGAATATTTATGTCTTAAATATGATTTTATAAAGTACACTGCACTAACTCAATCGAAAAAAAAAAAAAAAATTAAAATAGATCTAGTAACGATTAAGTTATTAAAAATTTTGTTTTGGATCAGAGCTGTCGAAACACATGTATCAGTAAAAATCCAATAACAATTAAATGATACAGTCTTTATGTGTCTAATATGAATTTATGAAGTATATTGTATCAAGTTAATCTGTAACTTGCCTAAAATTTAAAATATTGATGGTTACGAATGAGTTGTTAAGAAATATGAATTTCTGAAGTATACTGTACTAAGTCAATCGAGAACTTGAATAAAATTTAAAATATTTAAGATAAAGAATAAGTTATTAAGAAATTTGTTTTAGACCATTACATTTTTCAGTAGAGAGTAATTGTTCACAAAAAATAAGTTCTCTTTTTACACTTTCAACTTCTGGCAACCCTACCTATTAGTAAAGTACCACTTTCCGGTCTTGTTACGTAAATAACTATTACTGGGTTTAACTAGTCAAAATGACTTAAGTATTAATGTTTTTGTTTAATATTGCTTCAATCTGGTTTTACAGTGAACTACATATTGCTAGATATACATTGATTGGTCAGAAAGCAAATTTGTTTGAAACACAATCATGTTTAATGAGGAAACACAAATTTTGCAATTGGTATTATTATATCTAAATGTTCATATTGCCCACCCCTAGCTAATGCTTCACCACCAGATCTTAATTAAATGTGTAACCAGTAACTGTTAAAAGTAGTAAAGTGTGCTAATTTGCATGATGCAAATTTTGAGGGTTGAACAGGTGCATCGTACTTGAAATGGTGTTTTAATTATTTAGCGCTGATCTTTGGTATTTATTGTAAGTTTACTTTTGTTTTTTTTATTTTTATTTCAGGTCATAGAAAAATTCTTTGATACAAGAACTGCTGCACCTCCATACAAACCTAATTCCATGTTCGGATTTTGCTGTATGTTGAATGCACCCATAAATGTACTGAAGGATTTTATACAAATCATGAGATTAGATTTAATGCCAACTTTGGCCCAGCAGCAAGGCTTCAAGTGGTCCGTGCAGTGGATGCTGCGGATTCCTCCATCAGCCATTCCACTTGTACCAACAGGCATGGCCGCAGTTCTGGTTTATAGAAATAAAATATTGTTCTTCGTAAGTGTACCAACATATTTTACTTTAGTAGTAATTTTTAGGGCCTATTGGCTATGGAATAGTTAAATGTGCTTTTTTTTTTTTAAATAAGATATTACTTGCTATATCTATTTTTATAAATAAGTCACAAAATCAAGAAAAATCGTATTTACCCATCACTTATCAAGCTATCTATGAAAATAAAAACAAAAAACAACTAATTAAATGCCAAATGACAGTTACCATTTGTCTGTGGTTTCATTTATTAAAATTTTATATTGTTGTGTAATTCGATAGTACATTACGTAACTACAGAAATTTGGAAATACATTTAAAAGAATATGGTTTTTTCAAGAAACCAACCAGAAATCCAAAACAAATCAATAATTAATTAGAATGATCTATTTAACACAGTTTCTATTGCAAAGAATGTAGCATTTCAACATATAAAATTTTTAATTAGTTGTAAATGTGCCCATAATTATTGTATTATAACAAATTTGCTACAAAGACTATCGAATTACACAACAATACTATAAAATTCTAATAAATGATACCACAGAAATAGTAACTGTCATTTGATATTTAATTAGTTGTTTTTTGTTTTTATTTTCATAGATAGCTTGATAAGTCATGGGTAAGATACGATTTTTTTTCATTTTCTGACTTGTTTATAAAAATAGATACAGCAAGTAATATCTCGTTTAAAAGAAAAACAAGCACATTTAACTATTTCATAGCCAACTTCGTGACCCATAAGAAAAAAACGAAGTTAGGGGTAATATCTCGAAAATGGTAGGTGTTAAAAAAAATCTAAAATAACAGTTACATTCTCCATTAAAAAGTACCTTAAGAAAGTAGAAAATAAAATTGTTCTAATGAGTAAGACAAAAAAGTTATGAGAGAAAAAAGAAATTCAACATTTTCATATTTTTTGATATAATATCTGAAGTACGAGAAATTTTGTACTTTTAAAAATTGATTGTGGCTCCCCTCACACTAGGGAATAATTCATCTAATTTAAACAAACTTGTATTTCTTATAATAAGCGACAACCCCATGCTGGAAATGTAATCTGGGAGATAGGGGATAGGGAGATAGGTTAGATCACTGCACTTTTTCCCTTTTTTCACGAAACATTAAATATCGTAGTTGAGGGCTAATAATCCTTAATTTGGCCATGAATAACGTGTATAAGAAGTATTCAATTTTCAGAATTTGATTTCTTACGCAGTTATTCATTAATCTCGTTCTATTTTAGCTTCAAATCACAAGAATAGGCATGCAGTATCCAACTACACTTGAACCTCCATCGTTAGTGCTGCCATTAGTATACGATGTTAGTACTAATTTGACACAATTAGCTGAAAAACGTGATGCTGGAACAGGACCAGCCATGGCGGCTGCTATTCAGCTGTTAAAACACTTTGCCACATATCAGAATAATCACTCAGAATGCTCCCTCTTCCCAGCCGTACGGGAATTATTATTAAATTTGGTATTACCCTCAGAACCCCAACAGCCCAGTCCTGCACCTGGTTCGGTACAACAAATACAGTCTCCAGCCATGCAAATGGGACAAGGTGGCCAGCCTGGTTATCCAGTGAATATGCCGATGGGCATGATGGGACCACAATAGCATTACTTTAATTAGTTTTTTTGTTTCTGTATATAGAAATGGTTTATAATAATAAGCATGTAAATAAATTTTGTATTCATTTGCAAAATACTCTTTTACAGATAGGAAATTTATGTATGATTGTGATTAAATTTACACTGATAGGTAAGTTATTAAACAATTTTAACTACAAAAGCAATTAGTGTAATGTTAATGTTTATATTAGTGTTTTTAGTAAGTCATTGTAAATTTTGAATGTAAAAACATATATAATTTTGTTGCAAGTAATAAATGTTACCACCGATTAATTTAAAAGTTTCCAGGCAGTATTTTAATTCATTAATAAATGTTCTTAAAGAAAGTTGCCCAACTTTTATCCAGCATCTAAAGGTAATGTCTTGTAATATTAGAGATCGTGATGTACATTAAAACTAATATTAATATTGAAACAAAACAGCGCAAATAAAAAAATACGAAACTACGAATTTTACATAACATTTATTAATAAAAATGGAAAACTTACTTTTTTAAGAGCACAACCAGAGTCGATCAAAGGTTTGATTTGTTTACCTGCTAAAATGTATGCAGCATTTGGTGAAAAACTCCTTGGGCACGAAAACAGCAACCCTCAAATCACGAAAGTAAAGTAAAATTTCGTATCCAAAATTACAGGAAACTGCATTACTACCGTACGAACTGTAACAGGCTGTAACCTCCTTCAATTTCTGTGATCCTGATACTCCTAATACAAAAATCGCCTTCGAAAACTATCAAAATAAATTCAAAATCGGACTTAAGAATAGATGATAGCATTATTTAAATTATCTACGGTAGCGTATTATTTAAATAATACAATATAATAGATTATTTAAATAATACTGCATTAGATTATTTAAATAATGCACTATAGTAGATTATTTAAATAACCTACAGCAGTATTATTTAAATAATCTACCATAGTGTATTATTTAAATAACCTACTGCAGTATTATTTAAATAATCTACTATAGTGTATTATTTAAATAACCTACTGCAGTATTATTTAAATAATCTACTATAGCGTTATTATATAAATAATTTACTACAGTGTATTATTTAAATAATCTACTATAGTGTATTATTTAAATAACCTACAGCAGTATTATTTAAATAATCTACTATAGTGTATTATTTAAATAACCTACTGCAGTATCATTTATTTATTGAAATGAAACCATTGGGGCTATAAATAATAAAGATTTTGTAAACATTACTGACGTCACATCAATTTATGCGATTCTGGTCCTTAAGTCCGATTACCTTGTGCCTCCTTTAACTGCTGTGATCCTGATACTCTAAATTCAAATTTATTGAAATGAAACCGTTGCTGGGGCTATATAAAATGAAGATTTTGTAAACACTAGTGACGTCACATCAATTTATGCGATTCTGGTCCTTAAGTCTGATTAGCTTGCACCTCCTTTAACTTCTGTGATCCTGATACTCCTAATACAAAAATCGCGTTCGAAAACTATCAAATAAATTCAAAATCGGGCTTAAGCATAGATAATAGCATTATTTAAATTATCTACGGTAGCGTATTATTTAAATAATACACTATAATAGATTATTTAAATAATACTGCATTAGATTATTTAAATAATGCACTATAGTAGATTATTTAAATAACCTACAGCAGTATTATTTAAATAACCTACTGCAGTATTATTTAAATAATCTACTAGGCAGTATTATTTAAATAATCTACCATAGTGTATTATTTAAATAACCTACTGCAGTATTATTTAAATAATCTACTATGCAGTATTATTTAAATAATCTACTATAGGGTATTATATAAATAATCTACTATAGTGTATTATTTAAATAGTCTACTATAGTGTATTATTTAAATAGTCTACTATAGTGTATTATTTAAATAATCTACTATAGTGTATTATTTAAATAGTCTACTATATTGTATTATTTAAACAACCTTCTGCAGTATTATTTAAACAATCTACTATAGCGTATTATATAAATAATTTACTACAGTGTATTATTTAAATAATCTACTATAGTGTATTATTTAAATAACCTACAGCAGTATTATTTAAATAGTCTACTATAGTGTATTATTTAAATAATCTACTGTAGTGTATTATTTAAATAGTCTACTATAGTGTATTATTTAAATAATCTACTATAATGTATTATTTAAATAACCTACTGCAGTATTATTTAAATAATCGACTATAGCGTATTATATAAATAATTTACTACAGTATATTATTTAAATAATCTACTATAGTGTATTATTTAAATAATCTACTGTAGTATATTATTTAAATAACCTACTGCAGTATTATTTATTTATTGAAATGAAACCATTGCTGGGGCTATAAATAATAAAGATTTTGTAAACATTACTGACGTCACTTCAATTTATGCGATTCTGGTCCTTAAGTCCGATTACCTTGTGCCTCCTTTAACTTCTGTGATCCTGATACTCTAAATTCAAATTTATTGAAATGAAACCGTTGCTGGGGCTATATAAAATAAAGATTTTGTAAACACTAGTGACGTCACATCAATTTATGCGATTCTGGTCCTTAAGTCTGATTAGCTTGCACCTCCTTTAACTTCTGTGATCCTGATACTCCAAATTCAAATTTATTGACACGAAACCATTGCTGGGGCTATAATTAAAATTTTGTAAACACTAGTGACGTCACCATTTTTGCGATTCTGGTCCTTAAGTTTGATTTTGAATCATTTGTCAAGTTTTCGATGGCGATTTTGTATCAGGAGTATCAGGATCACAGAAATTGAAGGAGGTTACAGCCTGTTACAGTTCGTACGGTAGTAATGCAGTTTCCTGTAATTTTTGCTAGTTTCCTGTAATTTAGGTAAATTTTGGATGCGAAATTTTACTTTACTTTCGTGTATTGAGGGTTGCTGTTTTCACAGAACACACTGTTTTCTTTGGTTGATGGTGTATTAAAGTAAAAGCTCATTATTTTGCAATGTTTTTATTATTTCAATACATGTTAACATGCACGTAATTAAGTTACAATTTTTGAGCGATATTACATATGGAAAACTTGCTTATAATGATGCTTATGATACAATTAAATATAACACTCAAACTTTATTTAACTGACTGTTTTAAGTTATTACAACTTTGTAACAGTTTATTTATTTTTTAAATAAATTTATTACAATTAAAATTTTGTCTACAGACCTTTCACATCGGTCAGGGGTAACATTTACTACTTACACGAATGTTTTAAACACAAATTATCATTTTTAACATACCTCAAAGCACTGTTGGAGTTTTTAAAAATTGTCAACACTCATAACTAGCCATTCAATGCAAATTTAATCACAAACATGAATATGAATATTCCATTTTTAATACAACAATTACATTATAATAATTAATAAGCGTTAACATAGGTAATGAAGTAACAATTTTTAAGCAACATTACAACTTAAAACTCGTTCATAATTATGACATGATTAAATATTATACACAAAATTCATTATTAACTGTTTTAATAATTAACACTTAACCAGCACTTTCAGTTTGATAAGAACTTTAACAATTACATTTATAATATTGTCTGAAGAACTGTTACATTGATCAGTGATAACATTTAAAACACAATAAACCTATTCACGCTCTTAACTACAAGTTTACACTGATTTATGTAAAACATTAGCAGCAATATTTAAATAGTAAATGTTATCATTTTTAATACATCTCTAAACACTGTTGGAAGTGTTAAAAATTATTAACACCTAATACCTAGACATTCAGTATAAATTTATACTAAAGCATACATAAATTTCCTACTTTTAAAACAATAGTCGTATAGACAATAGTGGGATGCAGTTAGTACCCACTGGTTACCAAAAACTTTGAAATTGGGCAAATGGTTAAAATAGTATTATGAAAATAAAAGAACAACTAGAAAATACAATAATTAATTGTAATTTGTAAGTATATTAAAAGCGTATGTTTAATTTCTAATTTTGCCTGGGGAGGGACAAGCGTAAACCGATTGTTAATTGTTTTTAATTCCACTATTGCTAATAAAGATGAGACATAATAGGTTTGTTCCAAAACATAGTTTACGGCCGATCCTTGGACTTTGGAGCCTGTTATCGTACCTCTAATAACTCATGCCCGGTTTACAATGTTTAATTAAAGTAAAATGTACACAAATCTAACATTTCTAAAGGAAAAAACAAATTCTTACATACAACAGCTACAATTTACAATCGAGTTAATAAGTCTATTAATTTGTAACTGTAATGTAACTTTTGCTAGTGTTGTATTTCATCTAAGCCACCTTCAATTTTAAATTCAAATCATGAAAAGTGAAAATCAAGTGTATCTTGCAATCGATAGAATACAATCCAAATTGTAACTAAATATTAAATAGGAGAATGAGGGAAGTTTTGTACTTAATACGACATAATTTATAACAAACCGTGCCTTAAAAGAATTGACTACAAACAAGAAAATGGATCGTCTTATGTTGGGGGCTTCTATGGCCGAGGTCCTGTGGACTGACTTGATTTCCAGGTTGAAACGGTGTCGAAGATTCCTTAGCAGACACTTTGTTTGTTTTCATTTCTGATGTCTTCAAAGTTGGTTCTCTTAAGGAAACTGGAGATCGTAATCTGGAACTGAAAAAAAAATCAAACTTAAACACTCAGCATAAAATAATGTTAACAACTAAAAGCAAACCTCGTAAGCAGTCTTAAGTTCGTTGTACAGGCACAAACATTTTTAAATGGACTGTTTAAAATCTAATTTTGTAATATATGTACACATGGCATAATAAATACTTAATAAGAAAATATTACTTTACAAACAAATGCTTTCAAATTATTGGTTTTATTTCTCGAATAACTATTTTAAGAGAAAAAGTTTCTTTCATTCTGCATCAAGCAAAATTCTGGCCAATGACTGCGATATTCGTTAAAATGTTATACTTCATAATTACCTTCACGATGCGAGAATCATCTTCCATTTCTGCAACCATATTCAGCAGCGGATTAAGTATTTGGACGACCCTAGGCGCAGTTCGATTTTGATACTGACGTCCTAGAAGTACACTTCTGTGGTAATCCAACACTGACTACAATACATTCCATAAAGATTTCTGATCAGATGGTTGAAGAAACATCATCAAAGAAACAAACACAAGTATATCTGAAAAAAAAAGGATAATACCGCTATAATTAATTTTCATTTCAAGTTTAAAACAATACGCTTTTTCTTGGACCAGATGACACATGTAATTAACATGAATTCTGTGGTTAATAACATTATTGTGAGTTTAAAGCTAATGGTGTAACTTGTCAATTAATCAATGGAAATATTTATTATCTACAACAAAATTTCATGTTTTTGAATCCAAAATTTCACTGATTTTTGTACCACATTAATAAAAAATATTTTTACACATCTATTACGTTGTTAAAATGTTTAAAATTGATACCACTTAATAACTAGCCATTTAGTGTAAATTAAGTCATAAGCATACATTTCATATTTTTAAAACAACTGTAACAATAATTAGATACAGTAAAGGTTGATTATTACAATTATTTATATTCGGCAATAGGTCTTAATGTTATCTGGCAAACTTTTACATAAATTAGTGGAAACACTTTTATTTACAACAAAATTATTGTTCTTTTATTCAAGTTTACAAAAATATATGTAATACACTAATAAATAATGTTTTGATCGCAATTATTACGATTTTAATTATGCTGTTAAAAGTGTTTTAAGTAAACAACACTTGATAAGCACCTTTTAGTGTAATTTTAATCACAAGCATGCATTTTTTACTTTTAAAACAATAATAACAGTAATTAGATAAACCTTAGGTTGAGTATTACAATTTACCAAGTTCGACAATAGGTCTAAACGTTGCCCAGCAAACAATTACATAACTAATTGGAAACACTTATTATTCACAACAAAATTACATATGTTTGTACTTCAAAATTTACACCGACTTGGATAATACACTAATAAATAATATTTAAAACACAATTATTACAATTTTTATTATGCTGTGTAAGTGTTTAAATACGGCAACACATTAACTATCTTGCAGTGTAAATTTAATTAAATTAAAACTTTAAATTAATAATTAAAAACAATATCCAGCTATTGACTAAAGAACTAGAGAACTATTTCATTAATAATTAAAAACATTGACTAGTGAAAACTTTTGTTATATTCAAGTTTACATTGATTTATGCAAAACCACTAATAAACAATACTTTACACACAAACATTATCATTTTTACAAAAGCCAATACACTGTGAATGTGTTTTAAATTGTTAATACTTAAAGCAAGTATAAATGTTCTATTGTGCATAAAATAATTACAAAATAGAAAGAAATAATTATTACACTGTATATACAAATCTTTTTCAATGTAATTTACCTTTGGTGTTTAATATTTTTGCTACTATACATCCCACACTCATAAACATATTTGCAACAGAAAATATTGGATATTTCTAGTTTTATAAAGCACTAAACTATGAAAACAAAACAAAGGTAAATTGCTTTTAAAAACAAGTAACTTTCATCTCGTTAATTTGAAATTGATCCTTAAAATTTAACACATCGTTGGTAACTCATTTATTAAATTTATGTTTCTGCCCTTCTTTTCTTTGAGTTGTTTCTTCTATTCAGACGCCTACTTCGTCCTCTCTTCCTTTTCTTATCTTTAGGAAAGAAGCAGATTTCGGCTAGGTTTCATACCATACGTCCATCCTATGATTTTGCAGTTTTAGTAAGTCTGTAATCTGGAATTAAAATTAATATTAATATTGAAACAAAAAAGCACGAATAAAAAACCACGAAACTACGAATTTTACATAACATTTATGAACAAAAATGGGAAACTTACTTTTTTAAGAGCACAACCAGAGTCAATCAAAGGTTTGATTTGTTTTCCTGGTACATGGTAAGTAGCATTTGGTGAACAACTCCTTGGGCATGAATAAGCTGTGGTAAGATGCAGTAAGTTAAATCTGCATTTTCTCTCATAAGTTGCAAAACCAAAAACCTGCAACATAAACAAATAAACTTAGATTAGCTATAATACATTTTATGAATATTGATGCAAATTCAACTAGCACTTTTTTTCCCAAAACATATTCTGCGCTATTTTCTACTAAAGCAATTGCCTTTGTTCGTAAAAGTGCAAAGTCTTTGCACTTTTTTCGTCAAAAAAATCGATTTTCTTTAAACTAAAGCAAATGGCTTAAGAGTTCTTATACATGTTATTTATAGGCAAATTAAGGATTATCAGATATAAAAAATAACTTAATTTTTCGTGAAAAATGGAAAAAGTACACTTTTTTCGTCAAAAAAATCGATTTTCTTTAAACTAAAGCAAATGGCTTAAGAGTTCTTATACACGTTATTTATGGCCAAATTAAGGATTATTAGACATAAAAAATGACTTTTATTTTTCGTGAAAAATGGAAAAAGTACAAAGGCTATAGTCTTTGCACTTTTTTCGTCAAAAAAATCGATTTTCTTTAAACTAAAGCAAATGGCTTAAGAGTTCTTATACACGTTATTTATGGCCAAATTAAGGATTATTAGACATAAAAAATGACTTTTATTTTTCGTGAAAAATGGAAAAAGTACAAAGGCTTATAGTCTTTGCACTTTTTTCGTCAAAAAAATCGATTTTCTTTAAACTAAAGCAAATGGCTTAAGAGTTCTTATACACGTTATTTATGGCCAAATTAAGGATTATTAGACATAAAAAATGCCCTTCTTTTCTTTGAGTTGTTTCTTCTATTCAGATGCTTACTTCCTCCTCTATTCCTTTTCTTATCTTTAGGAAGGGTGCAGATTTGGGCTAGGTTTCATACCATAAGTCCACTCCATGATTTTGCACTTTTAGTAAGTCTTTAATCTGGAATTAAAATTAATATTAATATAGAAACAAAAAAGCACAAATAAAAAATACAAAACTACGAATTTTACACAACATTTATTAATAGAAATGGGAAACTTACTTTTTTAAGAGCACAACCAGAGTCAATCAAAGGTTTGATTTGTTTTCCTGGTACATGGTAAGTAGCATTTGGTGAACAACTCCTTGGGCATGAATAAGCTGTGGTAAGATGCAGTAAGTTAAATCTGCATTTTCTCTCATAAGTTGCAAAACCAAAAACCTGCAACATAAACAAATAAACTTAGATTAGCTATAATACATTTTATGAATATTGATGCAAATTCAACTAGCACTTTTTTTCCCAAAACATATTCTGCGCTATTTTCTACTAAAGCAATTGCCTTTGTTCGTAAAAGTGCAAAGGCTTTTGCAATTGTTTCGACAAAAAAATCGATTTTCTTTAAACTAAAGCAAATGGCTTAAGAGTTCTTATACACGTTATTTACGGCCAAATTAAGGATTATTAGACATAAAAAATGACTTTTATTTTTCGTGAAAAATGGAAAAAGTACAAAGGCTATAGTCTTTGCACTTTTTTCGTAAAAAAAATCGATTTTCTTTAAACTAAAGCAAATGGCTTAAGAGTTCTTATACACGTTATTTATGGCCAAATTAAGGATTATTAGACATAAAAAATGACTTTTATTTTTCGTGAAAAATGGAAAAAGTACAAAGGCTATAGTCTTTGCACTTTTTTCGTCAAAAAAATCGATATAAAAAATGCCCTTCTTTTCTTTGAGTTGTTTCTTCTATTCAGATGCTTACTTCCTCCTCTATTCCTTTTATCTTTAGGAAGGGTGCAGATTTGGGCTAGGTTTCATACCATAAGTCCACTCCATGATTTTGCACTTTTAGTAAGTCTTTAATCTGGAATTAAAATTAATATTAATATAGAAACAAAAAAGCACAAATAAAAAATACAAAACTACGAATTTTACACAACATTTATTAATAGAAATGGGAAACTTACTTTTTTAAGAGCACAACCAGAGTCAATCAAAGGTTTGATTTGTTTTCCTGGTACATGGTAAGTAGCATTTGGTGAACAACTCCTTGGGCATGAATAAGCTGTGGTAAGATGCAGTAAGTTAAATCTGCATTTTCTCTCATAAGTTGCAAAACCAAAAACCTGCAACATAAACAAATAAACTTAGATTAGCTATAATACATTTTATGAATATTGATGCAAATTCAACTAGCACTTTTTTTCCCAAAACATATTCTGCGCTATTTTCTACTAAAGCAATTGCCTTTGTTCGTAAAAGTGCAAAGGCTTTTGCAATTGTTTCGACAAAAAAATCGATTTTCTTTAAACTAAAGCAAATGGCTTAAGAGTTCTTATACACGTTATTTATGGCCAAATTAAGGATTATTAGACATAAAAAATGACTTTTATTTTTCGTGAAAAATGGAAAAAGTACAAAAGGCTATAGTCTTTGCACTTTTTTCGTCAAAAAAATCGATTTTCTTTAAACTAAAGCAAATGGCTTAAGAGTTCTTATACATGTTATTTATAGGCAAATTAAGGATTATCAGATATAAAAAATGACTTTTATTTTTCGTGAAAAATGGAAAAAGTACAAAGGCTATAGTCTTTGCACTTTTTTCGTCAAAAAAATCGATTTTCTTTAAACTAAAGCAAATGGCTTAAGAGTTCTTATACACGTTATTTATGGCCAAATTAAGGATTATTAGACATAAAAAATGACTTTTATTTTTCGTGAAAAATGGAAAAAGTACAAAGGCTATAGTCTTTGCACTTTTTTCGTCAAAAAAATCGATTTTCTTTAAACTAAAGCAAATGGCTTAAGAGTTCTTATACACGTTATTTATGGCCAAATTAAGGATTATTAGACATAAAAAATGCCCTTCTTTTCTTTGAGTTGTTTCTTCTATTCAGATGCTTACTTCCTCCTCTATTCCTTTTCTTATCTTTAGGAAGGGTGCAGATTTGGGCTAGGTTTCATACCATAAGTCCACTCCATGATTTTGCACTTTTAGTAAGTCTTTAATCTGGAATTAAAATTAATATTAATATAGAAACAAAAAAGCACAAATAAAAAATACAAAACTACGAATTTTACACAACATTTATTAATAGAAATGGGAAACTTACTTTTTTAAGAGCACAACCAGAGTCAATCAAAGGTTTGATTTGTTTTCCTGGTACATGGTAAGTAGCATTTGGTGAACAACTCCTTGGGCATGAATAAGCTGTGGTAAGATGCAGTAAGTTAAATCTGCATTTTCTCTCATAAGTTGCAAAACCAAAAACCTGCAACATAAACAAATAAACTTAGATTAGCTATAATACATTTTATGAATATTGATGCAAATTCAACTAGCACTTTTTTTCCCAAAACAAATTCTGCGCTATTTTCTACTAAAGCAATTGCCTTTGTTCGTAAAAGTGCAAAGGCTTTTGCAATTGTTTCGACAAAAAAATCGATTTTCTTTAAACTAAAGCAAATGGCTTAAGAGTTCTTATACACGTTATTTATGGCCAAATTAAGGATTATTAGACATAAAAAATGACTTTTATTTTTCGTGAAAAATGGAAAAAGTACAAAGGCTATAGTCTTTGCACTTTTTTCGTCAAAAAAATCGATTTTCTTTAAACTAAAGCAAATGGCTTAAGAGTTCTTATACACGTTATTTATGGCCAAATTAAGGATTATTAGACATAAAAAATGACTTTTATTTTTCGTGAAAAATGGAAAAAGTACAAAGGCTATAGTCTTTGCACTTTTTTCGTCAAAAAAATCGATTTTCTTTAAACTAAAGCAAATGGCTTAAGAGTTCTTATACACGTTATTTATGGCCAAATTAAGGATTATTAGACATAAAAAATGCCCTTCTTTTCTTTGAGTTGTTTCTTCTATTCAGATGCTTACTTCCTCCTCTATTCCTTTTCTTATCTTTAGGAAGGGTGCAGATTTGGGCTAGGTTTCATACCATAAGTCCACTCCATGATTTTGCACTTTTAGTAAGTCTTTAATCTGGAATTAAAATTAATATTAATATAGAAACAAAAAAGCACAAATAAAAAATACAAAACTACGAATTTTACACAACATTTATTAATAGAAATGGGAAACTTACTTTTTTAAGAGCACAACCAGAGTCAATCAAAGGTTTGATTTGTTTTCCTGGTACATGGTAAGTAGCATTTGGTGAACAACTCCTTGGGCATGAATAAGCTGTGGTAAGATGCAGTAAGTTAAATCTGCATTTTCTCTCATAAGTTGCAAAACCAAAAACCTGCAACATAAACAAATAAACTTAGATTAGCTATAATACATTTTATGAATATTGATGCAAATTCAACTAGCACTTTTTTTCCCAAAACATATTCTGCGCTATTTTCTACTAAAGCAATTGCCTTTGTTCGTAAAAGTGCAAAGTCTTTGCACTTTTTTCGTCAAAAAAATCGATTTTCTTTAAACTAAAGCAAATGGCTTAAGAGTTCTTATACATGTTATTTATAGGAAAATTAAGGATTATCAGATATAAAAAATAACTTAATTTTTCGTGAAAAATGGAAAAAGTAGACTTTTTTCGTCAAAAAAATCGATTTTCTTTAAACTAAAGCAAATGGCTTAAGAGTTCTTATACACGTTATTTATGGCCAAATTAAGGATTATTAGACATAAAAAATGACTTTTATTTTTCGTGAAAAATGGAAAAAGTACAAAGGCTTATAGTCTTTGCACTTTTTTCGTCAAAAAAATCGATTTTCTTTAAACTAAAGCAAATGGCTTAAGAGTTCTTATACACGTTATTTATGGCCAAATTAAGGATTATTAGACATAAAAAATGCCCTTCTTTTCTTTGAGTTGTTTCTTCTATTCAGATGCTTACTTCCTCCTCTATTCCTTTTCTTATCTTTAGGAAGGGTGCAGATTTGGGCTAGGTTTCATACCATAAGTCCACTCCATGATTTTGCACTTTTAGTAAGTCTTTAATCTGGAATTAAAATTAATATTAATATAGAAACAAAAAAGCACAAATAAAAAATACAAAACTACGAATTTTACACAACATTTATTAATAGAAATGGGAAACTTACTTTTTTAAGAGCACAACCAGAGTCAATCAAAGGTTTGATTTGTTTTCCTGGTACATGGTAAGTAGCATTTGGTGAACAACTCCTTGGGCATGAATAAGCTGTGGTAAGATGCAGTAAGTTAAATCTGCATTTTCTCTCATAAGTTGCAAAACCAAAAACCTGCAACATAAACAAATAAACTTAGATTAGCTATAATACATTTTATGAATATTGATGCAAATTCAACTAGCACTTTTTTTCCCAAAACATATTCTGCGCTATTTTCTACTAAAGCAATTGCCTTTGTTCGTAAAAGTGCAAAGGCTTTTGCAATTGTTTCGACAAAAAAATCGATTTTCTTTAAACTAAAGCAAATGGCTTAAGAGTTCTTATACACGTTATTTACGGCCAAATTAAGGATTATTAGACATAAAAAATGACTTTTATTTTTCGTGAAAAATGGAAAAAGTACAAAGGCTATAGTCTTTGCACTTTTTTCGTAAAAAAAATCGATTTTCTTTAAACTAAAGCAAATGGCTTAAGAGTTCTTATACACGTTATTTATGGCCAAATTAAGGATTATTAGACATAAAAAATGACTTTTATTTTTCGTGAAAAATGGAAAAAGTACAAAGGCTATAGTCTTTGCACTTTTTTCGTCAAAAAAATCGATATAAAAAATGCCCTTCTTTTCTTTGAGTTGTTTCTTCTATTCAGATGCTTACTTCCTCCTCTATTCCTTTTATCTTTAGGAAGGGTGCAGATTTGGGCTAGGTTTCATACCATAAGTCCACTCCATGATTTTGCACTTTTAGTAAGTCTTTAATCTGGAATTAAAATTAATATTAATATAGAAACAAAAAAGCACAAATAAAAAATACAAAACTACGAATTTTACACAACATTTATTAATAGAAATGGGAAACTTACTTTTTTAAGAGCACAACCAGAGTCAATCAAAGGTTTGATTTGTTTTCCTGGTACATGGTAAGTAGCATTTGGTGAACAACTCCTTGGGCATGAATAAGCTGTGGTAAGATGCAGTAAGTTAAATCTGCATTTTCTCTCATAAGTTGCAAAACCAAAAACCTGCAACATAAACAAATAAACTTAGATTAGCTATAATACATTTTATGAATATTGATGCAAATTCAACTAGCACTTTTTTTCCCAAAACATATTCTGCGCTATTTTCTACTAAAGCAATTGCCTTTGTTCGTAAAAGTGCAAAGGCTTTTGCAATTGTTTCGACAAAAAAATCGATTTTCTTTAAACTAAAGCAAATGGCTTAAGAGTTCTTATACACGTTATTTATGGCCAAATTAAGGATTATTAGACATAAAAAATGACTTTTATTTTTCGTGAAAAATGGAAAAAGTACAAAAGGCTATAGTCTTTGCACTTTTTTCGTCAAAAAAATCGATTTTCTTTAAACTAAAGCAAATGGCTTAAGAGTTCTTATACATGTTATTTATAGGCAAATTAAGGATTATCAGATATAAAAAATGACTTTTATTTTTCGTGAAAAATGGAAAAAGTACAAAGGCTATAGTCTTTGCACTTTTTTCGTCAAAAAAATCGATTTTCTTTAAACTAAAGCAAATGGCTTAAGAGTTCTTATACACGTTATTTATGGCCAAATTAAGGATTATTAGACATAAAAAATGACTTTTATTTTTCGTGAAAAATGGAAAAAGTACAAAGGCTATAGTCTTTGCACTTTTTTCGTCAAAAAAATCGATTTTCTTTAAACTAAAGCAAATGGCTTAAGAGTTCTTATACACGTTATTTATGGCCAAATTAAGGATTATTAGACATAAAAAATGCCCTTCTTTTCTTTGAGTTGTTTCTTCTATTCAGATGCTTACTTCCTCCTCTATTCCTTTTCTTATCTTTAGGAAGGGTGCAGATTTGGGCTAGGTTTCATACCATAAGTCCACTCCATGATTTTGCACTTTTAGTAAGTCTTTAATCTGGAATTAAAATTAATATTAATATAGAAACAAAAAAGCACAAATAAAAAATACAAAACTACGAATTTTACACAACATTTATTAATAGAAATGGGAAACTTACTTTTTTAAGAGCACAACCAGAGTCAATCAAAGGTTTGATTTGTTTTCCTGGTACATGGTAAGTAGCATTTGGTGAACAACTCCTTGGGCATGAATAAGCTGTGGTAAGATGCAGTAAGTTAAATCTGCATTTTCTCTCATAAGTTGCAAAACCAAAAACCTGCAACATAAACAAATAAACTTAGATTAGCTATAATACATTTTATGAATATTGATGCAAATTCAACTAGCACTTTTTTTCCCAAAACATATTCTGCGCTATTTTCTACTAAAGCAATTGCCTTTGTTCGTAAAAGTGCAAAGGCTTTTGCAATTGTTTCGACAAAAAAATCGATTTTCTTTAAACTAAAGCAAATGGCTTAAGAGTTCTTATACACGTTATTTATGGCCAAATTAAGGATTATTAGACATAAAAAATGACTTTTATTTTTCGTGAAAAATGGAAAAAGTACAAAGGCTATAGTCTTTGCACTTTTTTCGTCAAAAAAATCGATTTTCTTTAAACTAAAGCAAATGGCTTAAGAGTTCTTATACACGTTATTTATGGCCAAATTAAGGATTATTAGACATAAAAAATGACTTTTATTTTTCGTGAAAAATGGAAAAAGTACAAAGGCTATAGTCTTTGCACTTTTTTCGTCAAAAAAATCGATTTTCTTTAAACTAAAGCAAATGGCTTAAGAGTTCTTATACACGTTATTTATGGCCAAATTAAGGATTATTAGACATAAAAAATGACTTTTATTTTTCGTGAAAAATGGAAAAAGTACAAAGGCTATAGTCTTTGCACTTTTTTCGTCAAAAAAATCGATTTTCTTTAAACTAAAGCAAATGGCTTAAGAGTTCTTATACACGTTATTTATGGCCAAATTAAGGATTATTAGACATAAAAAATGCCCTTCTTTTCTTTGAGTTGTTTCTTCTATTCAGATGCTTACTTCCTCCTCTATTCCTTTTCTTATCTTTAGGAAGGGTGCAGATTTGGGCTAGGTTTCATACCATAAGTCCACTCCATGATTTTGCACTTTTAGTAAGTCTTTAATCTGGAATTAAAATTAATATTAATATAGAAACAAAAAAGCACAAATAAAAAATACAAAACTACGAATTTTACACAACATTTATTAATAGAAATGGGAAACTTACTTTTTTAAGAGCACAACCAGAGTCAATCAAAGGTTTGATTTGTTTTCCTGGTACATGGTAAGTAGCATTTGGTGAACAACTCCTTGGGCATGAATAAGCTGTGGTAAGATGCAGTAAGTTAAATCTGCATTTTCTCTCATAAGTTGCAAAACCAAAAACCTGCAACATAAACAAATAAACTTAGATTAGCTATAATACATTTTATGAATATTGATGCAAATTCAACTAGCACTTTTTTTCCCAAAACATATTCTGCGCTATTTTCTACTAAAGCAATTGCCTTTGTTCGTAAAAGTGCAAAGGCTTTTGCAATTGTTTCGACAAAAAAATCGATTTTCTTTAAACTAAAGCAAATGGCTTAAGAGTTCTTATACACGTTATTTATGGCCAAATTAAGGATTATTAGACATAAAAAATGACTTTTATTTTTCGTGAAAAATGGAAAAAGTACAAAGGCTATAGTCTTTGCACTTTTTTCGTCAAAAAAATCGATTTTCTTTAAACTAAAGCAAATGGCTTAAGAGTTCTTATACACGTTATTTATGGCCAAATTAAGGATTATTAGACATAAAAAATGACTTTTATTTTTCGTGAAAAATGGAAAAAGTACAAAGGCTATAGTCTTTGCACTTTTTTCGTCAAAAAAATCGATTTTCTTTAAACTAAAGCAAATGGCTTAAGAGTTCTTATACACGTTATTTATGGCCAAATTAAGGATTATTAGACATAAAAAATGCCCTTCTTTTCTTTGAGTTGTTTCTTCTATTCAGATGCTTACTTCCTCCTCTATTCCTTTTCTTATCTTTAGGAAGGGTGCAGATTTGGGCTAGGTTTCATACCATAAGTCCACTCCATGATTTTGCACTTTTAGTAAGTCTTTAATCTGGAATTAAAATTAATATTAATATAGAAACAAAAAAGCACAAATAAAAAATACAAAACTACGAATTTTACACAACATTTATTAATAGAAATGGGAAACTTACTTTTTTAAGAGCACAACCAGAGTCAATCAAAGGTTTGATTTGTTTTCCTGGTACATGGTAAGTAGCATTTGGTGAACAACTCCTTGGGCATGAATAAGCTGTGGTAAGATGCAGTAAGTTAAATCTGCATTTTCTCTCATAAGTTGCAAAACCAAAAACCTGCAACATAAACAAATAAACTTAGATTAGCTATAATACATTTTATGAATATTGATGCAAATTCAACTAGCACTTTTTTTCCCAAAACATATTCTGCGCTATTTTCTACTAAAGCAATTGCCTTTGTTCATAAAAGTGCATAGGCTTTGGCAATTGTTTCGACAAAAAAATCGATTTTCTTTAAACTAAAGCAAATGGCTTAAGAGTTCTTATACACGTTATTTATGGCCAAATTAAGGATTATCAGACATAAAAAATAACTTAATTTTTCGTGAAAAATGGAAAAAGTACAAAGGCTATAGTCTTTGCACTTTTTTCGTCAAAAAAATCGATTTTCTTTAAACTAAAGCAAATGGCTTAAGAGTTCTTATACACGTTATTTATAGCCAAATTAAGGATTATTAGACATAAAAAATGACTTTTATTTTTCGTGAAAAATGGAAAAAGTACAAAGGCTAGAGTCTTTGCACTTTTTTCGTCAAAAAAATCGATTTTCTTTAAACTAAAGCAAATGGCTTAAGAGTTCTTATACACGTTATTTATGGCCAAATTAAGGATTATTAGACATAAAAAATGACTTTTATTTTTCGTGAAAAATGGAAAAAGTACAAAGGCTATAGTCTTTGCACTTTTTTCGTCAAAAAAATCGATTTTCTTTAAACTAAAGCAAATGGCTTAAGAGTTCTTATACACGTTATTTATGGACACATTAAGGATTATTAGACATAAAAAATGACTTTTATTTTTCGTGAAAAATGGAATAAGTACAAAGGCTATAGTCTTTGCACTTTTTTCGTCAAAAAAATCGATTTTCTTTAAACTAAAGCAAATGGCTTAAGAGTTCTTATACACGTTATTTATAGCCAAATTAAGGATTATTAGACATAAAAAATGACTTTTATTTTTCGTGAAAAATGGAAAAAGTACAAAGGCTAGAGTCTTTGCACTTTTTTCGTCAAAAAAATCGATTTTCTTTAAACTAAAGCAAATGGCTTAAGAGTTCTTATACACGTTATTTATGGCCAAATTAAGGATTATTAGACATAAAAAATGACTTTTATTTTTCGTGAAAAATGGAAAAAGTACAAAGGCTATAGTCTTTGCACTTTTTTCGTCAAAAAAATCGATTTTCTTTAAACTAAAGCAAATGGCTTAAGAGTTCTTATACACGTTATTTATGGACACATTAAGGATTATTAGACATAAAAAATGACTTTTATTTTTCGTGAAAAATGGAAAAAGTACAAAGGCTATAGTCTTTGCACTTTTTTCGTCAAAAAAATCGATTTTCTTTAAACTAAAGCAAATGGCTTAAGAGTTCTTATACACGTTATTTATAGCCAAATTAAGGATTATTAGACATAAAAAATGACTTTTATTTTTCGTGAAAAATGGAAAAAGTACAAAGGCTATAGTCTTTGCACTTTTTTCGTCAAAAAAATCGATTTTCTTTAAACTAAAGCAAATGGCTTAAGAGTTCTTATACACGTTATTTATGGCCAAATTAAGGATTATTAGACATAAAAAATGACTTTTATTTTTCGTGAAAAATGGAAAAAGTACAAAGGCTATAGTCTTTGCACTTTTTTCGTCAAAAAAATCGATTTTCTTTAAACTAAAGCAAATGGCTTAAGAGTTCTTATACACGTTATTTATGGACACATTAAGGATTATTAGACATAAAAAATGACTTTTATTTTTCGTGAAAAATGGAAAAAGTACAAAGGCACTTTTTTCGTCAAAAAAATCGATTTTCTATAAACTAAAGCAAATGGCTTAAGAGTTCTTATACACGTTATTTATGGCCAAATTAAGGATTATTAGACATAAAAAATGACTTTTATTTTTCGTGAAAAATGGAAAAAGTACAAAGGCTATAAGTCTTTGCACTTTTTTCGTCAAAAAAATCGATTTTCTTTAAACTAAAGCAAATGGCTTAAGAGTTCTTATACACGTTATTTATGGACACATTAAAGATTATTAGACATAAAAAATGACTTTTATTTTTCGTGAAAAATGGAAAAAGTACAAAGGCTATAGCCTTTGCACTTTTTTCGTCAAAAAAATCGATTTTCTTTAAATTAAAGCAAATGGCTTAAGAGTTCTTATACACGTTATTTATGGCCAAATTAAGGATTATTAGACATAAAAAATGACTTTTATTTTTCGTGAAAAATGGAAAAAGTACAAAGGCTATAGTCTTTGCACTTTTTTCGTCAAAAAAATCGATTTTCTTTAAACTAAAGCAAATGGCTTAAGAGTTCTTATACACGTTATTTATGGCCAAATTAAGGATTATTAGACATAAAAAATGACTTTTATTTTTCGTGAAAAATGGAAAAAGTACAAAGGCTATAGTCTTTGCACTTTTTTCGTCAAAAAAATCGATTTTCTTTAAACTAAAGCAAATGGCTTAAGAGTTCTTATACACGTTATTTATGGCCAAATTAAGGATTATTAGACATAAAAAATGACTTTTATTTTTCGTGAAAAATGGAAAAAGTACAAAGGCTATATATAGTCTTTGCACTTTTTTCGTCAAAAAAATCGATTTTCTTTAAACTAAAGCAAATGGCTTAAGAGTTCTTATACACGTTATTTATGGCCAAATTAAGGATTATTAGACATAAAAAATGACTTTTATTTTTCGTGAAAAATGGAAAAAGTACAAAGGCTATAGTCTTTGCACTTTTTTCGTCAAAAAAATCGATTTTCTTTAAACTAAAGCAAATGGCTTAAGAGTTCTTATACACGTTATTTATGGCCAAATTAAGGATTATTAGACATAAAAAATGCCCTTCTTTTCTTTGAGTTGTTTCTTCTATTCAGATGCTTACTTCCTCCTCTATTCCTTTTCTTATCTTTAGGAAGGGTGCAGATTTGGGCTAGGTTTCATACCATAAGTCCACTCCATGATTTTGCACTTTTAGTAAGTCTTTAATCTGGAATTAAAATTAATATTAATATAGAAACAAAAAAGCACAAATAAAAAATACAAAACTACGAATTTTACACAACATTTATTAATAGAAATGGGAAACTTACTTTTTTAAGAGCACAACCAGAGTCAATCAAAGGTTTGATTTGTTTTCCTGGTACATGGTAAGTAGCATTTGGTGAACAACTCCTTGGGCATGAATAAGCTGTGGTAAGATGCAGTAAGTTAAATCTGCATTTTCTCTCATAAGTTGCAAAACCAAAAACCTGCAACATAAACAAATAAACTTAGATTAGCTATAATACATTTTATGAATATTGATGCAAATTCAACTAGCACTTTTTTTCCCAAAACATATTCTGCGCTATTTTCTACTAAAGCAATTGCCTTTGTTCGTAAAAGTGCAAAGGCTTTTGCAATTGTTTCGACAAAAAAATCGATTTTCTTTAAACTAAAGCAAATGGCTTAAGAGTTCTTATACACGTTATTTATGGCCAAATTAAGGATTATTAGACATAAAAAATGACTTTTATTTTTCGTGAAAAATGGAAAAAGTACAAAGGCTATAGTCTTTGCACTTTTTTCGTCAAAAAAATCGATTTTCTTTAAACTAAAGCAAATGGCTTAAGAGTTCTTATACACGTTATTTATGGCCAAATTAAGGATTATTAGACATAAAAAATGACTTTTATTTTTCGTGAAAAATGGAAAAAGTACAAAGGCTATATATAGTCTTTGCACTTTTTTCGTCAAAAAAATCGATTTTCTTTAAACTAAAGCAAATGGCTTAAGAGTTCTTATACACGTTATTTATGGCCAAATTAAGGATTATTAGACATAAAAAATGACTTTTATTTTTCGTGAAAAATGGAAAAAGTACAAAGGCTATAGTCTTTGCACTTTTTTCGTCAAAAAAATCGATTTTCTTTAAACTAAAGCAAATGGCTTAAGAGTTCTTATACACGTTATTTATGGCCAAATTAAGGATTATTAGACATAAAAAATGCCCTTCTTTTCTTTGAGTTGTTTCTTCTATTCAGATGCTTACTTCCTCCTCTATTCCTTTTCTTATCTTTAGGAAGGGTGCAGATTTGGGCTAGGTTTCATACCATAAGTCCACTCCATGATTTTGCACTTTTAGTAAGTCTTTAATCTGGAATTAAAATTAATATTAATATAGAAACAAAAAAGCACAAATAAAAAATACAAAACTACGAATTTTACACAACATTTATTAATAGAAATGGGAAACTTACTTTTTTAAGAGCACAACCAGAGTCAATCAAAGGTTTGATTTGTTTTCCTGGTACATGGTAAGTAGCATTTGGTGAACAACTCCTTGGGCATGAATAAGCTGTGGTAAGATGCAGTAAGTTAAATCTGCATTTTCTCTCATAAGTTGCAAAACCAAAAACCTGCAACATAAACAAATAAACTTAGATTAGCTATAATACATTTTATGAATATTGATGCAAATTCAACTAGCACTTTTTTTCCCAAAACATATTCTGCGCTATTTTCTACTAAAGCAATTGCCTTTGTTCGTAAAAGTGCAAAGGCTTTTGCAATTGTTTCGACAAAAAAATCGATTTTCTTTAAACTAAAGCAAATGGCTTAAGAGTTCTTATACACGTTATTTATGGCCAAATTAAGGATTATTAGACATAAAAAATGACTTTTATTTTTCGTGAAAAATGGAAAAAGTACAAAGGCTATAGTCTTTGCACTTTTTTCGTCAAAAAAATCGATTTTCTTTAAACTAAAGCAAATGGCTTAAGAGTTCTTATACACGTTATTTATGGACACATTAAGGATTATTAGACATAAAAAATGACTTTTATTTTTCGTGAAAAATGGAAAAAGTACAAAGGCTATAGTCTTTGCACTTTTTTCGTCAAAAAAATCGATTTTCTTTAAACTAAAGCAAATGGCTTAAGAGTTCTTATACACGTTATTTATGGCCAAATTAAGGATTATTAGACATAAAAAATGCCCTTCTTTTCTTTGAGTTGTTTCTTCTATTCAGATGCTTACTTCCTCCTCTATTCCTTTTCTTATCTTTAGGAAGGGTGCAGATTTGGGCTAGGTTTCATACCATAAGTCCACTCCATGATTTTGCACTTTTAGTAAGTCTTTAATCTGGAATTAAAATTAATATTAATATAGAAACAAAAAAGCACAAATAAAAAATACAAAACTACGAATTTTACACAACATTTATTAATAGAAATGGGAAACTTACTTTTTTAAGAGCACAACCAGAGTCAATCAAAGGTTTGATTTGTTTTCCTGGTACATGGTAAGTAGCATTTGGTGAACAACTCCTTGGGCATGAATAAGCTGTGGTAAGATGCAGTAAGTTAAATCTGCATTTTCTCTCATAAGTTGCAAAACCAAAAACCTGCAACATAAACAAATAAACTTAGATTAGCTATAATACATTTTATGAATATTGATGCAAATTCAACTAGCACTTTTTTTCCCAAAACATATTCTGCGCTATTTTCTACTAAAGCAATTGCCTTTGTTCATAAAAGTGCATAGGCTTTGGCAATTGTTTCGACAAAAAAATCGATTTTCTTTAAACTAAAGCAAATGGCTTAAGAGTTCTTATACACGTTATTTATGGCCAAATTAAGGATTATCAGACATAAAAAATAACTTAATTTTTCGTGAAAAATGGAAAAAGTACAAAGGCTATAGTCTTTGCACTTTTTTCGTCAAAAAAATCGATTTTCTTTAAACTAAAGCAAATGGCTTAAGAGTTCTTATACACGTTATTTATGGCCAAATTAAGGATTATTAGACATAAAAAATGACTTTTATTTTTCGTGAAAAATGGAAAAAGTACAAAGGCTATAGTCTTTGCACTTTTTTCGTCAAAAAAATCGATTTTCTTTAAACTAAAGCAAATGGCTTAAGAGTTCTTATACACGTTATTTATGGACACATTAAGGATTATTAGACATAAAAAATGACTTTTATTTTTCGTGAAAAATGGAAAAAGTACAAAGGCTATAGTCTTTGCACTTTTTTCGTCAAAAAAATCGATTTTCTTTAAACTAAAGCAAATGGCTTAAGAGTTCTTATACACGTTATTTATAGCCAAATTAAGGATTATTAGACATAAAAAATGACTTTTATTTTTCGTGAAAAATGGAAAAAGTACAAAGGCTAGAGTCTTTGCACTTTTTTCGTCAAAAAAATCGATTTTCTTTAAACTAAAGCAAATGGCTTAAGAGTTCTTATACACGTTATTTATGGCCAAATTAAGGATTATTAGACATAAAAAATGACTTTTATTTTTCGTGAAAAATGGAAAAAGTACAAAGGCTATAGTCTTTGCACTTTTTTCGTCAAAAAAATCGATTTTCTTTAAACTAAAGCAAATGGCTTAAGAGTTCTTATACACGTTATTTATGGACACATTAAGGATTATTAGACATAAAAAATGACTTTTATTTTTCGTGAAAAATGGAATAAGTACAAAGGCTATAGTCTTTGCACTTTTTTCGTCAAAAAAATCGATTTTCTTTAAACTAAAGCAAATGGCTTAAGAGTTCTTATACACGTTATTTATAGCCAAATTAAGGATTATTAGACATAAAAAATGACTTTTATTTTTCGTGAAAAATGGAAAAAGTACAAAGGCTAGAGTCTTTGCACTTTTTTCGTCAAAAAAATCGATTTTCTTTAAACTAAAGCAAATGGCTTAAGAGTTCTTATACACGTTATTTATGGCCAAATTAAGGATTATTAGACATAAAAAATGACTTTTATTTTTCGTGAAAAATGGAAAAAGTACAAAGGCTATAGTCTTTGCACTTTTTTCGTCAAAAAAATCGATTTTCTTTAAACTAAAGCAAATGGCTTAAGAGTTCTTATACACGTTATTTATGGACACATTAAGGATTATTAGACATAAAAAATGACTTTTATTTTTCGTGAAAAATGGAAAAAGTACAAAGGCTATAGTCTTTGCACTTTTTTCGTCAAAAAAATCGATTTTCTTTAAACTAAAGCAAATGGCTTAAGAGTTCTTATACACGTTATTTATAGCCAAATTAAGGATTATTAGACATAAAAAATGACTTTTATTTTTCGTGAAAAATGGAAAAAGTACAAAGGCTATAGTCTTTGCACTTTTTTCGTCAAAAAAATCGATTTTCTTTAAACTAAAGCAAATGGCTTAAGAGTTCTTATACACGTTATTTATGGCCAAATTAAGGATTATTAGACATAAAAAATGACTTTTATTTTTCGTGAAAAATGGAAAAAGTACAAAGGCTATAGTCTTTGCACTTTTTTCGTCAAAAAAATCGATTTTCTTTAAACTAAAGCAAATGGCTTAAGAGTTCTTATACACGTTATTTATAGCCAAATTAAGGATTATTAGACATAAAAAATGACTTTTATTTTTCGTGAAAAATGGAAAAAGTACAAAGGCTATAGTCTTTGCACTTTTTTCGTCAAAAAAATCGATTTTCTTTAAACTAAAGCAAATGGCTTAAGAGTTCTTATACACGTTATTTATGGCCAAATTAAGGATTATTAGACATAAAAAATGACTTTTATTTTTCGTGAAAAATGGAAAAAGTACAAAGGCTATAGTCTTTGCACTTTTTTCGTCAAAAAAATCGATTTTCTTTAAACTAAAGCAAATGGCTTAAGAGTTCTTATACACGTTATTTATGGACACATTAAGGATTATTAGACATAAAAAATGACTTTTATTTTTCGTGAAAAATGGAAAAAGTACAAAGGCACTTTTTTCGTCAAAAAAATCGATTTTCTATAAACTAAAGCAAATGGCTTAAGAGTTCTTATACACGTTATTTATGGCCAAATTAAGGATTATTAGACATAAAAAATGACTTTTATTTTTCGTGAAAAATGGAAAAAGTACAAAGGCTATAGTCTTTGCACTTTTTTCGTCAAAAAAATCGATTTTCTTTAAACTAAAGCAAATGGCTTAAGAGTTCTTATACACGTTATTTATGGACACATTAAGGATTATTAGACATAAAAAATGACTTTTATTTTTCGTGAAAAATGGAAAAAGTACAAAGGCTATAGTCTTTGCACTTTTTTCGTCAAAAAAATCGATTTTCTTTAAACTAAAGCAAATGGCTTAAGAGTTCTTATACACGTTATTTATGGCCAAATTAAGGATTATTAGACATAAAAAATGCCCTTCTTTTCTTTGAGTTGTTTCTTCTATTCAGATGCTTACTTCCTCCTCTATTCCTTTTCTTATCTTTAGGAAGGGTGCAGATTTGGGCTAGGTTTCATACCATAAGTCCACTCCATGATTTTGCACTTTTAGTAAGTCTTTAATCTGGAATTAAAATTAATATTAATATAGAAACAAAAAAGCACAAATAAAAAATACAAAACTACGAATTTTACACAACATTTATTAATAGAAATGGGAAACTTACTTTTTTAAGAGCACAACCAGAGTCAATCAAAGGTTTGATTTGTTTTCCTGGTACATGGTAAGTAGCATTTGGTGAACAACTCCTTGGGCATGAATAAGCTGTGGTAAGATGCAGTAAGTTAAATCTGCATTTTCTCTCATAAGTTGCAAAACCAAAAACCTGCAACATAAACAAATAAACTTAGATTAGCTATAATACATTTTATGAATATTGATGCAAATTCAACTAGCACTTTTTTTCCCAAAACATATTCTGCGCTATTTTCTACTAAAGCAATTGCCTTTGTTCATAAAAGTGCATAGGCTTTGGCAATTGTTTCGACAAAAAAATCGATTTTCTTTAAACTAAAGCAAATGGCTTAAGAGTTCTTATACACGTTATTTATGGCCAAATTAAGGATTATCAGACATAAAAAATAACTTAATTTTTCGTGAAAAATGGAAAAAGTACAAAGGCTATAGTCTTTGCACTTTTTTCGTCAAAAAAATCGATTTTCTTTAAACTAAAGCAAATGGCTTAAGAGTTCTTATACACGTTATTTATGGCCAAATTAAGGATTATTAGACATAAAAAATGACTTTTATTTTTCGTGAAAAATGGAAAAAGTACAAAGGCTATAGTCTTTGCACTTTTTTCGTCAAAAAAATCGATTTTCTTTAAACTAAAGCAAATGGCTTAAGAGTTCTTATACACGTTATTTATGGACACATTAAGGATTATTAGACATAAAAAATGACTTTTATTTTTCGTGAAAAATGGAAAAAGTACAAAGGCTATAGTCTTTGCACTTTTTTCGTCAAAAAAATCGATTTTCTTTAAACTAAAGCAAATGGCTTAAGAGTTCTTATACACGTTATTTATAGCCAAATTAAGGATTATTAGACATAAAAAATGACTTTTATTTTTCGTGAAAAATGGAAAAAGTACAAAGGCTAGAGTCTTTGCACTTTTTTCGTCAAAAAAATCGATTTTCTTTAAACTAAAGCAAATGGCTTAAGAGTTCTTATACACGTTATTTATGGCCAAATTAAGGATTATTAGACATAAAAAATGACTTTTATTTTTCGTGAAAAATGGAAAAAGTACAAAGGCTATAGTCTTTGCACTTTTTTCGTCAAAAAAATCGATTTTCTTTAAACTAAAGCAAATGGCTTAAGAGTTCTTATACACGTTATTTATGGACACATTAAGGATTATTAGACATAAAAAATGACTTTTATTTTTCGTGAAAAATGGAATAAGTACAAAGGCTATAGTCTTTGCACTTTTTTCGTCAAAAAAATCGATTTTCTTTAAACTAAAGCAAATGGCTTAAGAGTTCTTATACACGTTATTTATAGCCAAATTAAGGATTATTAGACATAAAAAATGACTTTTATTTTTCGTGAAAAATGGAAAAAGTACAAAGGCTAGAGTCTTTGCACTTTTTTCGTCAAAAAAATCGATTTTCTTTAAACTAAAGCAAATGGCTTAAGAGTTCTTATACACGTTATTTATGGCCAAATTAAGGATTATTAGACATAAAAAATGACTTTTATTTTTCGTGAAAAATGGAAAAAGTACAAAGGCTATAGTCTTTGCACTTTTTTCGTCAAAAAAATCGATTTTCTTTAAACTAAAGCAAATGGCTTAAGAGTTCTTATACACGTTATTTATGGACACATTAAGGATTATTAGACATAAAAAATGACTTTTATTTTTCGTGAAAAATGGAAAAAGTACAAAGGCTATAGTCTTTGCACTTTTTTCGTCAAAAAAATCGATTTTCTTTAAACTAAAGCAAATGGCTTAAGAGTTCTTATACACGTTATTTATAGCCAAATTAAGGATTATTAGACATAAAAAATGACTTTTATTTTTCGTGAAAAATGGAAAAAGTACAAAGGCTATAGTCTTTGCACTTTTTTCGTCAAAAAAATCGATTTTCTTTAAACTAAAGCAAATGGCTTAAGAGTTCTTATACACGTTATTTATGGCCAAATTAAGGATTATTAGACATAAAAAATGACTTTTATTTTTCGTGAAAAATGGAAAAAGTACAAAGGCTATAGTCTTTGCACTTTTTTCGTCAAAAAAATCGATTTTCTTTAAACTAAAGCAAATGGCTTAAGAGTTCTTATACACGTTATTTATAGCCAAATTAAGGATTATTAGACATAAAAAATGACTTTTATTTTTCGTGAAAAATGGAAAAAGTACAAAGGCTATAGTCTTTGCACTTTTTTCGTCAAAAAAATCGATTTTCTTTAAACTAAAGCAAATGGCTTAAGAGTTCTTATACACGTTATTTATGGCCAAATTAAGGATTATTAGACATAAAAAATGACTTTTATTTTTCGTGAAAAATGGAAAAAGTACAAAGGCTATAGTCTTTGCACTTTTTTCGTCAAAAAAATCGATTTTCTTTAAACTAAAGCAAATGGCTTAAGAGTTCTTATACACGTTATTTATGGACACATTAAGGATTATTAGACATAAAAAATGACTTTTATTTTTCGTGAAAAATGGAAAAAGTACAAAGGCACTTTTTTCGTCAAAAAAATCGATTTTCTATAAACTAAAGCAAATGGCTTAAGAGTTCTTATACACGTTATTTATGGCCAAATTAAGGATTATTAGACATAAAAAATGACTTTTATTTTTCGTGAAAAATGGAAAAAGTACAAAGGCTATAAGTCTTTGCACTTTTTTCGTCAAAAAAATCGATTTTCTTTAAACTAAAGCAAATGGCTTAAGAGTTCTTATACACGTTATTTATGGACACATTAAAGATTATTAGACATAAAAAATGACTTTTATTTTTCGTGAAAAATGGAAAAAGTACAAAGGCTATAGCCTTTGCACTTTTTTCGTCAAAAAAATCGATTTTCTTTAAATTAAAGCAAATGGCTTAAGAGTTCTTATACACGTTATTTATGGCCAAATTAAGGATTATTAGACATAAAAAATGACTTTTATTTTTCGTGAAAAATGGAAAAAGTACAAAGGCTATAGTCTTTGCACTTTTTTCGTCAAAAAAATCGATTTTCTTTAAACTAAAGCAAATGGCTTAAGAGTTCTTATACACGTTATTTATGGCCAAATTAAGGATTATTAGACATAAAAAATGACTTTTATTTTTCGTGAAAAATGGAAAAAGTACAAAGGCTATAATAGTCTTTGCACTTTTTTCGTCAAAAAAATCTATTTTCTTTAAACTAAAGCAAATGGCTTAAGAGTTCTTATACACGTTATACACAACCAAGGCCAATCAAAGGTTTGATTTGTTTTCCTGCCAAAACGTAAGCAGCATATGGTGAACAACTCCTTGGGCAGCTCCTTGGACATGAATAAGCTGTGGTAAGATGTAGTAAGTTAAATCTGCCTGTTCTCTCAAAAGTTTCATAACGAAAACAATTTAAACCTGCAGCATAAACAAACAAACTTGAATTAGCTATATTACATTTTTAATTATTGATGCAAATTCAACTTGCACTTTCATCTCCAAAAAATATTTAGCATTTTTTTCTACTAAAGTAAATGGCTTTAAGAAACTTGAACAATTAACTCGACAAAGCGAATTTTTTTACTATTTAGGTGTTTTCCAAACACTTATTCGCGAGTAATTTTTTAACTTCTTATGATATTGCCTTGAAATTTTCAGGACATGTTTATTATGCTCATTCATAACAAATTAACGGTTCAGGAAATTATTCAATATTTTGTTTGTAAGAAACTTTAACAATTAACTCAACAAGGCAAACTTTCCTTACAATTAACCTCCTTTTGAGGCACATATTCCCGAATAATTTCTCAACCGCTTAAGATATTGACTTGAAATTTTCAGGATATGTTTATAATGCTTATTTACAACAAAAAAATGATTTAGGAAACGATCCAATATTTTGTTTGTAAGAAACTTTAACAATTAACTCAACAAGGCAAAATTTCCTTACTATGAACCTCCTTTTGAGACACATATTCCCGAATATTTTTACAACCGCTTAAGATATTGACTTGAAATTTTCAAGATATGTTTATAATGCTTATCTACAACGAAAAAAATATTTGGGAAACGATCCAATATTTTGTTTGTAAGAAACTTTAACAATTAACTCAACAAGGCAAACTTTCCTTACTATTAACCTCCTTTTGAGGCATATATTCCCAAATAATTTTTCAACCGCTTAAGATATTGACTTGAAATTTTCAGGATATGTTTATAATGCTTATTTACAACAAAAAAATGATTTAGGAAACGATCCAATATTTTGTTTGTAAGAAACTTTAACAATTAACTCAACAAGGCAAAATTTCCTTACTATTAACCTCCTTTTGAGACACATATTCCCGAATATTTTTACAACCGCTTAAGATATTGACTTGAAATTTTCAAGATATGTTTATAATGCTTATCTACAACGAAAAAATTATTTGGGAAACGATCCAATATTTTGTTTGTAAGAAACTTTAACAATTAACTCAACAAGGCAAACTTTCCTTACTATTAACCTCCTTTTGAGGCATATATTCCCAAATAATTTTTCAACCGCTTAAGATATTGACTTGAAATTTTCAGGATATGTTTATAATGCTTATTTACAACAAAAAAATGATTTAGGAAACGATCCAATATTTTGTTTGTAAGAAACTTTAACAATTAACTCAACAAGGCAAACTTTCCTTACTATTAACCTCCTTTTGAGGCATATATTCCCGAATAATTTTTCAACCGCTTAAGATATTGACTTGAAATTTTCAAGATATGTTTATAATGCTTATCTACAACGAAAAAATGATTTGAGAAACGATCCAATATTTTGTTTGTAAGAAACTTTAACAATTAACTCATTAAGGCAAAATTTCCTTACTATTAACCTCCTTTTGAGACACATATTCCCGAATAATTTTTCAACCGCTTAAGATATTGACTTGAAATTTTCAGGATATGTTTATAACGCTTATCTACAACAAAAAAATGATTTAGGAAACGATCCAATATTTTGTTTGTAAGAAACTTTAACAATTAACTCAACAAGGCAAACTTTCCTTACTATTAACCTCCTTTTGAGACACATATTCCCGAATATTTTTACAACCGCTTAAGATATTGACTTGAAATTTTCAAGATATGTTTATAATGCTTATCTACAACGAAAAAATGATTTGGGAAACGATCCAATATTTTGTTTGTAAGAAACTTTAACAATTAACTCAACAAGGCAAACTTTCCTTACTATTAACCTCCTTTTGAGGCATATATTCCCGAATAATTTTTCAACCGCTTAAGATATTGACTTCAAATTTTAAGGATATGTTTATAATGCTTATTTACAACAAAAAAATGATTTAGGAAACGATGCAATATTTTGTTTGTAAGAAACTTTAACAATTAACTCAACAAGGCAAAATTTCCTTACTATTAACCTCCTTTTGAGACACATATTCCCGAATAATTTTTCAACCGCTTAAGATATTGACTTGAAATTTTCAAGATATGTTTATAACGCTTATCTACAACGAAAAAATGATTTAAGAAACGATCCAATATTTTGTTTGTAAGAAACTTTAACAATTAACTCAACAAGGCCAAATTTCCTTACTATTAACCTCCTTTTGAGACACATATTCCCGAATATTTTTACAACCGCTTAAGATATTGACTTGAAATTTTCAGGATATGTTTATAACGCTTATCTACAACGAAAAAATGATTTAGGAAACGATCCAATATTTTGTTTGTAAGAAACTTTAACAATTAACTCAACAAGGCAAACTTTCCTTACTATTAACCTCCTTTTGAGACACATATTCCCGAATATTTTTACAACCGCTTAAGATATTGACTCGAAATTTTCAGGATATGTTTATAATGCTTATTTACAACAAAAAAATGATTTAGGAAACGATCCAATATTTTGTTTGTAAGAAACTTTAACAATTAACTCAACGAGGCAAAATTTCCTTACTATGAACCTCTTTTTGAGACACATATTCCCGAATATTTTTACAACCGCTTAAGATATTGACTTGAAATTTTCAAGATATGTTTATAATGCTTATCTACAACAAAAAAATGATTTGGGAAACGATCAAATATTTTGTTTGTAAGAAACTTTAACAATTAACTCAACAAGGCAAAATTTCCTTACTATTAACCTCCTTTTGAGGCACATATTTCGGAATAATTTTTCAACCGCTTAAGATATTGACTTGAAATTTTCAGGATATGTTTATAATGCTTATTTACAACAAAAAAATGATTTAGGAAACGATCCAATATTTTGTTTGTAAGAAACTTTAACAATTAACTCAACAAGGCAAAATTTCCTTACTATGAACCTCCTTTTGAGACACATATTCCCGAATATTTTTACAACCGCTTAAGATATTGACTTGAAATTTTCAAGATACTTTTATAATGCTTATATACAACGAAAAAATGATTTGGGAAACGATCCAATATTTTGTTTGTAAGAAACTTTAACAATTAACTCAACAAGGCAAACTTTCCTTACTATTAACCTCCTTTTGAGGCACATATTTCGGAATAATTTTTCAACCGCTTAAGATATTGACTTAAAATTTTAAGGATATGTTTATAATGCTTATTTACAACAAAAAAATGATTTAGGAAACGATACAATATTTTGTTTGTAAGAAACTTTAACAATTAACTCAACAAGGCAAAATTTCCTTACTATTAACCTCCTTTTGAGACACATATTCCCGAATATTTTTACAACCGCTTAAGATATTGACTTGAAATTTTCAGGATATGTTTATAATGCTTATCTACAACGAAAAAATGATTTGGGAAACGATCCAATATTTTGTTTGTAAGAAACTTTAACAATTAACTCAACAAGGCAAAATTTCCTTACTATTAACCTCCTTTTGAGACACATATTCCCGAATAATTTTTCAACCGCTTAAGATATTGACTTGAAATTTTCAAGATATGTTTATAATGCTTATCTACAACGAAAAAATGATTTGGGAAACGATCCAATATTTTGTTTGTAAGAAACTTTAACAATTAACTCAACAAGGCAAACTTTCCTTACTATTAACCTCCTTTTGAGGCACATATTCCCGAATATTTTTACAACCGCTTAAGATATTGACTTGAAATTTTCAAGATATGTTTATAATGCTTATCTACAACGAAAAAATGATTTGGGAAACGATCCAATATTTTGTTTGTAATAAACTTTAACAATTAACTCAACAAGGCAAACTTTCCTTACTATTAACCTCCTTTTGAGGCACATATTCCCGAATAATTTTTCAACCGCTTAAGATATTGACTTGAAATTTTCAGGATATGTTTATAATGCTTATTTACAACAAAAAAATGATTTAGGAAACGATCCAATATTTTGTTTGTAAGAAACTTTAACAATTAACTTAACAAGGCAAAATTTCCTTACTATTAACCTCCTTTTGAGACACATATTCCCGAATATTTTTACAACCGCTTAAGATATTGACTTGAAATTTTCAGGATATGTTTATAATGCTTATCTACAACGAAAAAATGATTTGGGAAACGATCCAATATTTTGTTTGTAAGAAACTTCAACAATTAACTCAACAAAGCAAAATAAGCCTAATACGACATCCTCAACAAGGATAATGTTGTCGTCCGTCACCACTTCCACAGTCCTTCCTGTTCTTGCATCATTTTCGAAGGATTCTTGCCCCATTCGGAACCGTTTTGAGCGAACTTTTACCACAGAATAAGACGGGGAATCGTCGCCGCGCACCCCTTTCAGTCGAACGTTGATGCTTTGAGGAGAAAGACCTTCGCGAGTAAGAAATTTTATTACAGCTCGATACTCAATTTTCGTGACTTCTGACATTGTAATGAACGAATGACAGTTATAAAAAAACTAATTGACATAAAATCCATTTTCCAAGGCTAATAGGATTTGAACGAATGTGCTAAAAAAATTTGACCCGCCTGCGATACCTAGAACTATGTCAGGCCGGGAAATTTTGGCGCTTACCTCGTATCACTGGCCTTCTTATACAAGGGCGAGGGTGTTTTGTTTCAAAACATATATTCATCATTCAGATTTTGTACTTTCTTTTGTAATATCAAGAGAACATTTTAGTTCATTTGCAATTATTTTGTCTATAAATTACGATATTATTTCTAAAAGAAATTAAATCGAAACTACAGCTGAATGAGTAAAAAACGTGTTTTATAGAAAATATTAAAGTATAAGTCTCATAAGATATCAAACATTAAGATCTTTTTAAATCATAATGTGTTCAACAAAAATTTCTTCACCCACACGTTCATGTCCTCGCTGTGTAGTTATTACAGTTTATTCTGGTTGGTTAAATTTCTGTTGTTTCTATTTTGCTACAAATGTATAAGCCTCCTACGATAAATTTTATTCTCATAAAACTTAACTGTTTTGTTTATGTACTTGCGTTTGAACACACTAATAAAATATTATTATAAACTGCTACGTATAAGTTAAACGAAACTCGTTACACAGTAATTTGAACAGAAAACTTTGTCTAATTTATGCTAATACACAGACTTTATAGTAAGCATTGTTTATCCCTACACTGAATAGGGAAAGTTCGTAAATTGGAATCTCACATTGCGGATAAATCATGATGGTTTAAATAATTTTCATGTCGCTAGAGTAGTAACAAAATAATTATATGTTTAAGAATTAACAACATTTGTACGTTATACAACGAGAAACTTTATTGTAGACAATAACACGTAATGAACATTTAAAAGAAAAGACACAATACAAAGTTGTATTCTGTCAAATTAAGATTACAATTGAAAATTTACAAAGAAAATAATAATACGTGTTGTCTTCAATAAAGCAGTACAAAATTCTTTTTCAAATATGACTTATAAATAGGGACTAAAAACGAAAAATATTTCGTTCGTTTTTGATCAAACAAAAACGAAATATTTCGTTTTCGTTCTTTACGTTCCCACCCATTAAATTTAGTTTTCGTGAACCGAAATTTAATAACGCTTAAAATCGGTTTTGCTGTTTTTTTTTTAGTCACCAAGTCGAGGACCTATATTTTCTTAATCAACACCCTCTTTTTACAAAATTCAGAGCAGAAAACTTTTTTACTACTCTCCTAATAACAAAGATAATAAATAATTTGTCTAAAAATTAGCTTAATTTTTAACCCGGCGCATCCACCAGAATTTTTCTTTTAAAAACTAAAACCCGACACAGAAAGCCTGTGCCATGCATTTGCATACAAAAATTACCCGACAGTGAAAGGGTTAAAGAACGATCGCCAAATGTCAAAATGACAGTGTTGGCAACCCTATTAATACGATTAAACCCCAATTAGTCGAATATTCGATTACAAATATGTAATATGTAAATCAGCATAGTTCGCTTTTAAATAAAAACAAATTTGGAGTGATTATATTGTACTTTTGGTAATAAATGTAAGATATAAAATGTTTGTGATGAATTTTAAAGTCCATTTACATTTTTGTTTCTTTTGCTAGCAATCTTTGGTACCCCGCTAAATTGTAAACGGCGATATGTTCGGTTTTGATCATTATGGACGGCATAATTTAAACTAGCAAATCGCCTTACTAAATTTACCCAATTATTAAAGACCAAATAAAAACAGTGCATTTTAACATTTTATTTAGTTGGAAAAACACAACGATTTTGTCAAACCATACATCAACAACGCCAAATATCATTTTTTTTAGCTGTAAAATTTACCTGATTATTATGGGCCCTTTTGTTGTCCAATCAAGTGTATATTATTTATCGATGATCCAATCAACAAATTAGAAAAAGAGAATATCTGTACCGTACCTACTGTTACTTGCATCTATTGCTCGAAATCGCAAGTATAAACAATAAATTGTTAATACATATAGGTACATAATGTACCTATATGGAGAAAAGTAAAGCTCACTTATTTCAAGTGAGATATTTTACTGCCTCGTGGAGATCTCTCCAATATTGAAGGTAAATTCGCGTTCGTGTTCAATGAATAAAAATTAAATAGTGATAAAACCTGCTAAGGAATTATTTATTTCGTTTTCGTTCTCATCAAAATTTCGGTTAATTTCTTTAAAAGTTTTCGTTTTCGTTCCGTTCTCAGTTCCTGCTTATAAATAAATATTCTTTTATGGTACCTACTAGCAAAATCAAGTTTTAATGTGCCAGAAATAGTTTTACAACGAAAAAGTTAGCCGCTGTACGGTAATGACGGTACTTGGATACCGGAATTATTAAAGGACTTTATTCCCTAGGTCGTGTCTTTCATCTAGACTTGCTTTGAGAGCAGTTGTCGGAAGTCTAAGCGGTCGCAGTCGAGACCCAGAGAATGAAGTGAGCTCCACTTTTATTTTCTCAATTCTTAAAAAACGGAAGAAAATAATACGTATAATAAATTGCATTAGCACACGCAATAAAAAGTAAATGCAACTAAAATTTTGGTAATAAAGTTTGCTTTTGTTTCCGAGTCGGCAATTGTCGGTGGTGCTTAAGGAACTGAAGAGACGGTACATTTAATACGTGTTCAACCCTTTACATGTTCGGCATAATGAATTATTAAACAAATGACAAGCGCTTAGGTGATACAAAATTTTGCATCACGTCAACACATTCGCTGTTCTATTTACAAGTTTTTGAGGCCCTCGTGTGTTTGTATTGAAATTACAAAATTCTTAAAAATATATGTACTGTACCGTACCCCACTCGGATTTTATTTTTTATCTTAAGTAAGATGCTTATAGGTATGATGTTTAAGCTTGTGATTGTCGAATCTTTGTAGAGGACTCCTTCACGTCGTTTTGCGTAGAACTCGGAAGTTTAGAACAGCTCCTAAAGCTGTAGAAAGTAAATAAAACCACACAAATGAGAAGTAATTCTCTTTATTATAATTTATTTATGATTTTGATATTTCGCCAACCTAGTGAGCCCTCTGACAGCGAGTACTCGCCCAAAAGATTACGGCACTAGGTCAGACAAGGAGTGAACCTCCGGAACCCCTCCAAGCGATGGCTTGATAAGAGATTCTCTGATAATTCCACTGAGGATCACTGATACCTGGTGTGCTTTGACAGCGATAGCTCGCCCAAAGCCTCTGACAGCGATTACTCGCCCAAAGTTCACAACAGGATACCAGCTGGATAACCAGGTGGTGTCATGGCTCAGTTAAGAACCCTTTCATTTCGAAAAGCACCGCTTTTTATACTATTATTGGTGACGGGGTGAAAAATAGTTAAAATACGCCTATTGGTTGTTCTGAACTAATAGTAACTCTAGTTTTGGATAAAAGGGCGTAAGACATAAATTTAGTCTTTGTTTACTCGTTAATTAGTTGCTGGCATCGAGAGGGGGATGCAATTCGGATGATTTTATTTGTTACTCACTGCGCGTTCTAAAACTAGATCATATAAACAATACTGATTACTGATTCACCCCATCAAAAACGACTTAATAAAATTGTGCATGCTAAAAATGTGTTAAAATGCATTCAAGATAATATAGAATAATACTATAGTTACATGTATGCTAATAATTTACAAAAATCAACTTGTTATTAAAATCTACGTAAATTTCATACAATATAACAAAGGTCATGACCCATTTCTTTGTCTAGCAGGGATCCCTTAAGAATGTGTTTTATTTGGTATAATATTTCAAACATCAAGTAATTCGATACTTTCGTTATAAAAAAGTGCAATATTCATTTACAAAATCTAACTAATCTTAATATCGCACGATGGCCGTTACGCATTGGCTGCGCAATACTTTTCAGGAAATAACTAACGTTGCTACAAAGCTCGAGAAATTGTTAGTTTTCAGTTTGTTGAAGGCTGAAATATATTGGATTTTTTTGTTATTAAATGTTTTTATTGTACCCGCTACGTTTAGTTCCGCATCACTTAATAGTGAGTTAGTAATAGCAGTTTTTGTGCTGACCGTATCCTAACTTCGTATCGTAACTTCCTGTCTCTTTGGATACGTGAAATAACGAAGCAAAAATTTAATCGGGCCAAATTTAACAACGAATTTCATAAGATCTGTAATTATCTCTTACCGATGGATTTTTAGTTTGCTGGATATGTGCCGCTATTAGTTTTAAAATAATAACGAAGTGTTGAAAGTGAATTATGTATTTTAAAGACCTATTTAGTACTTAATACCAGGGCCGGCGCAAGGGTTTTTGGCGCCCCTAGGCAAAGAAAATTTGGGCGCCTCCATATATTGTCTACATGTGCGTATGTCTCTATATACAGGGTGATTCATCAATATAGCAAAAAACGAGAGGCAATTCCTTATCAAAAATTAAAGGAGGGCTTCTATTGAACTTTTTTCCCTAAAACGTCTTCTTTCGGAGTTACATACCTATGAAGGAAAACGGTGAAAGTAGGGATTTCATTGTATTTTCCAAATTCAAAGAAATGTAAAAAATGACTTTTGGTAGATGTTTTTTACTTATTAAAAGGTTTCCCACAGTAATATTTTCAATGATCTCCAACCTTCACAAGAGGCTAAAAAGTGTGACAAAAAACAACAGTGGTTGCTTTTTTCAGCCCCTTGTATACGGGTAGGAGATGATTGATCATATCACTGTGGAAAATCTTTTAATAAGCGAAAAACATTTACTAAATGTCAGTCTCCTACATTTCTCCAAATTTGAAAAATGAAAATTTACTATCACCATTACCTTTCATGGGGGTGTAACTCCGAAAAAAGGGCGTATTTAGGGTTGACCATAGAGGAAACTGGAGGAATGGACAAGGAAATGAGCGAAAGGACAGGAAATGTGGTAACAATATTTAACAGTTTAAGAACAACATTTTTTGGAAATAGAGAAGTCCCAAAACGAACAAAAGTGGAAGTGGTCAAAAAGGTAGTCACTCCGGCACTTTTATACGGAAGTAAAACATGGACACTCACAAATAAAAATAGTAGCCGAGTGAATGCAGTAGAAATGGGATTTCTAAGAAAAATCCAAGGAAAAACAAAAAAAGATAGAATCAGAAAAGAAGCATATAGAGAACAATTGAAGATAAAATCAGTCGAAACAAAACTACAAGAAAGCTGGGAGCTAGGACGGTTGGGTCACATTTATAGGATGAAAGAAGAAAGCTTAACCAGAAAAGCATTTGAAGCAAGATCACAGGGAAAAAACAAAAGAGGAAGACCAAGAAAAACCTGGCAAGACGAAGTTAAAAAAGCATCAAATGGAAAGACATAAAAAAGCTAGCACAAGACAGAAAAACATGGGAAAAAGTCAGCACAACACAACTTAACAGTGGAACACCTAACAGTAGGACTAAATAAACAATAATTTAAATAACGTTCATATATTTGTATACATATCACAAAAATTTTACCCTGTTTTATAAGGAAATCTGGCGCCCCCAGGCAATTGCCTAGACTCGCGTAATTGCAAAACCGGCCCTGCTTAATACACATGTTGATGCTAAATACAATTTAATGATCGAACTTAGGTAGGCTATTGATTAAGTTAAAATGTATCAAGCAAAGGCTATGTTTGCAGCGTTGTTTTTATTTTGACGTAGAATTTGACAAAATGTAATGAGCCATTACTGAACTGAACCATAAGTAATTAAAATTTCCATCACCCGGTGCGCGTAGTCATTCCTGAACTGTTTAAATATTCTATCAACTTGAAATCTAGACATTAATATTAGTACGCCATGATTTAAGTAGTAATAATTGCCGTACTCCGCTGATGATGCATAAACTTTAATAACTCCGAGAATATGAATAACAAATAACCGAATTACCTGCACAATTAAGACCACAACAGGTAAGGGAAAAGCAAAAGCTGTTCATAACCAAAGTTGATAACCCAGTAGTAACTAATGAAGTAATTAATAATGAATCGAAACTGTGTAATAGATGCTGCAATGGGCACTAAAGCTCCCGTTATTCCGGATAACACCTGCTTAAAATTCTCAGTCTCCCGAGAGCCCACCTTGTTATCCCTGGAATATAATGTTTGGAGAGATCTACCGTGCTACTTTATAATTTAATCAACAATTCAGTTTGTTTTAGTATAACCAACAACGACAGGAAAATTACTTTGTAATAATGAACTTCTATAATAATATGAGTAGTAAAGAAACATTGGATGAAATTTGATTCGTTCCAAAACTTTTACTTCATTATTAATTTTAACAATTACTTATGAACGCGATTTTGTATGTACAGCTACTTAACATAATGTAAAAGTTAAGTAAAACTAACTTACTGGGTATATTTAAAAGTTTTATTTGTCTAGTTACAACAAACTGCTTTAACGCGCTTTTGAAATTTTATTTTACATTAACGCACAGTGTCGTCTTAACAGTGGAAAAATTACTATATAGACCATTTATTATTGGGAAAAATTGACAGGGCAAATAATTTATAAATAATTTAGTGTGAACTTATGCCTTGTGAACAATTTACAGTTTATAATTTACAATATGCTTTGACCAAGAAAATTGGTTAGTAAATGTCACTACAAAATAATTCATAATGAAAATGGTTCGAGTCCATTACTAAAACCCTTTCAATGTCAAACCCGTAAATAAATGTTATTGTCCCTTAGAATTAAAAATTCTAGTGGATCGTAGGGTCAAAAGTTAAGCTAACTGTAAGACAAATTATTTATTATCTGTGTTACTAGGGTAGTTACAAAAAAGTTTTCTTCACAAAAGTTGTTGGAATTCATTAGCTATATAACCTACAATTATTTTTAGATGCACAGAGTATTTAGTTGTCGAGAATCAATATGCAAGTTTAACATTTCAAATAGAAAACTTTGTATATTTTTACGTTTTCTTGTAAATAAAATAATTGGCATTAAAAAATTAAAAGCCAGTTTTTGTCTTGCATTAAAATTTCTAGAATTATTATTCTGGTGGATGCGTAGGGTCAAAAATTAAGCTAATTGTAAGACAAATTATTTATTATCTGTGTTACTAGGGTAGTTACAAAAAAGTTTTTTTCACAAAAGTTGTTGGAATTCATTAGCTATATAACCTACAATTATTTTTAAACGCACAGAGTATTTAGTTTTCGAGAATCAATATGCAGCTTCACTATTTCAAATAGAAAACTGTATATTTTTACGTTCTCTTGTAACTAAATTAATTGCCATTAAAAAATATTAAGCATGTTTTTGTCTTAAGTTAATATTTCTAAAGTTATTATTCTGGTGGATGCGTAGGGTCAAAAATTAATCCAATTGGAAGACTATTAATTATTATCTCTGTTGTTAGGGTAGTTACAAAAAACTTTTCTTTTATAAAAATTGTTGGAATTCATGAGCTACATAATCTATTATTTTTTTAATATACAGAAAGTTTCATTTTCAAGATCTAATATGTTACTTTACTATTTCAAATAGAACACCCTGTACCCTTTATACCCATTTTTACATTTTCTTGTAGATACATTATTTGCAGATAAAAGAACATTTAGTATGTCCTATGTCTTAAGTTAATAGTTTTGGGGAAATGATGAACAATTCGCATAGGATGTTCGCGACAGTGAAAGGGTTAAACACTGGGCAAGCTAAAAAGTAAAACCGTGCCATTTTACAATTACATTCGCCATGCTGCTATGCAATACGAAAATATACGAGTTTATAAAAAAAACATAAGCATAATGTAATTTGCGAAAAGTAAATTCATATCGAGATTAAACAATACTGTTCTGTTTCTTGTTCTTAACATAGCTGTTATGATTACCACGTTACGTGTACAAGTTTAATCAAATTGCTGATTGGAATCAATATTTTCTACACGAAGAAAGTGAAATAAAATAAAAGTTCACAAAACGTTTATCATTTATATTTATGACGTTGGAGCAAAAATTGACACAATCTTTTTACAGGAAAGTGAAAATGAAGGCAATGCAAAACTCTGATTAAACAACTTTAAGTTGCAATTGCCTAGAGCAAACAAAAAACGACGTCTTTTAATTTTTAGCAAAGATTGCTCAAAGAGAATGATTCATAAAACGTTTTAAATTAATAATTAGCACCTGAAAATCTTTTAAGTTCTACCACCTTTAAGTTCATTTGAATATAAGAATTTAAACCCCACGATGAAGTTTTATTGCTTTTAAATTAATATTAATCTCAAAGTGAGAATTAAAATACGGGTTAGGGTAGTGTAACTGTTGATAAAATGAAAAAGTTGGGTATTTCTACAAATCTCGTTTAACCTTTAAGTAGTCGCACGGCGCCGCAGAGGCGCCAAGCGTTTTTTAAATCGTTGTTACATTTTTAATAGTTTTTTTGTCACTAATATCTGTTTATGTATTCCTCAATTGTACTTTTAGGAATACGAATTATATAGTATTATTCATATTTCTCTATTTTACAGTCCGTAAAATGCAATTATGTGCTACTCGGCATGAACGCTATCGTTTATGCCCTAGGGCTAAAAATCGACATTCGCAACAAATTTGTTCGCAATGCCATAAAAATATTTGTTCAGAGCATACAATAAAATTGTGCAGTGAATGCTTTGCATCCAATGTTTGATTCGTATTAAAAAAAAAAAATAATCTGTTTTTACAGTTATGTTTTATATACAGATAGATTTATAATACCGCTTATACAGTCCCGTTTTGACATATTCGACCGACGTTACCAGACCAAAACCTACGTTGTCAGACCCGCCTTCGGGTCTGTGAACGTTTATCCATGGTTACATTCATTACTGACGTAGCACATGTTCCTTGTGAAATTTCAGCCGGGCTTGAAAAGTCGGTAGAATGACTTTTTTTATACAGAATTAGTTCGCCGCTTTCGCTATAGGCGGCGCACCAGTCGCATGCTGTATATTGTATATTTTTGATACTAAACGTAGTCAATCCCGCTATGTACAACATTCGTTATCAGTACTAAAATCTGGCAACACTGGTTTTTACGTTAAATCTGTCTTTTGTACTTACACTGCAGTTTGTGAATCGGATGAATTAAGAAATAAGACAGTAACAAATATTGAATTTACTGCTGATATTGCTGTTTAAAATTACCAAAAATAATCAGTTTTACAATCAAAATATAATTGAAGTTTTCTTGTCGCAATTAAAATAATGACAATAATAGTTCGTAGACACTTTATATGAATAAATCGTATTAAGAGTTTTTAAATCCAATTTGAAACTTGGCAAATTTTTAGTTTTTTCATGAATAAAAAATTAATATAATAGGCCTAATAACTTTTTTATTTTTAACTTAAATTTGATTTGTACGTACTACAGTACATGGCTAGATTATCAATAAAAATTAATATTTGTATGATACGTTATCAATTATTTTATATTCTAAATGAGTAGAAGTTATTTCAAATAAAAAAAAAATTGTTTGTTTCATATAGATCTGCTTCGATATGTAAAAAAGAACAAGAACGTATCAAATTTTGAATTTCGCAGGTACCTATACAGGATGTGCCATATTAAAAATTAATTTTTCAATATATTTTTATTAATCAATAACACCGCTCAAAATTATGGATTAAATTCGATAATTTTTTTTAAAGCAGTTTATGCAAAATTGCTCACAATCCAGATATTTAAATAAAAGAATGAATATACGTAATGCAAAAACTTTATTAATTTAACATTTTGTATTTGACAAATTAAATAAAAATTCTTGGTCAGGATATACAGGGTGTCCCCGTTATCACCGCGAATATTTTAAGTGGTGATAGAGGACCTTTTTCTAAGAAAAAATTTCAAGTACAATTTTTTTCTAAAATCAAATGCTATCATGCTAAGCAGATATCAACACTTACTTGATTTTTTTACACTTCTGCATTTATAAGACCCTGTCGCCGAAAATGTCAATTTTATTGTATAATACCTTTAAGCATGAAATTATCTACAAAATTAGTTCTATTTATTTTTTGTTTGCAGGCAATGGTTTAAAAGTTATGTATGTATATGGCAATTTGTACAAAAAATGTCAAAATTTTAAAAACTTTGTTTCTTAGACTTTGCAATCGCTATATCTTTAAAACGAAAGGTTGTACAAAAAGACCGACGACCCATTCCGGATAGCAAATTTTATGGGCTACAACTTTGGTACATTAAATTTTTTGGAAAATCAAACCGAATAAAGTTTTGTATTTAAAAATGCTTTTAAAGAGAGTGCGACTATGTAATTGAAAAAGATGGAGGTCATTTTAAACACTTATTGAAGTAATTTTGTGGTTACATGTTAATTTTATTGTGTCAAAATGGATTTTTGCACTGTTTTGCATGTTATCGTTTTTTTTTTATCTCTTTCACTATTATAAACCTTTCTATGATAGGTTTGGTTTTATTGAACAACATATTTACCAAAGTTGTAGTCCGTTAAATTCCTTATCCGCAATAGGCATAGGTTTTGCTCTACGCCGTTTCGTTAAAACGATGCGGCGTTTTTAAAAACTTACATAACTTATTTAAATGAAATTTTACAGTTTTTTGTTAAATTTGATCGTTAGCTCCTTAAAAAATGATATGAAAATTCAAACTTCATAAAAAGCTTTGAAACTGATGAGATACATAATTTTAATGAATGGTGCCGATTTTTTGGCATTTTTAAATACAAAACATCATTATTCCTCGTTTTTTTTTCTTCAAAAACGATAAAATGCAAAACAATGCAAAAATCCATCTTGACACAATAAAATTAACATGTAACCACAAAATTACTTCAATAAGTGTTCAAAATGACCTGCATCATTTTCAGTTACATAGTCGCACTCTCTTAAAAAGCGTTTTTAAATACCTACAAAACTTTATTTCTCGGATGTTTTTTGCACTTTGTTTCTTATTCTCAACTTTTTCGAAAAATCGGTTTGATTTACTAAAAATTTCAACGTACCAAAGTTGTAGCCCGTAAAATTTGCTATCCGGATTGGGCCGTCAGTTTTTTTGTACAACCTTTCGTTTTAAAGATACAGCGGTTGCAAAGTCTAAAACAATAAAAGTTTTTAAATTTTTAACATTTTTTTGTACAAACTGCTTTATAACTCTTAAACCATTGTCTGTAGACCAAAAATAATTTAAACTAATTTTGTAAATAATTTCATGCTCTATTAAAAAGCTTCAAGATATTTTACGATAGAATCAATATTTTCGGCGACAGAGCATTTTAAATGCAGAAGTGTAAAAAAAAACAATTAAGTGTTGATATCTGCTTAGCATTTGCTTTTAGAATAAAGTTTTACTTGAAATTTGTTTTAAGAAAAAGGTTCTCTATCATCACTTAAAATATTTGCGGTGATAACGGGGACATCCTGTATAAAATGCAGGGTATTCTCGAAAGTATGGACATTATTTAAGGATGTGATTTTGCGGTTTAAAATAATCACACACCACCTTAATAAAAAAATTCGAAAAAATGCTTTTTACTAAGTAAAATTAAAATTCTTCAAAATGGTAATCAACAACTAACATATTTTGTAATCGATTAAAAACGCGTTCACATAGAAAGATGAAATAAGGATAGCAAATGCTTTTGCTTTAACATTTTTCTATATATATTTTTATAAGGGTGTTACCGTACTTTGAATTTAATATTTTGTTAACAAAAATTCAACAATAGCAATTTCTGTCCAAAAATTCTGAATTGCATGAAGTTTACGTCATAAAACCATATATATATAACTAAATTCCTGAGCCAAACGATAGTAACCTGAAAAATCAAAGGACAGTTTGATATTGCACTTTATATCATTTGGCTCAACAGTTTAGTCATGTTAAAATTATGAAAAAACAGTCCTATTAACATAATCAGCTGTAAAACATTGCAATATAAACCGTATTCTGAATGTTTAACCCCAAAAGTTTAAAATGCACAATCTTTTTTGTAAATTTTAGACAAGCAACAGGCTATTGAGATTAAAATTCAAAGTACGGTAATACCCTGTAGAACAACACCACCTAGAGTCAATTTTTGTCAAATGGGAAAATATTATCCCTTTGTTATTTCAGTACCTTTTCATCTTATCTTGTATTGCTTGTATTGCTTATCGGTGACCAGTGCTATAAAAGCTGACGACAAAAAAAAAAAAACGCTTGGGATACCTGTTTATTCCGCGCGATCACTAACGTGATTTTTATTTTTATACCTCGAGTTTTGTTCCTAAGGTATTTTCATATTATTTTTGTTTTTACTATTATAATAATATTTCCTTATTTGCGTATATTCATTTTCGTAAAAGTTATACAATGTCCCAAAGGAAAAGTCCAGAGCAGTGGCGTAAGTGGTTAGAGAAAATTGAGGAGAACGAAGAATATATTGAAGACAGTGAAGATGAAGAATCCGAAGGTGATTTGGAAGACTGTGAAGACGAAGGAGAAAGTCTTTAGCAAACAGGAATCAGAATCAGTTCTGGTGGCGATAACGATTCATACAATGTAGATGACTTTTATGTTGCCAAAGATAACTTTACTTACTGGAGAAAGAATTTTCCCAAAAAACAAGAGAACAGCTGCACGTAATATAATCGCTGAATTGTCAGAAACCAGGGGTGAGGCGAAAAATGCGACTATCAATTTAGAAAATTGTAATAAAAATTCACGCATTTTTTTTTTGTAATGTTCATTTTATATTATACAAACAATTAAAAATAATTTTTTAAAAGTCTTTCAAAACTATTATTGCGGGTGGGATACCATAGTATCCCACGCGATCACTATTATTATTGAGAGCACATGAACACAAAATTACAGATGACCGTCGAACTTGTAAGTTGATAAGCGTGACAACGTCGCTTGATGTGAGAAGGTCGGTAAAGTATGTATATTTGTATATAGTGGGACTGAAAAAGCGTCGTTACATATCGGGCTCAGCAGCGACTGTTGCATTACGCTATTTTACAAATAATTAATTTTACTTCCCCTCAGTAGTTGCCCTTATTAAGAAAAACGAAATAATTCGATTTATACAAAATATACACCCCAATCTACTCAATTTCGAGTGGGTCTGTGGTCGCCTGAGTAATATGACGGGTCTGGAAACGTCGATTTAACAAGTATATATATATATTTTTTATATCTTATAATTTATTTAGTCATTGTTATTCTTTTTAAGATTTAGCTTATATTTCATGAATAAAGCAGTTTAACACATTTTTAAGATTTTAAGTCAAAAATATTGTTATAAAACCCCAATGGTGCCTCCGAGGCGCCATGCGAGTAGTTATGTATACACAGTACACGCGACTAGTTAAAGGTTAAATAGTTTAAAACGGGGTAACTGTAAAATTCAAATAAATAGTCTTGATTTGGACCACGTTTCTCATTTCAGCTGCATTCCTTCGGCTACCATTTTTATTAGTGAGTGTCCAGGTTTCACTTCCGTATAAAAGTGCCGGAGTTGCTAACTTTTTGACCACTTCCACTTTTGTTCGTTTTGGGACTTCTCTATTTCCAAAAAATGTTGTTCTTAAACTGTTAAATATTCTTCCTTTCGCTTATATCCTTGTCCCTTTCTCCATTTTTCTCTATGATCATTTCCAAATATTTAAAGCTTTATACTTGTTCCAACCTAAGCCCATTTAAATTGATGTTATGCCCTTTGTTCTCTGTTGTAACTTGTAACGATCATAGTTTTAGTTTTTTTCTGTATTTATTATAAGAAGAATAAATAAATACAGCTGCGAATATCTTTATGTTGTGATTACATTGTTTTTAAATGGAAATTTTACTAACCAACATAATATACTATGCAGAATCAACAACTATAAGAATGCGGAAAGGTCCGTCACCTTAGCAGCACCACTTTCTTCAATCATAATAAAACTTATGCCATAATTTTGTGCTAATTTTGTGCTATTTTGTGCCGTAAAAATAAAATTTTGTGCCAACTTCAGAAAAAAGTTATAAACAATTTTCACTCGAGGTTGCTAAGGTGACGCGTAAGCACCACCTTGTCTGAATTAAAATTTGTTTATGCCATAATTTTGTGCTAATTTTGTGCTATTTTGTGCCGTAAAAATAAAATTTTGTGCCAACTCCATAACGAAGTTATAAACAATTTTCACCCGGTGCTGCTAAGGTGACGCGTAAGCACCACTTTGTCTGAATTAAAATTTGTTTATGCCATAATTTTGTGCTCATTTTGTGCTATTTTGTGCCGTAAAAATAAAATTTTGTGCCAACTCCATAACGAAGTTATAAACAATTTTCACCTGGTGCTGCTAAGGTGACGCGTAAGCACCACCTTGTCTGAATTAAAATTTGTTTATGCCATAATTTTGTGCTAATTTTGTGCTATTTTGTGCTGTAAAAATAAAATTTTGTGCCAATTCCATAACGAAGTTATAAACAATTTTCACCCGGTGCTGCCAAGGTGACGCGTAAGCACAATCTTAGGTATCTAAATTAAATTAATTGTTATAATGTTGTACCTACTCTTTATTGTCAACTCCAGAACGAAGTTATAAACAATTGTTTAATTGCAGAACCAAAATTATGATATTTTATTGTTATTGTCAGTAAGTTTTAAATTGTTTAATAATTGTATAAATATTTAATAACATTCTACAATGTAAAACTATACGAGTCAACTATACAAGACAATAATCTGTGACATACCCCACTGGTAATATACGAGTAATTAGATGCTTATTACCTTAGATCTAGTTTTTTTATCTACGGTAAGCGCCTTATTTGATGTTTGGGCTCGTGATCGTCAAATCTTTGTGAAGGACTACTTCACGTCGTTTTGCGTAGAACTCTAGGTTTAGATCAGCTGTTAAGGGTGTAGAAAGTAAATAAAACAACACGCGTTATGTATAAAATGGTATTTATTGTGAATTCTTGTTAGGTACCATTTATATATTTCATACTTTGAACAGATTATCATTCAGATATTGTTGAAAATGCGACGTAGCATGGTTGAGGTTGAGTGTATCGATGTTTGTGTGTAAGATGGTGGAAATGATGATCCTACGGATCATACCTGACAGCGATCTCTCGCCCAGGTTAGACTTCTATGACAGAACCGGGAAGGACCAACCTAGTGTGCCTTCGCCTTCTGCTAGCGATAACTCGCTCAAAAAGCGAATGCACTAGGTCAGAATAGGAGGTAAGCCGCCGGAACACCCTCAAAGCAAATACTCGCCAAGGAGCTTCCAAACAGATTCACCAGGAGGACTAATATCTGGAGTAGCTCTGACAGCGATAACTCGCCCAAAGTTTTGGAAAAAAGGAAAAAGAAAGGTCACGTGTTTGTTCCGCTATTTTCTCCCACCCTAAACTTGCAAAATCTATCATTTCTAATCTACTATAACAAATATACAGGTATTATTCAAAGTAATCCAAAATTTCTTTAATTAATTAACAGAGTATTGAGATACAGAGTTGGTTAACTGGGCCAAAACAAAACTATCTGTGATTGAAGAACAACTATTCTGCGGAAATAAAATGCTTATTTGAAATCATACTCAAAATATTTTTTAATATTATAAGGACACTTTTTAGCGTAGATTTGAAATTTGTTATTAGTTTTTACCTATCTTCATTTGTTTTTATTATTTTAACATGAACTTTTTATTTTAAATACGAGTTGTAGTTGGCTGTGACACCATTAAAAAGGCAATTCTCTAAAACTACGTAAGTTATTACAATAATATTGTATTTATTAAGTTTAATCAAATAACCATTGAACAACAAAACAAAACATCACATAACCATAACCATAACCATCTGTACTTAATTAAATACACAAAAATAATTTAAGATATTTGTTACATTGCATAATAATTTATGATTTTTTAATTTCCATTACTATTGTATCTAAATTATAACATGCTTTTTTATGAATAGTACAAACACTTTCTTTTTTAAGATTATTTTCACAAAATAGTTGCTCTTTATTCACAAATCATTTTGGCCCATTTAACTAACTCTGTATCTCATACCGTGTACGAAATCTCCATGCTGTTCACGATAACTGTGACACCCTGTATACAAACTCTCCCAGAAAGGCTCACATCAGTACCTATCATATTATACAGGGTGCACCACGACCCTGAGATTCTTCGATAGCTCCTTTATTAATGAAAATATCAAAAAATGTTTAATACAAATATTGTGCGAACTTATTTTCTACATAACCTAAAATTATTTTCAAATATACAGGGTGTTTCGTTTGACCGGCACATATAAAAATTTAATTTTTTTAAATAGAACACCCTGTACATTTTTACATTTTTGGATTCTTCTTAAAATTTACTTTAAAAAATGTAAAAAGTTATATGGGTCTTAAGTCAACCGTTTTCGTAAAATTTACATTTTTTGAAATTTTTGAGCAATACAGCACTTTCAATTTTTTTTAACATTAAAGTTGTTTAAAATAGCGGTAAAATTTCGTTTAAAATTTAAATTGACAATAGATTAATTAACAAATTGCGCTAGCTACATTTTAAAAATATTATACAGGGTGTTTTTTACGCTTGGTCAAACTTGTGAAACTTTAAACATCGATAAGTAATTTTTCTTAAATGCAACACCCTGTATATTTTTACATTTTCTTGTAGAGAATTTAATTGTGTTTCGAAATTATTAAGCATGTCCTATACCTAAAGTTAATATTTTTCGGGCTATCTCGATTTTTATTAGTATTACTAAGGCAATTAAAATATTTTAAAGTGGTCCATGGACGTGTCGTAATTTTTCAAAGAATTTTTAAACAAAAGAATAAAAAGAGCTGCAACTTTAATTTTAGTCCAATAATGTACCCCTTTTCCCCGAAATTTATCATATAAATTGTTTAAAATTATATCCTTGTTCATGTTCTACGCACAGCCGTAGATGTTGTCTCAAAGACTCTAGCACTCTTGATAACATTTCGGGGGTTATACCATTAAAAGCAACACAGCAAGTAATGCAGTTGCCGAACACAAAATATCCTAATAGATGGATAGGGCGAGGTAGACCAATCTCCTGGCCACCTAGGTCACCTGATCTTACCCCTATAGATTTATTTTTGTGGGGACCCATAAAACAAGTGTATCAAGACCCCCCAACAACTGCTGAAGATGTGCAGAACAGGATTCGTGATGCTTTTGATGGTATAACCCCCGAAATGTTATAAAGGGAGCTAGAGTCTTTCAGACAAGGTCTACGGCTGGGCGTAGAACAAGGACATAATCTTTAACAATTTATACGATAAATTTCGGTAAAATGGGTTACATTATTAGCCTAAAATTAAAGTTGCACCTCTTTTTATTCTTTTGTTTAAAAATTCTTTGAAAAATTACGACTTACGTCCATGGCCCACTTTAAAATATTTTAATTGCCTTAGTAATACTAATAAAAATCGAGATAGCTCGAAAAATATTAACTTTAGGTATAGGACTTGCTGAATAATTTCGAAACACAATTAAATTCTCTACAAGAAAATGTAAAAATATACAGGGTGTTGCATTTAAGAAAAATTACTTATCGATGTTTAAAGTTTCAGAAGTTTGACCAAGCGTAAAAAACACCCTGTATAATATTTTTAAAATGTAGCTAGCGCAAAGTGTTAATTAATCTATTGTCAATTTAAATTTTAAACGAAATTTTAACACTTTTTTAAATAACTTTAATGTAAAAAAAAATTGAAAGTGCTGTATTGCTCAAAAATTTCAAAAAATGTAAATTTCACGAAAACGGTTGACTTAAGACCCATATACCCTTTTACATTTTTTAAAGTAAATTTAAAGAGGAATCCAAAAATGTAAAAATGTACAGGGTGTTCTATTTAAAAAAATTAAATTTTTATATGTGCCGGTCAAACGAAACACCCTGTATATTTGAAAATAATTTTAGGTTATGTAGAAAATAGGTTCGCACAATATTTGTATTAAACATTTTTTGATATTTTCATTAATAAAGGAGCTATCGAAAAATCTCAGGGTCGTGGTGCACCCTGTATACCTAATATAAAAGTATAATCTCAAATTTTACAGGATGTCCACCTATTGTGTATTTCCTTTATATCTGGTTTAAAAAATTAAAATGAATATTTAGCAACAACATTTGTCGGAGAGTTTGAGTTCCATAACTTTTTACTTTAAATACAATACGCTGCATGAACTTTAATTTTTGATTCTAAAAGAAATGGTTTATCAAAAATGTATGATGTTCATCATATCAAAAATCAATCGTTTTGGCGTTAAGTTTTTTTAGTCCATTAAGCAACATCTTAAACATAAATGAAGTTTTTAAATAAAAATCCCTGTATTTGTTACATATTGTTGTAGATAATTTAATCCTACTTAGAAAACTATACGGTCATTTATTTAAAACCATTATTTGTTGATTATTTGCTTTTTTACACATGTTTATTGTATTAAAAATTGTCTTGTATAGTTGTCTCGTATAGTTTTGCATTGTAAAATGTTATTTAATATTTATAAAATTATTAAAGAATTTATAACTTACTTGCAATGACAATAAAATATTAACTAAAAATATCATAATTTTTGTCCTACAATTAAACAATTGTTTATAACATCGTTCTGGAGTTAAAAAAGAGTACAACATTATAACAACTAATTTAATTTAGAAAAGATGGGGCTTACGCTTGATCTTGAAAGCAACGGGAGAAAATCGTTTACTTTTAGTTTTTTCCATCAATCTATCGTTGTGGCGTTTGTTTTGTTTAGTCCATTAAGCAACATTTTAACCATAAATAAAGTGTTTAAATAAAAAAGCCTGTATTTGTTACATATTGTTGTAGATAATTTAATCTTACTTAGAAAACTATACGGGTGTTGTTATTTGACTTAAATTAATATTTGTCTAGTGGACAATGTAATAGAGTATTTTTTACTGCAGTATTTTTCGTTTAAGAATTACACTTTTTTTAGCAAATATAATTTGTTGATTTGTAACATCTGCACACTGCACAGTTAAATAATAATCATTTATTGTGTTAATCACAAGATATAGAGTATGTGTTGTAAATGCGTGCTTAACGTATTATTCCCAAACGTTTACTTTAAGCTTTTGCCATAAATCTATCAAAAAATATTGATAAGTTACTATAACCTTGCTTCTGAAACGTATTTGCATTTTTGATTGACAAAGGAAGTAAAGTATAAATGAAACATTAATGGTAACAAGAATTCACAATAAATACCATTTTATACATAACGCGTGTTGTTTTATTTACTTTCTACACCCTTAACAGCTGATCTAAACCTAGAGTTTTACGCAAAACGACGTGAAGTAGTCCTCCACAAAGATTTGACGATCACGAGCCCAAACATCAAATAAGCCGCTTACCGTAGATAAAAAACTAGATCTAAGGTAATAAGCATCTAATTACTCGTATATTACCAGTGGGGTATGTCACAGATTATTGTCTTGTATAGTTGACTCGTATAGTTTTGCACTGTAGAACGTTATTAAATATTTATAAAATTATTAAACAATTTAAAACTTACTGACAATAACAATAAAATATCATAATTTTTGTTCTGCAATTAAACAATTGTTTATAACTTCGTTCTGGAGTTAACAATAAAGAGTAGGTACAACATTATAACAATTAATTTAATTTAGATACCTAAGATGGTGCTTACGTGTCACCTTGGCAGCACCGGGTGAAAATTGTTTATAACTTCGTAATGGAGTTGGCACAAAATTTTATATTTACGGCACAAAATAGCACAAAATTAGCACAAAATTATGGCATAAACAAATTTTAATTCAGACAAGGTGGTGCTTACGCGTCACCTTAGCAGCACCGGGTAAAAATTGTTTATAACTTCGTTATGGAGTTGGCACAAAATTTTATTTTTACGGCACAAAATAGCACAAAATTAGCACAAAAATATGGCATAAACAAATTTTAATTCAGACAAGGTGGTGCTTACGCGTCACCTTAGCAGCACCGGGTGAAAATTGTTTATAACTTCGTTATGGAGTTGGCACAAAATTTTATTTTTACGGCACAAAATTAGCACAAAATTATGGCATAAACAAATTTTAATTCAGACAAGGTGGTGCTTACGCGTCACCTTAGCAACCTCGAGTGAAAATTGTTTATAACTTTTTTCTGGAGTTGGCACAAAATTTTATTTTTACGGCACAAAATAGCACAAAATTAGCACAAAATTATGGCATAAGTTTTATTATGATTGGAGAAAGTGGTGCTGCCAAGGTGACGGACCTATAATACATCACCTTTTCTGATGAAAGCAAATTCACCTTTTTTTAATAATTTTCCTTTTGCTTTGAAAGCAACTGGTAAACTTCTGTTAGTCCGTATTGTCCCACACACTCTTACTTTCTTCTTTTTCATAGCTTCTGCGATATGTACACTATTGTAATAGTTGTCTTGGTAAACATGATGCCACACTCCTACGCATGGTTGTAATAAAGAAAATATCGTTTCTTCTAGTTTTTTGCCAGTTCCAGAATATATTTCCAAATTTATTATATAGCCTGTATCGCTTTCGGAAAGCATTCTCACTAACAGGCCATATTTATTAAATTTTCCGGGATTGTACGTCCTAAACGATAGTCCATGGAATCATTGCCTCATCTAAAGAAATATGCTGTTTGGGTTTGTAGACTTGTGTAAATTTGTTTTTAAAATATTCCAACACTGGTTGTATTTTTACTAATCTTCCGCTGTCAATACTTTGTGCTGTGTTATCATTGAAATGCCATGCTCGCCATATTTGCGAAAATCCATTCCTGCTCATAGAGCGTGAAAAAATCGGCGTTTCAATTAAAAGATCCCTCGACCAGTAATCTTTAATGTGGTCTTTTTTAATTTGACCCATAAAAATAATTAGTCCAAAAAATTTCTTCATGTGTATAGGTAGTGGTAATATCTGTAAATTTTGCCGTTTTTGCAAACACTTTAAATTTATGTTTATTTTGATTGTAATATAAGTTGCTCTGATATGTTAACATATCAAAAAAATCTTCTCCGATAAACAAATTAAGTATACTTTCCACACTACTTGGATTATCTGGTATAATTTTTACTCCACAATCGCCGGCAAAAGATTCTACTGTTGGAAGTTCGTCTATATCTAACCATGTATCTTCCTCTTTAATTTTATCTAAATAATTAAGCTAAGAATATCAGCAAAAAATACGTTAACTTGGCAATATGATGTATATCAGGCCAAACGTAAACTAACAATGACAACAGTATTATTTTAACGCAATTAACGCGCGTAACCGGTCCAATATGCATGGCAGGTATAAAGTTAATCTACGTCACCGGTCCCAACCTAAAGTCCATTAAATTTACCGGTCCTTTGCACATATTTCAGGTAATTGCTGCCGGTCCGATATGTGTTAATATACAAGAAACAACTTTAGGCTGATGTAAAATAATCTGTAAAAATTACGTTATAAATGAAAACAACCACATTTACAAACAAAATTTGTGATATGCTTGTATGGGGCGAAGAATTGTGGTGGCGAAGAATGTTCCGGGCACGGTTTCTTTCAAGCAATCGTTAAAACAACAGAATGACAGTTTGTTTTACCAGATATATTCTTAATCGAAAAATCGAGTTATCGGTGATAACTCTAAAACAAAAGACGATAACCAATTTTAGTTTTCACCAATAAATTTTCTCTAAAAAAGAGATCGAGGAAGCGGGGTCCGTTTTTTGATACCTTTTATAGTTACAGAGATTCCCTATGAAAACATCGAAATTTGCCCATCCTATACATGAAACCTTAATCTGTAAGCAAAATTTTATCGATTTGTTTGATTATGTCACAATGTTGCAAAACATTAAACCTCATTAATGTCTATTTAAAACAAAACTTATTCGATAGTTTTACGTCCAATTTTAAGCAATCAACTGCAGTCATAGCGACAGACTTTTACTTCGTGATCTCTAAAGCGTGAGTTCGTTAACCATTTTGCGAAAGCTCTTTAGTTGAAATATTGTCAGTTTATTATAGAAGCTGTAGAAAAACAACTGTTTTTACCCCTCATTTTAAAGCGAAGGAATGTAAACAGAAAGTGTTGTTGAATATTTATTTACGTTAGTTAAAGTTCACTGTTTTCTTTGTAGATCAGTGTGTACTGAAAATAGAACTATTATACTCGTTTTGTCATTGTTTAAGAAGCAATGACAAAGCACATAATATTATGAAAACGATGAAAACAACACTAATAAAAACATATCGATACAAATAAGCTAAAAGTATTATTAACTTTTGCTTTGTATTGCAGTGACTCGTAGAAGTCATAAAAACACAACATGCTTTAACCCTGCTGTCTCCCTCGGGTCAATATGGCCCATTTTAAAATTAAAAGTCTCTTACATCTTTTGTCTTTTAATATTTTTCATTGATATTTTATGAGTTTGTTTATTTAGTTGTAATGTATCACTACCCAAATTATTTTTTAAAAATTATGTTGTTGTTCGTGGTAATAAAAATGTATACAGATGTATCCTTCGGGTCAATATGACCCTTATGTGGAATCAGGGTTGAGCAGATTTAAATCAATTGATTTAAATCATGATTTAAATCATGATTTAAATCAAGATTTAAATCAAGTGAAAAAAAAACATCAATTTAAATCACTTATTATATGAGTAGGTAATAAAACATTTATAACAAAACAAAATTTTATTTTCTCAAATAAAAAAAACATTAGGTATATGGTATTTATGTATATAATTATTTAAAAAAAAAAAACAACAGTTCTTATATGTATATACGTATTAAATACATACTTATACGTAACGTAACGAAACGTAATTCATTTAAAATAATATATATTAATATAGGTACATTTATAAATTTTTGGTATTGTAATGTTGGAATAAAAATACCAATTTTGCAGCCTTTTCAGTTCCCAGTCTATTTCTTATTGTCGAATGGACCAATCCAAATGTTGAAAAAATTTTTTCAACTGAGGCCGAAGAAGTTACACTGCACATTAGTTGTGTTAATATTGGCAACACTTTATTAATATCGGAAACATCTTTTTGTGATTTCCACCACTGTATTGAAGTAACATTATTAATAATTTCCTCACTAAACATAACAGATTTAAATGGATCAGATTTAGCTTCAAATTTTATTATTATGGGTAATAACCACTGTGTGGGTAACTTTCTGCTGCTACTTTTAAAGCTGCGTCTTTTTCATTATATTTCAAAGGAAATTTTGTTTTTCTAGGGTCTAATAAATAAGCCAAAAAATGGTACGGTGTCAAAGCTTGAGCATATCGTTTTTGAAATGCAGCCATTTGTTTAATATTTAATGTAATAGTATCATCAAAAACAGCCTCAAGTTCTTTCCATGCTTCTACAGCATCAGCTAAAAATGCATCTGTTCTTTGTAATTTGTCTAAAGTTACGGAAATTGGTTTAATTATTTTTAAAAAATCTTCTGCCAATCGTTTCAGTTTAATGTTAGACACCTTTTGGAATATTAAAGAATCAATTTGGTCTTTGTTCTCTTCACAAATTTGTAACAATTTCTGCCATTCTTGTGTAAATATTTCCAAGCAATCTGCAAGAGTATTCCATCTTACGTCTTGAGGCAATATTAACGCCTTACCTCCGGCAGCTTTATATTTAGCACTTGCCAAATGATTATTACGGAAATACTTAACAACATGCACAACATTTTCTTTAATATCGCGTATCTGCAAGTCCTTGGAAAGTAAATTTAGAGTGTGCTAAACATCCATAGGTTATCACATTTACATCGGTTACTTCATTTTTAATGTTTTCTCTCATTTTGCTCATATTAGCTGCATTATCTGTAACGAAACTTGAAACTGCACAATTATATTGAGTTTAGCACTTATTTATTAAACTGATTGCTATACTTGTTAAATAATCGGCTGTATGTGCATGTCCTGATGTATCTATACTTTCAAGGAGGAAGGTTGATCCATAATCTGTTGTTACAGTAGCGCAAATTATCGGTTCGTTATGTACATTTGACCAACCATCTAAGGAAAGGCAAACCGAACTATTTGTTAATTTTGCAAGACATTTTTCTTTTTCTTCCATGTACACTTCATTTAATAATGTTGAAGATACAGCGAACCTAGAAGGTGGTGAATAACCTGGCCGTAACATTTCGATTGCTTTTATTACTTCTGGTTGTTCGATACATCTGAAACTACTATTTGTCGCATAAATAGCTTTTGCGATTTGTCTATCAAGATTTTTCTTTAACTCGTTAGAAGTACGCACTACAAATGATTTCATTAATAAATTTTCAGTCATTTCTTTTTTTTTTTAGCAGGTGGTGAGCTTATATTTGTATTTGTATCCATTCTAGACGTACTAGGTTGTGGATCAAAAAACTCTTTCGGTTGACTTGTTTCTATGGTGGTAGGATTAGAATCTGTGTCAGTATCTTCTGTATTACATTCAGTAACTTCATTCATATGCATTTGTTTCTTCTGACATTTTTCACGGTGTGCTTTTAATCTTTGTACCAGACCTTGTATTTCTTCTTTGCAATATTTACAAACTGCTCTGCTCCCAGCTTTCGCTTTCAATTTGTTTGATTTTTCTATAAAATGTTGCCAAACACTATCCCTTTTCCTTCCTGACATTATGTTGCGTTTATTTATGTGATGTGTACACGTTTGCTAACTAAAATGAACTGAATAACAGAATCTGGGATACCCTTACATACAAAACTGCATTTGCATGTTTAGACAAGTATTTTCAGGCATAGAATTCGATCACAGGTCACATATAGTTGATGATGAATAGCAAGCATGGTTTTGTAGATCATATACTACACTTTGAAATATAAATATAATCATACTGTTTATTGCTTGTTAAGACAAAGACTTAATTATATATAACATCACTATTTAGCACTGATTTTTTTCGAAATTTTTATTCATTAAATTAAATTTTTTATTTTAACAAAAATTCTCCAATGAATGAAATATATTGGTTATTAAATATATTAGCACAAAACAGAAATAGCATGCAAATATGAACATTTGATTTAATTTTAAAAAATTCTGATTTAAATCAAAAAAATCTGATTTAAATCAAATAAATCGATTTTTTTTATTTTAAAAAAAAAATCATGATTTTTATCAACCCTGTGTGGAATATTAGCTATGACTTGTAAAGTAAAACTGTAGTACTATAATCATTTTGTTTGAAACTCGTGGTTATTCATTTTATTAATATCTAACAGTAACAAGTTCATAAATGATTTCTTAGTTCTACGATAGCTATTTGTATCAAATCGATGAGCAAACAGCTCTGCAAGTCTGAAAAAATAAATTACTATGCGTGTTGATTCATACATCTATTGCATTAGTGATTAGTGTATACAGGGTGGTCCACTTTTTAGTAGCAGGCCTTTAACAGTCGATAGAAAAACTTGTTTTAAAGCGAATATTCCTTCAACATGGATCCAAAAACGCTTCATTTTAAAGATACAGGGCGTTGAAATTTTCGAAGAAATACGATAATGTTTAACCGTTTCTCAACCAGTAGATATATTTAAACCAAACTTGGTAAACAGCACCACCTTACATGTTACCACAATCTGTGAAAATTTCAAGTCCCACAAGCAATCAGTGGCGGAGTTGTGGGGGTTCAGTTTCAATAAATTTTATAAAAAAAAGTAGTGACCTGTTTAGAATCAAACTTGAACTTAATTTTGGGTAGAACATTTTATTCTAAACTAAAAGTGTCTCTTGATTTTTCTTGATATCTGTCACCGTTTGGCGTGAAATTTGTTTTATTTTACTATTTTCGCGAAAAATTTGCTCCAAAGTTCGATCTAAAAATAATAGCTAATATCCGTAATAAAGAAGTAATTACAAATTTTTGCAGTTTTTAATAACAGAACATACTAATAATGAGGAAAGAAGTTCCGCTAAATTGATGATTAATGAGCATTTACTCTGCAAGTTGCAATTTTCTGCTTTTCGCAATATTTTTAGATCGAACTTAGGAGCAAATTTTTGGCGAAAATAGTAAAATCAATCAAATTCTACGCCAAACGGTGTCAGATACCAGGAACAGTCAAGAGACACTTTTTGTTTAGAATAAAATGCTCTATCCAAAAACAAGTTCGAGTTTGATTTTGAACAGGGCCGTACTAGTTTTTTATAAAATTTATTGAATCTGAACCCCCACAACTCCGCCACTGGTTGCTTGTGGGACTTACAATTTTCACCGATTGTGGTAACCTGTAAGGTGGTGCTGTTTACCAAATTTGGTTGAAATATATCTACTGGTTGAGAAACGGTTAAACATTATCTTTATTTTTTCGAAACACCCTGTATCCTTAAAATGAAGCGTTTTTGGACCCATGTAGATATGGAATATTCGCTTTAAAATAAGTTTTTCTATCGACTGTTAAAGTCCTGCTACTAAAAAGTGGACCACCCTGTATAAAGGCATCTCCTAAATTGCTGACTTCAGTTTTACACCTCCAGCATAAAGAATTGTTCTAGTTTGCTTATTATTATTTCGTAAGTAATGGCAACTCGATTTCTAAAAACTGAAGATTTAGTTTAGAGGCACTACTAAATGCATCACTGGCGAAGAAATTTCTGAAAAAGATAATCATACAAGTGAAGACAACGAACGAAACGTCACATTTGGATTACAACGCTTCAGATAATGATAACAGTGGTTTTGTTCAAGCAGTGCAAGTAATTTAATCAAAGGACAAAAATGTAAATTGGAATTTGGAAACATTTTCACAACATGGAAGAGCATACAGCGCAAACATCTATCTATATATATAAAAATGAATGTATGTATGTATGTATGTTTGTCCTTTATGCATTCCTATACCACTCATCCGATCCTGACCAAATTTGGCACAGACAATCTATAGGACCATGGAAAGAACATAGGCTATATGAGAATTCCCAAAAGTCCAAAAAATTCCCAAAAGAACCAAAATTCCCAAAAGAACCAAAATTCCCAAAAGATCCAAATATCACAAAAGTTTCAAAATTCTCAATAGATACAAAAATTCTCAATAGATACAAAAATTCCCAACAGATCCAAAATTCTCAAAAGTTCAAAAACGTCCACCGGGCGCGAGCGCGAAGCGCGAGTAGTCTGCGATTGATAAAAAAATTCACCGAGCGAAGCCGGGTCACTACGCTAGTAATAAATATAAGAAACGCTCGGTCCAACGAGGTATGCTATTTCCAAAATAAACAATCTAGAGTCTTGATTCCAAGCAATTTTCAACAACATGCTTCTAAATCGCGTTTTTCTTCGTTACTGAAATTCTTTTATACGAACTTATTACGATGACAAGTACCTAATAAGATTTCAAATTTTTGAATTTGCTGATTGGTTGTCATGGTAACGACATAAACTACAATGTCCGAAACCCATTTTTTTTAAATTTTGACAATGAATGTAGAAGTAAAACAACACGTGTGATACCTAATACATCAATAAATTCAGAAAATTAATTCTATTTAATTATGTAAATAGCAAAAACTACGCTCATAAGAAAAAATAAAGATGGTTGTCATAAAACAAAAACGAATCGACCTAGAATAAATTAGTGACTTCTATCTGATGCGGCTTAAAAAGTTGCTCTGGCAATGTTTTTACACATTTGAAATATTTTATAATCCAAAGGAGTAAAAGACGATTTAAAAAAAAATGTATTTTCCGGTTTTTCCTAATTTTCTCGGATATCGTTTGAGATATTTCCAAATTCTCTTCGGATTATTAATGAGCACCAAATTTAGCAACTTAACCAAATTTCAACCTATATTCTAGCTATTATAATAAGCGAGAAAGCCCCATGTTTAAACTCAAATTATATAATAAATAATAAAAAGTTACAGATACATTTTTTTAGGTTGGCAAAATATACATATTTTCAGTTTGAATTCTTAAGCCTAGTCCAGATTGTAAACAAATGTTTCGGAACAATATTGAACACTGTGACTGAACAGTTGCGAAACATTGTTTCGGAACAATCTGTATACGTTGTTCCGCGTCCAGACTTAAGTCAGTGTTTCGGTGTTTCTAAACTGATTATCATGTCCAGTGCTGCCAATTTATTTATTTTACTTAACGGCCGAAGGAATAAAGAAAAGAAAAGAAGAAGGTGGTGGATACGGAAAGCACTAATGTAAGGCACCAGTTATGGCAATGAATGAAGAATGGTGAAAAACCACTTTTCTTAGTGCCTTGCAGTTTTTTGTGTTCCAGTCGAAATTGGGATTTTAGCATGTGCACTTTCTTTTCAACTTCAGCAACTGTTACATCACATGACTGCGCAATATTTCCAAAAGCATCCCTCTTTTTATTCCTATTTTTGTATTCACCACATGTGACATCCCACAAACAATATGTGCTATGCACTTTTTCCATCAGTTGTAAAGTTTTTTCTTGATTCCACATTGTAATAAATATATAACCAAGAATCACTCTAACCAAAACTCTGTTTGACTGACCGGTGTTTGACAAAAAACTTGTTCAATGTTCCAATGTTTCCCATATCAACGGGAAACAAGGAACAGGCCTTTTTGTGTTTCGCAACATTAGTGAAACAGTTCCGAAACAAGCTAGAAACAAATTTGAGCTGTTCCGAAACATCGGGAACATTGTTCATGAACACTGTTCCGAAACATTTGCTTACAATCTGGACTAGGCTTTACTAAGCACATACTTCTCTGCTAATTTCATCATCCTATTATCTTTAACAGTATCCCACACATCAATGTTTTTTATAAGTTATGTGGACTACCAGGAGAAGAGCAATGGCAACAAAAATGCTTTGAGAGGTATGAGCCAATGTTTGCTGATATTAAAAAAATATGACGTCTATATTACAGGGTGGGGCGGAATGACCTCCCCGATTTGGTAAGCTAATAAAAACCATACCAAGAAAGCTACAAAAAAAAACTTACATATTTCTGAATAGTACACATAATGCAGTTTTAGATTAACGTTATTTAAAAATGACATCACTCAAGTGTTGACCTCCATTTTCGATACACTGATTTAGTCTCTCCTGATAGTTTTGCAGGACCCTGCTGGTCATTTCGAGTGGAATAGCAGCAACTTCTTGGGTAATTATCTCCCTAAGGACCTCCAAAGTTTGAGGACGATGTTGGTATACCTTGAATTTCAGGTAGCCCCAGAGAAAATAATTGCACGGGGTCAAATCGGGAGAACGAGAGGGCCACCCGATGTCACCACGCAAGGAGATAACATGCCCAGGAAACATTTCTCTTAGAATTCCGAGTGAACGGCGAGATGTGTGGGCTGTCGCACCGTCTTGTTGGAACCACACATTCCCCTGTCCATGTTCATTAAAAAGATCACCCAATCTAGGACGCAAAAAGTTCTCGAGCATTGCACAATACCGATCAGAAGTCACTGTTACAGTAACACCGTTTTCTTCAAAAAAATATGGACCCAATACACCGAACTCAAAAACGGCACACCATACTGTAACCTTAGGGCTGTGGAGTGGTCGTTGGTGAAGTTCTCGAGGGTTATTTTCTGCCCAATAACGTAAATTTTGTTTATTGACCGTACCTGCAAGATGGAAGTGTGCTTCGTCCGTAAAGAGCAAAACATTTCTGCGAGGCAGGTTTCGAAGTTCTCGACACATAGTTGTACGGGTTTCCCAATCTCTTTCACTCAGTTCTTGTGCAATTGCAATTTTGTAAGGGTGCATATTAAAATCTCGGTGCAAAATTATCCGAAGACTTCGATTAGATAACTGTAGGGCAGCGGCATGTTTCCGTGCAGAACGCTGTGGAGATTGTTCAATCGAAGCTCTCACAGCAGCCACATTTTCTGGTCCTGTTACACTCCAAGGACGGCCAGTAGTTGGTCGTTTTAATGCTGAACCTGTTTGCCTGAAGTTTGACACCCAAATACGAATTGTTTTTTTTATCGGGAACGGGATCATGTCGTCCGAGAGCGAAACGAATGCGAAAAGCACGCTGCGTCAATATCGGCGAACCGCCGTTTTGAATAAATTCTTCGACAACAAAAGCGCGATGTATTCCCGACCAAGCCATGATGTGAGCCGCAAATGGCAAGATGACAGCTGTCATTTCGTGCACTCGTCATTGCTGTACCCCCACTCCGCTTCTAACCACGCCCCTCACAAATCGAGGAGGTCATTCTACCCCACCCTGTATAAGCGTCGGATGGATTTGGTGGCATTGATTAATTCTGTATTGTATTTTAACTACTGGTTAGTGACCTGAAGCACACTGCTACGTTCTGAGCAAACAATGAATAATAAATGCGTCAAATTATTTCCATTATTAAGTCAGGGAAAATTGAAATTTGCATAAAAACGTGCTTTTGTGCTTTCAAAACAACATCTAAACTAATTTAATTTGAAAGGGTGCTTGAACTGCTTCTTCATTCTTCGATACCTGTAATTACAGCTTTTTGCAATGTCGACTTAATTTGATTTGTAATGTAATTTCTATAGCGCTATTTAAATGTTCAGCTAAACAGACTGGTGGGAAAAGTGTCGCTGATAAATTATTCGAATCGCAGAAAAATCGGAACTGACAATCAACGTTAAATAAATGTATATCACCTTTACACTTTCACTAATAAATAAATAACTTTAAGTATCCGCTTAAAAAGCAAATTAAGTGCATTTTTTACAGTTTAGTTGTACGTTGAGTTTTAATTATTTTAAGCAAATTAACCCATTAAGGCCCAGCGTCCTCTTTTGAGGACAAGCGTATATTTGCTCCAAAACTTTTTTTTTCTTCGTAATTTTTATTACTTTTTATTTTATTCGTTAAATGGAGTACCAACGATGACAGGTAATCATATTAGATACATTTAGTTTGAATACTTGTTGAGCAGCACTGATTCAAATCAGACCGATTTTAAGTAGTCAGATACCGTTCGTTACGTTTTTCTTTTTCGAGTCTCAAAATTTCAACTAAGTGACTATTTTTGTTATAGTTATAATCAAAAACGATACTAAATTATATTAAGACACATTTTGCATAGTCTGTTCATATTGTTTTTAAATTATACACCCTCTAATCTCCCTGTGCTCAAATGAGGACGCTGGGCGTTTGTGATATCTTTTTAAATTAGAGCTTTATATTTTGAGGACACTTTTATTGCAGTGTACATGTTTGTGCTAAAATATTTGAATGACTTATAGTGCTTACATGTATATTTTGATCTTGCATCGTACTTTTCAACCCATAGAAAATATGAATAAAAATATATTCAAAACTGTCGAAGAAGCATTTGAATATCTTATCTGAAGAATAAGAATGTGACATTGTTGCTTTACCGCCAGAAGTAGATGAACTAACCGACGAATAAGGTATAGAATTATAGATGATGACCAACTCTATCTAAATATATCTAATGGAGAAAAAAATTTGCGCAGCGGAACAATAAGGGATAATAGATTTGCAAAATGTACTCTTATAACACCTAAAGAAATGCAAAAACAAGCTAGAGGATTTATAGACTATCAATTCGATAAAAAAAAATGAAATTCTAATAATAAGATGGAATGATAACAATTCAGTAACACTAGCAACCCATTTTGATAAAGTAAAGCCAACGGTGAAAGGTCCAGCGTTAGAGTCGCGAACAAAAAACAACTATAAACGTTCAGCAGCCTGCGGCCATTCAAGCTTACAACAAATTCATGGGAGGGGTGGATCACCATGACTGGCTATTAGAAAAACATACTATTGCTATCAGAGGTAAAAAAATGGTATTGGCCTTTGTTCACCCGTTTGATAGGCATGGCTGTTGTTGTACAAACTAGTGCACGGCAGTATCTCAATATCCATCAAGGATTTTCGAAGACGAGTAGCTGTGACATATTTGAAAAAAGGACATGGAGCACGGTTGGCACATGGTCGACCTATGTGCTTACCAGTTACTACTGCAGCTAACACTTACTGGAACAGCGAACTCTCTAAAGCTCAATGTTGTTATATTTGTTAAATATACATCGTTATCGGCTATCGCAAGTACACTCAAACGCCCAGCGTCCTCATATGAGGACGGCCTATATCTCCGCAACTATTATTCTGACAATTTTTTTATTTTATTGTAATATGCTCATATAGACCATAGAAGTAAGTTACTAAAATATCTTAAAAAAAAAACAAAAAAAAACAATGTGGGCCTTAATGGGTTAAAAGAGTTATTCAGACTATTTAGAACAGTGGTTCTCAAACTTTTTTGTCTGGCAGCACACTAAAATAATTAAACCAAATTTACGGCACCCTTATTATTATTGTAATTTTAAAACATTTTTTTTTTGCTTTTTACAGTTAGTTAGGATAGGATATGAAGCTGACGTATTTGAAAAAAAAAGTTATTAGAAAAGTGTTTGGTGTTAAAATGCCAACTTAAGGTGAAATATGTGCTTGATTATGTTTGCATATTTCTCTGATATTAGGTCGACTTTTTGAGAGACATACTCTCATCTCATTTTTAAGGGATTTTAGACTTTTTCTCTTCTTTATTTTAATATTTACGAGTGCAGAAAATCCCAGTACAAATTAACTCATATATTTGGGAAATAATGGTTAATTTGTTCTTCTAAAGATGTTAAATGACTGTAAATAAGGTTTTGCAAATATTTATTATTATATTTCAATTCGGCAACTTTAAGAAACATTTCTACATTATTTGTGTTTACTTTTATCTTCCACATGTTTATTTTATCTTTAAAGGCCTAAATATTATCTGCAGAAGTCAAAATATTTTCATTTCTTCCTTGAATACTGGGGTTCAACTTGTTCAGGTGATCAAATATGTCTGTTAAATGAGCTAATTTGGAACACCAAAAACCATTTTGTAATAATTTACAAAAGTCTGGTTTGTCTTCAAATTGAATTTCGCGGCACCCTTGTGGCGTACTAACGGCACCCTAGGGTGCCGCGGCACCCAGTTTGAGAACCACTGATTTAGAATGTTACAATTACTCAAGAAGTTAATGCTAATGACATAATAAGCTGTGTTTATTATCACTAGTGTTTCTTCTCAAGAATTCTCTCTCGAGAAATTGTTTCACTTCGGGTTTCGCCGGAAATAACCCCAACTTTGTTATTTTAAATGGAACACACTGTAGATTTTTACATTTTTAGAAAGAGGAAGCGATTTTGGATACAACTGCACTATTTTGAGTAGATGATATAAGTAGGTTCGGCCTCACCATGTTATTTAGATGGGATTAAACAAAAAAATAATAATTTATGAAACATGTTTTTCTTGAGTGGTCTCAGACAGTGAAGGTTACTTAGGGTTGTTGACCTTAATTGCATACCCAGACAGTCGTTGACCTTAGTAAACATATTGCATTCCCAGACAGTGGTTGATGTTAAACAATTTAAATGAAACGTGTTTAAAATATTTTAGTAGTAAAACAATGTTAATTCTACCCCAAAAATATTTTTAGTAGTATGTCTAAAGATGTTCCGCTCCATTTTTTAAAATTATTTTCTCACTTATTTTTTGCATATTTGTAGTAGGTTCTGCATCACGTTAGACGTTAGATGCGTTAGACAAAGAACATTAAAAAAAATAATTATGAAACTTGTTTTCCTTGAGTGGTCTCAGACAGTGTCTTGATGGTCACTTAGGGTTGTTGACTTTAAAAAATTGCATACCAAGCGATCCCAGACAGGTTGTCCAGACAGTTGTTGACCTTGGTGAGGTTAAACATATTGCATTCCCAGACAGTGGTAGCCCTTGATGTTAAACAATTTAAATGAAACGTGTTTTCCTTTAAAATAAAATATTTAAAAGAAAAAAATAATATGAATCGTGTGCTCTCAGGCAGCTGTCTTAATGGTCACTTAAGGTTGTTGACTTTAGTCTATGGTAAAAATTGGAAGATAAAAATTCCAAATTCATAGTACTTGTGGGGACATCTTGGTAACCACAACAGTCACAGAACATCTCTAAAGCTACTTTTTTTTAGTAAGATTAATTTGGTAATTTCACTATTTTGACTATTAAGCGAGATGCCCATGTAATCCCATCGAATTTGGACCACCCTGTACATCAGTCATGTCCAGTCTAAATGGATTTATAATAAACACTACGAAACCATCCATAATTCTTTCTAATTTACGTGTCCTCTGCTGTAAAATCATCATTTCAGTGTGGACTTCGAGAAAGGGAAGCCTTAATTAAAATTCGATTAAAGTAAAGTTTAAATATTAACTGCGTAGTGACTCGATCTTATACCTTTTTCATCTCACACACAATATTTGAATTTAATTTAATGTTCCCAAGTCTGATTGAACAAAAAATATGCATATAATGAACTGTAAAACGTTAAGGAAACTAATTAGGTACAGGTGGTTTTTTGAAAAAAAAAAAAAAAAAAAAAACAAATTTGCGGGTGCTTAATATGTATCTCAGGAAATGATTTTCGTAGAATTTTGTGTTGGTGTTTACAGCGATCATGACAACGAATACCATATGATGCCCGGTCATAAACAGGCATGCGTGACATTTCACGTTTTGGAGTATTTTAAAAATGGACGAGCGAAATTATTTAACCGAACTAATTGACGATTATAATACGGTCCTGTGGCTTGTTATCAAGAACTTCCGGAAGTTGGCGAATTTTTCTGTTGGGTATTGGTTTAATAGAGATTTATTTCTTTGAAACGAATTTGTCAGTGGATGAAGAAACAAGCTATTTTCGTTGTCACAAAACAGGATTTTTATTATCAAAATATTTAGTGGCACGTTCATCGTACATTCACTTTGATTAGATATTTTTCTTCACCGGTTTTTTAGTTCAAATAACGTCTGTGTTTAAAGTATGATTCTCGTCTCTGTGGATGCACGAATTGTTTTTGTTTAAAAATCGTAGTTCTTTATTTTATACGTTAATTCGCCAAAACCTATCACAATATTAAAAATATGTATACAACATTTGCAGACTAGTTAACCTTCAAACAGGATAATAGTATTGTAAAACATGCATGCATTTTTATATTTTCAAGAACGTTCTAGAAGCTCTGAAGAATATTAGCTAACCTTAAAACAGGATAAAAATATTGTAAAAACGTGTTTGCATTTTTATATTTACAAGACTGTGCATAGAGAATGGGTTTTCATGTTTGTATATATTACAGCAGGTTTTTTCCTGATAACAGGTTTTTCAATGAAACAGTCAATCATGTCTAGCAATGCATCAGCATTTTGTTGACATGTAACCAAATTATATCCTCACAGAACCAGTTGGATAGCCCTCGATTAAATCGTTTTGATCGCCACAAACATGCCCCAGCTAAAATTAACAATAAAGAATTTTAATCTTAGACACCCCCATCACGAACAATTTTTAATTGCTCAATAGTTAATTCGCATCAAAGAAATCTGGGATCAAAACCCAAAAACACAAATGGATGGAGTTTGAGCTATGTTCAGTTGTTTTAAGAAAAATTAGGTTCGGGTTCAGAACATAAAAGCAAGCGGTTTGGCTAAAAATAAGGCTTAGACCTCTGGTAGTGGTGTAAATAGTGGTATGCAAAGTATGTCGTGGCATGGGAGCTAAATAATATTTTTGAACTTGAAATTTATAATGAAAATATAAACTGATTGTGATTTTTGCCTCTGTAAAAACATATACAGGATGGTTATGAAGCGCCACTGTTGGGATCTCGAAAGAACGGTAGAGTTACAAAGAAGTTTAAATTAGATGTGTCCTTTCTGAAACCTATTCAGTGATGCTTCAATGTTTAAAAAAAGGTCCATGGCACGCTAGATAATAAACAAAAGTCAAAATGGACGTTTTTTAAATTGCCAATAACTCGGGTATATTTGATGGTACAAAAATATTTTTTGGGGGAAAAGTTCGAGATTTTTTTTACGCACTGTCAAATAGAAACATCATTTGTCTTAACATTGTTTAAATTCATGGCACTCTATAGCTTCATAGGGACTTTTTGATAAATTTTAGGTTTAATCGAGTCAAGCATATATTCGGGGTTTGAATGTGCTTTCTACTAAACCGATTGAGTTTATTTTTGTTAAATCCATAAGTAACAAACTTTAACTGTGGAGGAAGTAAATCTCTGTTCATTATATATACAAACATGAAAACCCATTCTCTATGCACAGTCTTGTAAATATAAAAATGCAAACACGTTTTTACAATATTTTTATCCTGTTTTAAGGTTAACTAATAATCTTCAGAGCTTCTAGAACGTTCTTGAAAATATAAAAATGCATGCATGTTTTACAATATAAAAAACGTGACACCACTTTTAAAGAAGCTATTAGCCCAAAAGAAAAATTAGCAGTTTGTTTAAGGTTAGGATTTATTTGCAGGCGCAACCAACACAACGTTTTACTAACGTGATAACTCGCGCGGGGTGTTTTCTACATCCCAATAGGGGTCATTAAGCCTAACAAAAAAACAACACCATAAAAATGAGGCTGGAGTGTCTGGAGCACCCCGCGCGAGTCACGGCATGTTAACTATAATTTACAAATTGAGGAAGGTTTAAACATCATAAAAGTAATCGGATTGGCCAGAGCAATCATATTGTGAATTAGAATCGATATATCCATTTGAAGAACTGGATGTCCCTGGGATTGCTGTTTGAAAACATCTTTGGAAAGTTGTCAAAAATAAAAGCACATAAATGATATAAAAATAAAACTATACAATTGAGCTCTTCTTCATAAGACCTAATGTAAACATGAACACTTTATTTTTGGAAATCTTTTGCAGTTAGGGGTTAATTAATCCTGCCTATTCTTTTTTCTACTTAAAATGGAACAATACAAGTATCCACTAATTAAAAAAACATCCTGTATATCACACAAATAATTGGCTAGAAATAATTTTGCGTTAAGGGCAGTGCAATCACGGAGCGTCAAATCTCAAATCTCCTTACAATTCCTCTTGGGTCATTTTAGAATATATTCAAGAAAAAACTTTGCAGATTTTACCGATAAAATGCTAGTTTCAATGTATCGGCGCCCATATTGTATTAACCAATAAATTCACCTGCTTGTGCAATGAGGCCATTGTTAGATACGTACCAAGTCTTGTCAGTTTACGGCAAACCGCCTAAGAGTCTTTGCAATCTATAGATTTTCGATTTAATAGCAAAGTTAGATATTATATCAACACCCACGACTCGACAAAGTACAAAAGTATGAGATATTTGTGTTCGGAGCATGCCTAACGCCCACAATCCAGTTGTTTTGTTCTTTGACGTTTGGGGTTTTAGCTTATTTAACAATGCAATTGCGTAAAAATTGTGTACGGCAGAGTTCAGTTGTCGGTTTTATGATTTTGTAGAATGGGGAAATAATGCTGTGCGCAGGGTGTGTTTGGTTGAAGTATTTAAAAACGACAATAAGCCAAGGCATAACTAGTAGATTCTGAATGTAGTTATGTACGCATACCAGAGGCTGTATATTTTGAAATAAACTGTACATTACATTTTATGATACTTCAAAACATCAAAAAATTGCATTTAACAATTCGAGCGAGTGAGTAGATAATCTGTCTGTTAGCTTCTACGTATGTAGTTATATGAAGTGTTTTTTAACGTATGAAGATGTATCCATGACTTGATTAAGTTTTTAAAATGTTAGGATTTGAGTTGAATCATATTTGCATGAGTTTCAGTTATGACAATTAATTGCAGATTAACTTCTTACATTTTGATGTAATATGACTTTAAAAATGAGCAAACAACATTCCTGAACAAAATTGCTTTATTATTTCATAATAAAAATAATTTTAGAACCTTAGCATTTCCCTCTTCAATTAATTTCTTTCAGACAACGTTC